>CM069432.1:118962745-120162745 GCA_035610365.1 Aquatica leii
TCAGTAAATATAGACCTATTTGTCTATGCACAAGAATCCCATCTCAAACCAGGGCAACCGTACTCTCTAAAAGAGTACGAGATATTCAGACAGGATACCGAAATCGTTCAACGAGCAAGTGGTGGGGTAGTCATCGTAATTCGAAAGGACATCAAGGCGAGACGTATACCTCTTGCTACCAATCTACAAGCGGTGTGCGTTATGATCACGCACCCTTTCGTTTTATGCGTATGCAACGTATACTTACCTCAATTTGATTGGACCCTCGATGAACTTCAATCCATAGTCACCCAGCTGCAACATCCGTACTTGCTCGTTGGCGATTTCAACGCTCATAATCCCATCTGGGTCTGAAAAGCTAGACGCGCGTGGACGACTGCTAGAAAGTTTTATAATTAATAACCTCAAGTCGACGTTACTGAACGATGGTTCACCTACCTTTCTAAACGCCAGGTCCAACAATTTTTCAGCCATCGACCTCTCTTTTTGCTCCGCAACTATCACACCGAAAATTCAATGGAAAGCTCTCACCAATCTGTACGATAGCGATCATTTTCCCATCACAATGGAATGGAATGTACATCTTCCAGAAAGTTATATTCCCGTAAGATGGAATATCGATAGGGCAGATTGGGATCTTTTTAGATCAAACTTACCCGCCGTTGTTGTTCCAGCCGGAACAAACATTGATGACGAAATAGCTCTCTTAATACGACACCTGGAGAACGCAGCATTAATTGCCGTTCCGAAATGTGGAGGCTATAGTTCTAGTAAAAAACAGGTTCCTTGGTGGAACGACAATGTCAAAGAGGCCATCAAACAGAAAAAGAGAGCTTTTAATGTGTTCAAAAGGCACAAAACAGTAACCAATATGATTGCGTTTAAACGTGCCAGAGCAGAAGCGCGTCGAACGATATTGCGGAGCAAAAGAGAGTCTTGGGAAAAGTACGTGTCCTCGATTAATGCCGAATCTCCGATTTCGCTAGTGTGGAAGAAAATTCGTAAAATTTCCGGATATAAACAGCCCTTACGTTCTCCTGTTTTGAAAGTGGATGGTGTTATACTAACCGACCCGGCAGAGGTAGTCGAAAAGTTTGCAGACCATTTTGAGCAAGTCAGCAGCTCACAAAACTTCAATGAAAACTTCCGCGAACGCAAACTGACTGTTGAACGGAACCTCGATTTTAGTTCCGACGTAGACCACGACTACAATGCCCCCTTTACAAAACAGGAGTTCGACCAAGCGAATGCAAAATGTAAAAAGAGCTGTCCCGGTAAAGACAACATCGCTTCACGAATTCTGCAAACAAGCCGACGATCCTTTTAAGAATTCCATACTAGCAACTTTTAACCGGATATGGACCGAGGGCACGTACCCTTCGAGTTGGAGAGAAGCCATCGTTCTCCCGTTGCTGAAGAACGACAAAGACCCGTCGGTTGCTCAAAATTATAGACCAATAAGCCTCACGTCATGTCTAAGTAAGCTGCTCGAATCGATGATAAACAGAAGACTTGTTTGGTGCATGGAGAGAAACAACCAGTTGGTGAATTATCAATCCGGTTTCCGGGCAGGAAGGTCAACGTTGGACAACCTGGTCCACCTGGAACTCTCCATCATGAAAAGCTTCGATGCGAGACATCATCTAACGGCCGTTTTCTTCGATATCGAGAAAGCTTATGACATGACGTGGAGATTTGGTGTGTTGGAAAGGCTATGCGATTGGGGCTACAGGGGAAATTTACCCCAGTTCATTTCATCTTTTCTAAGCGAACGATACTTCCGAGTTCGTTTGGGGCTGGAAACCTCCAGTCGTCGAACGTTGGAAAACGGCATCCCCCAGGGTTCCACCCTGAGCGTCACGCTCTTTGCGATTGCCATTAACAACGTTTGTGACAACTTAGATCAAAGCATCGGTCGCAGCATTTACGTCGACGACATAGTAATTTTTCTTTCGGGTCCTCTGAAGTCAAACATAAATCAAAAACTTCAGCAGGCAATCGACGTCCTAGTGGCGTCGGGCGCAGAAAGAGGGTTTAGGTTTTCCAGTGCCAAAACCAAATGTATGCATTTCTGTAACATGCGCACTCCACACTACAGACCCTGCATGACCATGAATGGCCAAATACTTCAAAATGTACACAAAACGACTTACCTTGGTCTAACTTGGGACGATCGTCTGTCTTGGAAAAGTCATGTCGAGGAAGTCAAGACTAAAGCCAACAGGGCACTAAACATTATCAAGTGTATTTCACATACCAAATGGGGCGCTTGCAGAGATCAACTTCTTAATTTATACAAGTCCCTAGTACTATCGAAGTTAGACTACGGTTCGATAGTTTACGGTTCGGCAGCGCAATCCACCTTGAATACATTAAACGCCATTCATAATGCGGGTATCAGGTACGCTATTGGAGCCTTTTACACAACACCAAGGCAAAGTCTGTATGCAGAATCGGGTGTCCAGCCTCTTGCAATTAGAAGAACTAGACTGGCACTCTCTTATATAAGTAAAATTCTAATATGGGGAAAGAACAATTTGACGAGGCCAGCGTTGGAGAGCAACATAGAATCATACAGACACGTCCGTTACACTCCTTTTATTTACGCGGCGCTTAAAACAGCCGACGACATTTCTCTCATTTTGACAGTGCAAAACCGTAGCTATGTACCAGAAGATCCACCATGGCACAGAGCGTATGTAATGGGGCTCCGAATGACTGTGGCCCAGAAACAACAACTTTTGTCCTCTGTTAAACGAAAAATTTTAGAAAAATGGCAAGAAGAGTGGGTACACAATAACACACATCTGAGAACAATAACGGACTCGGTAAGCGGATGTCAAACAAAACGGCTTACGCGTAAAGCACAAGTAACTATCACCAGGTTAAGACTGGGACACACACAAGTTACGTCGTCATACCTCGTTAAAGGTGTTGCTGCCCCATTATGTGACAGGTGTCAGGGTGCTCTCACTGTCCAACACATATTTTTAGAGTGTCCGAACTTGGAAGAAACAAGAAAAAAATATAATTTTAAAAATAAGTCTTTGAAGGACATACTACGATATGACGCGCAAAGCGCACAAAAAATTATAGAATTCTTAGGCGAGTGCGATTTAATAAATGACATATAGAAAGAGAAAAGATGTGAACTGTAATAATACAGTGACGAAGAAGTGCTAATAGCCTCAGTTGCTGATGCACTTAAAAATTAATTAAAAAAAAAAAATAATAATAATAATAATAATAATAATAATAATAATAATAATAAATGCAAATAATAAAATTGAGTTTTTTATTTTTTAATACCTATCCCATTAGGCGGTGAGGATGATGATGATGATGACGATGATGATAAAGTATTTACCTTATCGCTGTTCACCCCGCTCTCAGCTGAGTTGTATACAGACGACTAAGCAATTGCGCAAGCTTTATTACACCTCTCTACATACACACACACTTCTACATATTAGTCTAAGTCTATCTATGACAGTGTCGTCATCATCATCATCATCGCTGTCGAGTTAAAAGAACAAGAATGAGTAAAAATAAATTACAACACGATATACACATGTTTCTAGAACGATCGAAGTGTAGAAGTCTACCATTATATTTGAATTCGATGCCGACATTGTTTGAAGATTGTGATGACAACAAAAGTGTTGAAATTTCGAGATCTCAATCGTCCGATTCGGGATGGTCAACGTTAACTACAACGTGCAATCAAATCGAAGAAGAAGAAGTTCGACTTACTCGTCATTATAATGCATCCATCGAACCTCTTGTAAACTCGACCAGCTACAAAATTGATTATGAAGGTAGCAAATATATTGAAATTGGATACAGCACCTATCTAGATTTGAAGCCTGTAATAAGAGTTTGGAGCAAACTAGACAGGTGTAATAATAATGTTTCTTACGGTGCTGATAGTGGCGGCTGTGGTGATGGTGGTTATGATAAGAAAAATGTATTATTCACGGTCGAAGAATGGATTACATTTATAAAACTTCGATCGTATATAATGAACGATTTCTATTATCGCAATTCTACAACAACAACGAAGACGACGACTTATAATGAAAGCATCACAAAAACCGACGATATCTCTCGCGATTTGAAAATACATTACAATCGCGTGTTTATTCGTAAAGATGGAATGGATAACATCGATGATGATGATGATGATGATAAAAACTTTTCGAAAACAGTTACCATAACACGCGATTTTCAATCATGTACTTTCGACAAGTATGAAATGAACAGATTCTTCAATTTCAGTGACATTGTCAGCTATCGTCTAGAATTAATGTGTTCGTATAAATTAAAAAAGTTTTACGATTGTATTATTCATCAAGTGACGGCTACGGCTGCGATTATGCGTAAACGTGAATCTAACAACGGTGGCGACGACGATTGTGCTTTGCAACCGTATGATTTGTTTGAAAAAACTTTGAATTACACGAATAATATAAATTCGCATAATGTATTATGTTTAATGGAACTTTTACATCACAGACCTGGTTATGTTATCTGTTGTATTGATAATTCAGGTAGTAGTAGTAGTAGTAGTAGTAGTAGTCTTAGTAGTAACTTTGTATAAAATATGTAAAATAAATACAATTTCTTAAATATTTATTCTTTCTCTTGATCCTGGGTAATATAAATAGAAGCATATGCAGTATGAGTCATAGGGAGGTTTGCACGTGAAAAGATAATGACCCTATCCACATCTGTCATCTGGGTGTGTGTATGAGTCATAAGAGGTTGCGTGAAAAGATAATGACGCTATCCACATTAGGGAGGGTTGCGTGAAAAGATAATTACCCACATCTGTCATCCGGAGTATGACTCATAAGGGTGAAAATATAATACCCGCATCTGTCATCCGGAGTATGACTCATAAGGGTGAAAATGTCGATATCATCCGAATGCAGGGAGGGGTGCGGGAAAGATAATCCGCATGTGAGTATGACTCATAAGGGCAAAGATAATCACCCTATCCGCATGTGAGAATGAGTCATAAGGGTGAACCACCAGATCGATATCTGCCATGCGCCGATGAGTCATAAGCGCTAAATGCAAATATTGCAACAAATTATAATATTACCTGCAATTAAATCCGACAAATTTGAATAACCGCAATTATGCTAATTAAACCGACACAAAAACCATGTGTCCAAAATCCTCATAGGTTTTTCGCGGGTGTCCTAGAATCCTCATTGATATTTCACGGGCGTCCTAGAATCCCCATTGAATTTTCACGAGTGTCCTAGAATCCCCATTGCTCTGACTACTACTGATGGCGATTTTGTAAATTATAATTGCATTATATTTTAAGCTTCAACGAATCATCAATTTCCATGGTATTACTCGCTATGCTGTGTAATGTATTGTTAGTGTATCAGTTTAATTGTTTTCTAATTTGCGTTCTAGCGAAACTCAAATAGATACTTTTATTGTCAGCATTTATTATGATGGTACGTTTTTCTTTGGTTTTTGTTGCAAGAAATTTTGCTTAAGTATAATGTCATTTGTTACAGCAGTGGTACACTAAAACGTTCATTCTATGTACTTCATGATTTCCATCCTTTGTAATGTTTTAAGATTATCAAATTGATATGATTTTGGCCAAATGGGAGATTTGAACGTGCACAATAACCAATTAATCTTGGTATGTAATTTTTTCTGATATTGATGCAGCATTATTTTGTGTGTACAAAGTTTCAAAATCTTGGATTGTTAGTTGTTCTGCTTTTTGTTTATACACATAGAGGTACATGCATAGTTAGTCAAGTTTTCTTATTTTATGAATAGGATCCTTCGGTGTGGAAGAATGATAACAATAAAAACAACCTTTATTGTTCAGGCCGTAACAACAGATAAAGGTTGTTTTTATTGTTGTCGTTCTTCCACTCCGAAGGATAAAATAGAAACATTTTTGATTAATTGGAAAATCTTGTGAGGATTATTATAATTATTTCAATTAATATAAAGTAATTACATAAATAACATTTGTTTTAATTTATGTTAATGTGTTAATTTTTGTTATAGGCACCATGATGCGGTTACAGCCACATGAAATTGAAGCATTTAGAGCATACAAAGATTGTATTATTTATCTTTTGTAAGCATGTTAGGGCTGGTTCTATAATAATGGTATAAATGTCAGTTAAGGTATACTTAGTTTGATTGTAAAATGCTGTCGTTATTGGCTGTGTTATTGGTTAGTACAACGAAAACTAACAGCCAAATATGTCAGTATTTTAAAATTAAAGCAAGTATAACTAAACTTACATTTATACCATGATTGTAGAACTGCCCTTAAGCATATTGCAATATTAAAAAAAACGTTGATTATACATTTTTTTATACATTAATGTAACATTTGTAAAATATTACAAATATATATATATATAAATAATATTATAAATAATGTTTTTTAAACATTTTTAGAATTTTTTTCTAATATTGATTTTGCAACGCAATTCTGGCCATTAAGACGTTTTTGCAATGTTTTTAAAAATGTAAATATATATATTCTGTAAAACATTTCAAAAATGTTTCCTTGTTGATTGGGTATTAAGTACTTAATTCAAATTTGCAAGAAAGTTTTTAGAAAAACGAAAAGGTTTAATATGTATTTATTAGTAATATGTAACAAAATTTTATATTATAGTTGTGTTTTTGTTACAATATATAAAAGAAAAAAGTGTAGAGGTGAAAGCAAACAAAAGTATACTTTCTAATAAAGTAAAAACGTTTTTTATGTTACTAAAAAATGTTTTAGAAAACATTTTTAAAATATTTCAATATCAATGTTTAAATGAAATATTTTTAAAACGCAACAAAAATTTTCTTTGAAAAATATTTTTTATTTCGACTATTTTAAATCTTTGTAA
The DNA here is from genome assembly GCA_035610365.1 of Aquatica leii. Lineage (NCBI taxonomy): Eukaryota > Metazoa > Arthropoda > Insecta > Coleoptera > Lampyridae > Aquatica > Aquatica leii. Next base: position 118,969,645 of record CM069432.1, read on the forward strand.
CGTTTTTAAAACATGAAAAAAACGTTTCCTTGCTGAGTGGGTCGGACTTGCTTACTCGGCAACACTCATCTGTCATTTATTACATTATTCACACGTTCTGTAACCGTGACTGCCAACTATCAGAATCAGTAACGTCATTAATTCATTGTCGGTTATTTTTGATTATTTAAAATTAGAATTAAATTACATTGTACAATTTAAAGCTTTGTGAAAAAAAACAGAACCTACCTTTTGAACTTATTTTCTATTTCTTCAAAACTGCATTACTTGTTTTTAGCAATTTATATCGGCTGTTTCTGCCAAGAGAAACAAGAAAAATAAAAAATTTCCTTTCATGCACCATGTAAGATAGAGACAATCAATGAGATCGTTTGAGGCGTACCAGAAAAATATAAAAAAACCGAATTGCCAACTCAGTCTTCAAAAGTGAGGAACAGACTGTCATCTTTGATTAAGGAAAAACAAACGAAGTTATCAATGTGGATTACAAAAAAAAGTTGCTTTTTTTGAGCGTATTTATTCATTATTCACTTTGTCACATATTTGCTTTCCATACACAAAACTTAGAAATATTAAATACTCTAAATTTATGAAATAGAGATTTAATATTGGGTAAATACGTTGACATTAGACAAAACTATTGGTGCTGCTTTAAATTTCAAAAGTGTAGCGATAGATGACCCGTAAATACAAATAATAATAAATAAATATAAAGCAAGTAAACGAAAATGTAGAGTCCAATAAGTAATTCGAGAACACGACACAAATGTGCAAGGTTCGGTAGCATGGAAGCAACTTGCGCTATTACACATAATAAAGTACAGGGTCCCATAGCATAGAAGCAACCTGCGGCCGTTCGTTGTTGCCCAATCACTGTAGAAAAATATTAGATTTACATTACACACAATGGTTTTTATATCTGTTATCAAACCCATTATAACGTGTAGAAAAAAAAGCAGAGATACTTTAGAATTAAAGCCAGAGATGAGCATTTTGAAATTATTAGTTAATATAGTTTATAAAGAAAATAACTCAATAAATTAATGCCGATAATTGATTCTAAAACCGATCATACATACACAAATAACATAAAAACAATTAAGCAAAAAAATTGAGTAGCGTCTTTTTGATAACATATGAATTATTACGTAAAGCCCCTTTCAATTTTTGTAATAATCCAATTTTAAGCATAAAATTGTTACTGGTCACACTTTAGTTTCTGATTCTTAAATGTTACAAGTCTAAATTATATCTTACGTACTATTTTAACAAAGAAACAGATGGCTTAATATACGCCCCGTGCATTTGATAATATCATTGAATATATAATGATATTCAAATTTAAGAATAAAATGGTTAATTATTGATGTTAAATTTCTAATCCTCAATCTTTCATACAAAATTACATACGCGCTAAATGAAGTTATTGAAATTGCAAAACAAAAAAAAAGTTAAATTTAAGTTTTATCTCAAGCGTGCTTCTTAAGACAAAGAACAAATAGCACATACGCCCCTTCAATTTCATAAAATTTAAGTGTAAGAATTAACGGTTAATTATTGTGGTTACATGTACAGCTTTTGACAAAAGTAATGTCCCTCGGACACATAGGCAACCAAAACATCAGGTTCACGATCGTAAACGAAGATTTAAAAATAAAGACGCATGAAGGACGATTAGATGTTGCGTTGCGCTAATTTGCAATAGTAGTATTGCTAACTGGCAAAAGTGATTCACAATAACAACTTTGATAAGGTGGAATTTGTATTACCTCTAAGTGACGTAGCATAGCAAATATATTTACAAAGCTTAAAAAATAGATATTACCTGTATTAGACCAAAAATCTAATTAAATTCAATTCAAAAACGCAAATAATAAATTGCTCTACGGGCGACAATATTACAAAATAATGTTCACATGTATAATTAATAAAAAAATAGATATCTTGTCTTTAATATTTAACAATTTCGTTTTAAGCGGCAATTGTGAATTTTGAATTTGTGACAATAAATTAAAGGCGCATTATATTTGCATAATTTGATTACGGTTTCCGACAAAATAGATTCTATATGGTCTACCTATTTATATTACCTTTTTGAGCTGAACAGCCTAGATTCTATATCAATCACTTAAATTAGCCAAAAGAAAAAAAAGTACTTTGATTTTGAACTAAAAAATAAAAATTCAATATAAAGGAAATAGCTTGGAGCACCTTCGATAACATAGATAATGACCAAAAACAGAGATAATTTATTGTTAATACGTTTAAAAATACTTAAAAAACTATTTTATTTCTTATTTGTTTTTACTTACTTTGCAATACACAAAATTTATTATTTACTAGTCATTCAAAAAATCAGTTTTTTATTTATTCTTTAATAAAGTAAAATATTTTAATGTTTTTTCTATAAATTTAGTTATGTTATTATTCGTAATATCGTAGTTGTAAATTTTTATTGTATTACTGAATGCATTCAAAATTATTTTTTTAATTGATAAAAAATCTTTCTTTTTTTCAAACTATGCAATAATACAATAAAATCTTCATCCTGTAAAAAAATGATACATTAATTAATGGATTATCAAAAATAATGCATCATTTACAACGCTGTAATAATTCACACAATCGTTGCATTTAGATTTGATACCGCTGGACAAATTTATTGTGCTGTATCTTGAGCAAAAATCAGTTGTATCACAAAGTGCTGACGCGAACTGAGATTAATGCTTATAGAATATACTTTAGCTTTAGCTATATCAATTGAATCGATTAAAGGTTTCTTACCTAAAATGTGAAAAGTGGTTTATGAGTGTATACGTGTAATTATAAGTGAGAAAGAAAACGTCTAAAAATAAAGTTATAGATAAGCGCATACCATACAGACGCCTATCAGTATATCTTTTTTTTACCTTTTTTGAACTTTCTTTTATTTGTCACTGTTAAAATGTTTTGTTTTAAAATAAGTCTCTTAAAACTAGACTTCTGGGAAATCGCTACTATCTTTGGAGACCATAGGAAAAATAGTTGCGCTATGGGAGATCGGTGTTCCAGTTACTGAAATGGCAGAGAGGGTTGATTTGCTCTTGGGGTGTAGTTATTTAACGAAATAGAAATTTTAATCATTGAACATCATTTAATCTTGCTTTTGTGCTTAAAGCGTCGCCATATAAAGTTTGTAGTATAAAATCCGTATTTTTGAAATATCTAAAAAGCTAATAATAAAATGCTGTGCTGTTTAGTAACAATCACCCGTTTTGAGAACACTAGCTTTTTCTGGAAAAACGCTGTATATTTAAAAAAAATTATTTCTTTTTCGTGTTTCAAGTAGTCATGCCATGATTATCGCTCAAACCTATAAATTGAATGTTGCAGAAAACTAATTTTTCGTAATCCTAGTCCAGTATTTAACGCTCTTTATTTATTATTTAAACTGGACCTGCACATAGAACTTTATTTCTTCCGTTGGTTTTTAAAGAAAAAATGAGCGGAATATTATGCAAACAACCATCTTTAAATGTTTTCAAACAAAAGGAAGATAAAACACAAAATGTTCTTTAAGATTAAATCTAATTTTTACTTTAAGCTAATCCACGTATTTTTATGACGGAAAATCGTTTATAAATTTCTGATTTTGTTTTAATGCTTACTATATTTCATCACAAACATTTCTTTTTCTCAAAAGCGGAAGTGTGAAGGAAATTTTTGTACTGTTGTATATGTTTATTAATTGTTTAATAGCTTTTTTCAATAATTGAATAATATATACCAATATGCACGACAAATTTGTTTGGCGCGGTGTCCAGCTCACAAAAACAAGATTTTTTTTATTCTATAAACCTATGTAATCAAAGAAATAAACTTAGTTTTTTTCTCAGGAAATAAAACGATCATCGTTTAGTGTTTTAAGAAATACTTTAATAATGAATGCATACAACTAACGCCAGGGCATTGCAAACTATTATTACTTTTTTGGCAATCAATTTCAACTGATTAAGCGTTCATAGCATTGATATGAGACATTAATTTGTTAATTTGATGGGAATGATTTACATCAAAGAGTCGATTATATGCATTGGTTAATATTAATTCATTTATTGAAATAGAATACTTCAAGATAAAAATTGAGACATTTGCTTATTGCAGGAAATTTTTTGAAATTCCTCAAATATAATAACGACATTTAGGTTTTTATTTGGCGTCATAATCGAATTAAGAGAAATTGCACTTATATTTTACGACTCCCTTATTTTTTGTAGTCAACGCAAGTTTGGAGATGGATCCGAAGGGAACAAAAGAGAGCCGAAAATAATCGTCTCTTACAAACGAGAAAACGTACTGGACGACGCCGAATTTTAAACCATAATAACGAGAACAACATAAGGCAATGTTGCGCAGCAAGACCATTTTGCACGTCTACCATGATTAGAGATAATGTACAGCTTACTTGGAAATATCAGGACTGAGATTAGGAAATTACACAGTATTGAAATTCACAGTCGCATTCCTGCCAGAAAGCCACTGATAACGAAAGAACATGCCCGACGTCGAGCACAATTTTGTCAAGCCAACGCAAGACGAAATTGGCAGCTTGTAATTTTTAGTGACGAAAAAACATTTTGCTCTTCGGAAGATTTCCAAAAAACACTGTGGAGAGCGAATAGTACCAGATACAACTTTGAAAATATCCAACCCATAAAACGCATTAGACGTATAAGTACAGGTTATTGGTGCTGGATGAGCCAAGCATGTCGGGGGAGCTTGTCCAAGTAAACTCAGGGTTTCGTCTGAGGAATATGTGTTTATACTAGAAGATGTTATGTTACCATCGGTTAGGGCAATTTATCCAGAAGGCGAAATAGTTTTCGTTCAAGGCAACTCTCCCATTCATCGAAGACGAATAGTTCGAGAATGGTTCGAACAACATCCAGAGATACACGTCATGGAGTGGCCAGCCAGGTCTCCAGATCTTAACCCCATCGAAAATCTCTAGACAGCTGCTGTGCGTGAATGGGAAAATAACAGCATGATTTGAAATATAGACCAACTTCACGCAAATATTATGCGTACTTGGAATACTCTACACCTGAATAATATTGGTAATAATAAAATTGGTAAATACATGCCTGCTCGCATTCAAGCTTGTATTGAATCCGATTGATACTACACAAAATATTAATTACCCAAGCAACATTTTGTAACCGTGGTTACGTTGTAACCAGTTGCAAATTAGTAACATTAGCACCATGGTAAATAATCCGTTGCAGCAACGTAGCAGCAACTTTCGTAATTTACTGAGGTTTCAAATCTATTACAGAAATAACCATTTTAGAACTATGGTTATAAGTAAGTTTTTCTTAAACCCTTATGTAACTACAGTGTCAATTTAGTGACATTAAAACCTTCATTTCGGTTTCGAGTGTAACAGTCTTGAAACTATGGTTACAAGTGGGATTTTCTAAAACTACACTACAGTGTTAATCTATACTTTCAAACAGCAACAGAAGAAGTGCATTTTACGAGATTTTTTTTATCAGACACATAGTCCATTATCATTATCCAATAAACAGTACCGAAAGTGTTTCTAATTCAAAACTACGTAAGTACAATTATTGGTATATTATATTACTATAATTTTAATCGTGCATTTAAACTACTGTTTCTAATTTAAACAACGTTGAAGAATTAGTTGCCAATTATAAGTAAGCAAATTTTAAATTGATTTTATTTTCTTCTAGGATAAAATAGAATTTGATTGCAAGGACATTACTATATTACACACAGTGATCAGAACGTGTAAATTAGATCGCCATTGCGAACACCTATAATCTTTAAAAAAGCAGTAGAGATTATGATCATTGAACCGATTATAATTGCACATGTGCATTTCTAGCCTAATACAAATATTTAACTAAGAATTACGCATCAAACTATAACATGTGAGGAATATCTTAATCCGCCATGGTCTTTTAACACAAAGACATTTTTCTATTAACAAAATTTATGCATTTACTATTTACAAAATTTATAAATAACAGACATAATCCGCTTTTCTTGAAAATTTGCCGTAAAAACCTGTTTACTGGTAGTACCTACTTGCAACAGATGTAAAAATTCTTTTATTATATCTTTTTTGTTTGAATTTAGTTCTATAAGAAACTATAAAAATTTAAATAATGTACATTTATTATAACTTTTTATATATCTGTATCTTTTTATTAATATATTTTTATCTCTACTTTTGTTTTAATCTTTTAATGCAGTTAGTAACTAAAATCTTGGATAAGTTGCTTAACAAAGCGGTTTTAAAGTAGTTTCAAATAATGGTAATAAGCATGTTTTCAAAACAGTTACATATTAGCAGTTGCTGTAAACGGTAACTACAATGTTACAAATCAATTACAAAACCGTAATGATAAACCATTACAGAAACGATTCAGAATAGGTAAATATGATTTGTAAAAAACCGTTATAGCAACGCTGCAAAACAGTTACAAAGTAGTAATTGCAACGGTTTCATACACGTTGTAAAACGGTTATAATATTACTGCAGTTGCCCTGCAACTGACCAAATCCGGTATTGACAACGTATCAGGAAAGACTCAGCAACTCTTCTGTAACTAAATACCTTACTGAAACCATAGTTGCAAGAGAGTTTTACAACCGTTTTGTAACTGATGTTTGCTACTTGGGTAGCCTTTATTACTTTTCCTTGTTCAACTTAAACAAAAAATTAACACATTAATATTATGTTTAATTTTTAATGTTAGGGTATTCATCATTAATTTTTTGTTTAATTTGCCTTTACTTACATTTATATTACATGTCCATAGATAATTGATATGTAATAAAACAATAATAATTTAATTCTTATTAACCAAAATATAAATCAGTTACATTCATATTCTGATTAATACTTTACACGTAAATTTTTTTTATGCTAATTTCTCTGTTTAGATCAATTTTATAACTAAATATATGAATTAACTAGAAATCGCGGGACCACGACCATGTCGTGCCAATTACTTTCACATTGATTATCAAATCGCTGTATGATGTATCTGTAATTAAAATATTTTGATTATCTCATTTCCATACTATTTCAATCTTCCATAAAGTATTAATGTTATGTATGGAATATCATTGATAAACGTAAACTTGTAGTTTGTTTTAAACGTTTCATAACCAGCTTATCGATATTACATTCAATTATCTTCTCTTATATGAAAAGTAACTTGATTATATTTATACACCACAATTATGTAACTTTCATCTGTTATCTTTAACTACCTAAATTGTTACAATTTAGCCATAATATATTTAAGCCAAAGGATGGCATTTGTCAGGCCAAATTAGTGACTGCATGTTAATATTTCGATCTTCAATTAGCCAATTATGTGAGAGGTTGGTGACATTTGTCAGTTTATTTCTTATCTTCAGTTTAAGTCATTTCTACAATTTAATGCAATTGGGAATTCAATCAACTTTCATATTACGAATTGTATATTTTATAAATAAGTTGTAATTTTTAGTATAACTTAAATATGGTTACATGTTATATTGCATATATTGTTCATATTACCTTTAATTCCTGCAGAAACATCTTTTCTGTAAGTTCACTTTACGTAGTTTATTCATCTTAGTTAAATTAATATTTTTTCTTTACATTATGTTTCTCTTTTTTGCTGCGATGTATTTTAATAAAACGATTACATATTAAGTCGATTGTCGTTTATGTCATAAATTATTTTTATGCGCAAACATCTATTTGTATATCTTAATCATCTCAATTCCTTGCATAACTATAAATTGTACTTATGGCTTTTAAAATAAAAAAAATATGTTAGTAACTTCGCGTAATAAATAATTACACTGTGTGAAGAAACCACTGTTCAAATTTCAAACCTTTATGTAACTTAAAGTTGACTGCTTTAACGTCACATTTTTTTTAGTACAACGTAATTAAAAGCAAATGTATAATATTTTATTTTGAGAGTTATTAAGAATAAAGTCTTCTATTTTTGGTCATTATTGGTAATGTGTCTATCTAATTCCTTTACATAATAAAGTAAATTTATAACATGTAAATCTGCTTTTGAATGAATTGACCATTCTGTTTAAATTGCATGAACCAGTGTCCCAAGTGAGTAAATACCTTAAAACTAGAAAAATCTATACAAAATTAAAAATTGGTGTTATACATTAGCGTTCAATCAGTGGCTTTGGTTGCAGTATTGGTAACGCTCCTAGCTATTTCTGTTTTTTAACAAAATAATATTACCACACACAAAATTTAAATTTTTTTAGTTCAAAATCAAACTACATTTTTTTCCTTTTGATTAATTTAAATGTTTGATATAGAATCTAGGCTGTTTAGCTCAAAAGGGTAATGTGAATAGGTAGAAACCGTTTAGAATCTATTTTGTCGGAAACCGTATTTAAAGGAAAGTAAATATAAATGCGCCTTTAATCTATTCTCAAAAATACAAAATTCACAATTGGCGTTTAAAACGGAATTGTTTGGTATTAAAAACAAGCTATCTATTTTTCTTACTAATTATACAATAGACTTGTGTAATTTATAATATATAATTATTGTAATATTGTCGCCCGTTGAGCAATTTAATATTTGCATTTTTGAATTGAATTGTTAATAGATTCTTGATCTAATACACGTAATATCTCGTTTTTTAATGTTTGTAAATATATCTACTATGCTACGTCACGAAGAAGTAATACAAGTTCCACCTTATCAGAGTTACTATTGTGGACCACTTTTGCCAGTTAACAAAACTACCTTTTCAAATTAGCGCAACGCAACAACCGTCCTTGTTATTTATAAATCTTCGGTTACGATCGTGAATGTGATACTTTGGTTGCCTATGTGTCTGATGGACATTACATTTGTCAAAGACTGTACATTCTAATCCTCAATGTTTTATACAAAATTACACATGCAAAATGAAGTTATTGGAATTGCAAAACAAAAGAACGATACATCTAAATTTCATCTCAAGAATCTTATTAGCACTTACGACCCTTGCATACTTATATTTAAATTTGATGAAAAAAGTTTTAACATTGCGATTACAGTGGTCATCCCTTACACTAATACACGATCACAAAATATTTTCAGAAATTACTAGATTTGACATAAAGCGAGGTCGATAGCAATCTCCTCTAAGTTTCCCTTTTTTCTGAATCGTAGGTACCCTCTAAATGGCCGCCGTGACGTCAGTATGCCTTACTTTCGGTTCGACCAGATTGTTAGTAGTTAGCTATCCAGGTGATTATATAACATCCTCAGTATACGAAGGTTTTTTGTGATCCATTACTAATTGGGTGCGTTTAGCGAAAGCAGCTGCTTACTGTCAGCGTTTAATCATGGTCTAATTTTTCAGAAAATATCAAATGTAAGATTTGTGATTATAGCCTTTTGTTCTCTACATTATTATATAATGGTTTAACAGCAACACTTTTTTTGCACGATTGTCTATTAGGCATTCCAATGAACTGTCAAATCGAGTTTAATATGGCGTCGTTGGACAAACAAACTTGTCGTTGTCATAAGTTTATTATTGTAATTATTGTTGTGGCCTTAAATACGCAAATATTAAACAATGGAAGGCTAATCCAAGTATTGTATGAATTAACTACAACAACACATCATTTGCATGAAATATAGATAACTAACACTTAAGGATTCCTTTTTGCTGAATGTCGACAACTTGAGTTCTGATTTGGAAGATGTTGCTTAAGTGATTAGCATGGATATTGTTGTGTATTTAGTGTTTATGCATACGTTTTATATGAAGGAGCAGATGAAGACTTTACAAAAGCATTGATGTCTGTAGTATTTTGAAAAAGTAAGTAATAAGCATTAGAACTAGGTACAAGTTAATTTTAGTTATTTTTAAGGTAGAGCATTCACATTAAAAAAGTCTCGACAAGATAAATTTTGACGCAACAGATGCTGTGTTTTGTTCAGACTGAATATGAGTAGTAAAACAACTGCGGTGAAATAGAACAAAATGAATTTTTATTACAAATGTAATGAATACTTTTTGTACTCGAAAAAAATGGAACTTTGAAAGTCTTTCGTACCTTCAAAATTATTTCATCACCGAATTCAACTTACTAAATGATTTATCTTATTACCTTATTGACATGACCAAACTCGGAATTTTTCTTTTGTAAAAATTTTTATTTGACCAACTGTTTACTAAATGATTTCTACTGTACTTTGAATTCTTTAATTGCACAAAGTATTTATAGAAGTATAAGTGATTTTTCTTCCTATTACCTTTTTTTTTGTAAAATACAAATATTTTTTGTCAATCAATGTGAATAAAGTTTTACATATTTGTATCTTAGTTTATTGCAGTAATACATACATACATAAAATGGTATTTTCCTTTTAGTCGTAACCAATCTAAATAGAACCACTGGATAATAAAATACGATTACAAACGAGGAAGTCTGAAGATAATCTTAAAATACAATCACAATAAATGAAAACAAATTTTTACACATTTCAGTTGTAAAATAAGTGCACAAATTAACTTTGTTCAATACCCGTCACTTCTATGAATAAGCATAATTTAAAAACTGAAAATGTTTTCCGACTATCAATATTGTTTATATCACTGGTTATGTTGCTGCAATGCATTATGTTTTTGCTATGAAAATTCATGTAGTTTTGTAAATCTTCGTCTGCTCCTTCATATAGTAGCTACGTTAAATAATATCCATGCTAATTACATCTGGAACATGTTCCAGATAAGAACTCGAGTTGTCATTCAGCAAAAAAAAGATTCTTAGCGTTAATTGCCGATGATTTTTGCAAATAATGTGTCCCAACGTCGCTCTAATGTTGTAGTTAATCCATACAATACTTGGATTAGCCTTCCATTGTTTAATATTTGCGTATTTAAGGCCACAACAATGGTTACAATAATAAACTTATGACAACAACAGGTTTGTTTGTCCAACGACCACCATTTTTAAATGGCCGAGGTCACGTGATATGGAATGCCTAATTAATTTACTTTTAGGTTAGGAAAAAAGTGATTACTACCTTACTACTAAGCGGTAAATTTTTACGCTGTCGAATTTTAGTCAGCGACTGAAAGAGCCGACCTTTCGCGCAACGGTTTAGCGAACACAACGTAATCAGCAACTCAACATGTTGTGTTCGCTAAATGCGTCCATTGTTTAGAATACATATTATAAAGGACGAAGCAAGCGCGGCTTCAGCAGTTTATTTCGGTGGGGGCTCCATCAGTTTAAAGCGGGAGGGGGGGCGGTCTCATCACATTTTTAAATAATAATGTATTGAATATGGCGTTAATATAAAATTGAATAACACTTCGTTATGCACCAAGCTTTTACTTGCAAGCATAATAAATTATAGAACTATTAAAAAAGGCGAATGTATTACATACAAAGTGAGAAAAACTTCAGTATTACTGTCAATGTCGGGGGGGGGGGGAAGGGTCATAGGCCCCCCCCACTAAGGCCGCGCCTGGGACGAAGAACATAATAAACGAATGTACTACATGTGATATATTTTCTTAATTATAAAAATTACAAATAAGTTACATAAACTATAATAAAACGTAACGTCAAACAAAAATAAACGATGTATTAGATAGTTTACACCAATACATCGGAAACGACGCTTTCAAAAAAAAAAAATTCAATTTTATACATAAGCATATTTAAGATCATACTGACATTAATCAAAAGTAGGAAACAAGAAGATGATGTACTTTTAATCTAATTCTACGATGTAAGTTTTATTTACACATTTTTGTATGTTAAAATCAATAATTTTTATATTTAATTTGTAAAAGAAGAGTAAGAGATAGTTTCATTATTCACAAAATAATTACTAATGTCACAATTCTCTTCTTTAATTAAAGTTTCCAAGTGATTTTCCGATATCGATTTATAGTTATCATCAGTAAAATCGGTTACCAATGTTTCTTGCTTGGGAACAATCAGTGCACCTATAACAAAATATACAGTTTTATAAAAATGTTATAGTTCGCAAGAATATGATTGCGATCAGCAAACAAGTGACCTGACGGAACGTAACTGTAGGCGCTTTATTAAAATAATAAAAAGTATTTGCGTGGTAAATTCAAATCATAGTTAATTGTTTTAGGTTATGTAGACTAAACTAAGATTTTTTTTCATTGTAATAAAATGTTAATTTATTTTAGTTTCCACTGAGTTTTTTTACAATGATTATTGCATATTGTTAATTCAGGGTTAGGTATATTCGATTAAGATAATGTGAACCCAATTGTAAAATAATAAATACCCTCAATATCGAGTTGCACATCTTAAATTAAGCTAACAAATTACACATTTCTTAAGAATAATCGTGACCTAGACAGTCTTGACGAATTTGAAGATAAGAATAGGAGGCTGTCAAGTACAATATAGTTTTTTTTCCAGATGTTCCCAATGTCAAGTTTAAAACTATTCTTAAAACATCTGTCCACGTTATTAAAAATGAATTTTTCATAAGTATAATTTATTGTCATATATATTAACTACATTATATTACAAAAACAGTCAATATTACATCGTCGAACTATTTATTAACAAATTAGCGGTAATTATCCTGCCTCCGTTAGATTTCAAAAAATAAAATAATTTTAACATATTAAATTTACACTATGAGATGGCTCTGTCATCATATTTCGTTTATGTTATTATTATATTTTAACAATCGAGCAATTGTCATGCTGTAATTCTAGCCACAAGACTCGTGCAGTTTCATCCCTTATATTTAAACTACATAATTAGCAGTGTCAGGTTATTATTTTACCATCTTTCCTCAGGTAATCCGTTAACGTATGATGGATTAATGTATGTTTCATCGAAGTAGGTAATAGGCGACATCGCCACGCTACATCATAGCGATCCATTCATATTTTTTAAAGTATTTAATCCACCACAATAATTAACTTTCTCGTGCATTTTCTGATCTGAAATTTTCAGTGTCGGAACCTTCTTATTTAAAATTCCGTCATTACACGAATTTCAGAACATCATCGTTGTATAACGAAGTCTGCGGTTGCTGAACATCATTTTACTACAAATCACAATATAGATTTTGATAACGTTTCGGTGATCTCCATTACTCTTCAATAGAATAATACGAGAGAGCATAGAAATCATCAAACACCCCAAAAACTTTAATCGTAATCAGTTTCGAGCTACTCCCTCTTTGGTTCCCGGTCATTACTTCTTTATCAAAAAATTTGAAATTAAATGATTTGTAAACATCTAAATCTAAATTTAAAAAAATTTTCACTACTTTCAGTCTACACCCAGTCCTTTGAAAAAAATTTTTTTCAAAGATATTTTTGAACTTATACATTAATATATTTACTTGTAATTTACAAGTAAGAAAAAAACTTAGTTCAACTAAAACCCTGCTAAATATAACTGCCAATGTTAACCAGAAAAAGTTAAAAGTTTCTTTAAAACTGTCAAAATTTGTATAAAGTCGTCATAAGCCACATTTCGTGGTACTTGAATTTGAGAGTTTTGATATCCATAGCTACCTAATTTTGTTTGACGACTGTGCAAGTATGAAAATTCCATAAGACGGAAGTGTTTCAAAATCGTCTATTCCAAGAGTAAGTGTTTACGTTGTTATTAATAACGATTCTAGAAGGTTTACATTCGGTAGTGTCGTAGAGAAATTATTTTTTTAATCTTGTAAGGTCGGTAAGTAAACTACTAAGATAACACGTTTTAAAATTATTTAGTCTAACATAATTTTCTGAATATGTCAAGAAATTCTAATTATGCTTTAATCATGCACTACTCCCACAAAATCCATCAAATATGCTGTGTTAAGAGCGTTAAGTATGGCAGCGAGACATGATAAGAATTTAAGTTATATAAAAAAACAGCTAAAACGATTAAAAAAGGCTATAGTACGAACAACAGATACTTATTACGCGTATGTTCAACATAGAAGGATATATGTATTTGCAAAGATAAATGCAAAACTGGTAATGTGTGTGACAGGTGACGAAGCCGAAACAGCTGTCCACTGGTTTCTGCTGATGATTTCCGTAATTATAGTGATAAATATTTGCATCAACTATTATAATTTCTAATTTTATGCTGCATCTTTTTGAAAACACTTCGTAGTTATTTACACGTTACATTATTAATTATTTCTAACGCGTCATTATCACGAGATGGTGGTTGTTACAAAACTTTCTAAAGAAAGCATATCATTTTAACAGCGTTTATATTTCAATCAAAACAGTTTGGTGTTGGCGCTGGTATTACACTCGTCATCAAAATGAGCGAAGCATTGAAAACTTTGGTTTGAACATTGACAAGTTTGATTGTTTATAAAAAGTCCACATTAAAACTCCTTAACTTAAATTGCGAAGCCATATTATAACCATTTGATTCCGCTAACAAAATATTTTTTTTATGTTGTAACCATGAGTTGTAACATACGATAAAATACATTTAGTATAAAGTACAACTTATCACACCTCAGAGGTACTATAATATTAATTCAGTATTTATATAACAACAAATATAATTTTATCATATTACTAAACAGAACAAAAAAAACCCAACGCAATCAAACTACATACCTTGTTCAGAGTAGGCCAAGTTCTTTGTGGTTTTCATTGTTTTTAAAATGCTCTGTTGCTTCTTTTCTGTGGTTAAATCTGAAACTAATTAAAAAATGATGATAACATATAATTAACTAAACATATTAATTTACTGCAACGAAAACAGCTCAGATGATACAAAGCGATAAAAGTTTTGTAAAAGTGCCATCAGAAAAAAAAATTCTCAACATAGTTGGTAGTTTGGATATTATATTTCATTAGAAGACGAGAAAGTTAAAAAAAAGTTACAGCTTTTATAATATGGTGGACTGAGTAATGTCCTATTTAGTCGGTATTTTATACCAGTAGTCGCCATTTTAATTGTTTTGATTGATTCTTTCCGTTTACTTATTTGCTCTTATTATCATTTCTCGAGTCTATTAATAAAACTACAACCAGTTTTTTTCAAAACTCCGTTGTCTGTATTATTGAGTTATAAGTAAATATTTCTTATGGTCGATTTTGTTACGATTCAAGTTTGATTACAGCATGTCTGATGAACGCGAAATTGGTGCTGCCGCATCTTCGACTGCGAAAAGAGGCCATTCTCTAAAAAATCCAGGATAATAGTATGGAATGTTTATTCGTATTTTAAAGAAAGAACCGAAAAAGGTAATTGTTAAGTTATGCATTACATACATTCAATAATTTACTTTTATTTTGTAATGGCAATCTTATCGATACGGTTGTTCAAGCAACATGAGTTTCACGAGCTACTGTAGTACGTATTGTGCAAGAAAGTAAGTTAATTGAAACTGGTGATCAAACTACATTTAAATCACCGAGAAAAGAATTTCATAAGGGATCTCCTAAATCAACCGTAGACAATTGTGTTGAATAAATTATACGAAGAATTGTTTACAATTTCCATCTTACTGATGGACGAACGCCTACTTTGAAGGCTATTTACGAGAAAATCAAGGATCACGATACACCTATGCACGATACCATTGGCTTTTCTGACAAAGAAACCTCATTAAGAAAAATCTTAAAAAACTAGGATTCTTTAAGTTACTCGATGTTCTACTTTTACTGAAATAAATAGATTTGATTATGTTTTGTAAAAAAATCATAATTCTTGAACTTGAATTGAAGGTTAAATATATATTTTTTTAGATGGCAAAAAACCACTGATAATCGTCCTATATTAATGGAACGTCATGATATGCGACATTTACGAGTATCATACATACGAGCAATAACTAAGTATTGTACAGAAGGGCGTCCCATCATTTATACCGATGAAACATTCACGCTTCTCATACAACTTCTTACCAATGAACTGATAAATCAAATCAAGGGCTTAAATGCTCAATCTCTAAGGGTAAACGGTTAATTATCGTACATGCTGGTAGTAATGATGGATTTGTTAATAATGCGCTATTAATATTTAAATCTGGTCAGAAAAGTGGAGACTACCATGACGAAATGAATTTTAACAATTATAATAGTTGGTTCCAACATCAATTAATTCCCAATCTTGTTAAAAATTCTGTAGTGGTTATAGATAATGCCAGTTACCATAATGTTTTGACAGTTAAAACTCCCAATTTTTACAATAGAAAAGCAGACACGAAATTGTGGCTAAATGAACGTGGCATTACGTACGAAGAAAAATCTACAAAAGCAGAACTGTATAATTTAATACTTATAAATAAGCCGATCAATAAGCAATACTTGGTTGATTCATTATTTGCTAAACATGGACATACTGTATGTCGTATACCACCTTATCACCCAGAATTAAACCCTATAGAAAAAATTTGAATTGGAACTAGAAACATCACGTTAAATGACGTGGTCTTTAGTAAAAGGAATGGTCACAAGTATGTCGGCACGTCCAAGAAATTGAAGAAGGGTATATAGAAAAAGAACACATAAGAGACACTTATTGCGAATCTTTAACCTTTAATGTCAATGACTCATTAGATGAAGACTCATGTGGCTGGTCTGATGAGGATGAGGAAAAGCAAAATTAATATCGCTCACATCTTTACTGTGAATTTCACAAGTCATTACCGGAATAAACGAGGACTATTATTAGATCGATTTAAATCAATAAATATGAAATTATGCGATGTATTTGGTTTAAAATGTTTAACTTACTTTTTTATTATAAGTATATAAACGATATAAGTTTGTTCAATAAGATGTTAGCTTTTGCTTTGAAGATTTATCTTATTATGCAGTTGATTATACTTTGTATTTAAAAAAAAATTAAATTTGGTTGAAATATATTTAACTGCATTATTACTACTTTTTAATGGCTAATGAATGATTAAGGTCTTGAAATATGTGATTTTTGCTTATTTTTTCAAAATAAAAAAAAAAGAGATTCTTGCATAATAAAAATTTCAAATTTATTATTTCTTTTCATTTGGTATAGTCACACAAGTAAGTATCCATTTTAACATCAATCAACCAATTAAAGATTCGTAGTAACTGCATTAATTCGTTCAAAATCTTATTAAGATGACGAGCTTTTAATTGTTCGTTTCTAATTTTTGGTTTAATTAAAAAAAAGTACTGTTTTCTACATTCTCTACCCAAGTAGCACAAAATATTGTTATAAGATTTAGTTTATATTATATTGATATTGTATGTTTTATTAATATTGCAAGATACAAGAAATATTCATTGAATATTAGTATTCTATTAAAAATATATATTATATTCTAAAATTACTCGTACATTTAGTTAATATTAAAATTAAATCTTATAAATCTTTATGATTTTAATATGTGAGCAATATTAAAATATAATATAACAGAAATATTAAAATTGCAAGCTAAATGAAATATGCAATAAATATTAGTATTTATCTAAACCTTATATTACATTTTAATATTAATAATACGTTTAGTTAATATTAGAATTAAATATTTGATATCTTTGTGATTTTTATATGTGAATAGTATTACAATTTAATATAAAGTTAATATTAGAATCATATATTACCCGAATACGAATTTCATAAAAAATGTAAATGTTGAAACAAGATATTAAAAGAAAGTAACAAAAATATTATTACGGAACATTACGAAAATATATGATTAGTACAATTTTAATAAAGCTATAAACACAGAAATGTGTTTACTTCGTCAAATACGGTTACCAAAAGCACACTTTCAAAATAAAAATATGTAAACAAAATTTATAACTAGTTTTTCTACCAGAAGTATTTGTAATTAATTTTAATTTGCAGTTTATAGCAAGTTTGTTTTTTCTTTATTACACATTACCTTTTCCTTTTGTGTAATTGATTAAAAAAGTCTTTGCATTAGAAAACAAAACATAACTTATTATGTCAATTTTTTTTAATTGATAAAAGCGGCTTAAGTTTTGGTTTTAATCGAAAAATCCAAAGAGATATTTTACAGAAAGGTGATTTTAGTTTTCTTCAAATAATTTCAATCTTTTTCTTAAACCTATTTTAGACGATACAATTTTCTTGCACAAGAAGATTATATACGATTTTATAGTATCGTGTGAATTACTATTTTTAAAATCTAGTATAAACAAATATGTATTAAAAAACAGAAGCTGTTCTAATTTCTACAATTTGTATGCTATTATCTTATACAAGAAAATTGTATCGTCTAAAATATGCTTTATATAATTTTTTTTCAATTAATTCTAAATACGTATAATTTGCGTTTAAACAGTTTTTGATAAAGATGCGACATTAGTCATTTCTTTTTTACATCTGGGCATAATAAAGTTCCTAGAAAAAAAGATCTGTTTACAACCGGGCAGGTAAAAAAAGCATTTAAGTACTTTAGTATTACAATGCAATAGAATTTCGTAACTCTTTATTTAAATTTTTAGGATGTTGCAATACGGTAAACATGCCATCATTATTTTAGAAAATATTTAATTAATTCAAGAAAATAAAAAAGAGGCAAAATCTATTGTTTTACGCATATTTTTTTTTAAAAGTATAGTGTCGATACCGATATGGACTTCTGTGGCGTACCACTTGTTTTATTAAATTACACATAAGGACAACAATATGTAATAAAAAAAAAGAACCCGGTATTTCTTTCAAAAAAGAAATTTTAAGTTTTATTATACACAAAGATAAAAGATACTTTAGAAAATATATACAATATTGATCAGTACTTCTTTAAGGGGGTACTAAACGGAGCCATTTTCCATGCAAATTTAGGTACACTTTTCTCAAAAACTACTAAATCGATTTTTGTGAAATTTTGAACACGTTTTCTTTACATTTTTTTAAAGCTTTACAGCAGGTAGAATTTAATTTAAAGAAATAGTAAATTTTTTAATGACTTAGAAAGTTTGAAAATTTTATTGTTTTATTAAAAATAAAGTAAAAAAAGAAACCAGCTGGATTTTTAAAATTCGTTCTGCTGCGTTTGTTACTAGTGTCGCCATGAATAAGATACAAAAAAACACACTCAATTACCTTTCATAGTTTTGAAGAAAAGTGTACCGAAATAGAATATACAACTGTTCAGGAGAAGAAAAAAACAAAAAAGTTTTGTTTTTTTATCTTTAGTAGTCGTTTTTGCTTTTCAATGTTCTTCTTCCTGTTCGTATATTGTAGTGTTATTGTTTTACTTGTGTTTATTGCAGAGATTTTATTTTATTCGTTTCAAATATGCCGAGGACAAGTCCGGTTTTCAAGAAGAGGATAAGGCGGCTTTCAGGTAAAAGGCCTGCAGAAATGACATCGAATTCAACTTGTTCAGTAAATGTGGAGTCACCACAACCTTGCTCGACAACACAAACTTCTGTTTCTTTAGGTTCTAAAATAAAACCTCAATCGCCCGAGTATTCGAAGTATGAAAGCATTGATGTTTTCGATATTGTTTGTATCAGAGCGTTAAGTGCGATGGTGAATTCTTTTGATTCGTGCAAAAAATGCAATGGGCAGATTAGCCTAAACATTGTTGCTCGGAATGGTCTAGCATTATCAATTAATGGAAACATACCTCGTTGCCGTTTTTTTTATTTATAAGGCATTGAAGCAGGCAATTTTTGTGTAACGCATAGCTAGAAGAGTCCTTCCAAGTTTACACTTAAATTTAGATAACTTCTAAACCTTGTAGAGACATCGGATCTTTTGCATTCTTTGCAGAATATAGTGTAGATTAAAAAATAAAAATAAAAAAAAATTGATAATTTTTTACATTTTTTTATTAAGTACCCCCTTAAGTCATAATCTCTTTTTCAAGGTGAACGAGGTTAAACGAAAGTTTTAACAATTTCTTGAAAATGCACCCTGTTTGAACCAAAAGAATAACAGACAAACAAGGGATATAGATATAGCTATTTCTCCTCGCATTTTTCTAACAGTCAGCGTATTTTGAACAGCAATTTGCTAAGTAGGCAATGAGATAGAAAGAAACAAAAATCAACACGTGAACAACAACAAAGTATTAATACTCCCCCCGTAAATAGGTATTAGGTACATTGTGCTAAATACACAGGTACACATACAATTAGTATTATTTAGTCATTGATAATTTGTGTGTTGTGCTGTTCCGTCTTCAGAAAAATAACCCTCTCGTGGACACGTATTAATTTGAAGGTCAGTTTCAGAGGTAAGCAGTAGTTTAATAATTAATGCATATGTAATAAAATAATTGCATTTGCGCAGATACTCCAATAGCATCCGAAGACAGAAGCAATAGCAGGAATTCATCCGTAGCGCAAAACCATTCGATACATGTCGCAAACGACGTTTCAGGTATGTCTTAATTTTTTTTGGAAATTAACAAAGATTCGATTTTTATAAACAGCAAAAAACACAATGTATTCCATTTATTTTCAAACTTGCTTTCTTGCTCTTTTCATGCAGTCTGCTCTTGTCTGTTTTTTATCCAATTCCACTTCTGTCTTCTTGTCTTTCTTCTTCCATCATTCCTCACATTCTTCTTTCATGTGTCGTATATTTTCCCACACATTCTACATCTTTACATATCATTTTTTGCCCAATATTTAACTTCCACCCTTTCCCACACAACCTACACATTCTGTTTCTGTGTTTCCACCAGTATTTATTTTCCCTACTCGCTATAAATTTCTTTTCTTCTAATCTTCTCTTTTCCCGTTACAAAAGTTGCTTTTCCGTCTGTCTTTATCTTCCAGTATTTTTCATTGTATGCTTTTATTTTGCTAGTTCTTTCTTGTATTTGTAAAGTTTAATCCTTTCTTACTATTGCCGCTTTCATATTTTATTCTTCTCGCCTTATTGTTTTTATTTTCTTTATTTCGTATCCTCCTCTATTGTAGTATAATCTGCTTTCTTTTTCTCCGCATGTTACTCTTTGCATTTCTATTTTTTTTCAACATCATATAATATCGTTATTTCTGTCTTAGCTTCTATCCTCTTCTTATACCTCATTGTTTTTTTTAATGTATCCAGATGTCTCCTTCAGTTCTAGCGTCCACTTTGAGTGCTTCCGTTGAGTTTTTTCTAGCTCCGTCCATTCCCATATCTCCACTTTATACGTTATCACTCTTCTGATTATCATATTCTTTTTTCTAAGTCCCTTTCAAATGTTCTTTCCCCTAACCCCAAAACTTTCCTTGTTATTTTATTTCTTTTTATGTTTATCTATCTTCGTTTTTCTCACATATGCTACTAGCATTCTTTCTTAAAACTTTCATGCTTGTTCTTTCTTATTTTCTCAATCTCTTCTTCAAAGTTTCTCTTGTAATCTTGTTTTTACACACCTTTTTGAAGTCCGTTTTTATCTTTTTATGTTCTTCTATCCTTATTCTGCGATTCTTTCATCTTCTTTCCCACTTTCTCATTTCCTTCTTTGCCGTCTGACAGTCCCCATTCCACCATTCATCTTTTTTTCCTAATTTATTTAATTTTTTTTTAGATTTGATCTTTTCCGTTGCTTCCTCCATTTTCTTACCACTAATTTTATCTACCATTTCTCTTTCAACTTCTCTCTGTACGTGTCTATTCTCTCCACTTTTTTCCTTCTTGAGTCTTTCTTTTGTCCCTTTTTTTTTCACTATGGTCAAATATAACGATTGATTTTCCGACTCCCCCCCTCTCTCCAGTCTTAAAACTTTTATGTATTTTAAACTCCTTTCATTACTATAACCTAATTTATTACCGATTCACATATTATTTCTATAAATGTAAACTCCCCTTTCCTGCTTCTTTCATATTGCCATTCATTATAGGCAATCCTGCTGTTTCCTCGCATTACTCATCCGGTTTTTGTCCTTGTCTGTTTATTTTTTTATTTATTGTTCTCTTCTTTTTCGCTCTTTCATTTATCATTATTCCTTCCCACTTCCCCTATTCTTGCGTTAAAATCCTCTCTTATTATTAGCTTTTTGTTCTTATATTAGTTTTTACTAATCCTGTCATCATCTCTCCCTCCTCATCTCCTTCTGTTGCCGATTCTTTTCTAACTCTTGTTATTATTTCTCCTTTCGTTCTTTTTTTCTATACTATGCTGTAAGTTCTATGGAAAAATTCTCTATACTAAATGGAATGTTAGAAAAAGAAGAGTACAGAAATAGTTTTGTAAGTAAAAATTTACCATTTGTAGACGCACTTTATTGAAAATGTTTTTTAAGGTCAATATTCTATACATTATTGGAGGAGAAAATCTAAAAAAAATTATCCAGTTGCAGATGCGTCGAACGCTAAGCCATGACATAGCGCTCATGTATTCTGGTTTAAGAAAGAAAGGAAAACTTTCATTTTGCGTGACCAACATTTATAATGCGATTTTGGGTAATTTTGTAACATTTAAATAAATACATAAGTATCTAAAAGTATTTTGTATGTTTCAGAAGCAACACAAAAACGATTTGGTACATCAACAAACGAAGAAATTCGACGCTACGTCTCAGCGTACCTCGCTACGTCTAAAGACCGAATAATTAGTAATTTTATGCGGTTTAATTAATTTTTTTTATTATATTATAATGTAAGCATTTGTTCTTTTAATATAACGTTTTGTTGAACCTTTTATGTACATTCAATATTTATATTTTTACGCACATTTCCTTCATCGAAAGCCCTTTTATAAAACCAATACGTTTACAATTGACGATAATTTGTTCATCATTTACAACTTAAATGATGTTCGGTGTATTTATAGATGTTCCTTGAAATAATATAACTGTTTGTAGCAGAAAATGGTTGGGAAACTAATCAATTAGTAAATTTATATAAAAGACGTTAAGATATTAACCGAAAATTAAAATTAATTTTTATCCTTATTTTTTATTTAAAAAAAAGTTATTAATACCAAAGAATATAACGATAATATTTGTACTAATATTATTTTCATATTTAATTTTAATATGGTGTAATATTAAATATTTAATATTTAAACTCTAAGATTCTTCTAATATTAAAATCCAATATTAACAAAGTGTTAAGTTTTGATATGTAGTAATATTTCAAAATGATATAAAGTGTATGTTTGCGGTAATATTTTTTTAATATTTAAATCCAATATTAACAAAAGGTTCAATTTAAATATGTTTTAATATTGAAAAATGATGAAAGGTTTATGTTTGTGGTAATATTCTTATCACATTAAAAATAAATATTTATGGCGTATTAAGTTTTTATATTGGGCCATTATCTTCATTTGTGACATTTGGATATTAACAGTATCTCTACTTTTTTATATTATTCTAATATGTTGTGCTACTTGGGTAGTATGTATAGTTTTTTTGTAACTTAAAAGTTCATTCAAGCATTGAGTACTTTGCACACAATGTCGATGGAGCTAGTTCCCTTGTATAAATTATAGCATACACGCACCATGTATAAACTTTTTCATAGTGAACTGTAGCAAATCAGCTTATCGTTCACGCGCAGCTTGGGATCAAACAATAACGCGTTCACTCTACTTGCCTATGATCATGAAAGTAAACCAGATTGTTATAGTAATAGTTTCAATTTTGAATTAAAACCTATCTGTCTCACGTGCAATTAAAAATGTAGAGTCGAATAATCTTACTCAACTAAACCAAATACTGACATAGACTGTGAATTAAAATTACTACAATAATCTAGATTAAATAATGTATATAAAAAAATAAAAGTCGGTGCAATTACTTGCTCCCACTGTTGTCAGATTCTACTAAACACATTTAATCTAAGACAATCTTATGCTGAGTCGTAAGCCAAAGAAGTAGAAAACGAAATATTCTGCAATATTAAATATAGTACCAGCACCTGATTATTCCTAAGAAAATACTTTGCACCAACACAACAGTAAAAGCAGCAATCAACCAAAAGGACTGACGGAATGATCAAAACTTTACACTGCAATAAGAACCACGAGAGAGTTAATAAGTAAAGTAGTGACAATAAAGAAGGCAATGTTCGAAAAAAGAATAAAAGACAATTTTTTAACGAAGACACCTGGAATGAGAACGAGAAGAAAAAGTGGATGGTTCATGGTCATATAGTATTAAAAAAGAAAAAAAATGCGACCATCTTGTAACTGCAAATTATGCCTAAAATGTTTAACTTCAAAGTGTCGCTTATTTTCCTAACTAGAATGAATAAATATTTTCACATACCTTAGGTTCAAGATGACTTGGGATGAAAGAAAAGTTTATGCATCGTTTTTGCTGGACTTCAAAAGCATAAATAAACCTAGAAATTAAATACAGTGAATAAGTAATTTATCGAATGATTCATATGAACTTCATCAGACAAAGAAAAATGAATCACGAGAAGAAAAGAGGAAATACAGTCAAAAAATGGAGTTTTTTTGGCTTGCAAATCTAACACTGTATTTTAAAACAAAGTTGATAGCAAAATGTATTTGGTATTCTGCAATTTAGCCAAAAAATAATAATATATAATGACGGTGTGGAGTTGTCAATAGATTCATTAAAGTAGTTGTAAGTAAGTTTTTGAAGCACTGAGAATGTAGGTAATACAGTTCGCCATAAAAATAGATTTGTTTTTAGTGCTGAAAATAAAACTAAATAATAAATCAATGGACTTGTTCTATTAAAAGAAATAAAGCAGTAATATTAAATAATTGCAAAACCAAGTTAAAACGTTAGATAATTCCACAACTTCAACAGATGGATGTATTTCCCAAAATAGAAACTTGATATTAGCGAATGCACTTATCAATATTTTATTATTATATTAAGTTCAATATTACAATAGCGCAAATATTTTTTGAAAAGGGCCGTACGCAAATAGAGGCTGACTGCGTCCATTCCACCATTGAGAGGAAGCTACGTCATGTAAATATCAACGTGCCAGCTGATTATATTAAAATATCTTTGAGTTCGTGAAAAGTTTGCATGTTATACGGTAAACTTTTTTTGTTCTAAATAAAAAGTTCTGTAATGTCCCATAAAATACGAGCCAGCTAAAATGACAACCAAACTTAATAAATCTTGTAGCGTGAAATTTAGCTTCACCCCAATCATTTTGACTGACCCTTTATGTAAAAGCCCTGGAAAATTCTGTAGTCAGTTTTAATATACAATTAGGTCAGTGACTGCTGTATGTGACAAAAAGTATGATTAATGAGATTTGGTTACTTAAAAGAAATAATTGTAATATAACTTCATACCTTGTTCAGAGGTAGCTAAATTCTCGGCATATTCCGTTGGTTTTAAAACACTTTGTTGTGCCTTTTTTGTTCTTAAATCTGAAACAATTAGAAAAGTAAACATAGAAATACTAACTCAAAGTTATTTTACAAAAAATAATATGTATTAAGAAATTTGTAAGAACGTGTTATGTTAAAAAATAATATTTACAGTAACAAAAGTACTTAGGTGTAAAAAATACATCGACGATCTTTAAGAAAAACAAATATTGTTCGTACAACACTAACACAAATTCAAATATTACTGAACTATCCATACTTTTAATTTATATATCGGAAGCAGTTTATTTTTATCCTCAAACACATTTTCTATTACGTACTTCTATGGAGGATTTTGAAGTAGTGTTTAACACGATTTTTTAGTTTAAATTGATATCTATAAGATGGTACAATATCCAAACGTACTTTTTAAACACTCGATATATTATTTAGGTGTTTATAATTTATTAATTAGAAATGAAAACAAACTACTACGGATAGAAAAGCGTGAATAGACTACTATTTTGTAACGAAGACAATAAACCTCATGATAAACCTTCTTAATCATTAGAAGCCATGCTAGCAATACTTTCATTATTTCTTCTGCTATAAGAAACCAATTGCTATATTTTTTACTTCTCATTCAACGCCTGTACATCCGCGAGAGAAAGAACAACAAAAACGAGTTTTTAAAGTTAAAGGTAAGAACTAAGTGATATGAATATTGAAGCAGCGATCAGATCCTGCGCGATGTCGCTACATTTATTGGACACCGTTCCATTATTAATTTGAATTTCGTTATTCGAGAACGCCATACGAAAGTCGTGATCACGCCACGCTTTAAAATTACTGATATTAAAAAATCGCAGTAACGATAGAAAGATAGTCTTATTGAAAAATCACAAAATCGCTCATCACTATTTGTTGCGGCGTCTTTTTTGTTATTAAACCTAAAAATAGACAAAAAGTATGTTTATTATAAGAAATTATTGTAGAATTCACGTTTCCACGGGTTGTATTCCTAATACAATTTTCCATTCTCGATAATTCCCGCGTTATCACACAAGCTGAGCTTTCGTCACACGTCGCAGTGGACATCTTCAGAACCCGGAACAAACTGATTGTATGTGCCGTGAAGTCTCGCTTTTATAAACCGGCCCCGATCAATAAAACTCGTTTCCAAATCTTCGGTAAAGGAAAACTAGAATCTTGGTTAATATAAAAAGATTTTTAGTTATTCAAATGGATTCCTATATTTTTCGTTGATAGTAATTAGAAACAATAGCCAAAATCTTAGTCTTTTCAAAACTAATTTGATGACCCGTTTCTAGCATCTTTGATGCTCTTTATACGAATTCCCACATTTCTACCCTATGTATGCACGACAATAAGAGCAAAGAATGCTGTAAATGCCGTCAAATTAAAAAGAAATAACGCCCTTAGCTGGATTTAAGAGTTGACCCAATTTAGAAAGAGTAGAAAACTGAGTAAGAATGTTGTGTATAGACATTTTTTTTCCTTTAACCGAGATTTGGAAACCAGTTTAATCGATCAGAGACCGGTCTATAAAAGAAAGACACGGCGCACTAAACTATCCGGGCTTTAAAGATGTCCACTGCGACGCGTGACGAAAGCTCAGTTTGTGTGATAATGACAACACGAAAATTATCCAGAATGGAAAATTGTATTAAATAATTATTGTTTATGGTTTTAACTTCCATTTCATATCATAAAAATGATGCGTCAAAATACCGAAACATGCACATTCACATGCCCATTTCTTTCTATTTCACTCATTTCTTTGTTTCCATTTAGTCGCCTATTCGTTTAGTATCACAATTCATAATTAATTAGTCGTGCAATCAGTGTATTTTAACCGAATACCCAGTCATCTTCTCTATCCATTACTATGTTACCTGCCATTGTGGGTATTATTTGTTGTTTTAAACCCACATGGGTAGTAGACAACACTGAATGATAGTGCTCGTGTCCATCGCTTCTATAAGTTGTAAATGTAAAAACGAATAAATAAATACATGCTAATGTGACTGGAGTAAATCACGTAAACATCCCTTAAAACACCGACAGAGCGTTGTACAAAACTCCTAAAAATCGTTGCATAACAACAATTTTATTAATATATTAGTATACTGGCAGTTATTAGGACACTAATGCAATAACAAAGCTAAAATACAAAAAAAAGTAAAGCAGGTTCCGAGTAAATTTTAATTATCTGATGTTGTTATTCACAGTCAGTCACATTATACCATTAATTGTTTCTCTTCACAGGATAGTACTAGATAACATATTATATATAGCATGTGAGATTATACAATAGTGCAATCTTTTCAATTCTAATATAAAAAGAGCTTACCCAAATTCACTTCAGGAATATTTTTACATACTTTCTGATAGCTAATATGTTTTCTTTTATTATCTAACTGTGTTTTATAGGCGAGTTAGTAAAACAATCTGTCACATTAACTTTAATAATGCCGGTAGCAATTTTTTTTTGTGTAGAAAAAAAAACGATTTGAAGAAAAATTGCGTTATTTTTCCAAAAAAGCTTTTTTAACCATGCGATTTTTTTAAAAATCAAGACACCTTTTACAGATTCAGAAGTGAGATACGAATAACTAAATTAAATTGGTAATTGACGAAATATTCCAAGATTATTTTCAACGCGTTTTAAGAATTTAAGAAAATGGCGAACTATTCGAATGAAGAAATGTAAACCCCAACCGAAGCTTGTAAGATTAGTGCTGAGGACATCATCCAAGCTACTGTAAGAGCGATTATTTCATTTAGTGATAATTCAAGACCAAATAATGTGGTTCCCTACAATACGATAAGATTTCGAACAAAGAAGCGTGTATGTTAATACCTAATATTAGTGGCAACAGCAATGGTATTGATGCAGAATCATGGGTATTGCAGTCGTATGACTGTTCGACTGCAGGTCCCAGTAGAAAATTTGAAGTAACAAAGTTTAGAGGCAACTTCTGAAATTGAGCAAAAACTAGAAAAAGAGACTACATTTTATAAATTGAGAGAAGGTCTTGTATACAGAAAATTTAAAAGTGACTCATTGTTTGTAGTCCCTTCATTTTTAGAAGAAAATGGTATTAGATCCTGTCATGAAAATTTTGGTCATTGTGGGACTGATAAGACTGTAAAGTGTTCGTAGATTATATTAGTTTCCAGACATTCGTAACAAGTTTAAAAACTTATATTTCTAATTGATTAAAATGTATATTTCATTAGTCAAGTAGTGGAAAGAGTGAAGGGTTTTTACACCCTATTCCCAAAGGCAGGGCCGGATTAAGACAGTCATGGGCCCTAGGCTACTTATCATTTGGGGCCGTTTTTTATTCACACGTAATCGACGTAGGCCTTTGCGGCTGCGGGCCCCCTTAGGCCGCAGGCCCCTAGGCTATAGCCTATGTAGCCTATTGGGTAATACGGCGCTGCCCAAAGGTGATTTACCTTACCAAACAGTTCATATAGACCATTACGGTCTTTTAGAAAGAACTTCCAAAAATTATAAATATTTTTCACAATTCTATGTGTGTAAAACAACTCAAGCTTCCGAAGTTTTAAAACATTTAAATTCTTATTTTACGTCTTACAGTAAGCCGAAAAGAGTTATATCAGATCGTAGAAGTTGTTTCACTTCAAAAGTGAAAAACTTTCATTGGCGAAAATAACATTGATCATGTTTTAGTAGCCGCACACACTCCACATTCAAACGAACAAGTTGAAAGATTAAATAGGTGTATTACACCGATGTTATCAAAAATCTATGTTTTACAGATCTATTGGAAATACTCCTAGTAAAATTTTATTTGGTACCAGTAGAATTTTGTTGATGATTTAAAATTATTCTTAGAAAACGAATTTGATGTAGAAAGAGATGACAAATATTAGAAGTAACGTTGTAAGTAACATGAATAAAGTCCAAGAACAAAATAAAAAGACATATGACAGTAAACGTAAAAAAACAACTCAAGTTAATGATCGCGTAGCTATAAAAAATCATGATATTAATTCAGGTTATAATCGGAAAGCTTTTATCCGAGTATGTATAAAGGACTATATGTTATCAAAAAAGTGCTTGATAATGATAGGTAGACCTGTTCGGTTTTCTTATAAACATGACGTCACATTGCACAATGTACAAAAATGCGTTCGGTAATCAGCTGTGTAACGTTTTACTACTCAATTTAAACACGTCCGTCGCCACATTGTTATTGTATTTTGTTTGTGCTTGTTCA
The DNA here is from genome assembly GCA_035610365.1 of Aquatica leii. Classification (NCBI taxonomy): domain Eukaryota; kingdom Metazoa; phylum Arthropoda; class Insecta; order Coleoptera; family Lampyridae; genus Aquatica; species Aquatica leii. The sequence continues at coordinate 118,999,165 of CM069432.1, forward strand.
TCTGATTTAAATTGTGAATATTATTTCAAAGTCTTTTTCAAGTAAGTATATGCACGTACAATTAATAGTTACTTTAATCAGTTGCACGAATTCATATTAAACATTGCGAGGATATTGAACCTAAGTGATAAATTGACAATGTTTTTAGAACCCACTCATATTACGAGGTTATATATACAAATCAATTAAAAAGATAAAATGTAAACTATTAACGTTAAAATTAAGTGATGATCATACAAAAACTGTGATTTTGCCATTTCTTCATCAAATTTAAATATTAGTATTAAATTAAAAGTTAGTATTTACTTTCAGAATGTCATTTGCAGTAGTATGGTTGACACAACAACAAAACAAAACAACAAAATGCTACTGACCAAATGTGAAAAATCCTACTCAGTTTATGACAAAAAATACTTTGCCAATGGAAGGTTGGACATAAAATTCGGATTGAAGGATTGTAAAGTAAGTTTGACAGATTTTTCTGTGTTGGTTATTTATGAATTACATAATTTTGTGTTTCAGATTCATTAGAGAAAGCAGGGAAGGTGGTACAATTTCAAGATTACACTACTAGCGAGAAACATCCAAAACGAAAAGTTATTACACCAGAACTATCCTCAGGGAATAGTACATTTAGTTATACAAGTAATGCTATTATTTATAGCTCAACCAAGATTTCGTGTCAGGGCGGTACTTAACTGCACAGAGGAAGAACGCATTCGGATAAACAAAGATGCATTTTACATTTTACGCACGAAATGCAATGTACACGTGCATAGAATAAATAAGATAATTCGTTTAACTTATCTTTATTAAGTAAACTACAAATTTAGTAGATTAACAATATTAAAAACACAAACATAAAAATGTAAATAATTTTATCATAGTTCTTCAATTCCTGATAATTCACTTTCAGATTCATCTTCCCAATCGTCACCCGAATCTGTATTTGTTACACTCACAATTAATTGCTCAGTGACCGCTTCGATTACTGCTTCTCTACTTAAAAAATCTTCTTCACACTTTTTAGAATGAGCACAACGTCGTTGCCATTCTTCTTGTGAAAAACTATTAAAGAATTCTTCACATAAATTTACAACGTTTGTTAAATTAAAGTTTACATTTTTTTGTGCAACGAATTGTTTAAGTGATGCCCACACAAGTTCTATTGGATTAAGATCCGGATGATAAGGAGGCAATCTTAAAATGTTGTGACCTTGTTTTAATGCAATTTCATCAATTGCATAGCGTACGTATTTTGGCTTATTGTCTTTAATTAATTGGTACAAATCTGATTTTAACATTTTCGTGTTGGTAAGAATATTTCTCGTTTCCAGCCATTGTTTCATCGTTTCCTTTCTGGAATTTGACGATGGTGCCCTGTCAACTTGGACATTGTGATAAGGTGTATTGTCAATGACGATAACACTATGTGCTGGTAGATTTGGTAGTAATTTACCCTCAAACCACTTACAGTAATTATGAAAATTCATCTAATCGTGGTAGTCGCCAGTTTTTAACCCAGACTTAAAAATTAACGATGCTCCTTTGATAAATCCATTTTCTCCACCAGCATGTACAATAATTAATCGTCGTCCTTTTGCCACCTGTTGCTTCAAACCCATAGTAGTATCATCGCTCCAACTTTGCGCAGTTGTGTGCGAGGCGTGAATATATGTTTCGTCCATAAATATAATGGGACGGCCTTCTTCTCGGTAGTTTTTTATTGACCTTAAATAGTTTACCCTTAATCTTTGGATGTCGGTTTTTTCCATTAATATTTGACGATTAGATTTAGTTTTTCTCCATCGAAATCCGATGTCGTGAATAATCTTACGTAAAGTTTCCCGACCGCCTTCGAACTCAACGGCATCTTTAAATTTTAATAAAATAGTTTTAAGCGACGGTACTGTACCATCCGTCATGTGGAAGTTATGAATTACTCGTTTTAATATGCCCTTGTCGAAATCAGCAATTTCTTGTTTGCTTTTCTTTTCAATAATGGTTTTTCTGGGAGACGAAAATTTGGAACTTTCACCTGAAAATGTAAAAAATGTTTGTATTAATCTATATTTATAAAGAATTATTATTTGTACCTGCATCGATTTTTTTCTTTTCGGATGCAATTCTGTAAATAGACCTTTCAGAAATCCCTGTGGCTGCTGCAACACGTTCTTTAATACAATGAAGAGGAATTCTTACTTCTCCTGCCGTAGCTTCCTCTGTCATAAACGCCAACACGTTATTAATTATTTCCCGGCTTTGGCTGTTAATAACACGTCCGTCCAATTTACTTTTAAAATCCATTTCTGCAGAAAAAACTTAATTAAATAAATACGTACACAATTTTATCATTATCTACCTAAGATGAACTCAATCCAATCTATGGAGTTCTGAAAAGAACTATTATAGTAATAGCGAAGGCTTCCACGGCCGGAATCTATACTAACATTAGAATGTCTTCCGGGTTTGGACCGTGTCATAGTTGCAACCGAAGCTGCCGACGTTTCGCCCACTTTCGTAAGGGGCTTCATCAGGGCGTGAGATAAATCGCAAAACTCAAACAAGCAATCGAAATCTAACTAAGAACTTCTCAAAAGTTAGGTTATCCACTTGTAAAACAAGCCATAACCTAAACTATGAAAAGGTAAGAAAGAAAACGATAACCTGAAAAAGCAAACGAAAATCTAACAAAGAACCACTACTGAGTTAGGTAATCAACTTGTGAACCAAGCCAGATTCTAAACTCCGTAGAAGTGACTTAAGAAGAAATAGTCTCCGTATTTAAAGGAAAAGGATCGTCACGGATGATTAAGCTTAATCATCCGTTATAGAGTTATCAATCGTCGTTTACATCCACGTACTCGATTACCTAAGGACATTTCTATTCCCGAATCTAACCCGAAATTGGCCTTTTTACCCTACATTCACAAGGTTACAGATCAAATAGGGAAACTCCTTCGTAAGAATGGTATTAAACCCATATTCAACTCGACAGGCAAAATCTCTCAGATTCTTCCTTCTCCCAAAGACAAATTTCCTACACTTTCATCTCAAGGTGTATACCAAATTCCCTGTTCTTGTGGTTTAGTCTACATTGGTGAAACCGGTCGTTCCGTCATTACTCGCATTTCAGAACATGATCGTTGTATAAGGAAAAGGTATACTTCCAAGTCTGCGGTCGCTGAACATCATTTTACTACAGGTCACAAGATAGATTTTGATAATGTTTCGTTGATTGCCAAATCTCCATTCTTTTTCAACAGGAACTTCCGAGAAGGCAGAGAAATCAGCAAACACCCTAATAACTTCAATCGCGATCATGGTTTCGAAATATCCCCTCTTTGGTTCCCGGTTATTAGTCATTTATCAAAAACACGCCCCCTAGCAACCGTAACCCAATCAGGGTCGAGCTTAATCATCCGTGACGATCCTTTTCCTTTAAATACGGAGACTATTTCTTCTTAAGTCACTTCTACGGAGTTTAGAATCTGGCTTGGTTCACAAGTTGATTACCTAACTCAGTAGTGGTTCTTTGTTAGATTTTCGTTTGCTTTTTCAGGTTATCGTTTTCTTTCTTACCTTTTCATAGTTTAGGTTATGGCTTGTTTTACAAGTGGATAACCTAACTTTTGAGAAGTTCTTAGTTAGATTTCGATTGCTTGTTTGAGTTTTGCGATTTATCTCACGCCCTGATGAAGCCCCTTACGAAAGTGGGCGAAACGTCGGCAGCTTCGGTTGCAACTATGACACGGTCCAAACCCGGAAGACATTCTAATGTTAGAACTATTATATCCTTTCGAAAATCAAAACAAATAACGCAAAACAAGAACTACCAACGCAGATAAACAGGTGTAGAATTTCAAGTGTACGCCACAACAGCTTGACTACAATAACCCCTTCTCTTGCATTCTTAACTTTGGCAGTGCGCATTGACTCCGCCCTGACACGAAATTTTGGTTGAGCTGTAATAATCATATTAATTGTAATAGAAAGTGACGTGACACCTCCACCATCACCTGGGATAAACAGTAATATCCAAAGTACCCATACTACTACAGTTTGAAACTGTTCTAAATATGCAGGAAGCTATAAACAGTGACATAATATTGTAGATTTTCACACAGACCAAGAATTTCAAAATGTATTAAACCTAGCACTAGGCTCTGAAATAGCAGGTATAAGTTATTAAAAGTCGAAGACAAAACGAATAATAGTACTTATAGGCACTTCTACCCCAGTGAAGATTTAAAAAGCGGCAACAGTCAAAACATACTTAAAAAAACTGAAATCTTTAGGTTAGGTTCAAAAATATATAAATTGGAAATTGAAAACAATTTACTGTTACGCACAATAGCTGCAAAATTGGAACTCCATTGAAACATTTAATTCCTTAAGAGAGAAAATTCCTTTGCAAACATTTGAAGAATTAGCATTCCTTGAAGAAAAACTATGTAAAGCTGAATTTAATTTCATTTTTGTAAGCATGTACAATTATAGGTATATATGCATGTACTTTAAATAAAGTTTTTCTTTTAGTTAAAATTTATTAAAGGGATTGGGGGAAGAGCTTTGGCAAAGATTTCATCCACAGAAGTTTTAGAGCTGTTTATAGTAACCACTTAGCTGTAATGTGTTCATGGTTGAGTTTTACGGGCAATTATAAAATATCAAGTACAACGTCGATAACCATGATAAAAGGTATAATGTTATTGCAAAATAGCTATCACTAAAGAAATATACCCTTTAATTACGGATAAAGATTTCGAAAAAATTGGTACCGATTGGCCAAGTTAAGATTAACAAGAAATCCACTTCAGCAACAAAATTAAATTTAACACATTGCTTTGTTTACATATTATCTACGTGAGATATACATATTATCAACATACATAAAATTTATGTATATAATACGAACTTATTTTCACATAGTATTTACATATATTATATATGCTAATTAGAGGACATCTATACCTCCTGTAGCTGTCTGTAGCCATATAAAACATATATAATCATGCATTTAATTTTATGTATATTATATATGGAATATATGCATTTCAGTTTGCTGGGTTAAGATTAATTTCCTCTTCTAAGATAAAACCACATTGTGGTTTAATATATACGTTATATATTCGGTTCAATATTATAATCAGAAGAAATCTATCTATAGGCGATTCAATTTAAGATTCCAGCGGTAACCGGCAAACTACCGTTGCAATAATAAAAGTTATAATTACCTTTATTACCATACTGTTTAAACATCTTGTGTTTGTATTATTACTATTTTTTTCTCAAAACCAAAACTTAATAAATGTACTTAATAATCTTTTCTTTTAGTTTAATCATCGAACTGGCAACCGCGGAAAATTATGTTTCCCTCTGGACGAGTAATCATAGAATGAAAAGTGTACACATCCTAAAATCTTTTTTTTTCTAACTTATATCGTGTTTGTATACCGCTATCTTTTGTGCGAACGATGATACTTTCTTCCATTTTAACATCTGTAAAATACCGTACCCTATCATGTCTACCTGAAAAACATGATACATCACATTGGGTTTACATCTGTATGTTACTAATACTGTTATTTTACGATGCTATTTTAACATAACATGTACCTATATGTTAACTATAACATATACGATACATCACAGGGTTGATTGTATTTATATTCCATGTTTAACGTTTGATTCAATTAATTTTATCTACGTACATTAAATAATGCTGCTAGAACCGATTATAAGATTTGAGGTTATAAGTATGTCAACATAAATTGACAAGTAGTGCGTACGGTAAACATAAACAAATGTACTTCCTTTTCTACATGTTTGAGACAAACAATAGAGATTACTCGTCCAGGTTGATGAGTTTAAAGTTTATTTTCAGAATTACATAGAAATTGTATTTGGCCGTTGTATTCTTGATGTTTCGTTTGTTCGGTATAAAACATCACGATAAATACTCACGACTCAATTTAAAGTTAGCATACTTGGATCACAATCATCAGCCATCGGATTTATTAAAATCTCTTTAGTAATAGTGATTGTCGGTAGGTTGACTTCGAAGCGTTTTGCTTGTTTTTTTTTTAAATTGTGGTTGTAATAATGAGATCTTGTACGGAAGGCAAGTGTAGTTTTGGAACCACGTTTTTATCGTTTTTTCTAACAAAACAAATTTTATTATTGACGCTAATATAAAATGATAACACTTAAATATATTTTTGATAAAAATAATCCTATCTTTAAAAATGCCTTTCATATACAGTCTACTACCGAAATAACGCCAACCGAAATAGCGCGACAATCAGAACAACGCGATTTTTAAATGATTTGGCAGTACACAATATATTTTATATGAAATGAACATCCGAAATAACACGACATTCGAAATAACGCGAAATTCGATATAACGCGAAATTCGATATAACGCGAGTTTAAAATAATAGATTTAAAAAATTCCGGTGCTAATAACGCGAACGAGCTGAACCTAACCCAATCGGATTATCTTCGCGCAGATAAATAAATAGGTTAAGTTTGATTCATGTGAGTTGTGCAATTAAACAATGAGTAAAAAAAGAAGAACAATTACACTTTGTACAAAACAGGAGATAATTTTGCATTCTACAAAAACTAAAACAAGTGATTTAGCAAGAAAATATAAGTTACCAGAATCTACAATTCGATCAATTATAAAAAAGAGGGTTGATATTTTGAAAGCCGTTGAAGATGGTTCACATTTAAAACGGGCAAAGTTGACATCGTCCAGGCATCCCAATTTAGAAGAGTCTGTACTGAAATGGTTAAAGCAAGTTCGTAGCCAAAATATAGCTGTAGATGGTCCCCTTTTAAAGGTTTTCGATTGATATTTTAATTAAAATATTTCAAAACATCAGTTGTAGGCAAAAGCTTTAGAATTCGCAGAATTACTCAAAATTGAAGATTTCCAAGCAACAGATGGATGGCTAACAAGGTTTAAGGCTAGGCATTCTATCGTTTTTAGAACCCAACAAGGTGAAGCTGGCGATATAAATATTGAAAATATTAATGAGTGGAAAAACACCGTTTTAGAAAAGTTGATAGCCAATTATTCACCTAATGATATTTTTAATGTCGACGAAACAGGTCTATTTTGGAAGTTACTTCCAACTAAGACATTGTGTTTTAAAAATGATCGTTGCACAAACGGTAAATTAAGTAAAGAACGAATTACGGTTCTTGTAGGTTCGAATATGAGTGGTACAGAAAAAATTCCTTTACTAGTTATTGGAAAATCAGCAAATCCAAGAGGATTTAAAAATGCTAAATTGCTGGTGGAATATAAAAGCAACAAAAAAGCATAGATGACAAGTAAGTCTTTGTAGTTAACTTAAACAAAATTTTGAATTGCATTTGACTTATAGGCCTCATTTTTGAAGAATGGCTTCGTAAATGGGATCGGCAACTTAAAATAGAAGGCAGAAGGATTCTGCTTTTGGTGGACAATTGTCCAGCTCACCCCAAACTCACCTTATGTAATATTAATTTGCATTTCTTTTTACCGAATGCTTCTGCGATTATTCAGGTAAGTTTATGTACAGTTTTTCAGCACTGATAACAAATGTATACATTTTTAGCCAATGGATCAGGGTATCATTCAAAACCTAAAAGTGCATTATCGTCGTTTGTTACTACGTAGGAGAGTAGCTGCAATTGATGACAATAAAGAATATAAAATTACTTTGCTTAATGCAATTCATTTATTACGTAGAGCATGGGATTGTGTACAACCGCAAACTTTAAAAAACTGTTTTTTAAAGGCTGGCTTTTTGAAAGACATTGAGGTAAAATTATGGTCACTTATTTCTGACCCCTTAATTATAAAAACATTTTTTAGCCAGTTAATGAAGAATTTGAAGTTTATGAGGATGAAATAGATAACTTGTGGAGTTACTTACAAGATCGTGGTGTAATTGAAGGATCAATGGATACTTTTTTGAATGTAGACAATGAATTGGCAACTACAGGAAGTCTCACTACAGAAGAAATTATTGTTTCATCTATTCCACAAAACAATGAAAGTGAGGAAGAAAGCGCTGAAGAAGATGAGCAGCTTACACCAGTTTCACGGCAACAAGCATACCAAGCTTTTATGCAGTTTAATCAGTATGTTGAAGAAACTGTAAAAGATCCTAAATTAATGCAGATGTGTGACAAGTTCATGGATTTTTCGAAAAACAACGATTAGAAGCATTATGTCAAAAGCATATCACTGATTATTATCATTAAAAAAAATGTGGAAAATAAATATAAAATTTCTATTTAATAAATAAATTATGAAAACAGTGTTGATTTAATGAATACATTCTTTTATTGTTTAAATAATAATCCTCGAAAATATATCCGTGCCTGAGGAAGTTTTAAACGATTTTTTTTTAAATTCGCGCCGTTCAGAATAACGCGACGACCAAAATAACGCGGTTTTTACGCACTCCCCTGAATCGCGTTATTTCGGTAGCTGACTGTACATACATTTTGCCAAGTTTTAATTTCAGCTCCCACGCTGCATGTTGTTCGACAAGCTTCTCAGTTCCATGAATGTTAATTTTTTTCTGATATATACTCAACACATATAAAATTCAAAATCAAACAACAACAAATTTAGTACGTGCATTAAGCATTCGCCGCGAGTTAGTGTATCGCTTCGTTTGAATCGCCTATATAGTATGGAATGTAATAAACGCAGTCTTGCAGGTGCGAGCATCTTACATCAATACTTAATTCTATAAAAAATCTGCTAAGATTAAATTAAATAATTGCAATAATATTTGCGATGACACTAACGACTCTGTTCATATAATTGTTTATAGTAACGACAAGAATAAAGATAACGCCGTTCTGTAGATTTCAACGACATTTGAAAAAATCACTGTAATTTGGGAACGAAAGTGAAGCATATACATCCCATGTTAACATTATCTTGTTTTTCTGGTGTATTGTTCTTTCTAGTCTTTGAATAGTTTAACAGTACGATATTTTTCGACTCTAACAGTCGTATTCATAGTCGTTCGCCGGCGACTCGCTGGCGTTTCTCCGCTCGCCAGAAGGAAATTTCAATGCATAATCGTTCGCCAGCAACGACGCGCATGCGTTCTACCACAAACTTCAGTGAAAACCTGGCAAGTCGCTGGCGAACGGTTGGAGGTAGTCGATACCATCTCCGGCAATTGCGAAATTTCGTTATTTTTTAAAATAAAATTTTATAAGCTGACATCTGACTATTAATTTAAATATTATAGGTATATTCGAGACCTGGAAAACTCATTAGAAGTTTATCAATTTAAAAACGGATTTAGAAAAATTATAGTAGCTGACATTTTACTACCAATTATACAAGACTACAAACGAAATTACTAATAGAGGATTACCGGTTCTTGTATTAATTGCTATCTATCTAAATTTGAATAAAATTTTTTTTTCATCGTAAAAACACAAATAATATGTTTACTATCGTACATAGATAACCAGTTGCAGAAATTTGATACATTTAAACACGTGCATTTCATGTAAACATGTAAAGAAATGAAATGCGCATGATCAGTAAGACTAACTTTTGCCGGCGTGGCGAACGGCGGGAGAACGACTATGCAACACAAATTATGTTTTAGCCGTTCGCCGGAGAAACCTCCAACGAAACCGCCATCAAATCGCCGGCGAGTCGCTAGCAACTCGCCGGCGATCGTCTATGAATACGGCTGTGAGAGTGATGTTATCTCACGCATATAAAAGTTTATCATTTCGACAGAAAAGCAGTATTTAAAAAATTATAGAGCTAGTCAAGACAATTATAATCACATACCATGTTCAGATTTACTAGATTTCTTAGGAGGTGTTGATGATTTTAAAAGAATCAACTGCTGCGTCAAATCTAAAAACAAATGAAATATAGTGTTTAAAAAAAAATATAATAATTTTTATTCACGTGTACATAAGATTACCGAAAGTTCTTAACAACGAAGCTTTTAGTCGGAAGGGTAATTAGAATGCAGAATCGAATATATAATCGTGAAAATTCTTCGATATATTGCTATTAAGTTATGTATATATTTTAGAAGTCTCAATAAAGTAGCAATTAAAGATAGGTATTGATAGATGATCAGTTCAGATTCACTACAACTCAACAAAGTTTAGTAAGATATATTTAGTTTATGTTTTTTATAATGTGACAATAGACGAGAATTGCAACAAATGTGTATCCTTTATAACAATGCAAAAGCAGAACGATTTAAATGTAAAAGAAATGTTGAATATTTGAGAAGTACATGTGGAATAGGAATAAAAAGTATTAAATAATAACAATGGCAAATATAAGTTCAGACAATAAAACGCGTTGTAGGTGATTTATAGTAAAAATAGTTTAGTACTTTCATGAGTAATAACATAACATTGACTATAGGGTTTATAATGTTTTGTAGTTAGTGCTGGAAGGTGTATTATACTTAAAGATAATTTGTGAGAATTTCATTTACCTGTGTTCTTTAAACTCACGTTGGTTATCTTCTTCAACATAATATATTGTGGCCTTGTATTATCGAACGTACGATTTACAATAACTTTGTGATCTAAATTTGCAGAAGTTGATGGAACACCCGTACCTCTATTTAACTTTATAGTATTTTTCAGTATATGGTCAGCACTAAGATTATTCGTTTTTGAATCACTCCCATTTGTAGTATAATTGTATGTAATTCTGGTATTTTGAAAACCATTTGTACATAACTTTTTAGGTGCAGATTCACTGCTAATTGAAGTACAAGAAGCTGGATATCTACGCCTACTGGCTTGCTGGTTTGGTTTTAATAAAGGTTTTAAATAATCTGGTGTAGTATAGTTGTTTTTTAGATATGATTGTAAAATTTTTGATTTAACAGGATGAATTATAGGCACATACTGTATATTGAATAGGGGTTTAGTACAGCCTGTGTTGTCTAGACTTACTGTTTGTTTGCTTGTTACGTTTGCTGAATCACAACCATTTAATTGATAAATCTTACTAAAATTAGTTTTATGAAGAACATTATTCTCTATTACGTTTTGAATTGGAGATTTATATTTCTTTGTAGCAAGAACTGTTTGTATTGGTTTACTAGATTCTAATGCCACCGAAGATAAATTTCTCTCATCCTGACTGGAGTCATCAGCAGTCTGCTTCGTAACCCCAATACAATGAAAAGGAATATCATTTTCTAAATCTGTATTTGTGGTTATTTCCGATTTAGAACTAGGCATTGGCAGATCATATGAAAAGATGCAAGATTTATTAGCTATTTCTTTAGTTTTTTCAAACATGTTATTTGACACTCTACTGCATGGGTTATGTTCTTGTTGGTAGCTGCCACTGTTGTTCACATTTGTAGAGTTGTTTAAATTTTTTCTTGTCAATGTTGATCCTCTTGCTGGATTGGGATTTAACGAAAACTTTCTTATCAGAACACGTTTTTTAATAGCTCCTGTCAACATACCACATGATTTGTTTGAATCCAGATTTGTTGACGGAGAGATTACAGATAATTCATTTTTTTCAGAATCTATGATCTTAGAAGAATTTTCTTCTAAGAATTTATAATCAGCTTCATCTAAATTAAAAGTTTTGTTCGATTTATTACCCAAACTGAATTTATCTGCCTGTTTAACTAATTTAGGTGTGGTTATTTCTACAGCACCATTTATGCACACTTTTACATCTCTACTATAATTCTGAATATGCAAATCACTTATATCATCTATAGTTACATTTAAATCAATACTAGTAAACACATTCGTTAGTTTTGATTCAGTTAATTTTTCGATGTAACAATTTAACATGTATTCAGACTGAAGACAGCGATTTTTAAAGTTGAAATATAAGTTTATTGTTTCTAAACAATCGTTGCAGATTAAAGTAGGTAAGTTGTAATTAAACTTCTGAAAAGAAACATTAATAAAGATATTCCATATTTAAGGTTATAATTTACTAAATCTCCTACGCATGCGGTAGCCTTGTTTATAATGTCCTTAGACATTTTTTTCAAGTCTTTCTTGAATGTAAGACACAATCTACAACATTTCACTAAGAAATACCACCCATACATTTTTTCTTCTTTACGTAAACGAATTTAAACAAATTTAGATACACTTCAAATGTAAACAAGTAATTCAAACCCGTAAAGTCAAAGATACGTAAAGTTAGCCTCCAACCTCCAACCACGAATGCGTATGTTGAAACTAACTGCGTTAGTATAGCGTTTTTCACTGAACAACTTTGAATGCGCACTAATACCGGGTGAGTTTACTGTGCACTATAATTGTGTTACCGGCAGTGCATTAACATTGCACTTCCAGTGAAAAATGAAATCCTTGAACAGTGCATCATATAATATATAATGGGAGAACTTCTTTATATTGTTACCCTTCGAATTAGTAACGACGTTGTTACTTTACAACTTCCAGACCAATCAACGTACTTTAAGCTAATAAGTAAAGTTAAAATGCATTTATCTAGAATTTGCATATATCAAATGTGTTTTTAGCTGATAATGTATATACAGTAAATTACGTAAATGAATTAGTATCAAACAATTTTTTACATGTTGAGGATATAGACAACATTCAAATTATTTAAATTCGCCATGTTTGCACTGGATCTGTTGCACTTGCATCTGTTGTCAGTGCAACAAAATCTGCACTAGTACAGAATCAAGTGCATTTATCAGACCAGTGAAAAATAATAAAACTGAATCAGTACGCATTAAAAATACCAGTGAAAAATAACAGGAACACTCAGTGCGTAAAAGTGCGCACTAGAATGACCAGTGAAAAACGCTATAAATTAAAAATTAATAAAAAATCGCGATGCTGTATCCGACATACTCTATGATACCCTAGCACTTATATCACTTTATTAAGATAGTATAAGGTGTATATTCTTATAATTTGAAAAACATCCCTTGAATAATTAAGAAGTTACGATTTTTTTATTAATGAACACCGCGTTTACTTCGATGGCATAAAAACTATGTGAATTGTAAAAATAAAAGATGTAACACAAGCATACATTTATTAAACAATACAATACAAACAATAATTATTATAAATACTAATCCTAGTTTATTAATTCTTGTAATTTTCTTAAACCTTTGTGGTTAAGGTGAATGCCATCTGTGAAATATACATTGTTGAGTTTTTATATTTGAATTTATTATTTTACGTGCCTTTCTAAATAATTTTTTGGATTGTCTCGAAGTGAGCTATGTAAGTCGATTAATATTATGTTATCTAAAAGTGCAACATTTCAATTTTTTGTAAGAGATTTTTGCTGTAACTTACGGTATTTTAATTTCCTCAAAAATCTGTTAAAATACAGAATTCTGTTCTTATATAATTTGGACAATTTGGTTCCACGTATGGCATTAGCTTCACCTCCACGTTGGACTTACTTAGCTGTGTTAACATCCTCGCCATTCCATTCTTCATTGTGCTGTATTGTATTATCTGGTATTAATTTGCAGTTATTGTATGCCTTGAGGAAGTCATTTGACCTTATAATTATTGTGATTTCTTTCCTAATTTTAAAAACATATTTTGACCGGCATCGTTTAAAGCGTTTTTGTAATTGGCCTATGGTTTGCCCACCTATCGCCACCTCTCTAACAATTTTATTAGTAGATGTTTTATCTGGAAGCAGTCTAATTTATAAAATGTAATTGAAATTAACTTTTTACTTACAATTATCACGTCTTTTATGAATGCACGTTAAATACTTTCTTAGATTTGAATCCCCGCCATATCTAATTTCAATCTACAAAAATAATAACTTTATCTCTAAACTATGATTGTGAAACAGTAGGTACTTACAGGATTCATGCTATTTCTTACTGAAATTATCAGCCAAGCAATGCATTAAAGAAAGTCAGATTAAGAAACCGACTCATGTCTTCGTATTTTTCGTAACACTAATTTTACATCGATAATATCGATTAATAAATTCTAATTTTTAGAACAATGGTAAATTGATAACTACCTAAGTTTGAAGATGAATGTATTAAGCTGGATAAATGAAACTTTCAGTAACTGACTAATCACACAGGATTGTTTTATTTTTTAATATTTTTTTTTGAAAAACAAATGCAAATCATTTAAAAAAACAGTTATAATAAACGTACACATCTAGAAGTAATTAATCACCTGTTTTAGTTTTTATAAACAATTTCTTTTTTTATATATTTTTAATTATCAGATAGTAGTGATATTTGATACGTTAATATATAGTTTGATATCCGTAACCGCATAACCCAGTATAACCTTTATAATATTAAACATTGTATGTCCAAAGCTATCAGATGACGTCATTCAACAGATGGCTGAATTTCTGGCAAGTAAAGTTAATATTTCTGAAATTGTCAATGATCGTTCGCATCTTGTTCAATTTTTTCGGAAATTTGTTTATTTATTTTTCAATCAAATTTGTATGAAAAACGTGAGATGTTATACCGTAGGTGGGTTCCAAATACTGGTAATGTACAAAATATTTTTAGACAGTTGCTAGATAAGAAATTATTTGAATCTCGTGTAATGTTTTCGCCAATAGAATCAGTCTCACAATTACATGATGCAGAACGAATTAAATTAAAGAATAGTAATAATATAGAACTTAATAACGAAAGCGGTTTAAAATTTGAGAATATTAAAAATCCGGAACTTGTGAGGCAGTGTTTATCCAATTACTGTTCTTACACTTTTTTAAGTTAAAATTTGAGGAAAATTTTCAAAATCAAATTTTTAAACAAAATTTTAAATACAACCTTCTCAACGAAATTAAAAAACTCTATTCTGTTTGTGCCATAAATATCAAGAATAAACAATTAAATCCAGTAAAAGACTGCAAATATCGCTTTATATTGCGTTTACGAAGAATGTCGAAAGTTTAATGTTAAAATCAATTTGAAAGTAATTTCTGACGATGGATTTATTTCTTGTGTGCTGACTGTTAAAGGCCTTTTTAACCACAATTCTGATGATTTCAGACGCAGGCAAATTAGATCGTTTGCTCGTAAATTAGCAAAAGATGAATTGGAAAATAATAGCGCGCAAAAATTTAAACAAAAAAGAATACTAGCAGCAGAGAATGATTTATTAGAATTAGGAACAGTACATGATATTCCAACGGCGGCGGAAGTAGCAAGAATGATAAAGTCGGAAGGAAAATTTCAAAACGATATAACGACGGATGATTTGGAAGATCTTTGGTTAATGCACTTAGAACATAAGGATGACATTTATAATCGATATTATTTAGATTTATCTGAAAATACAGATGTTACTCTTTACTTAGATACGGCCGATACGGGAAGCGTAATTCGAAAGTTTTGTGATGCATGTAAACGTATTTTTTACTATGCAGGTGTTATTCATTATCCCACAAGTAATCAAAAATCACCATACCCATTTTAGAAATGATTTCAAATTCATACACATCTGAAGTTATTGCAAATTGGCTTCGTCATTATAAATTACTTATAAATAAAATCGGTAATCGCATTCCTTTTCAGCGAATTGTTACGGATTTCAGTTGGGCATTAATAAATGCTGTAATTAATGTTTTTTCCCGTATGTCTGTAAAGGAATATTTCAATAAAATATACAAATTACTAAATAATGATGCTAAGATTGCGGCAGGCAAGAATAAAAAATAAAATATTTTTTGATTAGTGCATTTGTCAACAACTTTAAGATTACAAAATCTTAGGCAAAATGCAAACAATTATTTTCTGATTTTGCATTTATTTTGAAAAATAAATATTATAGGAAGGAACTGCGGGAAGCACTGGAGAGATTGCAAAACCCCCAAAATTATACAACGCATATAGATGAAGAAGAACAAGAGGTCATCAAAAATGAAAAATATATTAACTTAAAGCATTGAGTAATAATTTAAGAAGAGGCGCAACTAGTGTGTTAAAAATCGTACTGTAGTTTTATCTCTCTTGTTTCTCTTTTTTTTACCCGTCTGTACCCCCTCTTTTCATAAACTAATAGGCTAAGACCTGCTGCCATCTGCAAAATCGTGGTTTCTATTTTGCGAACTTACTTATTTCTTATGAAGTACCAGTTAGAATCTTTTGTTATATTTGTGTTTACTTTACCGTTTACCTGTTCAAAACAGGTTAATATCATAAACAATAGCTTGTATTGTTATGACACAACTCAATGTCAAATAAACTTAAACAATATCATGCTTTATATTTAAGAAAACAAAAAAATATGTATATTCAAATATTTATTTATTTTTGTAAAATATAAATCGAAAACATAGAAATAACTAAAACAATGAAAATTAAATTAAAAGAAAATTGTTATGGGGATTTATTGTTATTATTCGTCAATTTTTAAAATTATTCAAATTACCAGTCCACCAATAATAAATTATAAAACTTATAAAAGTTAAGATTACAAAAAGTTTTTTAACTTACATTTTTTCGAACAATCTCAAATCTAAAAATTTGTAACTAGATAATTAAAAAATGTAAGTTTTACAAAATGTTAAATGTTAATTATTTTAAAAAAGGAAGATGATGCAATTTAGAAACAAATATAAAAAAATTTAAGTTTAAAATCGTAATTGAAATTGGTTTGCTAGTTCAACAAAAAATGATTTGATATTTTAATATAAATGAACTGTAGTAATTGAAGAATTTCCCAGTGAGCAAATTGCAGCTAAAACCGGCTTTTATAACTACTTTAGCTTTTAAAGTTAGTCTTTAGAACACTTTTAAGTGGTTTGTGAAAAAACTAAAACCTCCAAGAAGCGTTTAAGTAGCTAAAAATTCCTCAGTTATGTTGCTGTTAGAGTAGCTCCTTTAATGCATTAAAATCGGGCTTATACAGCTCTTTGTGGTACTAGCAAAGTTTTAAAGAAGCTCTAAAGGAACTGTAAACCACCTTTCAGAAACAACTATACAGCTTAAATAGCTTTATTTTTACTACCTTTAAGTAGCTTAAAAATTAAATAAATATTTCATTAGAAAAAGAAATCTTGAAATCGTTACCTTTACTTAATTTCTTAAAAAATTGAGAAAAGTGATAAAGGAGAACCCATTGAAAAACCTAGATTTTGTTTAAAAATTGATTATCAAATTTATCACTTATTTTTACTGAAATCTTCTTAAACAATTTAGAAAGTAAATATATTTCTGAACACCAAATTTTCTTACAAAAATAATATTTTGGAAAAAGATATGTTGATGACATTTTTGTATTTAAAAAAGTTGTAAACATTTTTGTAGATTTTCTGAAGATGAGCATCATTATTTTAAAGCTCGAAACATATGTAAACGAATTTGTTATTAGTGGACTCGTAATTTAAATAATTTTAAATTAAAATTAATGTTAAATTTCTCAAAGAATAATTGACCAATTAATCCTTTAAAAGGATTTTTGACGGAGAATCCATTTGTATCACTATGTTGCGTAGTTTAGTCAAAACTTAACGGCTTGACGAATTTGAGAACACACTGTGGTCGTTCCGATATCTTCAAAATATTATAGGACGTATCTTCAACTATAAAACATATATTAAAAAAATTACGTATTATTGCTTGTCTACTTATACCTTCGTTTAGTAAACTGGAGCTGTAGAAAGAATAAATTTATTCGTCTTCACGATCGTCATCAATAAATAACAATCGACGTTTTCTTCCATATGTTTGAGAAACCACTACATTTGAGTATCTTAGGTTGATGTTCATATCAACAATTACAGCTTCTGTAAAAAATTATACTAAATAAGCCCAAAAAGTAAAAAAAAAATTAAGTTGTTAGTATTTTAAAAATAAAGTTTTGAAAATGCAATTAGTATTAGTATTTTCAAAATTTTTGCGATTTTTTTTGAACAATTGTAAAAATATTTTATGTATTGTTGGATTTGTATTGAAGTGCTTTCAGCATGCTAAAATAAACATAAAAAAATTTTGTTTATAATTTTTTTTATTTTTTAAAAAACTAAGTATTTATTAGACAAGGTGCTACAGAAATGCTGCCCTAACATTTACAAAAACGATATTTTTATTCGACATGCCAACATCAACAAAAAACATTTAAAGCAATGGCCAGAGCGATTATGCAATTACGATGAATCGATCATTATGCAAAATAATGATCGCGATATCGAGCGTCTGTACAATAACGATCGCAATCATTGATTGCTTATAAAATAACAATTGCGGTTGTGGAAAAGAAATTAATACTTTTAATTGTCGCATAAACAAATAAGACTAATATAACACTATAATATTTACTTTAATAAATGTATAATAAACTTTAAGTATGCAGGTAGTTCACGGAAAATCGTAAAATTTTGTAGGTAAATAACCCCTTTGCTCTTTTCCTCGTAAGAATTTTAAACCACATACAGATTTTTAATAAAAAAGTAACATGAATTTAAACATTGAATTATATTTTTTTTGTTTACAGAAATTTAACAATGCATTCTTTTCAAAGAGAATTAGAAAACTCTTCTAGGAAAGAACGTTTGTAAAATTTGTGTCACACATTCAGCATTTAGGGAAAAACCTAGCTTTATATAAACACCAAGGTAAATCATAAAAACACAGGAAGTTAAAAACAATAAGCATTAACTACAAATGACAATACGTATTTGAAAAGAATTGCAAATTTATTTTTAATTCATAAATCTTATGTTTGAGACAAATATCAACACGAGTTATGACTAATTACTCAACAATCTTTTCAGGGTCAATTTCAAATAGAAACATTTAATTTACGAAAGAACGACACTTATTTTTAATATGTTGTTTATTAATGCTTTAAACTATTTGTTCGTAAGTTTGCATCAGAATTCAAATAGCACGTCATGTCGAAAAAACATCACAGTAGTATCTATTTTCTGTGAATTTTTGTAAATATGTATTTTTAATCTAAATATGAATAAATTTTAATTAATTTATTGTTTAGAAACAATATTAAAAATACTTAGATATGTTGATTTTCAATACTCCAAACGTTATTGTATCCCGGAAAACGAAAATCGAATGTTTATGGCTAGATTTATGACTAACTTTACACGAGCGACTTTTTAGCAACAGTCGATTACTAATTAATTCTAAATACCATGATTGCGATCATTGATCGTAGAAAATAATAGCGATCTCAGCTACTGATTTACAGTAATTATTTTAAGTTATTGTACAATTAAGTGCAACAAGAAGAAGAAGAATCCGGACAAGGAGATTCTCCGATGCTAATTTAAACCATTTTTAAACGTTTGGTAGAAAAAAAATTTAAAAATATATACCTGATTGAAGGTGTAGAACAAGAACTGCAGTGTGTTTAAAATTTCCTTTTGTTGTTATACATTATCTACGAAGATGCTTCTCACAAATCTTCTTTTGTTTTAAATCTTCCAAGTCCATTGTGGCAATGTTTATATTTCCACAGTTTTTCTAACATTCTTTAGCACGCACTTTATCACTAATATAAAACTTAAGAAAACTAGTACCTTTGTTTTCGGTATTATTATTTTAACAATTAATATAAACACAACCGTGATCTGTAACTTTTCCCATTTTAAAAATAAATCAATAATATATTTACACTTAAACTAAACAAAAGTTCAAACAAACATTACTACTACCAGAATTTCAAAAATCGTATCGCAATGTTAACCCAAGAAAAACTTTCAATTCAATTCCGAAGTTTACAAGTCGACAGACACGCAAGAACTGAAAAATCTCGATCCAATACGAACGTAGCGACCTCTATATCTCGATCCAAGCAGTCGATACGATATCGCCCCTTAAGTTGCATTTCTTCTTACATTTATTATTCAATGCTTAAAGTCATTATACACAAAAAGTTTATTTTATTTTTAAAAGCGGAGACGAATTAAATTCACTTTACTGTCCTCCGTTCATTGATGTATGCGTGAAAAAAATACCTTCCATATTTTCCATTTTGGTCCTCAGCGTTAATTTCGGATAAAAAAAAGATGTTTTCTCCAATTCTTTAGTGGAAGCGTGGTTTAAAACATTAAAGAACAGTATTTTAGAAAAAGAGAGAAACTTAAAAGTTAGACGATTTATAAAAAAGGTTAACGAATACCTTATGTCTCTCCAAAAGGAACTTCATTATAACTGATTAAAACGAAAAGTGCATACCATTTCAAATTAATTGAATCTAACTGAGGAAAAATGGAATAAAACAAAAAACTAAAGAATAGTACTCACCTACGGCAAAATAATTGGAAACTGATGAAATTGAAAACTAACAAAAAAAAAACGCTAAAAAATAATGGGAGCAAAAATTTATTTTTTAATAATAAAATATATGCTTATCATCGTCAATCTTTATTATAACGATTTGTTATATAGCGATTTTTGCACAGTTTCTGAAGACCAATGGGTGTCAAATTTAATTATAGATTTGGTTTTTAAAATTCGTTTTGATAAGAAAATAGATTTTGCCTTGATAATCTCTACAAATGTTGAAGATTTTAAAATTGACAATGAATCCTTGCAAATATTTCAGATCCCACTGGTGGAAATGTAACATTTGTAAGAATTACAAATACGATGCAACAGAAACAAGACAGATAATATGTTGTTATGATGTGCGCACGGGATCACAAATGGAATGAGTACAGTGTGATACATGCAAAAGGCGGGTTCATATAACCTGTATTAACAACGATACAATAAGCCCTGGTCAGTATAAGGAGTTACAATTTTTATGCAAAGTATGCATAAATACAGTGTGAAACATAAGAAGGATATAATCTCAGAAAAAGAACCATTCCTAATTCTAGAAAAGAATTCATCAGACAGATATCGAAAAAATGCATTGGACTTCGGTCTATGCCCACTGCCGGGCCGTAGCATTTTTCGACTTCGGAATATCGTTTTAAGATATCGAAAAAATGCATTGAACCTCGGTCTATGCCCACTGCCGGGCCGTAGCATTTTTCGATACAAACTAAGATTAACAAAACTTTACGAAATAGTAATTCAACTATCTAAAAAAAATGCGCATGTCATTCCGTTTGCCAATTTCCAGCTTCATCCAAAGACTAATTTTAAACTCATCACTGTTTAAAAAGACCTGATGTTTAAGAACTTTCTAATACCTATACCTAAATGTCCTTTCTAATCAACTTACCTGAACTTTTTCCTACCCTGGTAAGGAACGCTCAACACCTACCCGTGGTCCTTACTGTGCAATATACAAGCAGATTGCTTTTGTATTGACTAAGTTTGAGCATCTTTATTTAAACCCTTAACTACATAAAAATAAAGTTTATTGATTCAAAATTGTAAGCACGTTTTTCTCATTTTTTTTTAATTAATAAAAAGAAGTAACTTTTTAATTATCAAAGAATGTTTTTCAAATTATAGAAAAATAAACTTTATAGTATAGTATAAGCATGGTATAAGAATCAGAGTTTTGTCGGATACAGCATTAAAATTTTTTGACCATCGAAGTAAACGTGGTGTTAATTAATAAAAAAATCGTAACTTCTTAATTATTCAAAGGATGTTTTACAAATTATAGGAATATACACCTTATACTATCTTAATAAAGCGCAATAAGTGCTAGAGTTATGTTGGATACAGCATCGCGGATTTTTATAAATTTTTAATTTAGTTGTGTAATTGCATTAAAACTAACACGGTTAGTTTCAACATACGCATTCGTGGCTGGAATTCGAGGCTAACTTTACGGACGTAATTTAAACTCACGAGTTAAGCAGCAAGTGTCGACGTTTTTAATAATCAGTGTATATTACAACTATACTATAAACTATAAAAATATATACTTTTTCAACGAACACTGATTCATAAAACTAAACAGCGTAAATGTAACATTTATTAATTTAATTTGTTAAAATGACGTCTACTAATTCGTTTCCTTGGTTACTTGCAAATGACTAACAAGGCTAATGTGACAAATTATGAAATTACATGTTTTTATAAAACTGAAGCGTAATTCTTTTTGTGCTGTCAACATCGCAAACGTCAATATTTATTCGTTAATATAATTACATAATCCACATAAAAAGTTCTATTGTGGCAAAATGAAATATGAAATCCACATAAAACTAAGCGTTGAAATTTTTGACGAAAGTTTCACCATAAAACATATTAAAGATTTTTTAGGGTAATTGGTGTATTTATTCTATTTTTTTTGTAGCTAAATAAACTTGCGCCTATTATCTAGTTTCCTTACGAGTTATTGTTTTTAGTTACCTTAGTTTTACAATTGTCAAATTAATTTAATTTTGTCTGACGAAAAACTTAGCTCAAGTTTAGAAGCTTGCATTTAAATTGTACTAAATAAATACACCAATTACCCTAAAAAAAATTTAAGTGTTCAAAGTCAATTATTATATTAGAAAAAGTATGTGACAGGCGAAAAGTCATTTAAAAAAATCTTGAAATTACGTTAAAATTGAAAAAAAACTATGTTAAAATTAACGTGAAATTTGACAGATTTCATAAATGTACTACCAATATTATATTTCTACTTAAAAAAAATTTTTTTTTTAAAGTCGATTATTTTACAAAGGGCAACACAATAATGTAGGCCACTCCTTTCAAAAGTTTCATAGCATAACTCACTCACATACAACGCGTCGCATTAACGTTCCTTATACTATGATGTACTTTTGACGCTTCCTACGTAAATTATGATTACGTGCTATTCCCTGTACGGCGAAAAGATAGAGTTAAGCCCCTCCTTCAATTTTGTATGATAATTTAAACCAATGTATGAAGAGACAAGTTTACACGGCTCAAATTAGTAAAAGCGCGAAAATTCAAAAATTAAGTAATGTATAATATAGGCATTAAAGATTAAAGTACATAGGAAATCGTATAATTTTCAACAAATGTACAAAATTAAAAATTTCAATAACAAATAAATACGTTTACAACTTTATATATTAATTCAGTTACACGATTAATTTTAAAAATTTATCAAATAATACTTAGAGGAAACAACTAAACATTTAAAACGCTTATAAACAAGCGCTTCATTAAATTTTTACATTTTAACAAATTTGCCCAACTAAAATTATGACATATTTTATAGGAGTTTAAATAACATCTTGTATTAAAAAAAAAGACATTTAGGATGATTCTGATGAAGAAGAGTCATCCTCCACACGAATTATCAACGGTTCCACTACAATCTCCATTGCGATGTCAGTTTGCCACATTCTTTCTTCTTCAGCTTGTGCATGACGAATAGCATTCTTCCAGTTTTCTGCAGATACATTGCCTACAGCTTGTTGAAATAATTGGTGAAGGTCTTTCATTTTAAAGGTTGTATTGTTTCTTGCGACTTCTCCTTTTATTTGACTCCCTATCAACACAATAGGATTGAATTCACAGTGATACGGAGGCAATCGCAAAACAGTATGACCCCGTTCTTTTGCCATTTCATCAGTTACATACTTTGGCATGATGGCAGCTTCTTTAACAAGAAGCAGAAGTTCAGCTTTTACCATATCTGGTAGGTAAACAATCGACTTGCTTTCCAACCAAGCTTGTATGTCTGCTTTTTTCGTTCCTGAATTTGGAATCTTTTCTGTTTTCCTGCTATGATAAGAAGCATTATCCATCACAATCACAGAATTTTCAGCCAAACGGCTTAGAATTTTTAAAAACCAGTTTTCGAAAACTTCTCCAGTCATTTCTTCATGGTAATCTCCAGTTTTCTTAGATTCAAAGCATAGCAAACCATTCTCAACAAAACCGTCTTCAGATCCTATATGGAGTATTATAAAACGATTTCCCTTGCCGGCAGGGCCCTTTAACCCTGTGGTTAATCCTTCGATGAAAGCTTGCCTCGGAGTCACGATTGTTGTGTCTTTCCATACTTTGCTTACAGTATGACCAGCGTTCACCCAGGTTTCATCTAAAAAATACAATTTCTTGCCCTCTTCCCTGTACTTTCGAATCTCGCAAAAAACGTCGTCTCCAGGCAATGATCTCGTTTTTTTCTTTATGAATACTATTGCGTGATCTTTTTGAAAACCTATAATGCAAAACCACAATCACATTAAAAGATGTATAAATAAACAATTTGTTTACTCACCGAAATCCAATTTCTTTAATTAGCAAACTCATCGTAGTCCTTTTCAATTGAGGTAGATTTTCGTTTTCATGCAATGCCGCTAACATTTTATTCAGAGTTGGCGGTTCATTTCTTTCAAAAAAACTATGCATTAAACGTCGAATAGAATTTTTAGCTGCATCATCGATGTTGTCCAAAACTGATCGGGGTCTGTGATACACTTTTGGTGCTTGAAGGTCATGTGTTTCTTGATATTCACGAATAATATTGAAAACACTCGAGACACACACCCCTAAAATTGTAATCGATATAGATAATATTAATGACTTAATTAAAATTACCTGCGGCTTTTGCAGTAAACTCGATAATTTGGGTCTTAGCTCTATCGGGGTGTTCCTCGGTACTACCTTTAAAGATATTTACAATGCGTTCCTTGTTATCAATCGAAAAATGCCGAGAAGTCCGTTTTTTCGGTGGCGACAGGGCCATGGCTTGATCCATAATTAATTAAATGAATAACCTAAAATAGAAAATGTAACTTTAACGTTAATCTTTAATGAATCATTTCAGTACGCACCTGAATATACACAAATGTCTTCCAAAGTATTGAAAAATACTATTTCGTCAAATGAATGGAAATAACAAAAACTTAAAACTGCGAATAAAAAAACCAAAATGTCGAACGTTAAACCTGGTTAAACTCAGGTCAAACTGAAGTATGTTATTTGTTTGTTGTAATACTGACTTGAAAATTTTAACCAATAAAAAAAATTTATTCAAATTTAGCGCGTATTTGATGGGAGGGATTTAACTCTATCTTTTCGTCGTACAGATAATAGTCATTACGCGTCAGTATCTGTTCTGATCTGTTTACTTAGCAACTAAATAGTAAGTAATACGCCCCCTACTCCGGCAACAACATAGACAACGATAAAGACACGAGAGTGGTCAATAAAGTGACAGAAGGACGATACAAAAAACTTCGAGTTGTTCATGTCTACCTATAACGGAACCGCGAAAGCAAGGTTTGGAGTGACCACATAAGTACAACAAGATCTGTTGGACGTACCGAAGGACTACTCCTTTGCACACTGTGTTGTCCAAGCCTTGCACATGTCCAGAGCGATTGCCGCGGTATTTAAGGGGAAGCTTGGATGAACTTCAAAAACAGCGACTTACTGTAAGAAGAGTTTTGAAGATTAAAGATCAACAACGGTCCATCTACTAAGTAGTTACCAAGAAGTTGTCTCATCAGAAGCCCAAATACAGAGACTTATGGAAGCCTTGCTGAACCACGTCATCCGAACCAACATCAGAAAACTGACGGTCCCCAAGCTTGGCTGCGGTTTAAACCAACTGGACTGGAGGATGATGCAAAGCGAGCTCAAATATTGATTTGCAGCTATAACTTAAGAAACACGACCGGGAACGACAAGACCGTGGACTGTCATTTCTATCGAAATGGACAGAATTTTGCTTACCGTCATGACCCCTTTTACAGACGCCATGAGTTTGAACCACTTTTGGGACAGAACGGATCTAAGGAAGGGACACTTGTTACGTTCTAAGGCTAAAGAAAATGAAGGAACCTCCTAGAAATTTTTAAAAAATAAGTACATTCACAGCATCTACATACTTTAGAAGAAATGTAAAACGCGATTACGGAAGCTGTTCGCAGTATTACACCCGAAGTGTTTTTAACAATATCAAAAAAAAGAGTAAACTTTTGTGTTTAAATTTAGACGGACAACAGTAATTTTTTTTTTATTTCTTTTCAATTGTTAATTGCATTATAATTTAACTTCTATTGAACGTCGTGTTTATAAGTGTTTAAAATTGTTTTCTCTCTTGTAAATTAAATGACAAAATAAATTTATCTTATTCACTTCATCATAAATTTAAATATTACTAAAAAAATTTACGCGCCGTCTAGTGTTAATACTTGTACCAATTTTATACAGTTATCTGAAGAGCGCCAATCATTTCCAAAAACAGTGTACAACAAATCTCATGTTTCATTAAATTTATACCCTTAAATAAATAAATAAATTCTTTATTTGTCCAGTGGACCATTGACAAATGGTATAAGACAAGTCAAAGTTTAACTTAAATAATTTTCATGCCTTTATTCTAACAACTAAACACTACTTTAAATTAAATGTAAAACTGAAATACTCTTCTAGTGAGTAAAAAGCATTAGTAACTAACGTTTCTTTGATTTCTTTTTTAAAGTTTATTACTTTTACAGGATACTTAAGCCTAAGTGGAAGCGCATTATATAACAAAGCACCAATGTAGTACGGATTGTTTCTAAATAATGTTAGCCGATGTATTTCGTACTTAAAGTTATTTCCATATCTAGTTTGATATAAATGATGCTGATTCAGCGCACAAAACTTACTCCTATTACTATTAACAAAACTTAAAATTTCTAATATGTAGATACAACATAAGGTTAAAACTTTTGAACACTTCTCTGCACGTTGTATTACTTTTTAGTCCTAACATAGTTCTGAGTGCTCGTTTTTGTAGTAAAAAAACACGCCGACTAAGTTTTCCATTCTCCCAGCAAATAATGCCGTATCTAATTGTTGACTCAAGGTGCGAGTGATAAAAGGTAATCGATGCATCCAATTCACAAGTTGTTTTAATCTTTTAATCACGTAACAGTAACTTGAAACTTTTTTACAAATAAAATTGATGTGATTATCCCAAGTCAGAGAAATGTCCATATGAACTTTAAGTAATTTATGTACACTTGTTCTACATTTTTATTATTAATATTTAACAGAATGCTGACGTTATATTGACTTTGTTTTGTAAAAAACTGCATGCTGTATGTTTTTGTTTGATTAAAAACTAGCTTATTGTAACTTAAATACAGGTTTTTTAGATTTTGCTTAAGATCCATTAGAACATTATTAATGTTATCATTGGCTGAAAGTAAAGTTATATCGTCGGCAAAACAAGTAAACTTACATGACAAAAAGAGATTAATATCATTAACATAAAGTAAAAACAGTAAAGGACCTAATACACTGCCCTGAGGAACGCCTATTTCTAAACTACTTAATTGAGAATTTGCTCATTTAAAAGTAACAAATTGTTTTCTAAAAGATAAATAAAACTTAAGTAGATGCTTACAAACACCTCGAATACCAAAATTTTCTATTTTGACAATAATAAATCATAATTGACACAATCAAAAGCTTTAGATAAGTCAACAAATACCGCCATTACTTTTTTGCTTTTTATCTAAATTTTTGTATATATAGTTTACAATATCTACTAGTGCAGTGACAGTAGATTTATGTTTTCTGAAACCATGTTGCTGTGAAATGAAAATGTTGTGTTTATCTAAAAACGTAATTATTTTTATAGATATAACTGTTTCGATAATTTTGGCAAATATAGATAGCAGAGCAATTGGCCTGTAATTATCAATATTATCTGGAGAACCTTTTTTAAACAGTGCTACAACTTTGGCAATTTTTAAGTTATCAGGAAATTTTGCTTGCATTAGCACTCATTTATGATATGACATAAAGGATTTATAATGTTTTGTAAACATTGTTTAATAATAATAGTTGAAAAATTATTTGTATCACATGAAAAAGTATTTTTTAATATCGTTATGATATTGAATAATTCTGATCCTGTAACAGGCACCAAAAAAATAGTATTTGTATTGTTGCGTATTTATTTACTAAAAAAAACTAATTTATTTATAACGACTAAAAATTATGTTTACTTATTCTAGAAATATATACACTTTTAAATTAACCGAACTAATTAAATCTAATAATAATATTTAATGAAAACACTTACACGAATTTATGTTTAACCGTTGTTATAACACTATCACTAACACGAGATAAGATAACGTCCGCGGGTGGCTTCACAATTGTTTGTTTACACTATAAGTCACGTCCACTCGATACGGTGTACACTGTTATTTATTTAAAACTTCGCACGTGCTAATCACTTATTTATCTTCACTTGAATAATCTTCTTAATACAGCAGCATTCGCGTTTCGACAATAACTGACCTACGATCTGTCTCGTCGCTATATAAAGACATACGGAAATCCTTCTCGAGCGTTTCCCTACTTTTCGCTATAACTTCTAGAAAAATAGATAACAGTTTCTAGGAGGCTCTTGCATTTGCAAGTAATTTCTCGAACGTTTCAGTATTATGATTATACATTTTATTTTCATTAGAATTAGAATTAGGAACCAAAGTTATCTTTGAACAGATTAACTTTTGTGACGCATTCAAAAAAGAATTGTTAAAAGCACTTGCTATTTCCTGTGGATCTTCTAGCTTAACGCCATCAATTAATAATATGGACGTAGTAATACATTGCTCTTGAGTTTTTATAGTACTGTTAATGAAGTTCCAAATAACATTTCCTTTGTTATACAAATTTGATACCTTTTTGGTTAAATACATTTTTTTGCAGCTTTTAATATTTTTTTATATATGCGCTTGTATGTTCTATAGTAAGCCTGATCAATGTTACTGTCGCATTTCAGCTTATGTAGTAGCTTTAACTTATTACTAGACACTCTTAATCCTTTTCTTAACCATACGATTTATCAGCGACTCTCTTTTTTTTAGTTATTAGTTTAAATGATAAACTAAAATAATAGTTGAGTATATTCGCAAAGTTATTATACCTATCATTAACACACGGCTCGAGAAAAACACTTGTCCAATCTTCACGATGTAAATAAGTATTAAACAATTCGATATCTTTTTGGAATAACAGCGATAACTGACATTATTTTGGTTTACCTTTTTGCAATTTATTTGAAATATAATCTTTTGAGCGCAATGATCAGATAGACCATTGTTAATCACTGCTTTTGTATGAATGTCTTCATTAAAGTTTGTTATAATGTAGTCAATCCTTGTTGCGCTGCAAGTAGTTATTCTTGTTGGCTGATTAAAAACCGATTCAAGTAAAAAACAGTTGATGAGATCGATTAACGAGTGAGTAGTGGTACTTGATTTATCTAATAAATCAATATTGAGATCGCCACATATGATTATTTTAGAATAATTCAACCCTTTTTATTTAATATATTAATTTAAATTAGTTTGGTGGCTGTAATAGTTTGACAGTTTAATGTTAGTTAACTTTGACGTAATCGTGTGTTAAAATAAAGAAAGAAATAAATAGATAAGGTAAGTTTTTTTTTCGTATGAAATAATTAAATTATTAATGTTCACATAAATTTACAGTTTTAAAATCAAATTATTTTGTTTAATTAAAGATTTATATTTTCCAAATAGCATCAAATAAAATTTCTTGGTCTTACTAAATCGTTTTCTATGCTTTCCTTTCTTTAAAACTAGTATTAATACTATTAGGTACGTTGCTATTAATGTAATTTTAAAGAAATGGATTATCTGCCGCCAAAAAATGCTACTTTAATTTACTATTATACGTAATACGAGCTTATACTAGCCTAT
Organism: Aquatica leii; assembly: GCA_035610365.1. NCBI lineage: Eukaryota > Metazoa > Arthropoda > Insecta > Coleoptera > Lampyridae > Aquatica > Aquatica leii. Next base: position 119,028,746 of record CM069432.1, read on the forward strand.
ATTACTAATACTGGAATAGTTATTTATGTAACAAGCGGCGAAAGTTAACAATAGCATAACGAACGTTAATGCAGCGCGAGGCCGCAGGCCGAGCGCTGCATGAGAGTGAGTTATGCTATGAAACTTTCGACGAGAGTGACATACATTATTTTTTGTGCTGCCTATTGTAAAATAACATTTTTTTAAAAAAAATTATCACATTGAAAACATCATACATTTGATGTTGGTACTACATTTATAACTAACTGAATCTGTCAAGTTTGAAATTCAAATGTTTTATACTTTTGATAAATTCAATTAATAAAAACGTGAAAAAAAAACGCTTTTATAATGAATATTCCTGATCATATTAAAAAATCTGCTGAAGAAGCTGTAGCTAGTTTACTTCCAACAAAATCTGCTAATCGTTACAACGATGAATATAAAAAATTTATTAAGGTCCGGTTTCACCAACTAAAATTTAATTCTAGATTAACTAACCTACGAATAAATTTAAAATCCTGTCATATCATTGGTTAGCTTAAAACCACTAACCAATGATATGACAGGATTTTAAATTTAATCGTAGGTTAGTTAATCTACAGTTAAATTTTAGTTGGTGAAACCGGACCTTAATGGTGTAACGACAACACTATTATGGAATATAGCGAGGTAGTTCTATTAGCTTATTTTAAAACAAAATCAGAAACTTTAAAAGCTTCAACTCTGTGGACCACATATTCAGTGTCAACCATATTTATTTTGCAGACTGCTCTGATTATTGCTATTTCTGGAGCTTGCCGAAAGAGCGAATTAACAAATTTATCCACAGATGCTGTACAATTTTTAGAACATATGTTAGGAATATAACTGTGCGATACCAAAAACAAATGTAATCGGACATTTGTTATAAACAATAAACCGTGGATAAATATTGTTTGTACGTATTACAATTTAAGACCACATAATATCGACCACAAACGATTTTTCATTTATTATTGTAATAATAAGTGTACTCGGCAACCAGTTGGAGTTAACACATTTGGCAGTATGCCCCGTAAAATAGCAGAATTTTTGCAGTTGTCGAATGCCAAATCTTTTACGAGACACTGCTTCCGAAGAACCAGTGCTACATTATTATCTGGGAAAGGAGCAAGTTTTTTAGATGTTAAACGTCATGGTGGGTGGCAATCGTCTACAGTTGCCGAGGGCTACATCGAAGACTCCCTCCATGACAAAATTACAATAGCCGACCAATTAACTTCAGGTTCTTCACAACCCTCCACCTCTTGTAATGAATTATCTTCGACAGCTTGTGAAAAGGTTCGACATATAAGTGGCGTTGCATCAAATGAGCAATTAGCCTCAGAGTCAACAACTTTTAATACCGAACGATTAACATCTGTTAGTAAAAGTGTTGGGCAGATTACCAGTGTTGCCTTAGATGATGTTAAGTCAGGCATAACAATTACAAACTGTCAGCATTTTACTATAAATTTTAATATTAATAAGTAATTTCTAATGTATTTGTATTGTGTTCAATTATATTTACTGTATGTTGTTTTCTTTTTTCGCAGTATCAAAATTATAACTTGAATTAATAAATTTTATTTTTGTTAATAAACTCCCATAATACGCAAGTCTTACACTTTTCATTTTGTTCGATAAAATTAATCTTCCTAGAATACAAGTCATTTGCAGAAAAATTTTAAAAATTTTATTAACAGAGTTATAAGCAAAACAATTTTGTTATTAATGCGAGGCTAAAAAACGTACCCAATAAGGATACTACCAATGTGACGTCAGTAGCGTGCAACTTCAGTCTGTGCTTCATTCGAAACTGAAGGTTTATCTAGATTAAACGCTTCTTCTACGAAATCATTCACCCTCCTAACATCTACAAGATGTTTTTCACTTTCTTCGTATGTCTACTAATTTCATAAATTTTATATTTGATCCAACTTGAGCTAAAACGGTTTTTTCCAATAACAAATGATTGAAGTAGAAGCTGATTCCTCCGGCCGAGACATTTAATATCTTTAATTGTATTGTTGTTTTCATTAATTTTGCTTATGACTGAATAGGTTTTAGTCGCACTTTGTATTCAAGCAAACGCGTCCACAAACAATACATATAATACCTTCTTTTTTCACCTGGACGTATCCTACGGACAAATCACCATAATTTTCTCTTTTATTTTAAAAATAGTGTAGATTATATAATACATGCCCTTGACTTCAATGTCGTTCCCGGTTCATATAAACAATGGTATTAATTTTGTATTTCAATAAAGAGGGTATTGTCAAAAATGACTTTTGCACGAATCAATTAAATTAATATTTGTAACCCGTATCGTAAACCGTAGGTACGTAGACTATAGAAGTTGATCTTTGAGACAAAATTTTCTCAATGTTTTCACTTGTATGTATGTAAAGTTTATGATTCAGTTTTTCCTTTAATTAATTCTATTACACAAGATAATAAAAGTGCGAGAAAATATTTAGTTGTTTCTGAGAAAAATGTGTAAAATGGACTGTTTTTATGACACCTTCGCACATTTTTTGGTACTTGAATCTTTGTCGGGTTGTTACTGTACTCTTCAGTAAATATAAATGCATATTTAGAGAATTTGCGTTGATTGTAAAATAGAAGTTTGTCTAAATATTATAGTTATCTTATAAATTTAAGTTTACCGAACTGTTGAAATACCAGAAAAACTGGACGTACAATGAATAAGTTTTGTATAACATTTATATATCAATACGTGGTAAAATTGTATCTGTCAGCTTTTTGAAACACCGTTTCAATGTTGCAGATTAGAAACAATACTAAAAGAATAAGTAAGTGAAATATATGCCACTATTTACGAGCCTTCCTTAATGCAAGTACGCAAATTAAATATTTTAGCGAGCTACTGACGTCAAACCAATTAAAAACGTTTTACTTTGCGCGTAAAATATTTAAACTCTTTATGGATATTTTGAAGCCGTTAAGTGATATTTTCCAAAAATTCTTTCGTTGGTCTAATGTAACTTAGTATTTTTACATTTTTGAGTTGTAAAACACAGTTATAAAATTTTTGGGACTTCCCTATATCGAAATTTAAGAATATCATTAGGCATTCCAATGAACTGTCAAATCGAGTTCAATATGGCGTCGTTGGACAAACAAACTTGTTGTTGTCATAAGTTTATTATTGTAATTATTGTTGTGGCCTTAAATACGCAAATATTAAACAACGTAAGGCTAATCCAAGTATTGTATGAATTAACTACAACAACAAAGAGACGTTGGGACACATAATTTGCATGAAATATAGATAACTAACACTTTTTTTTGCTGAATGTCGACAACTTGAGTTCTGATTTGGAAGATGTTGCTTAAGTAATTAGCATGGATATTGTTGTGTATTTAGTGTTTATGCATACGTACTATATGAAGGAGTAGTATTTTGAAAAAGTAAGTAATAGGCATTGAAACTATGTACAAGTTAATTTTAGTTATTTTTAAGGTAGAGCATTCACATTAAAAAAGAATGAAAAAAGTCTCGGCAAGATAAATTTCGATGCAACAGATGCTGTGTTTTGTTCAGACTGAATATGAATAGTAAAACAACTGTGGTGAAATACAACAAAATGAAGAATTTTTATTACACATCTAATAAGAACTTTTTGTACTAGAAAAAAATGGAACTTTGAAGGTCTTTCGTACCTTCAAAATTATTTCATAACCGAATTCATCTTACTAAATGATTTATCTTATTACCTTATTGACTTATAACCAAACTCAGAATTTTTCTTTTGTAAACATTTTTATTTGACCAACTGTTTACTAAATGATTTCTACTGTACTTTGAATTCGTTAATTGCACAAAGTATTTATAGAGGTATAAGTGATTTTTCTTCCTATTACCTTTTTTTTTGTAAAATACAAATATTTTTTGTCAATCGTTTAATGTGAATAAAGTTATACATATTTGTATCTTAGTTTATTGCAGTAATACATACATAAAATTTTATTTTCCTTTTAGTCGTAACTAATCTAAATAGAACCACTGGATAATAAAATACGATTACAAACGAGAAAGTCTGAAGATAATCTTAAAATACAATCACAATAAATGAAAAATTTTTTTTTACACATTTCAGTTGTAAAATAAGTGCATAAATTTACTTTGTTTAATACCCTTCACTTCCATGAGTAAACATAATTTAAAAACTAAAAATGTTTTCTGATTTTCAATATTGTTTATATCACTGGTTTTGTTGCTGCAATGCATTATGTTTTTGCTATGAAAATTCATGTAGTTTTGTAAATCTTCGTTTGCTCCTTCATATAGTAGCCAAAATAGTAGCTACGTTAAATAATATCCATACTAATTACATCTGGAACATGTTCCAGATAAGAACTCGAGTTGTCATTCAGCAAAAAAAAGATTCTTAGCGTTAATTGCCGATGTTTCTTGCAAATAATGTGTCCCAACGTCTCTCTGATGTTGTAGTTAATCCGTATGCTTGGATTAGCCTGCCATTGTTCAATATTTGCGTATTTAAGGCCACAACAATGGTTACAATAATAAACTTATGACAACAACGGGTTTGTTTGTCTAACGACCACCATTTTTAAATGGCCGAGGTCACGTGATATGGAATGCCTAATAAGGAATCATGTTGAAGTGTTAGGTTAGATTGTATTTTACATTGTACCAACTTCGAAATATATAATACTCTAATATTTCAATTTATAAAATCTTTGAAACCGTTTTTTTAAGTTTAAAATACATTTCAAAAAAAATTAAATGGATTTGCCACTAGACACACCTTCCTGCTTAACTAATAATTGACTTTGAAAACATAGTTTTACGTAGATTTCTAGTTTGCATTTTGCCACACTAAAGCTTTTTTCGCCCATTACGTAACTGCACTAATGAACGAATATTAACGTTTGCGGTGTTGGCAGCACAAAATAGTATATTAACACATCGAGTGCGGAAGGTGGTTGTAGCCACCCTGCAGGTTCTTATGCCCGCCACTGCAGGTGGCCTGCTTAATAGGAATGAAAGGTACGGTTTATTTTGCCGTGGTGAGGATACTACGTTTTCCTTTCACTTCAGCTTCTCACAAACGTTTCATTAGACGTTTGTTTCTCTTACTGTGAAGTGGTTTTAAAATTGAATTATTTCAAGTTCATTTTACTTGTTTTAAAATTCAAATGTTTATTTTGCAATTGTATTTTAAAACCCACAAAAATGAGGTTCCAGGTAAGAGACTACAGAGTAACAAATGATTTACGGTGAATGGTAGCTAACTAGCAATGATGACAATAAATCACATATTTTTCAAATTTAAAAGGGGTCAAAAACCTACAAAAAGCACAGGTGAGAAACCAAAGATAAAATGTTAAAAGGTATTAAACTGAATGGTACTTATTGTTAGTAAAGACGGCAATAAATCAGATACCTCTCAATCTGTTATGAGGGTTAGCCTAATCCCCGTTTCTTAACGGTACACTGCAGGTGGCCTGAGCCACCCTTTTACTTTTATCTCAAAATATTTCTTGGAAACTCAAATTACGAGAATTAAACAATTTAGTTATGTTTGTATTGAATATATAAAGCTATTTAAGCGAAAAAATGAATTCGTTTTTAGAGGTCCATTTTAGGATTATGGTCCCGCAGCGAATGTGTTAAAACACAAGTTACAGAATGAACGCACTTCAATCACGAGACCGTGTTTCAAACACAAGCCGCGCAGCGGCCAGTTTATGAAGCGGTCGAGTGATTGAAACGTATTCTATGACGTGGCTTTATACTATTTTCTCTATTTTGATAGAATATTTAATATTTTTCGTATATTTTTAATTTTAAAACAACATTGGGAAACTTTTATATTTTATTGAATTGGCAACACTTACACTTTGACATATTAAAATTTATGTGTTAACTTAAAATCTCATACAAAATTATCTCTTATACCTTTATAAGTAAATAACTTTGAATTAATAGGACGTTTTTATTTTATTTTGGCATCAAAATTTGAATTTCAATTGTTAAGGTCCAATCATTTTGATTTCTTTTTCATGTAACGTCAACTTACGATGCAGAGATACCAACTTTGAAAAAACTAACATTGCTAAAATTGGAACATTGAACAATGGATTGGACTAACAGTAGGTAATACTACATAATGCTCTAAAATTTATGTAAATACGAATTTTCAATGCAACTGCTTGTATAAAAACTTAATAAATGTCATAAAACTCTCAATACGAGGTCTCATAAACTATGCCAAAGTAAAATAAACATAATAGAAATAACCGCCTTTATTGAACCCGTGTTTATAAATTCGTCTAAGAATAACATGTCTATTTGGTAAACATTACATTTTATTCTTAAAAAAAAACAAGTTTGATAGCTTGCAATGCAGATGTAAATAATAAATATCAATAAAACCAATTTTTTCCTGTTTCGTATTCTCGAATATATTCAAGTGCGAACATTATAGCAGCATCAAATGCGATACTGCTCGAATTAATTCGAGCGTTCACATTTTGGTCGGTTTAGCGCGCACCTTAAGGGGTTAATAATGAACATATGTATTTGCATTTTCTGATATTTCTATAACAGTTTTAAAGAAAAAAAACTTTACAAAACGGTTTACCAAGGGCAAGAGATTCTAATTTAAGTATTTAAATCGTTCATTAAACAAATAAATTTGATTTTAAAAAGTAAGTTATTTGAAGTTCGTGCTTAACTAAATGTGAATCTTACTGAATTAAATATATTTTAGATATAATTAATGCTCAAAGTAATAATGTTTTTATCAATTTTAGTAACTTTTAATAAAAAAAAACTAACGTTATCAATTTATTCTTGTTATAAATCACAATTAAGAATTAGGTCAAAATTAATTCTATTAAATTAATGACAACTGTCACAATCACTGACTTGAATTTTAATTTGAAATTAATATCTTAAATTTTAAATTTGATTTAGTAACAGGTAGAAAGGTTTTAATAATTCTAGTAGTAGAAAAAATTGTATATATATCACAGTTGAGAAGTTCAATATAACCTGCGGAAAAAATACTAAGTAAAAAATCTAGTCTTGTACTAATAAATTCTGTCCATTTCTGCATCGTCCTTATTGATAGAAATAACAGTACCCCATCATGTTTCTCAAGTTATAGCTGCAAACCAATACTTGAGGTCGTATACCTCGGAATATAATCTCTACCATATTTCGCATCATCCTCCAATCCAGTTGGTCTAAACCGCAACCAAGCCTGGGGACTGCCAGTTTTCTGATGTTGTTTCACATGAAGTGGTCCCTCAGGTCCAGCAAGGCATCTGTCACTCTGTTGACCACTCTCGTGTTTTCATCGTCGTCCGTGTTGTTGCCGGTGTAGGGGGCCAACCGATTCATGTGTACTACCTTCGGTTTTCCTCTTGGTAACTTCCGGACTCGGCAGATGACGTCATTTATTTTTGCCAAAATGGCGTAAATCCTTCCCCCCACTGTCTCTGTAACTTTGGAGATATCCCTCGTTTTCGTTGTGAGTTGTACAACCAAACCAGGTCACCATTTCTTTCATTCGGTCACTGGCGATTTCGGGTGTTCTTTCGGACGTTATCGTGGATTATCTGCATTCTCTTCTTGAGTTGGTTGACATAGGCATCCCTAAAAACTTTTTCTCCAGACTTCCAAATTCAAGATCGCAGGGTAACCTTATCTCATGTCCAAACATCACACAAGTAGGAGTTTGCGCGGTAGTGTCTTGTACCGTTGATGGAAAGAGTTTACTAAGATGCGCAACGCTTACGGATAAAACCATACCGTATATCGCACTCCTTCTACTCTTCGTTACACTTGCACTTCTTATGGAAGAAGCTGCGCTTGTAATGTGGCGACTCCACGGAATTCTAGTAAACTACAATTCGCAATCGTTCGGTAGGACCGAAGCGCACATTGTTTTGAATCGTGTTATCTTGAAGTAGCGATGATAAGTCACGTACGTTGATACTGCAATAACAACGCATTGATTAGGGTTCTTTAAATGTTTATCTCGTTATTTCAAGTTTCACCTCTCAATAGATGTTTATAAAATCCTGTTAATTGAAAATGTTTTCAATCAACGAAAATACCAAGTATTTGGCTTGATTGAAAACAAATACTGATATGAAAGATTGCTTCTGCATTATCAACGGCCAACTTTGGTTATGATTTTCTGCTACTCTTAATTTTTTAATTGTAATCAGCAACGGATCTTCATTAACGTACATAGTTTATCAGCTAGTTCATATTAACTTTTTTGTTCAAAAACATTACATATTTGGTTTGGTTACAGTTTTATAAGAAAAATATCACAAGTTTTAGCTTTAAAGCTAAAGGTGAATTTAAACTTCATTGTTACTTGCAAATCGGTACATTGAAACGTTTCTTTAAATTGTCTATTAGCTACATTAAATCCTACAAAATCTAAATTTTGTAGGTTTATATAAATTATTTAATTAGCCATTAACAATCACAGCGAAACCCTTAAATTATAAAATTCTATGAGAAGATTGCGAGATTAATGAATATCTATATCATACATATCTAATTCCTTCTCGAAATTTTAATATAAAAATACCTATCTTTATTGATATTGGTGACGAGCGGCCGAGCGTGCATGACCCATCGGAGTCTAAGGTACGAAACGTTAAATCAGCGAATAAATAATAAATCAGTACCTTAAGGCAGTTTACTCACTTGGTGAGAATTAAAAATTCTTGTAGGCGTGTACTGCATTCTCGCATTATTTATAATCAAAGAAAAGCGTTCTATATTAAACATATGTAAAGAACAAGAACGTACACTGAAATTCACATTTTATTTGTTATGTAAGTTGATCCTCAAAACATTTGTGAGCGTGTACTTTATTCTTGCATAATTTATAAACGATTTGAAAATGATAGAAGTAAGATTTAGGCAATAGAAACAAATTTTGATTTATTGTGTTTATGTATATTTCCAAATTTAAACATTTTGGCAGGGTAGCAAAATTATTGAAACAAGTAGATACAAAGAAATTTTGTTAAATATTTTACGAGAAAATTTAAAATTTGTAAGACTCAGAAGCCAATTATGGTGTTGAGCGATCAAAACAAATTAGGGTCCGAATCATGAAGAAATAGTAAAACGACAATTTTCACAAGAATTTGGACAGGTAGCTCAAAACTGTAGATTGTTTGTGTCTGCAGAAACTACGCATCTTGATGCTACTCCTGACGGATTAGTGGGCGAAGATGGTTTAATTGGGATAGTGTCCTTACAAAATTAAAAATATCGCCGAGAGAAGCAGCTGAACGCAAACTAGTATTGTATTTACCGTTGCAAGAAAATGCTGTAAAATTAAAAAAGATCGCACGATTATTTCTATCAAATACAGAGGCAATTACAAATAACAAGAAGAAGATTCTGTTATTTCGTACTTTGGAGCCCACTGGGCTGCGAAAAAATAATACTATTCAATAAAATGTTGGTATCGTGTTTGTGTACGTTAACGCTTGCGCGGATCTCAAAAATCGAAGTTACAATTCGACGTCGTACCACATATCACAATAGATTTCAGTGAATTTTTTAAGTTTTATTTTCAATTTCCTGACGTTATTTACAAAGATAGAATTTTTTTGAAGAACAATTTATTTTTCAAAGTGTTGTAAATTTGTCTGTAGCAGAGTTCTTTTTTAAAATTTTTTTTTGATTTTATCTAAGGCCCCGAAAAAAATATTTAAAAAATGCGTCTGTACCTAGGTGAAGATAATTTTTTTAAGAATTTTGGCACCATTTTGAAAATCCTCCGATGTAATTTTGTTTTGTAAAATTGTAAAAACGATTTCTGCTCCGGGCACACAGCCTTAACCGTGTCTATCATGTCAGACCCCACTTCAGGGTCTAAGGTGAGCATCTGAGATTTGAAACTACGCGAGTATCTCTTCTCCTTTTTAAAATCTCAGACCCTGTTAATACGCTAGTAACATCTACATGTCAGACCCTATATGCGGTACGCGTTGTACCATAGAAGTTGCGCATCTTAGTAAACTCTTTCAATCAACGCTTGTACGGATGATCGATACGCCATTAAGAACAAATGTAAATATTGGTTCCAGTCTCGTTGGTGTTCGTAGACCACTTTGGCGAAATACTTCGCCATCGTTCTATCCATCCGTTCCACTATGCTATCTGATTAAAGATGAAGACTTGTAGTCCTAGTCTTCTTGATTCTCAGCATTCGCCAGACAATTTATAATAAGGCAAACTCCAAGATATGCCCCGTATCTAAATGAAGCTCCAACGGAACCCCAACGCGGCAGCAAAACTGATTCACCAACACTTCCGCAACAATTGTGGCTTCTTGATTTGGTATCGCGTACACTTTCGTCCATTTGCTGAAACAGTCTATGACCACCAGAATGTACTTGTTGCCCTGTTCGGTTTCTGGGAATGAGCCTGCGATGTCAATTGTTATCCTTCCGACGTTGTAGTGTCTCATAGGAGCCTTGCGCTTTCCAGTTCGTCCAGACGCGCATAAATTGCTTTTGCGGCACCACTCCTTTACATCGTCTTTACAATTCACCCAATAGAACATTTCAAGCGTTCCGTTCCGTCATGCAAATGCTGTAATACTTCTGACACTCGGCTTCTCGGCACCACTAGCTGCAGAATCGTCTCGGTGCTATCGTCGCTCTACAAGGATCGCTTCAAAAGACCATTTTCCGATTTCAAGGAGTCCCACTGCTGATTTCTTCCCAAGTTGATCTTTGTCCATTCATTTGTAATTTATCATAAACTGTAGTTCCGGATCACTCTCTTGTTCTCGACGTAGTTGAGCTAGTTTCCAATTATTTTCAATAGCCGTTGTTTTGCGAAGCATGCTACTTTTCTCTTCTACTTGAGAACAATTACCACAGTTAACAGGATTTCTGACACCAGTGTAACGTGAATTTAAAAGTTTATTAGAACTTAAGGGCTAAATACTGTTAACAAATAATTAAACGAAATAAACTGAATTGTAAATTAAAATAACTAAATTAAAATGAACGAATATGAATTAAAAACTACAACGAACTTACGGCAAAAGATTACACCAATTACAAGCACTAATAACTAATATTTACAAACTAACGGTAAGTCACCAGTAATTATGTAATTTATTTCGACACTATTTATTTTTCACTATCACGCATACGATAACGCAAAGGCCACTAAACTGCACTCGCGCTGATTAAAATGACCCCTCGTTTGTTGTAGGTTCTATTTACATCCGGAACGTTATCTTCTTATCGCTTCGGAAACAGAACGTAACAATACGCAAATCAATCAAGGTCAAACAGCATATCTAAGAAGAAATAACTGTAACTAACTTAATCGACCGCTTGCTAATTATTTTAAAATTATTAATTTTAACATCTACTGAATAAAATTAAAGGATATAAATTGAGCACCGAATTCTCCTATGTGTCCGGCTATCTATAAGCGTATATAATCAATGGTTATATTTTGAATATATTAATGAAGAGATCAAGTCGAAAGTAAATATCCATATTTCTATGAAGTAATTTTTAATTTATCATAATCTTTAACTATTTCTTTGTATTTAGCCATTCAACGTTTCTACATATCACCGAAAGAAAAAAAACCTTGAAAAAGATGATGCTTTATGGGATACCAATAATTATAATTGCAGCGGATGTTGCAACATCAAGTCTATCTTAAACAACCTGTGTAACACCATGACACTAAGCGTTTTTCTCTGATAGGCGTAGTTTTTTACTGCCTAGGCACTATAATTGATACTTTTGTGAATATGTGTACGTAATTATAAAATTAAAGTTAATTAGAAATAACCGGAGAAAACATCTATGTTTATACAAGGCAAAATGCAGATTTACTTCCTTATTTGATACACATGCGGCAGTAAATCTAACTCTTTTGTGTCTTGTGAAACAAATAACTACTTTAGTACTGACCGCATTGAAAACGACAACAAACTCGTTTGCAGTTGAGTGCACTTATGGCAACCTAAATGTATTTAGTTACATGTATATACCTAATAATTAACCTAGTTAAACCGATCTGACTACCATATAGGCAACCAATAATACAGGTATACATTTTTCGTGTATGTAACTTGACATAACTTCGTCCCTTTTTTAGTGGGAAGAACTAATTTCCATCTATTCAGCGAGTCGACCGTAACAAAGCTTTTATTCAAACGACTTGTGTGTGTTATTTTATAGTTTCGGAAGGTTAAAAACTTTAATTTAAACTAAGAAAAAGAAGTATATGAACAAACATTTTAATTTATGTAACACTTTTTATATAACAAACAAAAAATATGAATAATTTAAATTGTAGAATTTTACATGAATTAAAATGTTTGTTGATAATTTTAATTCTTCAATTTTAAATCAAGAACAAAATTACCAACAAACATATTAATTCTGAATTAAAATGTTTGTTAATAATTTTAATTCTTCAATTTTAAATCAAGAATTAATATTACCAACAAACATATTATTTCTGAATTAAAATGTTTGTTGATAATTTTAGTTCTTCAATATTAAATCAAGAATTAATTTTACCAACAAACATATTATTTCTGAATTAAAATGTTTCTTGATAATTTTAATTCTTCAATTTTAATTGGCGCTGTAGGTTGCGGAGGTTGTGAGTACACTAACCAGTGGTAAACTTGCACTATAGTTTGGTTAGAGTACTCACAACTTCCGCAACCTACAGCACCAATTGAAATTGAAGAATTACAATTATGAACAAACATTTTAATTCAGAACTAATATATTTGTTGGTAGTTTTATTCTTAATTTAAAATTGAAGAATTAAAATTATCAACAAACATTTTAATTCAGAATTAGGTACTATGTTTGTTAATAACTTTAATTCTTGATTGAAAAATGAAGAATTAAAATTATCAACAAACATTTTAATTCAGAATTAATGTTTGTTGGTAATTTTATTCTTGATTTAAAATTGAAGAATTAAAATTATCAACAAACATTTTAATTCAGAATTAATATGCTTGTTGGTACTTTTAATTCTTGATTTAAAATTGAAGAATTAAAATTATCAACAAACATTTTAATTCGACACACATTTTAATTCTCCAATTTAAATGATTATTTTTTTATTTGTTAAATAAAAAGTGTTACATGAATTCAAATGTTTGTTTATTTACTTTATTTCTCAGTTTAAATTAAAGTGTTTAATATGACTGTTAGAAAATTTTGAGCACAATATATTGCATTAGTAAATACGTTTTCAGCTAACAATTTAAATGTGTTAAGTTTGTTTAACGAACAGTTTTAATGTATTAAAATAAATACACAAACATGAAAATAAACTTAATAAAAATTGAAGTTGTTTAAATTTAGTATTTAATAGTAAAACAATAAAGTAACTGAAATATTTAATTAAAATGTATAATATTGAGTTTTACCACATTTAACATGTTAGTTTAAAAAACTTGATGATAAAAATATACGTTGAAAAGAAATGAAGTAACATTAGAAATCAATTAATTTTTATGTATGAATATAAATGTTAGTTGATAATTTTAATTCGTCACTGTGATCGGTGGTAGCTTTTGAAACTATTTCAGTATAAGGAAATACATGTACATGGTAGTTCTAAATGACGCCACCGATTGAAGCGATCAATTAAAATTATCAACTAACATTTTAATTCTATCATTTAAAATGTTAGTTGCTAAAAGTTATTCTAGCATTTTAATTTATTCGTGAAAATTCAAAGATTTATAATGTTACTTACTTCAATTTTTACATTTATTTTTATTCAAGTAACATTTTAAATCAACGTACAATATACTACCCTAAAGTTTTTCAAAACAAAATTTAAATTGTAACAAACATTTTTAATATGCATGTAGGGTATTTTAACTAAAACAGTTTAAGTTGCACAAAAAAAACATTTTATTACATAAAAAATATAATTAACAGTAAACACACAAAAACATCGGCACTCTTACATCCGAACGATAAGAGTATTGCCGACCGACTGCTTCCTCAAGCAAAAACGCGCTTGTACCACTTACCTGGCGCATGCTTATTTAGGACAAGATGGAGTAGCTGCAGCGCTAAATTTAAAAATGACAGAAATTTCCCTACAACTCGTCCATCCTGACAATTCACTTAATTTTAGCTAAACTTACTTTAAAATACACAAAAATACAAACAATTCACAAATTAACTGCACATAATGAGTAGATACAAAACGGGTCTTATACTTATCTAGTAATACAACCCTATATAATATAACTTATTTACTTAGGATATGGTCTCAAACGGGATACTTTAATTACACCATCATATAAAATTTGACTGTTTTGAAAGCCATCGATATCAGTGACTCCGTACCTATCATTTCCCAAAACCGATTTTATGAAATCTAAATTTAGGAATTAATTTTTTCAAAACTCCAGGTGTTGTGTCTGTGTTAGTAATCATGACACGATCACCGACATTGTATAAATGGGGAGTCTTATGTCGTTTGTCATAATATTCATTATTTTTTTGTTGGTTAAGTTCAACAGACGTACTAGCCTTATCCCGTATTTCAGAAATATCTACACTCTGACTGCTATCAAAACTTTCTAAAATTTCTCTTAAATTATCGCGTAGAAAACCTTCTTGATTTCTACCAAATAAAAGTTTGGCTGGCGTTTCACCAGTAGAGCGGTTTGTGACATTTAAACAAAACTCAACCTGATCTAAAACATTACTCCAATCTCTTAATCCGTCTGACAATTTGGCTAACATAGGAGTAAGAGTTTTGTTTACTCTTTCTACCTGACTATTGGCCCAAGGAGCACTTGTTGCAACTAACGGATGATATATATCATTTTCTTTAGTGAACTTAGAAAACATTGATGATGTATAACAACTGCCACGATCTGATATAATTTTTGTGGGTGTGCTGTAACTACTAAAATATGAGTTAAGATGTTTAATAATTTCTTTTTTGCCTTAATTGTGGAAACCAATAGCTTCGAGTTACAAGCTCAAGTCTTTTCCGACCCTACATCACCCATTTCGTTATGGTATTTATGCATAAGCTTATCCTTCCCTTTCCTGTACACTAAACCTTGACTTAAGTCATAGTATTCATTTTTCCAACGAGTCCCTAATATTACATATTGTTTTGTCGGTGTTATGTAGGTAGTAATAAACAAGCGATATTTGCCGCGCATACAGTGCGAGTGGTTTGATTTACAATGACAATTATTATTAACAAATGTACTGTACTACAAGCACGTATTTCAATAAACGTTATAACCACAGTTTGCTTTTTCTTTTATATTAAAAGTGAATAAGAACATTACAAGTGGTGACGAGGATTTGTGTTTATTGTGTTAATTACTATTATTTGACTATTTGAGTAATGGCAGCTTCTGGTGGCAATGTAGGACATTTGCGTGAATTTGACCCTGCAAATTCGGACTGGTCAATTTTCAAACGTCGAATTGAAAATTATTTTGCAGCCAATGATATCAAAGATGACAATCGAAAAGTTTCAATCTTATTAAACGTGCTTAATGAAGATGCGTACAAATTAGTGTTTAATTTATGTTTACCAGTGGAACCAGAAATAAGTAAATATTCAGAGTTAATCAAATTATTATCTGAACATTTCAAACCAAGCGTGTCTGTGTTTTCCGCGAGATATAAATTTTACAATTCACGGAAAAATGTAAATGAATCCGCAAGAGAGTGGTCGGCCAGAATTAGAAATTTGGCAGCATTATGTAATTTTGATAACGAACAATTGGAGTTAGTGCTAAGAGATCATTTTGTAATTGGTTACGATAAAGGTAGTGTTCAAGATAGACTTTTCGAGGAGAAGAAAACCTTGACTTTCAAAGCGGCAGTAGAAATCGCCACCGCAAAATCGACAACGTTTCCACCCGGGGTAAAAAGAGAATATTCTATCAAGAAAGGACCAGAACTTTTTCATGTAAAAAACAAAAATAGAACAAAACCATCAACGTCACAGGATTGTTATCAAATCCACAACGCCCGAATAATATTAATCGGTCTAAGCAGGTATTTCATAGTAAATGCAAGGTATGTGGACGTAAAAACCATTTTACAGATAAATGTTCTTTTCGTGAATGCATTTGTCACATTTGTGATATAAAAGGGCACTTAGCGCCAATGTGTCCAAATAAAAAAATAACAAAAACAAACAAAATTTTGTAAATAATAAAGTTTCGCAAAATTATTTAGAATCTGATTATTCGCTATTTAATTTAGATTGTACAATTAATCTGATTAGTATCAAGCTTATAATAAATAATAAATTAATAGATTTTAGTTTAGATATTGGTTCTAGTTTTTCCGTAATCTCAGAAAACTTTTATTTAGAATACTTTAATAACGAAATTTTGTATGCAACTGATAAAGTATTTAATTTATACAATGGTGATAAAATTATACCTTTAGGATTTATACATTGTAAAGTTGCATATCAAAATAAGGAATGTTATTTAGATTTTTATGTAATCAAAACTAATACAGGACGCGATTTTTTCAATACTTTTAAATTAGGAATTTCACAGATAAATCATATTAATTTATCAGATGACGTAGATTACTTGGTAAAAAAGTATAAAGACGTTTTTTCGCCTGGTTTAGGCTGTTTTAAAAAAGGGGTAATTTCTATTAAATTGAAAACACTTGATGTAACGCCGAAGTTTTATAGGGCTCGTCCGCTTCCTTTTGCAATTAAAAAAAAGGTTGAAACGGAGTTGGAACGGTTGATTACAGTGCGTGGGGTACATCGATATAGTACCAGTATTAAAAAAAAAAATGGTTCAATTAGATTCTGTGAAGATTTTAAAATCACTCTTAATCCATTTATTGGGGTAGATCGTTAGCCGCTTCCTCAAATCGAGGAATCGTTTGTTAAATTACAAGGAGGCATAGAATTTTCTAAATTAGATTTGTCTAATGACTACCAACAAGTATGTTTAGATAAAAATTCAAAATCTTTAGTAACCATTTCAACACATAAAGGTCTTTTTAAATATAATCGCGCACCCTTTGGAATTGCTAGTATTCTCGCAAAGTTTCCGAGTATCATGGATTCATTATTGCAAGGTTTAGATGGAGTAGTGGTGTTTTTAGATGATATTTTAATTACAGGAAGAACCAGAACAGAACACATTAAACAATTAAATAAAGTTTTACTTATTTTACAAGAGCCGGTTTAAAACTATCATTAAATAAATGTAAATTTTTCCAACCAGTAATTTCATATTTAGGTTTTACCATTGATAAAAATGGATTACACACAGAAATAAAATTGTTGCAATTGAAAACGCGCCAATCCCACTAAACGTAACGCAGCTGAAATCGTTTATCGGAACAATTAATTATTATGGTAAATTTGTACCAAATTTATCAACAGTGTTATATCCGTTATATAATTTACTAAAAGCTAAGGTCAAATGGCATTGGATACCAGACTGTGACAATGCTTTTAAGAAAATAAAAGAATTATTAACTTCTGCTAAAATATTATCACATTTTAATCCAGATTTGCATATCAAATTAAGTACCGATGCGTCAGACGTGGGTAATGGGGTTGTTATCACGCATGTGACGCCTGACGGGTACGAGAAACCAATTGCGTTTGCGTCGCGTACGTTGACGTATACCGAAAAGAAATAAATATTCACAAATTGAAAAAGAAGGATTATCAATTATATTTGGTTTGTGTAAATTTAATCAATACTTGTACGGTAGAAAATTTACGTTGTCAACTGATCATAAGCCGTTGGTTTCTATTTTTAATACTCAAAAAGGTATACCGCAATTTTCGGCAAATCGACTTCGCAGATGGGCCGTCATATTTTCAAATTATCAGTACGACATTCGATTTATTAGATCAGAACAAAATCGGGCAGATTTTTTATCGCGTTTGCCGATTATGGATCAAAATAGTTTTTGGGATGATGTCGACATTAACTTTTTCTTATTTTTCAAATAATGAGGATTTTCCTTTGAATGTTCAAGTTATTAGTAAGGAAACCTTAAAAGATAAAGAATTAGTTACCATTTTAAATTTTGTTCGTACAGGTTGGCCTAAAAATATTCCTGATCATTTAAAACTATATAATAAAATAAAAAACGAAGTAAGCGTCGAATCACATTGTTTATTATAGAATAATCGTTTAATAATTCCTTCGGTTTTACGAGCAACGATTTTAAATCAGCTTCATGTATCGCACATGGGCATAGTTAAAATGAAAAGTTTAGCAAGGTCTTACTTTTGGTGGCCGGGATTAGACAAAGACATTGAGAGAATTTGCAAAACATGTCCTAATTGTGTAATGAATAAGAAATCTCTTGAAAAAGCTAAATTAGATTTGTGGCCATGGCCTAAGGAAGTGTGGTATCGATTACATTTAGATTTTTTAGGACCATTTATGAATAAACAATTTTTAGTACTTTTAGATGCTCATTCTAAATGGATCGAAGTATTTCCGATGCACTCTATAACTTCAAAACTCACGATTGAAGTGTTAAGGTCCACTTTTGCAAGGTTTGGGTTACCTAAACAAATTGTTACCGATAACGGACCAACGTTTTGCTCTAAGGAATTTCAAAGTTTTTTGATTTTAAATAATATTAAACACGTTACGTCTCCTCCTTTCCAACCTTCGTGCAATGGAGCAGCCGAGAACGCGGTAAAAACTGTAAAAAACGCTTTGAAAAGTGCATTAGGTAAAGATGTATGTTTTGATTTAAACAAAATTTTAAATAATTTTTTATTTGACTACCGTAATACAGCGCATTGTACAACGGGAGTTACTCCGTCTAATCTTATGTATGGAAGAAATTTAAGAACTCGTTTTGATGCTTTATTACCAAGTAATTCAAATTTAACTGATATAAAAACTGTTCGAAATCGAGTTCTTATAGATCAGGGTAAACAAAGAAGGTATTATAGAGGTAATAGATTTATTGAATTTGAAATTGGTGAATGTGTAACTGTAAAGAATTATAGTGTCCAATAAACCTACTTGGATAAGAGCTAAAATTTATAAAAGAATTGGTAAATCAACGTACATCGTTGAAGTACCAGAATTTTGTAATATGCGGTGGAAAAGGCACCTTAATCAAATTACAAAATTTCATTTAGTTGAAACCAGTTTACCTAATAGTAGTAATAATACTTCTAATAATACACCGATCAAGGATGCTGATTTAACGATAGAAACTGAAGAGATTAGTGCTAGACCGAAACGCATAGTTAAACCAGTAGATCGATTAGTGTATGATAAATTGTAATTTCATTTTCTTGTTAAAAAAGAAATTGTTTCATTTAAGGGACGGTGGTGTTATGTAGGTAGTAATAAATAGGCGATATTTGCTGCGCATACAGTGCGAGTGGTTTGATTTACAATGACAATTATTATTAACAAATGTACCGTACTACAAGCACGTATTTCAATAAACGTTATAACCAGAGTTTGCTTTTTCTTTTATATTAAAAGTGAATAAGAACATTACAGTCGAAATCCTGTTTAATAGCTAAACTTCTTTCTAATGTGTCTCCTTCGATAACAAGAACATAATGTAACTGACTAAGTGCATCGACATGCTTCATGTGGTTGTTTCCACGATGCTCTACCGAGTAATCATAATTTTGCAAAAGTAATGCCCACTTCATTATCCTAGTATTTATGTCCTTTTTATCTAATGTACACTTTAAACTATGACAATCGGTAACAATTTTGTACTTAATGCCCTGTAGATAAATGTGAAAACGTTTAAGTGCATATATAATTGCCAAACATTCTAACTCGTAGCTATGATATTTGGCCTCAACATCCGTAGCACGTTTACTAAAATAAAAAAATTGGATGTAATTTATCATCAAATTTTTGCTTTTGCAATAAAATGGCTCCAAATCCTAAACTACTGACATCACAATGGAGCTCAGTTTCTAAAAAGGGGGAGTACAAACATAATATAGGTTTACACATTAACTTGGTTTTAATATTTTCAAAAGATTCTAAAGCCGGGTCCGTTAATTTCGAATGAAAGATCTTTCTTTTTCATAATGTCATATAGTGGTTTGGAAATTATTGAAAAATCCTTTACAAACTTTCTAAAGTAGCTTGCCCATCCAAGAAAACTGTGAAATGATTTCAAATTTGTGGGGACTGGATACTTTTCTATCGCTTCTAGAGCTGCTGGATTGGGTCTAATTCCATTTACATCTATCTGATATCCTAAATAAATAATTTCAGTTTCTAAGAATGAACATTTGTCTAGCCTTAATTCTAACAAGTTATCTGACAATAAACAAAGTACTTCTTCCAAAACTTCTAAATGTTGAGTAATCGTTTCAATAGCAATTAATAAATCGTCAAAAAATATAAATAACTTATCCTCCTTAACTAATTTATTTTTTTATTTATAAAACGAGTGAAAACTGCAGGACTGTTACAAAACCCAAATGGCATTTTTAAAAATTCAAACTGACCCATAGGAGTCACAAATGATAAATATTTTGTACAACGGTCCTTAACCTTAACGTGATAAAATGCATTCTTAAGGTCTAATTTAGAAAATTTTTTTGTCATTAAGGCGATTAAGATGATCTTCTATTAAGGGAAGAGGATACCTATCCTTAACTGTTATTTTGTTCAACTGCCGAAAATCTACACATAATCTTATCTGACCAGACTTCTTTTTTATAAGTACTATTGGGGAACAGTAATCAGAACAGCTAGGTTTTATTACATTTTTCTGTAATAAATCAGTAATGGTGTTATCAACTTGAATCTTTTCCATATATGAAAATCGTCGAGGTCTAAATGTAAATGGAGTATGATTGGCTACCAACTGAACTTCCATTTCATACTTAACACTAGGTTCTAATGGTTTTTCTATGGCTGTGTAACTATTTTGAATAAGATTGTGAACATCTTGTTTGAGATCGAAAGGTAAATTTTCGTTTACATTTATATGATTTTCTAGTTGCTCATCACACACATCAATTAACTTAATTTCATTAAAAGTGAAACCATCTGATGTAGAACCCATAGCCGAGTGCCTAATAATAACTTTCGGTCCTAAAACTACTTCTATGTCGGATCGTGATAATACATTCCGACCAATAACACAATCACAATTCATCGTTTTAAAATCTACAGCATAAAGATCTAAATCTGAACTAATATCATTAATTCTAACCGTTTGCTTAAGGAGACCTAATATTTTTAAAGGGCTATCATTAATTCCAGTTAATTGCAATTTGTTATCATACGGTTGCAATGTACATAAAAGAATGCGTTTTTCCGATATAAAAGAAATTGGACTTCCCGATGTTGACCGGTTCCGGTTGCACTAACAGAGCACTGTTGCCACTTTGTTGATTTTGTCCATTGGAGGTTCTTGAACTAAACTGTTGCTGCTGCTTTCGACTTGGACAATCAATTTCTTTATGTCCCATATTCCCACACTTAAAAAACACGATCCACGCTGACGTAACGGCGTTGAGCAAGATGTAGAGAAATGACCGAACTCATTACAGTTAAAACAACGTATGCTAGCACTACTGGCACTAAAACTCGGTACACTATTGCCAAAACGTCGAGTAGTACGCGTCGTTGAGGCCTCACTAAAGTTTCTATTACTGTACCCACTTGAAACTGAAACAGGATGGGATCTTCGTTGAACGGCTTGTTGACAAAATCGTTCATCGAGCGATATCTCCGACATTACTCCTAATAATTCCGTCAGTGTTCGAAACTGTTTCATTTTGGCTTGTGATTATAAGATAGGTTATCAAAGCCGTCAATTAAAGAACTAATTAAACCTGATTCCGACATATTCAGTTTATTACCTAAATTAATCTTTTCATTAAAATAATTTGAAAAGTTTTCGTTTCGACGCCATCTTCTGGATTCAAACTTTTTCATTCAACCGACTCTGTCTTCACGTGATCCAAACATGTTTTTTAACGACAATTATAGTTCCTGCAAGCTCAAGGATGCATGCTCCGGTCGGGAATGAAACCAATGTAAAGCAGCACCCCGTAATTTTCCGATTACGACTAATAATAGTTGAGTTACCTGAAATGTACATTCAACAGTTCGAATGCGCTCAATCCATGCCTCGATGTTTTCATCACTATTCCCTTCAAATGTGGGTAACAATGCTGTTAATTCCGACGTAGAAACTTGTTTCTGTTGTTGGAGCTGCAATGCTTGCACCGTAGCCGCCACTAATTCTCCCAAGCTAATATTAAAATGTGTCAAAAGTAGCGCATTTTCTGGTATTGGCGATGTACTATCACTAGCAGTATTGTCTTCCATGATTATTAAGAAGTTTTAAGATTAAAACCCGACACACTAACCGAACACGTTTTTTTCAAGAAGGCCGATTTTCGTTTTACTAAATTACTAACACTGAAATAATTGCTAATAATGAGTTTATTTATCCCACTTCTGAGAAAATTTGTAGGGTATTTTAACTAAAACAGTTTAAGTTGCACACAAAAAAAACTTTATTACATAAAAAATATAATCAACAATAAACACACAAAAACATGGGCACTCTTACATCCAAACGATAAGAGTATTGCCGACCGACTCTTTCCTCAACAAAAAACGCGCTTGTACCACTTAACTAGCGCATGCTTATTTAGGACAAGATGGAGTAGTTGTAGCGCTAAATTTAAAAATGACAGAAATTTCCCTACATGCACAAGAAGTTATTTTATAAGTTACGTATAAAAACGGACAATAAAAAGTAAAACGGCGTTCCATAGATGTTTGTGTAACCTTTCGTCTTTGTTTGGCGCCCTACAGATTTTAATAATTTTATTTTCGTTTTTGAGATTTTCAAAATATTCACGATTTGCAAAACTTATGTTAAGTGCGTAAGCAAATTTTCCATAGCCTCCTTTTATAGGTAACAGAGGAATTTCCAAAATTACATTGACATTAATTTCTACCAAGTGTGCCCTTTATAGGATTTTATTTGTAATGAATTATGTTCGTGAGTATGGTTAGCATGCGTTGGCGTATGCTAACTTTTTTTATATATATTAAGTACAAATACACGTCATAAGCTATAGTTATCTGTCGGTGTTATTGCACTTATGATGGAAATACATCAGAATGTTTCCCAGTGCTAGTAAGTTTTAAAAGAGCAAAATAGCGGTGCATTATTATTATTTTACCTAACAAAAAAACAACTTTTTCGCCTTCTACATCAAGATTAAAGCACAAAGGCCAAAAAAGCTACAAAAACCGTCGTAGTATAGTTTCAGGCCAGAAACCCTTTTAGTGAGTTATTCTTTCCCAAACAAAAGCGATGAAAATATTAGAAAAGTATCTCAATTTACGATACCATAACTAAAATTTTCAAGAAACTTCAGTTAAAATATAAATAAAACATATAGGTTAACTTAATCAAGAATTATTAGATTTTTCATTTTTTAAAAAGTATCTCACCTTTAGTGTCTTTCAAATACTGTTTTAAAAATAATAAAATTATAATTATAAGGGTACCTACTAGTAATCTAATTACATACCTTCTTCCGATTCTTTAAAACTCTCAACATCATTCGATGATTTTAATACAGACGGTTGTGGGGTCTTTTTTGATTTTGAATCTGAAAATGATTGATTCATTATTTACTAAGTAATAAACATAAAAAACGTTACAAACATAATACATTGAAATAAACGTAATCGGAAAGCGAAAACGTCTATAATTACGATGTTATATAGAATATTAATGTATACCCACTTATATTTTTACGTAACTAGCAGAAAATATATCTGTAATTAATCAACTTCTAATGCAACCAAAAATTACTAATGGCATTAAAAAAACGTAACTGTTGCTCTCTTACAGTAACATCAGAACGACTTGCGTAGAATTAAATGAGAAAAAAAATTCTAACTATAACTTTTATAATTCACGAGCCCATACGAATATCTACGAATAAGATACAGTTCCGCCATTGGAAACGACCAAGACAGACGTCATAAGTCATTTCCATCTTTTGTGCTAATTTGTTTAGTATGTAATAATACCAAGTTTCAACAAAGACTAAAAAACAAGTTTAGAGGTAAATGTATATTGTGCAAAGAAGCAAAGTTACTGTTATTTATTTAATGCCGCAAGTAAAATACTTTTACTCAAAATAACTTAATGGTAAATCATATAAAATAAAAATATTTAGAATCTTTTTCATATACATTATTTAAAAATCTTTTATTTGCTTGTGTCTAACCTACTCAATATTTGTAATAAGTAATCTCGATTAAGATCTTAGCGCCACTGCGGCGTAAACAGAAAACTGAGTTACTGACATAACATAATAACAACATGTTTTGAATTTGTGGAAGTTTTAAAATTCAACTTTAGATTATGGCAATTTGCATGCGAGTATTGCAGTCATAATTAAATCTTTCCTTTTCCTATTTCTACATTTAAAAAAATCTGCTTCCGTAAATGCTACACACTGCCATAAAACGAGTTGGAGTTTTTCCATTTTTAATTGGTTAAACTACGAATTTCGAGGTTTTTGTTTTTAACTACGGGGAAAGTGTTGAAAACAAAGGGTTAGGTTATTAGACAATAGATCTAGAAAAACAAGTAGGCACTTTCTTGAAATTTTAAATACATAAATTAATTGCAAATACTGTTTAGAATTCAACCTTGGTACCACCAATAGCATTATGCAAAAATTGTAATCCTATTGAGTTTATGATCTGTTTATGAGTCAGTCACCCATCGAAGAATTTGTTAAATATACAGTTATGTACGTTACCAAAAGAAAATGCCATAGATTTAAATTAGCAAGCAAATGGTTGTATGTATTTATTGGAACTCTTCTGCTAAGCGGTTTCCCACACAGAAGAATGTTTTGAGAAAAAGTTGAAGATTACACAATACACTTGATCAGAGTCAATGAGGCGTATTCGGTTTGAGAAAATATGGCAGTTTCTGTATGCTGCCGATAAAAATTATTTATCTCTAGGAAACAACATGACAACAAACAAAATCCATTCGATTCGCCTTAAATTCTTGGGTTATATTTACCAAGTCAGACTATTGCTTACAATTTGAAATTTACCAAAAAACCACAAAAAATTGCAATAAAATTCGTGGTTTTAGAAAATGTATTCTGTTGTGTTTGTGTTTGACAACGTTTTACAAAGAGAATACCCTAGATTGCTTTTCATTCTATTTTTACAACTTTTTTTTCAAGCCAGAGAAAAGAGGAAGAATGAATAGAGCTGTAGAAAAGTAAATCGGTATGGTAGAAATTAGATGGAAAAACAATAGCTGGTAACAGTATTATCAAATGAGTATGGTATTGATTCCGTACAAAAAGCAAGATTTTTAGTGAAAGAAAAAATAAAAGTAGATGTGTGACAAGCTCATGCAATAATAAATACAATACATAGGGTAGAATGGGGTAGCTTGAGACGATTTTTTAAAAGGAGAAGTCTACAGAAACTACTAAACCGGGAAATTGTATACTTACATGTGTCTGCTACTTATTTTCCCGTATAAGAATGCACATTTATTACATCAAGTGACAGAAATACCAAAAACTAGTAAGCGGTTGTCTGTCCTACTGTGCCCCTTGGGGCAAATCGGTAGAGCGGTAGAGTAGATTGGGACTTGCTAGATTCGAGTCAGGTTTTACCTTTTTAGCTTTATTTTGGTTAATGACTGAATGATAGCTATTAACATAAGGTGACAATTGCAAAATCTTCTGAATCTGTGTGTGGTTTAGACAGCTTTCTTAAATCATTAATTATTACTTGAACACGGTCGGTTTTGCTTAGTCCCCAACCATTCTAAAAAAAATATTTTATGGTTCTACCTGTTCTTTAGCAACAGATAAATCCACAAACACAAACAATTCAAAATTTGCAAAATTAGTTATAGTAATAACTTTCATAAAAAATTGAATACACTGTTCTAAGGTGTCCCATTGGTTGCGTCCTAAAACGCCCCATAAGATGCGTGCTAATAAACTATGATATGATATAGTAAAAATATTTTAATAAAATTTGTGTTTGTTTCTGTAACTGTTTAAGGGATCGTTAACGATCACTCTCAAATTCATAAACCAAAATTGAAATATTTTCTTTATCATTATTAAACACAAAACCTTTAGTTTGATAATTTTCATAGTTCTATTCCTACCGACAGTGCAGAGCAATTTTATATTTCAAAAATGTAGTAGTAAATCATATTTAATATCCCGATTATGATACACTTTACATCTTATACAGGGTGTGCAAAAATTAAAACCTTTCAATTAAGAAATTTAAGTAGCGATAATTTGATTAATTTAAATAGAACGCGATATTTTTTAATTTACCAGAAAATGTACTTTCTAATTACCTATCAAATAGTATTAGAATGTTCTGTAGCTAAGTTTTCCGATTTTTACACAATACCTCAAATAATCGTTGTTTGCACCATTGGATGTTTTTTCAATAAAGGTTCTGATGAATCTAGTTGCTTATTGTGTTTAGAAATATCAAATAATAATAACTTCGTATAAAAAATAATTGTTAAAAAAAATAAACTTGATCTTAAAACATACCTTGTCAACATTTAAGAGAATATCGCATAAGATTAGATATGTCATTTTTAATGTTTAAAAATATATTATTTCGTAATAAGTAATCAAAAACTAAAAAATAGTTATTCAGAAAAATTCATATTTTCATTTTCCAAATTTTTTAGTTAAATTTAGATACGAATGACGTATTAGACAAATAGATTAACCATTTCTATTTACCTTTTGGGTGGTATTGGTTATTAAGTTTAGAATGTTTTTTAAAAAAGTAAACTGTAAATCAACGTTCAATATAAAAAAAAGTGCCTGAATTATTGTTACATAAATATCAATTGGGTGTTTGCATACATTTTATTTTTACAATGTTATTATATCATAATAGCAACAGTTATGCCAAAAAGTAACTAAAAAAAACCTTAAAATTCCCCACAGTGATGTACCTGCGAAGGTTAATGTAACCGAAGTTGTCAACGTTTGGCCCACTTCAGTAATACGCTTCATGGAGTTTGAAATCTGGCCTGGTTCACAAGTTGATTACCTAATTCTGTAGCGGTTCTTTGTTAGATTTCGTTTGCTTAACGAAAGTGGAAACGTTGGCAACCCGGTTCTTATTTTAGTATACAATTTCCCAACAGTATTTTAATTCGAAGTTTGATTGTTGCGATAAGCGTAGCTATTGGTTAGGTGCTAGATGACGTAAACTGTTCACTTTAGTTTCAATTAATGTCCGTATGTTTTTTTCGTTTAATAGAAAATAGATTAATTAAATTAACGAAGAAGTATAGATCAATGTTGATAAACTAAACGACAAGAGATATATTGAATTCATAATTACATAATTGTACACAGAACTTAATTCTTAATTTCAATAGCCCCCAAGTATTTCGATAAAAAATTATAAAAAACAAATGTCGTATACGCCGGGATGTCTTGATACGTTTTAACGTATTGCTTTTTTAATATGTCTAAAATTTAGACGCACCCTCGTAAATTTTTCATTTGTCCTTGATTGTCGCGAGAGACTATGTGTGAGCTATTCCTGCTCTTTTTGGCCCCATAAAACTAAAACATGTGCTTCAGTACCGGTTTAAATCAAAACAAAACAACGTGATGTTTCAAGTAATCCGTAAACTTTGAAGTGTAGCTATACGGTTCTATAAGTTCGATTTTCATGAAATTTGGTAGTAAGTTAGCTTATACATATATTAGTTAGCAACATTAGATAGTTTCAAAGTAAATAAACAGAAATTGTTAATTTGGCAAAGAACAACATATTTTGTTCCAGAATGGGATGGACTTGATACACATGTAAAATGCCAAAAATATGCTTGGGACACTCAGATATGCATCGTATTCAATAGAACGATACATTTACGTGGCCTGATGTTGAAGACATAAGTTTTGTTTGCCCTTTCGAAGTGAAGTACCGTTTACCTATGCAACAAAAACGAGGATTTTTCAAATTTGCTTTTGATGTTCTATAGTTATTTGTATTGAAAAAACATTTTCTATATAAAGGGATAATCCCATTTTTATTTCAAATAAACGTTAGTTTTTCATAAATACGCCTTTTAATGTATTTTTATTTAATTAAACCTTTTTTAAAGAATTATCAAGTTACCCATTAAAGCTTGTGAAGTAACATTTATAAAGAAATAAACACTTATATCAAGCCACCCCGACCTACGGGGTGCTATATTAAGTCGAATTTTTACATTAAAAAAACGTAAACAACATTTTAGTCAATATACATATACAACATAATATATACGCCTTTCAATCTTGGTCGTCTTCTAAAGTGTAGGCCACAGAAGTAGCTGTCTATAAAATCCTTGTAAATCTTCTGCCGTGTCGTCTTCCACATACGGTCTAAACTTGAGTATATTTCTTATCTTTACTTTGATGAAAATTTTGTTTTCAGGAAAACCTGGTACGTTTTCTGTAGTTGATAATTTTAATGCATGCTCCACTAAACTAAAAAATAAAGTCACGTACAGTAACTTTTGCGCTACTAGAGTAGCAAAAATGTGTAAAAGATTATACAGCAAATGGTTGTTTTTGGTATACCACGACTGAAAGTTTCCTAATAAGCCCGTTATCGTGGTCAATCAGAAGAATAGTAAAATTCTTATTGCCGCTAGAGCTTAATATTAATTCAACCTATTGTAAAGGAGCATACATTCTGTCGATTATCTGTAATTTTCTTTTTATTATTGCAAAATCTCTATTTCAAGCCATGTAAGAGTGTCCCCGAATTGGAAACTACTGCTGAACAGTGTAATTTTTACTTTGACCAGTGCAACCGTCTGGGAAGATATCGAGATAATTTACTTCCTCAGAACCGAGCACACATCATTGGGGCAATTCTTCCCTAATATTAAAGACGTTTACCGTCAATTGATGTAAATAAAATGTATCCTGTATACGTATGTTAGAGCAAATGCGTTACTTGATGATCCTTGCGCAGATCTCAAAATTCGTACGTGTAAATGCGATAGATAGAGATTTTATGCGATGAAACGATTTATAGATAAAATATATAAAATATTTCTTGTGATCGATTTTGTTACGACTCAAGTTTAATTACAGTATGCCTGATGAACGCGAAATTAGTGCTGCTGCGTCTTCGGCTACGAAAAGAGACACATATCCTAAAGAATCCAGGACAATAGTATGAAATGTTTATTCGTATTTTAAAGAAAGAAATTAGAAAAGTAATTGTTAGGTTATGCATTACATACATTCAATAATTTACTTTTATTTTGTAAAGGCAATCTCATCGATACGGTTGTTCAAGCAACAGAAGTTTCACCTACTGTAGAAGGTATTGTGCGAGAACGCAAGTTAATTGAAACTGGCGAACAAACTACATTTAATCACGGAGAAAAGAATTTCATAAGGCATCTCCTAAATCAACCGTAGACAATTGTGCTGAACAAATTATACGAAGAGTTGTTTACAATTTTTATCTTACTGATGGACGAACGCCTACTTTGAAGGCTATTTATGAGAAAATCAAGAATTGTAGCGTTAAAATATTTAAATTTTAAATTTTACCGTTTTCTTTTGAACAATATATGAAATAAAACTTGTTCAGATAAGTTACATCGATGTAGAAGGTTGTCGGATATATTTTAGGAGAATCAATTTGGGTTCTGACAAAGTAAAATGTCTTTTTCGATAACGATCAGAATTAATAATAATAACTGATAATTACTGTAATCAGTATAAAAATTGAAATTAATTATCTTCTACTGTCTCACCTTTTCAATGAAAAGGTTTTTTCTTGGGATAAATACATCTTCGTTCCTAAAAAGCAGTTTTCTACCGATGTGCCAGGATCCCGATGTGGATTTGATCTCCGCTTCAATAGCAGACTTTGCCCGTATTTACCTATCCAATGACAACCGGCAAGATAAGTAATTTTTATTTCAACTATTTACTATAATTAAAAATTAAGCTTATACATAAAATTTAAACTAAATTTTTGTTCACAATTCATGTAAGGAAAAATGGCCATTTTTTTAGACTTATTCAATTATCAAGAAATATGTAAAAAAAAAGCAATTAAGTTAAATTTGATTTTATCGTAATTATTTAATAAACGTGGGTTTTGGTAAATTTAACTTTTATTCAACTAAAGTAAGTTGTAAGTACCCTCCCTTGAACATGCTTTACACCGAACGTCTTTAATCAGACCTGAGTCCGATTGTTTTAAATTGGCAAATGCAAACTTAGCATTTTACATTAATGGAGCCCGAGCAGGGACCTTTTGTTTTTAGCAATCAGTTTTCAAAATTGTGAAATTTTTCAATTATTTTACTGTAGTATTTAAACTTCATTGTAAAGGTCAATTTTCTATTAGGTTTGTTCCGTTACCAGTCTTATCAAACATTCGATTTCTATATGACTGTTAGTGTTAACACTGACCCTTCTTATCTGAACAATGCCGTTTAATCAATAACTGTTAATAATCGCTTACAAATGTCCGGTTACTTTGATTGAATAATTTTAAATTTCTGTTCTAATTAATCGCATGCACCATTCTTTAAAATGTTTTATATAACAGAATTCGTTGATTTTATATTTCTTTCGGTTTCTGAAATTGATTATGAATTGCGTATACGAAGACAAAAAACAAGAAAAGGAGTAATTGAAAAAAGTAAAATTTTGTCGCGTTTATTCGAAACCACCGATATCACTGATCTTGTAGATAACGAGTTTGTTTTAGCAGATGAAACGAAATTAATTTCCGAAACAATTAATGTACTAAAAGGTCAAGTTAAAGCTTTTGAAGGTCCTACTACAGATAACATGTACAAAAGCATTCAAACGCGTTTAATTTATTTAATAAACCGCATTAACAGATTTAAAATTCCAGAAGATAATTCGGAGCAGTACGTAGATTTTAAAAATGAGGCATTAGCTGATTGTGTATCAAATCAGACTTAATTAGTCAAAGTAATTTCTTAGATATTAAATATAATGCAGGTTTAGAATCTCCAGATTTAAATAGTAGTCAAGTTCAATTTAAACACTCAGATATTAAGCTTTATAAATGGAACGTCACTTTTGATGGTCAAACAACTTCCGTAACTTCTTTTTTGCAAAGAATCGACGAACTAGCTTACGCTAGAAACGTTTCTAAAGATATTTTATTTAAAGGGGCTGTAGATTTATTTACCGACAAAGCAATTCATTGGTACCGATATATAAGAAATAACGTAAATAACTGGGATGAATTAGTTAACGCATTAAAACAAGATTTTCTGTCAATTAATTATGACAAAAAACAGAAAACAAGGTAAAGGTGAAAATATAACGGTCTTTATCTCAATTATGCTCACTTTATTTGAAAAACTTTCGCACCCTCCGAATGAAAACACAATAGTATATTGAGTAAGGAATGGTTGTCATTGCCAACGAGTATGAAAATTTGCAACCGAGCCGAAGGCGAGGTTGGCAATTCATACGAGTTGGCAATACACATTCCTTACGAATTATACACTATACTTTTTCTACGACTCTATATTTAATTAGTAATCATAGTTATACATAATTTACGAAAAAAATAACGCAGAAAATAAATAAACTAATTTAAAAATTTGTATTGGTAATACCTAAAATGACAATTAAAAAATTATGTCAAAACTTGTATTTTTTTTATGTCAACTTGACAGCGTTTATATTAGTTATCTGTTACTATTATTTTATTCTTGTTTTTTACTCATCTCTAGATAAAGAAATGGTGAGTATAATTTACTTGCTTTAAAGGCATGCAATTTTAGTTAACTTCAAATCATTTAGTATTTGAATTTTTTTAATACATTAATTTCAAGCACAACCTAATATGAATGAGCTAAATTAGTTTGAAAAGTACTAATGATTCAATGACAAGATTTTGCTTTTGCAGTCAGTAAATAAAAGAAATCTATTCATGTCGAAGCCTGGATCGTTAACAATGTCGTCAAGTTCTGACAAATGTTGATATGTGACTTACAAAGCAAATAAGGTAAATTTGTAAATGTTTAAAGATAATTTGTAATTAATAGGTGTTATTTTTAAGAATCAAGCTTTCTGAACTAAGAAGGTAATTAGAACATCGTAGTTAAATAATTGAAAAAAATTCCTTTTAGATGCAAGATAGTTAATTATTCTAATGTATCAAATATGCTGTAATAATTTTTACTGCAAAATTAGTTTAAATATGAGAAATTAATTGTTAACAAAACACATTGTAGGTAAAAGGAAACAAGCGATTCAGTGCTTTTGCTTATAATTGCATCTAAATATATAATTTTTTCAATGTATAATATTTATGTTTATCTTGTTTTATTTATTAAAACTAAGTCCAAAGTGTTTGTGATTACATTTTTAAGAAGGTAGCGACAATGTGCGAATACATTATTTTTACAAGATTATAATATCATATGTAGTAAAACTATACATAAATACTTATGAAAACTGCATTAACATAAGGATAAATAATAACAAACAGATATCAGGCATGTGCGGAACAAACATTTTGATATCTTGCAACTATCGATGAACACTAAAAGATAATTGGATACTTCTGAATTGTCATGTAGTTTAAAAAACTGATAAATGTTCTAATAAATACTAACTTCTTTAAGTTAATTTGAGCATGTTATTATAAAATGAGTAATTTTATTTTAAGGATTAAATTACTTAATCTGTTTATAACACTGCAAAAATCTGGTAAAATACTGTTAATATTTCCTTCCCATCAAAAGAAAACCCTGCAAGAAAACAAGTAGTTAGGTTGCAAATTAGAAGTCTTTATTTGTTCTAATTACCTTGAACTTCTAATTTTTTTTATTTCATTACAAGGAAGTCACCAATAAACGTCAACGCTTACGAATATAGCCTAAAATATGAAATTTATAAAACACTTATTTTACGCTATAAACTAATGCAATACCTTATACATGACACTCAATGATTTCGTTTTCAAATTTCATAATTTGTGATGCAGAGAATATATGTAAAAGTCTTCTAAATTATGTTTTCATAATTCATTATCCTGTACGTTAATAGGTTTGACCTGTACGGAAATGGCTTTGACCTGTACGGAAATGAAATTAGACAATCACAATGCACAACGTTGCCTAATCGCAATTAAACATACAATGTATCGTATTATCTGTTAGTCGTAGAAAAAAGTATTTTACATAAAACAAAACTTGTTGCCTTATTATGTAAAACAAATTGCCGTTATAGATATTAAAGATTTGGCGCACTTAAGTGAATTATGCAAAAAAATTGACGACGCGTTCTACGCTTCTCGGTGTCAAAGTTTAAACTTTCAACAAAAAGATCCAGAACCAGAATTTTCGTATACAAATTATAATCTAAATAAAGTAAAGACTGCATTTAAGTATAATAATAAAACTTGTGTATTATCTTTCTCGAATAATACAAATTTATTTTCAAACGCAACTAAAGCAGATCTTAACAAAATTAACTCAAAAACAGTGAATGTTTAAAACCTAGAGAAAAGTTGTTTTGTTATCGTTGTGGTAAACCAGATTTTACGACTCGTACTTGTTCATCTTGTTCAAAAAACTTCTATATACATCCTTTGATCTAGGCCCACAAAGACTCCGTAAAACTAAGACCGATTTAGATTCTAAATTAACACCTTGTGCTTTAATAAAAAAAACTTACGAATCGTGTTACTCATACTAATTATAAAGATTGGGAACTATACCTACGTTTTGTGAAGAATTTTTATAAAAATTATAATAATATTAATTGTAATAGTTCCGCTAAAACAACTACAAACTTTTTTAGTCCCGATAGCGATAATAGACCTTACATAATAATAAATGTTTTTGGAAAAACTATTAATTGTTTATTAGATTCAGGTTCAAATAGTTCTATAGCGGGAAACGAAGGTTATAAGTTCTTAAGAAAGCTTAAATTACATTTTTTTAAAGTAACTGACAAATTTATAGTACCAGAAGATGGGAGCAAAGTACCGATATCTTTCTATACATATTTACCTATCGAAATTGGAAATAATTTTAAAGTTTTATGCGTTCCTTCGTTGCCTCATTATATCATTCTTGGCTCAGATTTTTGTCATTTATTTTCTATATCCATTATTTTTTCGGAAAATACTTGGAAATACTTTAGTAAAGAAATAGAAATCAACTTGGTAGAAAACTCAGCTGTAAGACGACAAGACAATAATGTTAAGTCTAATTTAACTAAAGAAGAGAAAAAATTAGCTAGAATAACAATAAATGAATTTACGGAAATTTCGGGTAAAGATAGGTTAGGACTAGGAATTAGATGAAATGTTAAGGTTGAAAGTGATAGAACCGTGTAGTAGCCTTTATTGCAGTCCCGTGATGTTGGTTAAGAAAACTAACATTACCTACAGATTTGTGTTTGACGGTCGTAAGCTTAACGAAATTAGTATTTTTGAGAC
This sequence comes from Aquatica leii, assembly GCA_035610365.1. NCBI lineage: Eukaryota > Metazoa > Arthropoda > Insecta > Coleoptera > Lampyridae > Aquatica > Aquatica leii. Next base: position 119,063,335 of record CM069432.1, read on the forward strand.
GTACCCTTTACCAAACGTAGATCGAATTTTAAATACTCTTAAAACGGCAAAATATATGTCCTCTCTTGATTTAAAAAGTGCATTTTGGCAAATAGGATTAGACGAAGAATCTAAATTAAAAACGGCATTTGCCGTTCCTGGTCGTGGATTATTCTGTTTCAAAGTGCAACGTTTGGTCTTTGTAATTCTGCACAAGTACTTCAACGCGTAATAGATTCAATTTTTGGTCCAAGGTACGAACCGCATTTATTTGTATACCTAGATATCATTCTAGTAACTGATAATTTTGAATCACACATAAGATTGCTTACCGAAGTGAAAAATAAACTCAAAGAAGCTAATTTAACTATTAATTTAGAAAAATGCCAGTTTTTTAGAAAAAGTTTAAATTACCTAGGTTTTGTAATTGACTCAGATGGAATACATACAGATCCTGCAAAAATTACAACTATGTTAGAGTATGTACCTCCACGTACTTATACCGAATTAAAAAGATTTGTGGGCTTAGTCTCTTATAACCGAAGATTTGTACCTAAATTTTCAGAAAAATTATCTCCTTTAACCGATTTACTAAAAAGTAAAAAGAAAGGCCAACCTATAAAAATGAATGATGCATCTCATGAAGCATTTGAAAACCTAAAAAAATGTTTAGTGTCTGCTCCTATATTAACTACTCCAAATTTTAAATTACCTTTTATAATTCAAACAGATGCTTCTAATAACGCAGTCGCGGCGTGTCTATTGCAAATTCAGAAAGGTATACAAAAAATTATTTGTTATGCTTCTCGTAGTCTTACAGATCGCGAACGTAAAAATTACACAGTAACAGAAAAAGAACTTTGTGCTATCATTTTTGCATTTGATAAATTTAGATGTTATATAGAAGCATGTCTCCATAAGATTACAGTAATTACTGATCATAAAGCGTTAGTGTGGCTTAATAAATTAAAAGACCCTATTGGCAGATTGTGTCGTTGGAGTATACGTCTCCGTCAATATAATTTTGATGTTATGCATCGACCTGGAAAATTATTGATTTTACCTGACGCAATTAGTAGAGCCGTGCCGGATAATAATTTTGATTTAAATACGTCACAAAAAAAAGAATCAGATACAGATTGCTTGCCGTCTGTTAATTTTAATTGTTTTCTTTAGAGTAACGATGATGCACAAATACTATCTACTGAGATCATATCTAATGAATCAAATGTACCTAGTGCTAGTATACTCTCCAATATTCTCAACTAGCAAGATAAAGTAGTATCAAATTCCGATGACAATGATAACTCAAATGAAATTCTTAATATTAATCCAACAGAAGTAGACAAATGGTATTCTAAGAGAAAAGATTAATAACACTCCAGATAAGTACCCTTCTTTTGCATAAAAAATAATTTTATTTATAAATACGTATCTTCTAAAATTATTTTAACGTCTAACCTTTCTGATTGGAAACTATTCGTTCCTTCTCCTCAACGTAAAAAAATCATAGACATCAGTCATTCTATTCCCACATCCGGACATTTAGGTTTTTATAAAACGTATAACAAAATTTCTGAAGATTATTATTGGCCTAAAATGCGATATGACATCTTAAACTTTGTAAAGAAATGTGTTGTTTGTCAATCTCAAAAAACGTCTAATACCGGTAGATATGGTTTAATGGGATCCCCAAAAATTGTTAATTTTCCATTTCAATGTGTTTGTATAGATTTAATGGGACCGTATATAAGATCAAGTTCTAATAATTGTTACGTAATAGTTGCTTCAGATGATTTCACAAAATATACCGTTATGAAACCTATCAGAGAAGCAAATTCTCGTTCTTTAATTAAGTTTGTCGAAGACGAATTTTTTTAACGTATGGTACCCCTTCTATAATTATTTGCGACAATGCCTCCATCTTTACAAGTAAAGAATTTAAATTGCTTGCGGATGATTATAAAGTTAATATATTTTATTCTAGTAGATACACACCACAATTTAATCAAGTCGAATTAATTAATTAATAATTTAAACTGATAATTACAGTAATCAATATAAAAATTGAAATTAATTATCTTCTACTGTCTCACCTTTTCAATGGAAAGGTTTTTTCTTGGGATAAATACATCTTCGTTCCTAAAAAGCAGTTTTCTACCGATGTGCCAGGATCCCGATGTGGATTTGATTTCCGTTTCAATAGCAGACTTTGTCCGTATTTACCTATCCAATGACAACCGGCAAGATAAGTAATTTTTATTTCAACTTGTAATAAAAAATTATTCCGAAATAAAGAAGGTTTAATAAAAAGTAAAAATAATAATTTAACCACGGCAGCAATCGTAAGCACAGACCAGACTCCTTTAATTTATTAACTATAACTTAATATACTATTTACATTAGAGAACAAAGAACAATATTTGAATTAAACATATTAGAAATAAAACAGGATTTAAAATAAAATATTAGGGTGCCAATCACCTTTAAATTGGTGATGAATAAAAAGCGTAAAATCTTACATCTAATTATTAATTGATATTACATGCAAAAATAGTAAACGGTTAATTTGTTATCGAGTGAAAAGTTTTAATAACTGAATTTAATTAATGTGAAGGTAAAATGTAGTAACTTAATTCCAGTTGACTCACCATGTTTAATATAACGTTATCGGATATCTTCTATTTTTAGCACATCTTGGTTAACGTGATAAAATTCTTCAACAGGAATAAAAACAGTGTATAATAAACTTCAATAACGGAAAATCCAGTGATTAAACGACAAAACCAAAATAAAAGATCCAGAAAATCCAAAAAAGTAAAAGATCCAGAATAAAAAGAAAGACCCTAAATATAAATAATTAGAATGGTTTTTTGAATGACATGCTGTACTCACGTTGCATTTACAACAACGGCCTTCAAAATAAATTCCTTTGTCTAACCATTGCGCAACATTCCGAAATCACTAAAAATGTTGAATTCGATAGAAAAATTATATCAAAATAAAGGTAAACTCACCAATAATTAGATGGAATGAATAAAAATTAAATTACATGGGTTTTTACGCCATAATCAAGAAAATTTGTCTTCCTCGCATCACTCACGTGAATTACGCCAGATTGTTCAAACGGAAGTGCAAGCTTAAGCTCTTACTCAATCGACTACGCAGACGCTTCCGAAATACCACGCGACGTTGCCAAACTGAATAAATTTACGTGCAATATTAGTTGCAAAAAATAAACGAATGTAAAATTGAATTTTAATGTAATGAACTCTAACGGGACGTTACAAAATTTACTATAATTAAAAATTAAGCTTGTACATAAAACGTCATGATGTGCGAAATTTACGAGTTGATTCATTATTTGCTAAACATGGACATAATGTATGTGTATGTCGTATACCACCTTATCACCCAGAATTAAACCCTATAGAAAAAAATTGGGTTGGAACTAGAAACATCACGTTTAAGTTAAATGAAGTGGAGTCTTTGGTAAAAGAAAAAATTGCAAGTGTAGGTGCAAAGGAATGGTCACAAGTATGTCGGCACGTCCAAGAAATTGAAGAAGGGTATATACAAAAAGAACATATAATAGACACTTATTGTGAATCGTTAGCCTTTAATGTCAACGACTCATCAGATGAAGACTCATGTGGCTGGTTAATTAATATTCACATCTTTACTGTGCATTTCACAAGTCATTACCGGAATAAACGAGGATCATTATTAGATCGATTTAAATAAACAAATATAAAATTATGTGATGTATTTGGTTTAAAATGTTTTGATTATTTTATTATTATAAGTATATAAATGATATAAGTTATAAAAATTTTAAATTTGGTTGAAATATATATTTAACTGCATTATTAATTTTTTTATGGTGACTGAATGATTAAGTATGTGCTTTTTGCTTCTTTTCTCAAAATTAAAAAAAAAGATTCTTGCATGATAAAACTTTCAAATTTATTCTTTCTTTTCATTTGGTATAGTCACACAAGTAAGTATCCTTTTGAACATCAATCAACCAATTAATGAGTTTGTAGTAACTGCATTCATTCGTTCAAAATCTTATTAAGATGACGAGCTTTTAATTGTTCGTTTCTAAGTTTTAGTTTCATTAAAAAAAAGTACTGTTTTCTACATTCTCTAATATGCATAGGTTTTTTGTAACTTAAAGGTTGATTCAAGCATTGAGTACTTTGTCCACAATGTCGATGCAGCTAGTTCACTTGGTAAATGCAAAAAGTAAGTTCGGAACTTCCGTTCATATTTTTCACTTATTTGGACTTAATTTTTGTTGGTGTTATTTCAATATAAATAACAACAAAGTATTAACACAAGTACAAATTTAATTCCATTTATATTTATTTTAGTTACCTTGTATAAATTATAGCATACACGCACCATGTGTAAAAGTAGTCTAACTTTTTCATAGTGGATTGTAGCAAATCAACTGATCGTTCTCGCGCAGCTTGGGATCAAACAATAACGCGTTTACTCTAAGTTTCAAGATTCTGCACCTTGTTTATGCAAATGCCTGCTACAGTGGAGTCTTTATGTCACAGTTCAGTAATTTTTTTCATTATACTGTAAAATTTGGTCGCTCCTTGCAAATATACCATTTTTTGCAGCCGATTTAGCATTATCGTTTAGACTTTTTAATTTTATTTACACGTTAATTTCCTCGCAGATGCTACTGGTGCCTACATGTGGCCGCCCAAAGGATATAATTTTCTTTAAATGACTTTTAACAATATTTTTAGCTAACGTCATGGTGCTTCAATAGGTACATTTTATACATTATCTTTACATTAAGTCTTTCACATAAATATTCATACAAACGACTTGTATAGCGTCCTTCCTTTACCGGAAATAATTCGATGTGTTCTCTAATTTTGATATCAAACTGGATTTACAATCGCATGTGTTTTTTTCCACGCAAGTCTTGCGGATAACAGATTACATAAACAGCGAAATCTATTATTAGTAAACCTTGCAAGAAGAATAAATGGTAGAATATTTATTAGAACAAGAATGAGTTCTTTTGATATTTCAGTGATTTATAGGTCTTCTTCGTACAACTAGAGCAGGAATAATCAAATGTTGCAAATAAGCATCCTACTGGTTTTTCGTGTTACAATTTAGAAATTTGCTGTACATTTCTAATTTAATCTCATTTATTATATTAGTAACGCACTTTTTACATCACCTTAAATATAAATCTGGGTGATCGCAAAATTTCCAGCTAACAAAGTGAACAAACTTACCTGCACGTTTTCCCTTGTTCTACTTTTAAAACTACGTTGCCCTTATAATTCACGTATTTATCACCTTTTACACGTGCTTTCTAGACTATTTCAAATTTGTAGGTAACATTTTTAACACTTTTTTTACGTTTTTTATTTGAATGCTCAACGTGCAAACTGTTATTGGCATCGATTTTTAACGAATTAACAAGCTTGAGAAAGAATTGAATCTTTAGATATGTAATCAGTCATTTTAAAAACAACATAACTCTTGGATATAACTATGTGGTTTTCCTATGCACTGGAAAATTTCAAGCGGTATTGCGAATTAACAAACAAGCAGATTCATGTGACTTCTAAATGGATCGATGTGGTTACCTATACAAAATTTAATTACCTAAATATATGTATATGTGCGGTTTAGATATAGATATATGGGATATTTGGTTTTTCAAATGACAGATTCAATTATTTTAATTACTAAAAGTACTTCAAGGGGTTTTAAATATATTTAGCGATTTTACCATCAAAAAACCGCATTCAAAATCCAAGCAACCGAACTTATATGAAATCATCCAGTATTTCCGATTATTTTTATTATTTATTTAGTAGTTATGACAAATTCCGTATAGAAAGTTGAAAGCACTTTATTTTAACTTATTCAGTAAATTAACAAGAAGAAAACATTACAAATGCTATTTTAAAATTAACAAATATAATAACAATGCAAACACTAAAGATGTAGGTACTTGGTTAAATAAAAACTTGAAAAGAAAATTAAACAAGGTAGATGAAACAAACCACTCAATCGATTATAATTTTATAGAAACGTTTACAGGATTTTATTCATTCTATATTTTGTTTATAAACAGAAATTAAAGTGTACGAATTATTTTTGCAAACTGAGAGTTTTACGAATCAAAGCAAGTTAACTGGTAAAAGATTGCTTTGCACGTATGTCGGAACTAATAGCGTGTGTAAGTAACTCACTTGTGCCGCCATCGTTTGCAATCTTTTAACCAACCAAAAACGATTTGAGACTTTGCATTTAATTATTACCTTGTTTTCACTATCGCCATCTAACATGAATAAAAATCTATTTCCATATAAAGCTATCTCATTGTCTAACTATAATGTATATAAACAAAGTTCATAGTAACAAAACTTCACCAACAACGATCAGAAACATGTGATTTTTGTAGTAGTGCTATATTTTTCGTAAATATGTCACATTTATAGGCCTACAACTTAACTATGCAATTACTTGTACAAGTTATATTAAATATAAAATTACCGTAATAGATACATCTGATCTAACATCAGAAAGTTAAAATTCTTTCGATGAACGCGTATGCGCTTTATTTTTTGCAAGCCGAAAGCTTGTATGAGAGTGACATACTTGCGACGAGTGCCGTACATTCTTTTCCGTGATGTTTATTCTCAAATTACACTTTTTAGGATAAATATAAAAAATAATCATATTCACATCACAAATATAATGTTAATGCTACATTCATTACCAGAATTTTAAAATCTTACGTTCGATTAAATCACTGCATATACTATTACTTTTAAATATATACATATTGTAACTCACAGTGGTCGGACCGATACTTTTTAAAAGCATCGCTATACGATAAGCGATACTTGGAGCAAAAATGTATCGCGATACCGATATTCTTTACTTTGTCTAGAATAGTATCGCGATAGCGATAATAGTATCGCTTTAATTTTGCGTTACTTATTGCGATACTTTTTCATTAGTGATCTGAGGAGAGAAATTCCGATATGAATTTTACATTACTTTGAGTTGCTACTTTATTGTTAAGGTTCAGTTATACTTACTAATCGTGGCTTCACCTCATGATAAAACCGTACACACTTATTTAAAACTGCAAAGAAAAAAATTACAATTTCAATTTAGTCGTATTTTAACATTAAACAAAAATTAATTATAAGTCTATTTTTTAAAGCTATATTATCTCCAAGGTATTTAGACTTAAAACAAAATTTAAATAAAGATTTAAACTATACGTATTTTTAAAACAGTTGCATTCATTAGTTAGCACAAACGTTATATTTTTTCTAAAAATAAATACATATGTTTTGTAAGTACTTGCTTATATAATACTAAAATGTTAGCGAAAAGCAAAATTACACCTAAATTGCACTACTTAAGGAATCAAAAGCTAGTTGCTATTCTGTTATATTTTATTGTCTGGTTGTTGGATTATGGTTCGGTTGTGACAGGCATTAAAAAAAGATAAATATACAATTTGTAAGTACATTTGGGGTCAGTAAAGATAAAAGTATTATTTGCAACGTAACTTTTGGGTGGTTCTGAGGTTTTACTTAAAACTGCAACCCTTTTTGATCCTAATTGTTACTGTTTTTTTAAATCATAATAATTCGCTATAAACTAGTAAAAAGTAGTACCCTGTTTGACAAATCTTCAAAATAGTTTGATTTATGTACCATAAATTAAACGTACTTAGTTGTTGAACATGATTTCGAGCGCATATCTTCTAGAAAGAAAATTCTACTTCAGGTATATTCTGTTTATTTAGCATCAAAGGCCATAAAATTCAATTGTCAGACAATGGTAGAGTTATACCTGTTTTAAAGAAAGTAAATACAATGGTATATTTAAAAATCGTAGACATTGCAGGTACAGGATTATTTAGTTGTAATTTAAAGTACTATATAGAATTTAAAATTCGGTTTTACTTCGAAGTACTTTTAAATTTAAACATTCCAATAAATTTTCAAGTATCGATTCAAAGTATCGCATTTTGCGATAGACGATACTGAAGAAAACTATCGCGATATCTATATCGATACTTTTTTTTCAAATGTATCGCGATACGATATTCTATACTAATAAAGTATAGCGATACTCGTATCGCGATACTATTATCGCTATACTTCCGACCACTGGTAACTCAGCTAAACGGACTATGCGGTTGGAGATTGGATATGATTTGGTTTATCCAGGAGAATTCCCATCGATTAAATATTTATTAGTTATTTCAAGTTTTACAGGTTTTTGAGATTTAACTAAATTTCAAAAATTTTTAAATGATTTTACATGAAACACAGTTTTTCTTAAACATTAATTCATTTTAGACTCTTTAAACTACGGCCAACACCGGCCCGCGAGCGTCACCAATCCGGCCCGCGATAGCGGGCCTGACGTGGCTGGTATCCGGCCCCCCTTTAATTTATTTTGATAAATTAAATCAAACAAAGTAATTATACAAAATAATAATCAGATGTTTTATTTACAGACTAAAAATACAATAATCCACAAAACTAAATTATTAAACATTAAATTAGTATAGGTACGTATAAGTAGTTAATGAGATTTATGCAACTGTGACTTTCCACTGACGATCGTTTGCAGTTGTGGATTAAATTTACTTGTGCCAATTATTAGAAGCCACTTAAGATGCTCGTCAGTTAACTTTGATCTGTAAACATTTTTTGTGTATTTCATTTTGGAAAATGTTTTTTCGCACAGGTACGTCGTTCCAAAAGTGGTAAAATAGCCACGAGCAAATTTATGCACCTGATCAAACTGTGTGAGTGGAAGACTCTTATAAAATTCTAGTAATGATGAGTTTTGATATTTTTCTTCAAAAATATCGCTACATTGCAAATCAATGATTTCCTTTTGAAGTTCTGGGGGAAGGGTTTCTATATCGGTGATAAATGGATTCTGGAAGATCTTGATGTCATTTGCAATTGCGTCAATATCAGAAAAACGAGATTCAAAATTTATTTTTAAAGCCCCCAAAGCTTCAGTTGCAAAATCAATGGGAAATGGAGTGTCAGTTTTCTGACTGAACGTTTGACACGTATTAAAATGCGTGAAACATTTTTTATTTAATTGGGATTGAAACAAAGCGATTTTCTGTCGGAATGACTTAACATGTGTGTGCAAATCAGACAGAAGCTGATTTTCTCCTTGCAATCGTAAATTAAGGTCGTTCATATGTTTAGTCAAATCTGTATAAAATGATAACTTCCATAACCAGTCATCGTTTTGCAACTGCGCGAGTGGACGATTCTTTTCGTTCAAAAAATTTCTATTGTTGCTCGTAACTCAAAAAATCGGGTAAGAACTTCTCTACAAGTAAGCCAACGTACTGCAGTATAATATGGCAAGTCATTTTCTCCGATCTCTGCAATAAACTCGCGGAATTGACGATGATTAAGCGCATGCGATCTGATAAAGTTGACAACCGATATGATTGGCTTTAAAACTTCTGACATATCCAAGCATTTTGCGCACAAGGACTGTTGATGGATGATACAATGTACTATTAATGGTTTTTATCCACCATCATTTTCGACGGCCTTTGATACGAGAGCAACCACACCTTTATTTATTACACGCATATTTTTGTCACCATCAGTGGTAATAGATTTCAAGTTTTTCCATTTAAGATTGCTTTTCTGAACAGCATTTTCAACTCCTTTAAAAATATCTTCACCAATGGTCGTGCCGTGAATGCTATAAACATCTAAAAGCTCTTCATACACTTCGTAATTCTTATCTACTTCTCGAATAAAAATTAATACCTGAGCAGTATCTGAAACATCCGTGGACTCATCTAGGACCAGAGAGAAACACTCTAGGAGACGATTTTTGTCATTTAATTGAGCTAATATATTTTCTGCAACTTCATCAATTCTTCGAGCCAGTGTTTGCTGACAAACTTATGTTTTTAAATAAATTAGCCTTTTCTGGACACATTTCTTCTGCCGCTGCAATTATGCAATCCTTGATTAATTCACCGTCAGTAAATGGTTTCCCACGTTTTGCAATGGAATGAGCTACGCGGAAACTAGCACGAGTTGCGGCTTCTTGTTCACTATTGACTTTTTTGAACAAGAATTGTTGAGATTTCAACCCGCGCTTCATTGATTCAAATTTTTTAGACCTTAAGCTTCCCCTAATTTTGAGTAATTCTGAGAATGCATAGTCTCATAATGGCGTTTTATATTGTACTCTTTGAGGACGGCTATGGTTACATTACAAATTAAACATGCTGCCTTATTATTTGACTCGATTACAAAATATTGACAGCCCCATTGCTCTTTAAATGTTCTGCACTCACTATCTATTTTTCGTTTCTTTTCCATATTTGTCAATTCATACACAAAGCACGTAACTTCTAATCAAAATAATATTTAGGTTCTGCACCAACACCCACAGTACATACACGCAATAAATCCGCTATTTCCACCGGTCTGACATGTCCATGACAATTTGCGTACGTGAGGAGGCGCACCACGCCACAATTTGTTACTACGACGGCATACATACAAAGGGCGCGACAACGGTACATTGGCGCCGGGGTGCCAGATAAAAGTTGCTGCTCCTAAAAACCACAAAAATAAACAATAACTCGAGTCTGAGAATTATTTATCTGCAACTTCTTGGAAACAAACATGCAACGTAGTTGAAAATGAAAACTATACCTAAAATAAACAATCGTAAATTTGAAGGATATGCTACAAATACGTATAATAATATTAATCATCGGTTTACATTTGTAGGAGCAACCCTTGCAAAGTAATATCTTAACACCAATGTTACGAATGACGTATTTTTTGTAGTATTTATGTATGTACAAGTACATAAGTATATACATAATACACGTACCAATTTACATATTTAATTCATAAGCAGTAGTTTTTAATTTATATTTATACCATTAATAAGGAAATAAAGATTAGTAATTCTTCTGGCTAGACCTTGGCCCTTTGGGTTTTGTTGAGCAATCAGTCTGGCCCTTAGGCTAAAAAGTTTGGAGACCCCTGGCATAAAGCATTATCTTTGACGATGCAGTTAACTATTGGATCATGTTGTTCAGTGTCATCATTGATCGTCAAATCAATCGTTTTGCTGACGACATTGTTAAATTATTATCTACGACTTAGTTAACAACAGCGTCAGCTAGCAGGGTTAACTTTGCTTTGTTCCAATTAGTCACGTCATTTAGTATACGTCTTTATCACGTCATGAAAACGTCACTAAGCGACTGAAACATGCATCTTTAAATATCTTTTTATTTACAAACAGCACAAACAATAATGTTAACCGGTAACACAAATAAAAAATTATTTATTAAATACCTAATTCGTTCATTGTCATCAAGGTTAATATCGTTAATATTATCTTTGAGTTTAATCACGTGTTAGTGCTTTATTATTTATTTTATGTGTTTAGAGGCAAAGTTGTGTATCTTAAGTAAGTAAATTCAATAAGGAAATATAATATGTTTACAATACTGATGCAGCAATACCAGATTTCGTAGGTGTCGAGTTTGATAATGATGGTGGTTTAGCAGTTGTTTGCCAGAAGTGGTAGACACCTCTAAAATCTCAAGTTTTCTGGCCACCCTATAAAAACTAATTGCGTTTTAATAAAGCTGTGGAAACCGGTGAGGATCCAGATGATGTAAACTGGAAGTTGTATGCAATAAAACAGCGTTTTTTTGAGACAGGTATTTTTGTACTTTTACACTTCACCCTTTCCTATTCAAAAGTTAGCACCTAGAATTAAAGTTGAATTTATGCAGTAAAAATAAAAATAAAAAGTTAGGTTCATTTTAATCAAAAAAAAAAAAAAATTGCCATGCATCTTTAATCTAGTTTAAACTTTCTGTATAAATGTATTTTTCTTAATGCAAATGTTAAGTTTTAATTTTAATGCACATTTTTGCTGTATAAATCCACCTTAACTGTTCTTAGGTACAAATAAAATTTATTCATAATTTACAGATGATTATACGGTGGCTAAAAAAAAATTCAAAAACTTGAAGTTACATCGGACCTCCAAACAGAATCTGATTAATCAGACTTGGAAATACCTCTTAGGAGAAAGAGAGCTCCAAATCAAAAGTATTTGATTGAAGACAGTGAAGAATCTGATGGAGGAAACCAGGATGAGATGGTAATAACACCAGCAAGTATCCTCGACCACCCCTCATCACAAGATTTCAATTAAAGTCTCCAGTCTCAAATCTAACCATGCATAGTATGTACTTTTATATTATTTATGTTTTATTATTGATTCATGTCTGCAAAAAAGTTTACATTTGTCATCAATTTTTCATCAGTGCATATAAATAAATATTATATATGTATATTAAATTAACTGTAAATTACTTTAGGCATCTTCGTTATTTAATTGTTATTGATTGTTTTTGTTGTGGTTCACCCCAAAGTCCAACTTTTTCTAACAGTCCACTTAATTTAAATCCACTTGAAAAAAGTGCATCAAATTCATCAGGTATGATAAATTTATTTTTAAATACATTATTTCTTATTTTAAAGTTTGCAGTGTCAAATGAAAAATTATTGAATATATTATTACAAGTACGGGAGCAAAACTGTCAAATATTAGATTATTTCAAAAAAGAAAGACCATCAAATGTGGTCAGTTCTAATCAATTAAACCGAAATATATCGTGTGATTTGCCAGTCAGAAGCCAGGAAGATTTAGACAAATTAGAACTCACTTTAAAGGATAAAGAAAACTTAATCTTATTGGTAGGTATTCAAATCACACATTTAAATTTCATAATCACTTACTGTTAAGTGTTAATCGTTAATACTTTCAGATTACCTATTTATCAACATTGGGTGGACAAGACGTTATTCAGAACGGAAATAAAATTTTGAAAACATTAATTTATGATGAAGCTGCCACAAACTTCAGTTAATGTGGCAAGAGAAATAACAAAAAGTCATTTTGTCAATTAATTTTAAAAACTGCTATTGTAGGTAGGTTATAAATTAACTGTACATAAATAAATGGTCATATATTATTATGTTATATTCTATTAAACATACCACACCACTGACTACTGACAAAGAAATTGAAGATTTAATCAAGATATGGCTTAAACACGCACCTCAACGCGTAAAGATAGCTAAAAATAAAGAGAACAAAAATCAGTGAGTTACTTTTTTCTTTTATAGACTTATTCATTTATTTAAACTATCTAAAAAAGTATTCCGATTTTTTGTTAAGAGTTTAGGATAAGTAAAATCTCGTGGACGTCATTTCCATTAATACACACTTTAGTATAGTTTTTGGGTCTCTTTCGCTCCCGTGTATTTGAAATTGATCAAATTAATATTATACATAGAAATATATATTAAATTTTATTTTTTTTTGTGAAGTTTTAAGAGGAAAAAGTCACAGGTAGAAATTAATGCTTATTCAATCTTTCTGTAGCTGTTTATATAAGTATCAACTTATTAACTGTTCAGTTATGTTAGTGTAACAAATGCATGTTATGAAGAATTATGTTTTGTTGTTCACTCACAAAGTTTATGCATAAAAATAGCAGCTTTTTTTATTGGTTTGCGAAGTTAGTGTAGGTACGCAATGTTTTTTACGAAAGTGTAAAATAAGAGATAAAAATTGTCTCGTTTTCCAATCTTTCTTTAACTAGAAATATAAGTATAAAGTATTATATTTATTTGCTCGTTTGCTAAGTTAATGTATGTAATTTTATGAATAAATACTATAATTTCATTAATTGAATTTTATTTCTACATTTAGACGTCCACATTTATGTCATCAATAGGTCAGTGTAACAGCTATAACGTCACTTGATAAGGATATCTGCCGTCAAGAATGACCAAATAACGACGTCAGTATAGCGTCATCTTGCTACCTGGGTACGTAACTACCTTAACAAACAAATATTGAAGTTTCAACGAGGGGAGCTCAAAAAATTTATTTATAGAGTTGTATCAGAAACATTTTTGTGTGTAATTCTAATGTAAATAATCATAGCCGCTTTCGTCAATGACCTATATATTTCTTTCCAAAGTGTCTATTTGTAATGTATTCCCTAGAAACCTCTTGTCTTTATAATAAGAAATCAATTATATAGGTCATAAATAAATAAAACAAGCAGAAATGAGAAAGAATGATAAAAATAGCAAATAGTTGTAAAAATTTCAATTACCTGTGTCCTGTAAATTCATATCGTCAGTTTTCTTTAACACAATAAATTTTGCCCATGTCTTGTTAATTTTATCCTTTAAATTAACACTTTCGGCTGAATTTAGAGAAATAGATGCAGCAACAAAACTTCGATCTTTATCTGGATTTACGTTTTTTGAATTATTTTTCTTATTAGAACTATTAGCAGTTCTTGTATCATTACTTTCTGTACTATAATTGTGTTCATTTCTAATAGTTTGAAAATTACTTTTATTTGATATTGTAGGGGTAGATTCATTGCTCACAGTAGAAACAACTTTGTATCTCTTGCTTGTTTGCTGGTTCGAGTTTAACAAAGATCTTGTTGAATCATTAGGCACAATACCGTTGTTATTTAAATAAGAAAGAAATCTTTTCGATTTAACTGGTTTAAGTACAGGCACATATTGTATTTTGACTTGAGATTTATCATGACCTATATTGTCAAACAGTATCTTAAAAGGTCTTGGTGTTTCCTTGTTTACTGATTGTCCTGTACTTGCTGAATCCAAACTATTTAATTGAAGAATATTACTAAAATTAGCTTTATAAAGATCATTATTCTCTACTATACAATCAGTTGAAGATTTAAAACTTTCTAGTGCACAAACTTGTATCTTTGGTTTTACCTGGCTGGGTTCCATTAAAGATAATTCTTTTCCTTCTAAACTTTTATTACAACCTTTTTTATTAGTTGTTAGTTTTGAAACAGGTTTTATATTATTACTACTTTCATTTGCTTTTTCTAAACAGATACCACTTGGTTTCATCTGTTGGTTCTGTAGACTACTTTTAAGTATACTGCTTTTGAAAATGTTAGATGATTTTTGAAAATTTGTTGTTCGGGTTAGTGCAATTGCTGGTAACATATTGTGTTTTAACTGAACTTGACGTTTTCTTAATTTAACACGTTCTGTAATGTCTGTAAACATACTACATGCATTGTTTAAGTCAATAGAATCTGATGATTGCATGATTGAAGTTTTTAGTTTTTTTCCCGATTGTTTATCAGTACTTAACTTTCGTTTTAAAGTGGGTTTACATTGGTTTTCATCTTCATCTTCTTCCTCTAAAAATATGTCATCAGCTTCATCCAAATTATAATTCTGTTTCAATTTGTTGATAGAAATATTTGCCTGTTTGACTAATATAGGTATTCTTTGTACATCACTATTCCTACAAAGCTCGACTTTTTTGTGTTTGTTATAATTCTTAACAGGTGAAACACCAATATTATTTACAATATTTATTACTAATTCTGTACTTTTAAATTCCTTTGTAAGTTTTGATTGGAATAATTTTTCAATATAACAATTTATTAAAAATTCTGATTGAAGGCAACGGTTTCGAAAGTTGAAAAATAAGTCTAACATTTCTAAACATTCGTTGCAGATTAAACTCGGTAAGTTGTAATCAAACTCCTAGAAATAAAGATTAAACATAATGTTTCGTATTTAAGGTTATGAATTACTAAATCTCCAATGCACGCAGTAGCCTTTTCTATTATGTTGTCATTACACATGTTGTTCAAATCTTTCTTGAATGAAAGACATAATCTACAAAATTTCACTAAACAATACATTTTACTATTGCTTTGCTACAGCAAATTATTTAGCCATTTTATGTAAAAACATTTTAGAAAGAAGTTCGATTCGAAGTAAACACGTTATTTAAATACACGTGAAACAAGCTGCAGGCGTCTACTTATTTTGAAACATATAGGGTTGAACAAAAATTAATAAACTAAAAAAATATTCAAGCATCTGTATTACAATAATTCTATATTTATTTCAGTTATAACAATATTATAGTACCTTTTATAATTACCATACATACAGAATGAAGCAATGTAAGACAATTGTTTGATAGTCTCCCTCATTTTTGTCTAACTTCATCACATCAGTGAACTTCAGTGCTTTAAAGTTGTAGATTTGATTTACTTAACTTTCGTTGGCGTTGGCGGCTACTGTTCACGCATTTTGTTACGCACGATGCTATTTCAGGATAGAATTTATAAACAACGCTATAGTGGCGCTGCATAGAACTTAAGTTCCGCCCATCCGCCATGAAGAGGCTAATTTCAAATTCCATATCATACAAAATATCAAAAACTCGACAAATATATGCGTTTTTGTATTAGTAAAAGACTAAATTACATTCAAAACTTTAAATACACACCTTATATCTAATTGTGTTAAAATATTAATAAACATTGATTACGTAGCATAGAATCATTTACTTCAAAATAAATGTACGTTAGCAATAGAAAACCAACTGAATAAATATATGTATTTCTAATCCACAATTGTTGAATTTTTATTTGAAAGTTTTACAAATAATACACAGCTTTTTTAAAGAATGGTCCATTTTTTTAGAATTAATACCGTACCTACTCACATACGGAAATGTATTTTTGAGATTCATGTAAATCCAATATTTCAGCTTTTTATCTGCAAAAACGGTCGAGTTACACCCCTTCTATTTGTCATAGTTGCAATACTTTCCTATACTTTGTAAATGGGAAAATAAAAATTGTAAAACAAAAACAAAAAAGTTTAGTTTTAAATTTATTTGTACGTCATGTGGAACTATACATATTATTATCGTTATATTACAGTGTGTATTATAAAAAAATGTAGAAATAAAATAGTGTAAAAGTTACGTTATTATTTCTTGGTATATTTGTTACAAACATAAACTTTGATGGTAGCCCAATTTCTATTGTTAAAAAGCGAAGGATTTGCTTCCATTAATTTTAAAACTTCATCTTTTTTTGTCGGTTTCTTCTTTTGTATATGGCTTTTAAAAAAATTCTCAGTTGCTTTTTTTTTGTCCTCCGTCCATGGTCTTCTAATTACTTTCTTTTTTTTGCTGCTTTTTATATCCTCAATTGGTTCATTTTCTTTATTATTTATCACGCTATTTTCATTAACATTTTCGTTTTCTGCTTCACTGTCTGTATCACTGTCATGTTGAGTTTCTATAATTTGTTCGTCTACTTGCAAATCATCTAAATTACGGCCTTTATATTGATCAATGTTGCTTTTTTGTGCAAGAAGTAAGATTTTTGACACTTTTGCTGTCTGATAAATATCGGAAGGTAATCTATACCATTCGCTGTGGGGTTTTGTAGTGTGCCCCATAAAAGTGGCCAATTGTTCCAAATCTTCACTACCCATTTTTAAAACTTGTGCAATTATTGCAAGATCCCACAAAACCAAATAGGTTCCATAATAATGCTTTTAGAAGCATAGATGCAGTATTGATATTACTGAAAGCCTTCCTGTAGCAGTAGAATGGTTTATGTTTAGAGATAGGTTTTGACACTCCAGTAGAATGCTGTACAGTTAGTGCTTATAGAGTCCTATTAGACGTTGTACAAAAGCAGGCCAAAGGTAGAAGTTTTCACGTTCCATTAGAATGCTTTAAAATAGTGCCAATGTAGTACTTTCCTATGTTGTAGAATAGCATGACAAAGTTAACGACTAAAAGGTAATTGATTTGCATGCTTTTACAGGGTTTTAATAGCATACCATAAGAAACACAAAAAGCATGAAATGATTAGTTTTAAGTCATTTTTATTAAGAAATTTGTACAGTATCTTTGTCTAAACTATAATAATTTTTAATCAATGGTTTGCGAATTTGTAGTTTGCTGCATCATCCTAATTATTTCATTTTTAATCTCGCTTTGCCATGACGTAGCCATTGGAACACCTTCTCATTAATAACATCTATAGGAACTCCTATGAATCAACTTTGGGTTAACTGTATAACAAAATTATGCGATTAATTATTTTTTATTATCTATTATCAGTCGCATGCATTTTCACTAGATTCATATCAAAAATATGTTTCTTTTTATGAATAAAATAAATTTTTTATTACAATGCTTTTTAAGTTTAAGTCCGCAGGTTGGCCACCCCTGTTCTAAAAAAATAACTGGATGCCAAGTAAAAAATAAACAATAACAATAAAGCGCTAAAACGTGGATAAGCTGATCGTACAAAAATAGATATGTTGTCAATTGTTTCTTTTTGTACTTACTTTTACTTAAATCAGCAGAACTTCTAATAGCTTTTTCTTCTTTAATTCAGCACAAAAAAAAACTCATTTACAAATATAGACTAAGCCCGAAGTCGTCTTCCTTTCGTAAACGTAAAACTGCATATACCCGTAACCGTATAATTACTTACTTAGAAACGTTTCTGGTGTATCAAACTCGGTAGTCGGTACATATCTCGTCACAATTCTCAGAAATCAAAGTATCTTATCTACATTTAACTATCAAACGCGAATGCATAAGTTTTTTATTGCATACATATCTTTATCAACAAAATTTAGATGTGGGCGTTTAATCTCTACAGGAAGTTATTTTTGTTTAGGTATTACAATTTAGCAACTTGTACAAACGGTTTTTTCTGATATTAAAAATTATATTTCTTTATCTCAAATAAAGAACGATTAAACCGATTTTAGAGGTACTAAAACACTAAAAGAATGTTATCATGTCCCAAGTAACAATGCTTCACGAAGTGTTCAAAGAAATCGTGACGATTGTGACTTATCTTTACGTTATAGTGGTTTAGAATCTTCGTATAATTCGTAACGGATGCAGTGGCCAAACCGCACTTTTTTGAATCTTCAAAGTCGTCACTAATTTGATATAGACATAAGTGACGTTATCGTCAAGAATTTAAGTGTCGTAGTAGTCATGAATATAACGTTACTAAATCGCCATGAATTTGTTACAAGTTTAAGTTATAGATTCTACATTGCGAATCGTCACGATTTCGACGTTGTAGAATCGGCGAGGTTTCTGCAATATTAAGATGCTCTGCTACCTTAAGTATGTTATTCACTACTCTGGCCTTATGTAGTTTTACAAAAACTACCACCGTGCCATTTTTAATTAAATTGTTATATTTGAGGAAAAAATAGAACATAATGCAAAAATTAGATTAATTTTTATAGTACAGGAAAAAAAACAATAAGTTATAGTAGTTTATGATATATCGTACGATTCAAGATTAATTTACATTTAATTCATCAAAAATTTAAAAAAAGCAGCTCAATAAAGTGTACTATAGAATGAACACCTTCATTTTTGCATTAATTTAATTTCTAAATTTCATTCTTTATATCATAACTAGACACACGATGAGCGAAATACATGGTTTTATCGGTTTTATATCATAAGATCTAGGAGTGAATAAAACACAATGCGTATATAATAAAATAGAATGGAAATAGAAAATAGTATATACTGCTCTAAATTTACTTCAACGTACAATACATAATTACAATATTAGTATTATTGCATTTATATTATTAGAAATAATATGTAAGTATACTAAATAGATAGGTCATTTTCCTAAAAAATAAAAAAAGCGTATTATCACGCTGCTTTATATATAGGTACCTACATACCTGTACCTGTTTGTACTTCCGTTTGTTTCTTTTCGACTTTTAATCTGTCATAGGTATGCTGAAATATGTATTTCAGACAATTTTCCACGTCTGTTTGGGTGCGTTTTTGATTTTCGCTAACAAACTGTATAACAACAGAAGCGATTTTTGTCACTTTCAGTTTTAATTTCTTGTGTTGTCCAGACAAGTTACACATGTTTTGTGTTTCAACAAAAAAAACCTGATATATTTTGTAGAGTAGATTTCATATCTTTTCCACCTAGGCACTGATTCTGCTAGCCTATAACAAAAAGAAAGCAGTACTGATTTCTAGTTAGTTTTTTAAACGAGTGGGAAGTATAATTATTGTAATTTAATTCTGTAAATGTGTCGTAATGTGGAATACAATTTTTTGTACAAATTCTACACTTTTTAAAGATAAATGTTCAACAAAATCTTACTATTTCATGTATCATGTAAAAATTGATTAGTAAACAAACTACAGCTGTTTGTCTGTTCCTATACAAGTAATTGCGTTATTGTCATACGGGTTTTATCGAAAGGCATATTTAACTGTACATATATATAGTGATGACAACTCGCACAAATGAAAAAACAATAAATGACTCCTAGTCTTATTTATATCTTAAATTAGATTGATTTAACTGTGTAACATTTGTTGCTTTTTGTGTGTATATAATTATGAATAGTTATATGACATATATGTTACCAATTCGTTTAAAAAGGTTACGGCCACATGTGTAACAATATGTGTTACAATAAATTCATTCATACTTTCGTTTAAGGTTATTGTAAGTGAAATATGAAAACTGGATAAACTTCTAAATTAATGAGATTGTAGATCTCATTTATGATTCAGTAAAACTGTAATACACTTGTAACCAGAATTTTACTAAAAATACTCTCTGTTCATATCAATATTATCAGTCACTTTTAAACAAAGAGTATATAGGTACTATAAACTTGATTTAAACAAACTTACCTTTTCATACGTGTATGTATGTACAAATTCTAATGAACAGACACGAAACCGGGAAAACATAAAATATTAAGGTTATGGCAAGTTTGCTTTGCGCGGTTAACGAAAACTTTTGTATATAAGATTCACTTATTCGATACTACCGACACCTACCGATACGACACAAATAGTTTGTCACGAACCCGTATCAAAGTCTGTACTATCAAACACTTCACGAATTTGCCAGGAATGTATCGTCGCGTATACGTGACTGACCATAACTGACATTCAACGATCAAGCATAGCACACACGAGCAATACACGAATTCGTGACGTATAAATCTTTTAACGACAAATCGTGATAAATTCGTCAAGATTTCGTCAAGTAAGATAATTTGTCGTCACGAATTGTTACTTGGGGTTAGTCGTAATACTTGAATTTTAATACATTGTCAAGGCTGCTATAAACACTTTATTTTTTATATCAATATAGAAGGCCTATAGGAGTGATTTTAAAGGAATCTTTTAGGGTACTTTATTTTCCTTCTATATGCATTGTTATAGAATCAATATGGGAACGCCATTAGAATGCTACATTTCTAATACTTTAGTGATTCCAATCAACTGCCAATTTTAAGGCTGCTATAAGCACTTCTTTCTTAAATTAAATATAGTATTCCTATAGAAGTGTTTTTAAAAGAATCTTTTAGAGTACTTTATTCTTCTTATATAGGCATTCTTATAGAATACGTTTTAAATTAAGTGTGTTATTAGAAGTCCATACACAAACTACTATTGGCATGCTTTAGAAATGAATATTTGGGAATGCTTATCGAACCTACATGGAACTTATGGTTTTGTGGGATGTTTCCTTAATTTCGTTGAAGTGAGTGATGCAGTTTTTAATGGGTCTCCTAAAGCTAAAGAAACGTGTTTTCTAAAAACATGGTAGCCACTAATACATTTCTCGAAGTGGACAAGACCAAACAAATACGGATTATAATTTTCAAAAAAAATTTTTCTGTGGTTAATAGTTAGCTCAAGAGCTTCATGTGTTAATTTATCAAATAAAACAGGAACGCCTTTTCCTCTTTTTCCTCTTATTACTACTCGTTTCAATTTATTTATAAGTATTTTTTCGCTGACTGACAGTAATTTTTCAAAATCTCCTGAGGGTTTGTTATTTTGGTGTTTAAGATATGTTTCTAACAAAATTCGTTGCAGTTCTCCCACACGTCTTTTATTAAATAGCAATAGATTACAATTTTTTTTCGCGTTTAAAGATTAAATTATCCAAATAATATTTCATTTTCTGAAAATGTAATAAATTTGTTAAAAATAGAAAACTTTTGAATAAAAAAAGTGCATGGTTCCAAAAACTTTAAAAGCTATCATTATATGTATTTTATAGGTATAATCAATTTCTTTAGTAATAGTTACAAATAGGATTGCAAACATATCTGGTCGTACTATATTCAAAAATTTAAACTAAGGTAACAAAATACAGCAAATTGCTTTTTTTAGAGAATCCAGATAAAAATTAAGATCAGGTTTTTCTGACAAAAATTGAATAAAACAAAGCAAACTTACAGCAATATCTTCCGCCATTGGAATTACACTCGGTTTGTTGAATCTATTTAAATTTAAATTTTGTCCAGCTTCGGTAGAAATTTCTATAGCCCAGTCATCGTCAATCAATTTTTTCATGATATCAAAAGCTTTAAGTTTCGACGATTCAAAATCTTTTTGAATTTCTATAGAGTAAGCTGCGTTTATTGCTTTCTTTATTAATCATAATCATAACAAGCTATGACTTTTGTTGCTGCTACAATAACTTTAAATTTTGAAGGATGTAATAAGCACAAGAAAGTAAGATTGTTATTTTTTTCTATATTTCGAACCTCAATTAACAAACGCGCTAATCGTCTCATATAGCGCCTAGCTACTTGTATTAAATGTTTTTCTTTGTGGCATTTTATATATTTACGTACGTAACATATCGTTAGGACCGAAATGAGTAGCCATTAGAGTGTGACCATCAGATTGATGGCGATTTTGAGAAGCGCCATTGACGTTAAAAAAACATCTTTTAACATGTCTGCGAAGTGTCCGTTTTGCGTAATACCCTAAAAATGATTTAGATTATATAAAGCACAATAAATCAGATTATTAAATGTATTAGAAAACTGCCTACCTTTGCAGTGTATGCAAGGCAATAATCTACATAAACTTTTATTAGAATTCATTTCATCATCTTTTGCGGTCTCTTTCTTTTGCACAGGTATAACATCACCAGTAACAAAGTCTCCTTCTTTTCGTATTTTATTAATAATTTGTTTTCGTTTGGGATCAGATTTACTTAATGATGAAAACTGCTGAACGTTTATTTCATCGTTGTGCTGCCTTTGCAGATGCCTCGCAAAATTATAACGAGTAAATCGCAATACAAGCACGTATGCTTCCTTCTTTTGGATTTACAAATCTGAATATTGCTAACATTTGCGTTGGAAACTGTTGAAACGATTGGCAATAAGTCTTCGTTAACTGATGTTTCAACTATAAACAAAAATAAAAAAAACATTATTAACATCTCAAACAAATGGAATTTATTACAAACCATTTATAGAATTAGAAGTACTAGTTGATATTGCAGGTGTAAGAGGGTTGCACTTTCGGTTAGAATAATCTGCTAAAAGACGTGTAGAACTATCAAAACTCGAATCATCACCTGATGTAATAAATGATATCAGATTAGTAGTAATAAATGTTAAAAGTTACATTACCTGATGTTTCAGCTACATAATCCGATGAATCGGATATATTTTCTTCGGGACTATCAGAAACTTGATCTGTCATAAAATGATCATACATGTAATTTACAAAATAATCTAACTAATTTAACTTACCATTTGATACAGTTATCGCTGCTTCTACTAACTTACACGTACGAGAACGATACCGATACATTTCACTTAATAGTAAGAACACGCAAATGCACAACCAACAACATCGAGTGCAGAACGTATAGTAACAAATTTCTTTTATAGTATAGATTTAAAAAGACGCATGTCTACAAAATAAACCGCCAAATTTCAATAATATATTACTAAATTTGAAACTACCAACTTAATTTTTGCACAAAAAACTAGCAATTTAAAAATTATGAAATCATTATCTGCAGCTTCGTGATGATGATGGACTCATGGACTCTAGGTAATTCTTCTAAACGATAAAAGGATTGTGCTCACTTCAAAGTTTATCAAATACAATTAATATAGTATGGACTCTCAGTGATGCTTTACAGTGATTTTATATACACCAATCTATATACAGCGAGCGCCTACCGCGCTACTCATTGGCAAATGCTTGCACTAATATTTGTACGCACATTTATAAACAGGCAATTTAAACTCCGGCGTTTTTTTGAATTTTATAACTAAATACAATACCAGCAGGCACTACACAAAGTTTCTCTTGTTAACCATTCGGCGTCCGTATACCGGACGCTCAGTGACACACGGACGTTGATTAAACCTACAAATTTACATTGCGGACTCTCAATAATACCTCATAGATATATATATAGTAGAAGCACAGATAAATAAGGTATACAGATAGCCAACCGCATGCATTAAATTGGACGGTACTTTTCTGGCGGTCAAATGAAATTAGTTTGGCGGCAACACACTTGTGAGATTAGCGCTGGAATAGTGCTACCCAAAGAATAGTCAGAAAATGAATTGTAGAGATTTTGTAACTATGGTACATCTATTTGTTTGCAGATGGCTAAATATTTGTATGTATATCGTTATATTCTAATTATTGTGAGTCTTATCTTATTTTTCGTTATCTTGTAATTCAGCATTTGTTTGTACAAGGAGCACGTACAATTGCTGGAAAGTGAACACACGATTTTTTTACGCTTCTTATTTCATGATGACAAATACGCATTTTACCTAAGTTGCTTCAAGTT
The DNA here is from genome assembly GCA_035610365.1 of Aquatica leii. Classification (NCBI taxonomy): domain Eukaryota; kingdom Metazoa; phylum Arthropoda; class Insecta; order Coleoptera; family Lampyridae; genus Aquatica; species Aquatica leii. Next base: position 119,087,936 of record CM069432.1, read on the forward strand.
ATAAAATTATAATTCTTACATAATTTAACAAGAATGTACATATATATAAATGATAATCAAATTAAATCTACGAAAGTTACACAAATGTCAAAAAATGTTTAATTATATCGGAACAGTTTGTTAATTTTTGAAAAAATAATTTATTGTCATTAATTTACTAGTAAAAACATTATAATAAGAAAACACGTATTTAGCACATTTTCTCTTGATTCAATAAAGTTCTTATTTTTTCGATATACAAGATTTCTTAAAATGTTGAGATCGTAATTTCCTGTTCAAATTATTCCACGCTATCACTTTCATTTTCAAAATTTTTTTTTAGAAGTTAATATACTAGATATGCAAATATCCATTACTTGCTTGTTGTTAGCCCCGCTTTTTTTGATAAACTAAAAATCTACTATTGTGCTGAATTGTGTTCAGTATGTGCTATCTTGTGCCCTAAAAACAATTTTTTTTTCCTTATTTATTTTACGGAGACTATCAATCAAAAATTACTAGTGTGCTGAATTGTGCTCAGTATGTGTAAAATAATTGTTATTTCTTTTTATATGTAGATTTTATGAAACAACAAATTGTTTTTTTTCTTAATTTTAAAATATTTTATTTTTAGAATCATCAGAAAAAAAAATTTGGTTTCATACTTTTGAGTACCACCAAGCACGGTGTGTGTTACGCGTACCACAGTTAGGGAAATGTAAGATTTGTAGATACAGTCTTTGGATACAGTACAAGTTATCCCTCTTGGTGATTCTGTTTATAAAATCCACTTTTCCTTCGTAGCTTTCTTTATGTTGGTGTCTCTGTAACAGTTCCTCCTAAGTGCTTTTTTAAGGTGCATCTTTTTTCTTTATACTGCAAGTTGTAGCTTTCCTTTTGGGGTCTCTTCACGTCTAAGAAAAGTAGATTTCCATTTTGCTCTTTTTCTATAGTAAGCTCGATTGCTCTGTGCAGTGCGTTGATGTAGCCCAGACATTGTTGGTTTCTAATAGATGCCATCATTAGGTAAAAAAAAATTTGAACCAATATAGTCTCTGTACCTAGCATTATTGATGGTAAAATTTTTTAAACTAACACGACAAACTAAATCGTTTAGAATAGAGATTCATAATATTTCAAATTTCTGGCAAAAAATTTGAACACATTAAGGCGAGGTTTCAGTCGATCTACAACTCTGGAACGCGCGTCGATATTATTAATCACATTTTAGCAAGTACTCACAAATATTTACTTACTATTGTAGTAATCTTTCAAGTCATCGATTTTAGAACAATTGACAATAAACGTGTTCTTAGAAGGAATTTTAGTTTTGTATAAGGTTTTTAATAAAGCGAAACTTTTTGGTGTATTATTACGCCAATTGGGGTTTTTGAACTTAAATGTTTGTAGTGAAAGTTTCGCTTCGTTTAAAAACTACAGAACAAAATTAAATCTCCTTCTAGGAAAACATTTATTATTAATAATTCAGGGCCAATGACTTGGAAGATGACCACAATATTTGTGGTCGAAAAAGCTATATGACAAAATTTAAATTGTTGTGTTTAGTAGTTTCTGAGATTTCAAAGTAAATGTAACGGAACGACAGCAGAAAGTAAAAAATATTGTCATTTTCATGAAATTCGTAAGCGTAAAAAATATATATAAATACAGGTTACTACAAAAATATTTATAAAAAAACGAGGTAAAAAAAATCACGCATTACAATTTTTACTTAGGTAACTTTACATTTATGATTAAATATTACTGCAGTAAACATGAATAAAGTATTGCAATTATTATTTTTTACTATTACAGAGATGTAATCTTAAATGTATACACGGATTGTTTTCACTGTAGTACAATAAACAGTAAGATGTCATTTTTCATTTTGTATAAAACACAAAGACAACGTTATCTACTATCATAATAATAATTTTGCCGCCATGAACTCTGCAAATGGTGAAAAGATAGAAATTGTTTCTGCGGCACAAAATAGCACTTACTGAGCACTACTCAGCACAATAGTTACTTTTCATTTTATCGAAAAAGGCGAAGCTATGTATTATCGTAAAAACTTTTTTTTTGTTCATAAAATCTGCAAATAAAAACAAAGAACAATTGTTTTCACGGCACAAAGTAGTACATAATGGGCACAATATCAGCACACTAGTTGTTTTTGATTTTATCGAAAAAAACGAGGCTATCTGTTTTCGTAAAAATTGATGGTTTTTTGTGAAAACAGTAAATGGAAAAAGGGAAATTGTTTTTGCGGTGCAAGGTAGCACATACTGAACACAATTCAGCACAATAATATTTTTTAGTTTATCAAAAAAGGCGGGGCTAACTATACTGACATATTTTCAATGACGCTTTCCAAAATTTTTTCTGTGTTGTTGCATTATACACAAATTCTTGTACACGTTAACGAAATCTTTAAATGCCATATCGTTGATATCTGCTAAAGTTGCATATAAACCTCAAAATAATTTTAACTGAGTAAGATAGTGGAAGAAAATCATTTTCATCCCAATCAAATTTGACTCCTCTTTCTTGAAATTCATGTTTCACAATGTCTGCTTTTTGAAAATAATTTATAATGGTTTGCTGTTTTACATTGATATTCCATATTTTGCTGAGATCTCTAATGGCGTCCAGTAAACTTATACTAGTGGTGTGCATGCCAATTATTTCTTTGGTAAACAATAAACATTTAAAGAAAAGTTTTGTGTCTTCTGCATTAAAAATATCGTCTTCAACGTACCCTCCACTTAAATTATGTAAGTTTTAAGAGTCGGATAACAATGTATTTTCCGTATTTTGCATCGATTGCACATTATAAGTAGGTACAACAAAAAAAATCAGCTGAATCCTGCTGTTCAATTAAAACTTAAAATAATTGAATACCGTTCTGCATGTATAGCTTTATGTTTACATTGCATTTATTCATTTATTCAAGTACATATTTTAACTGACCTACGTAACGTCACCTCATTTAAGCATCTACGTTATCTTCTAGTTGTTTTTAGTGTACTCGTGCAGTTCTTAGAATAAAAACGTTGTGATAACATTTGTTTTTGGTGTCAGTAAATTACTGAGAAAAAATGTATAGTTTTTAGAACTAAATTAAACATCATAAGTAGGTCTGAGTAGTCGTATCAATATTCGATACACAAAATACTGTATCACTCACCTCTAATCATAACATCATTATAACATCGTTTTTCATTTTTTTTATTTCACAGTGTCAATAAACTTAGGGCAGTAATAAATGTAAGATGTCCGTAATTTTCGATTTATTTGGCTCCAAATTTAAATATTTGAAATGTTGCATTAGAACAATACTTTTTGCTTGTATTGATGCTATAATTTCACCTTTTAAATTAATCCGATACACGCTGTATGTATTCATGTATGTATTTACTCGTTTCTAATCAATAAAAAAAATCATTTGGTTATTGTTGTCAAAAGCCCCAAGTGTGATTCTATTAAGCGGCGTGCACTGTATTTATTTAATATAGTTTAATTCCTTTATTGGTGTTTAATTTATTTCATTATATCTACTATATTGGTTTTTATTTTAATAAAATATTTTTTATATGTATACGTTGCCTACATTACAGCTTAATTATCAGTAAAAGAATGAATAAAATATATAAATTATTCAATCATTGTATTTTTTTGTAAACTTTACATTTTTTATATTTGATTATTGGTAGTCAGCAAAATTTAACAGTTTCAAATTTCTGTTGTTCTGAGTCGACGATTCAGCTGATATGTAACCGACATTAAAGTTACCGTACATAAACATTATTAGTCACAAGTCCGTAAAAGTTTTAAGATAATTTCTTCGAATTTTATTACGTCACTACTACAAGTACACCATCTGTCAAAGAAAAGACAATTTATTTCAAAGTTGTGATGATTATTTTATCTGCTACTCAAAACAATTTTTCTTACTTTGCCATCTGTTGTTAATTTTTCGTACGTTACAAATATTATAGTTAACTAACATTTTTGTATTCGTACTAACCTTTGGTACTAACTGCCAAAACCTTCATATACGTTGGCTATCTGTATACCTTATTTATCTGCGGTAGAAGTATTTTGTCATATATCTTAACTCTTAATTAATCGGAATTCGTGTTCGAATATATAAAGCAACGTTTGTAATTAATAAATCGTAACCAGTAAAATAAAACTTTATTCACTCGGTCACAACACCTTTCAGACCCAACCCAAGTAGCATCAAAGTGAGAATAACTTATACTGCCACTTCAGTTTAGTGATAATTACGTATTTAACATTTTATATGCAACTTCATAGTAATTATAACTTTATTCTATTGATTTATAGTGGAAATTACGTGGATACATCCTTTCTTAACCACTTTGTAGTTCTGTAGCTTTGTGGTGAAAAGTAAAGTTTTTCCAACGTTATTTTCACTACGTAAAATCACTTATAAGTTTTTTTTACTTTATAGTGGCAAATTAAAGTGGCGACCACTAAATCGAATCACTAAAATCTTACTTTAAAGTAATAACCACTTTAAAGTGGCTATTAAAGTTTTGGCCACGTTTTGAAAACTTAAAATATACCTAAAATGTAGGTGCACTCTAGAGTGGTATGTTGTCGTTGTTGTAACGTTTTAGCCACTTCCATAAGTGATTTTCACGAGACATTTTAGATTAAAGCCACTACATAGTGACATTTACTTCTGAAATTCACTTTTAAGTTACTGTAACTAAATAGTGGCCTATTTTCTACAATGCAAATCGGCTCGGTATAAATAAAAATACACAGCTAGTATTTAACCTAACACCTAAAATTGTTAGTTATTAAGAATTTGACATTTAATAACACATATAATCCATAATGTGAAAATGATTTAGAACAATTACAAATGTATAAGCTGAATAACAATATTATTAAGAGTGTTCAAAATAATTGATTGTAATTATACGTTATGGAATGAAGTTGATAATAAAATATAAATTAGTTAGGTTATGTATCCAACTTCATTATGAAGATGAACGTGAAAGCATGTAAATTTTATTGAATGGCCGTTCAACAAAATTCACGTGGTCGCCACCAATGCTGCCACTTTTAAAAATCACTTTTAAGTGTTCTGAAATTTGATTGGATGTTTCTTAATTCTCTTGGCCACTTATTAAGTGGAAGTAACTCCAAAGTGGCTATCCTTAGTTTTTGCCACTTAACGGTTACTTTATTTCTAAGTAGCCATATTTATGAACAATCTCTATGCGGCCATTAACAAAAATTTGCCAATTATTCTAAATATATGAAATTTATAAGTAACAACACATTGAATGTAAGAAATTAATAAATTATAATTAAATTTATAATGTAAATACTAATAAAATGTGTTTTAGATTGTACAGTTATTTAATTTTTATTTTATATTTAGGACTTTTTAATTTTGTTTTTCTAAAAAAAAATGAAAATTTTGTTGGCGCATGGTTATATTTCAAACTGTAACCTTTACATTTAACAGTAAACTTGCATTTGTTTGAATGTATTAAACAATGTTGCTTGATGCGAAGTAATAACATTCTGCTGAACTTTCATTGTTTATTATTTTTTTTTTAAATGAATATACACAACGTTTCGATTGCAGATACCACAGCAATCGAAACGTTGTGTATATTCATTTAAAAAAAAATAAATAAATAAACAATGAAAGTTCAGCAGAATGTTATTACTTCGCAAACTTGCATTTGTTGCAATTTTGCTGTTAGCAAATATTGTACAAATTTAATAATAAACATGTAGTTCATAGAAACTTAAAACAGTTTGATCGAAATAAACCTTGTCCATTTGTAAAATAAAGAAGGGGTGTAGATGAAAAAGTAAACAACATTTAAAAATGAGACAGAGATATAAATATATTAAAGCAGTTTCTGAAATGCTCAGGGCCACTAATGGTCACCACGCTGCCACTTGGCAACGACGTGGATTTTACCTGGCTGTAATGTTATTTTATTAGTGATAAAATGGTTGTAATCACGTAACGACCACCTCATTTTGGTGGTAGCCACGGTATAGAACTGTTCCTGTAACGTGGTAGTGACTAGTGGCACGCCACTCTACAGTTCCTACGACTGTGGCTGCCACGTCGCAATCACCAAAAATGCTAGTTGGGAAGTTTACATTTGTAGGTCTGATGTTGGTATAGTGCAACTATTTTATTCATATAAAATTCTTCGCTAACATTAATGAGTTTAATATCATATAATTGTTATGTAGAACTAATTGAAGATGCCATTAATAACTTCATTCGTACTGGTCGTCTCGTTAATGGGGTTAATCCTGAAGGCATTACAATTGAAGATATGAAGACAGTAAGTATCAAATAAGAAACTTCATAGATTGAAATCTATTCATGGTTGTTCAAATTCAGAACACAGTAGTGGCGATGAAGAATCATCACAATTTTGTCTATTTTACCATAAACCCCAGAGAGTTTTAATCCTTCCAGAATGTCAAAACGTTATAACAAAATTACAACACAATCGTCATATTTTTCCTCACACTGGCCCTAAAAGGTAATTTGTTATAAAGTATTTGTAGTAATTTGTATCACTGGTGTAAAGTTAGCCACGGTTCTAGGCATAAAAATTTATTTTGAATTTAATGCCAATATAAAGCCTTTAAACATTTCGAAATAAAAGTTATAATATAAATGTACGCTACAAACATGATTTAATATATTTACATATAATTTTTATTAAAAATAATAAAAACAATTTTAATAAACATGTATTTAAACATGTAATTGTAATAGGGCGATTTTTACAAACATAGTCATTTCTGATGTTTTTGAAAATTCGTTTATGATTAGATTAAATAATAATTAACAAGATATTAAAAAATTACGATGTGGTTATTTCTTAAAACCAAGTTATTTTATGTGAAACGCGTAAATGCGCTATTCCAGTTCGGGTCGTGCATAAAAAGCAACATTTTCACAAAGATAGTCATTTCTGATTTTTCTGAAAATTTGTTCATAATTAGATTAAACAATTATTAATAACATATTAAAAAATTACGATGTGGTCATTTCTTAAAAAAAAGTTATTTTACGTCGAAGTTGCAGCAATGCACAGCTTACATTCCCGCATAAACAAACGCATTTTTCTTATAATAAATTGTAAGATTTACATACACACTCAAATGATAATGGTATAGCACAATAAGTTCTCCTAATTTATGCCTTTCGATTAATGTATTTTCAATAGACAATAGCAGAATGACATGATTTGTTGAGATTTTGTGTTTTTGTAGTATGATTGTGTCGTCGTGCCGCTGGCCTAAATTAGAGGAATTGGTAAAGTAAGATTAGCTCTTTGCTTTGTTATTTCTTTGTATTTAGGTATTATTTAAGTATTGTGAATACATTTTAATGGTATTTACGGAAAAGTTGAACATCGGTGTACCTATAAGCGATTGGATTAACAGGTCGAAATTTTCTCTCTGCTTTTAAATTACATTAATTGAAGGGCATAAAGTAAGAGAACTTATTGTGCTATACCATTATCATTTGTGTGTGTATGTAAATCTTACAATTTATTATCAGAAAAATTTATTTGTTTATACGGGAATGTAAGCTGTGCATTGCTGCAACTTTGACGTAAAATAACTTTTTTTTAAGAAATGACCACATCGTAATTTGTCAATATGTTATTAATAATTGTTTAATCTAATTATAAACAAATTTGCAGATAAATCAGAAATGACTATCTTTGTGAAAATTGCGTTTGTTTATACGGGAATGTAAGCTGTGCATTGCTGCAACTTCGACGAAAAATAACTTTTTTTTAAGAAATAACCACATCGTAATTTTTTATATGTTTTTAATTATTATTTAATCTAATCATAAACGAATTTTCAAAAAAATTAAAAATGACTATGTTTGTAAAAATCGCCATATTACAATGACATGTTTAAATACATGTTTATTGAAATTGTTTTTATTATTTTTAATAAAAATTATACATATATAAATATATTAAATCATGTTTGTAGCGTACATTTATATTATAACTTTCATTTGGAAATGTTTAAAGGCTTTATATTAGCATTAAATTCAAAGTAAATTTCTATGGCTAGATCCGTAGCTAACTTCACACCGGTATTTGTATCTCTGCTATGTATTATTGTACATATATTTCTATAAGAATATATTTTATTATTATATAATTAAACATTGGAAAATAAAATATTTTTTGGAATTATCTGAGGCACTTTATTTAACAGTTAAAATAGTATATGTGATATTAGCTATTTATAATGTATGATTTAGAAATCTCAGTTGGTATTTTTAGATGATATTCTGCATAAAAGTAGTAATTACTATTTATACAGTAGAAAAAGAGTTTGAGACAAAAGTCAGAATACCATCAGGTACATAAACCAATATAAATCTTCAGTATCACATAAAAATTTTTTTTGTCCGCCAAGATGTATAGATAACTTTCTGAATCGTTTCTAAAATACTTTATAATGTTGTTACATTGCTATATTTTATTTCATAAACAAATGTAAGAAATATTTCAAAAATTCCTTTCAGAAACATTGCATGGAATGTTTCATTAAATGGACATTTTCACATTTATAAATATTACAGAAATATTTCAGTAATCTTGCGAAATATTTTAGAAATATTACCATGGTAACATTGCAATGTTTCATGTATATATTTCTGCAGTATGTCTATAGGATCGTCGTGTTGTATGGGTACATTCAAAAGATCTTACTTTCACTTTTATTACAAATACAACAATAAACTAATTGTCGACTGTAGTAATTGTAGGTTATATACCTAACTTGCTTTTTAATTAAATCTTGTAACTATATTATGATTACCTATACTAGGATTAATATGGGAAGACACCAAGCTGCGCGAGAAATGTGACGTCAAAGTGTAAAGCTCAACTTAAAAACATAAGTTTTCAAAAAATAAAAAAAATAGTTTTAGAAGTTTATTTTTTAGTTTGTTGCCTTTGTGTTTTATTTTAAAGTTTGATTTGGAACCGTAAAACAATTTTTTTAAATCGTATAGTAAAAGTTAGGTTATGTCATTTTATACTCACTTGCGAGTAGATTGAACTTGAATTTAAACTATGATTAATCAAACTTAGAACTCATTTCATTAAAATGATTGTAAGCTTTAGACAACTTTTATGCAGAAGTATTTGTGAATATTAATATAACGAAAAAATACAGTACTTTATTTACATTAATACACATTAATAATAAACAATTTAAGGTTTGTTAGTAGGTATAACATAATTACAGTTATTTTAGCATCATGAAACTATAGAATTCATTTATTTCAGCTACATGTTAGCGATGGAGTGGGGAGAAAGGTGACGACAGTGGAGTCCGGGTAGCGATAGAGGGAAGTCGTGAGTACTGCGAACTCGTGTATGTGTTTTAGAAAAGTAAAATATATAATACCTAAAATTCCGTTTAATGTAAAGCAAATAAAGTATAAAACAGATATTAGGGAAGACAAAGGCATGGAATGACTAAAGCGCTTGAAGCATGCGGCGGTATTAGGTACTTGACCTGAGGAATTTATGCTAGAATCAGCAAGAACACATTTAACGGAGGCGGCGTTCAAGTGGTATAACACGAAAAGGGACGGTATCCGTTCTTGGAAAGATTTTGAATACGAATTCAATAAAACCTTTCGATTTGAATATTGTCTAACACAGAAATGGGAAAGAATGCGAGCGAGAAAACAGCGGCCAGGAGAACCGATCTCTACATATTTTTATGATAAATTACACTTATGTGAATGCTTGGTATTATCGTTTAAGGAAACGAAAGAACAGATAGTGACTGGACTTTTGTCGCAAGATGTACTGTACGGTTTAATGGCGAAGTCGCATTCAGACCCAGACGAGTTATTGCATGACGTAGTCGATTTCAGCCGTGTGGTTCGTAAGAGAATTTCTCCTAGTGGCCTCAAAAGGCACGCTGAAAAAAATGATAAGACTATCGATGAACCGGATAAGGTTAGTGCATCGATCAAAGTGAGCGGACACCACCAAAGGTGTTTTAGGTGCCACACGCGTGGGCACACCGGAAGAGAATGTCCGGATAAAGGTCGACTTGTTTGTTACTCGTGTCGTGGCTACGATCACAAAAGAGCTGATTGCCCCAAAGACAAAGACGGAAAAGGAAAACCGGTGGAGGCTGCAAAACCTAGTAACATTATGGTGATTAGTGACAATCAAACAGCTAACAGCGTTGTAGAACACCTTTTTAAAACAATAGACATTGATGGTCAAATGGTCGATGGTCTAATTGACCCAGGAAGTGCCATTTGTAGTATTAGAGCAAGTGCGGTGTTGAATAATAACTTTAGTGTGGAAAACGCGTCGATAAATCTTTACGGATTCGGTAGTAATATTACACCGTTGACCAGTAATAAAAGTCTAACCGTCAAGGTTAAAATAGATGACGTAGAGATCGACAATGTCGTGTTTCACGTGGTACCTGACAACGTGCAACCAGTAGACGTTTTAATTGGACGATCGTTTACTGAAAACCCCGAATTGCGTATGTACGCGTCGATTATACGAGCAGGCGAAGTAATAATGCGCGTGGCCTGCGATTCATCAAGGTCGTACGAGATAATTGGGGATCCGATTACACGTGATATGCTTAACGTTGACAAGAAAGTCCCCGAGATAAATGTGCTGAAACTTGTTGAATTAACCAACATTTACAGAAAATGCTTTGCACTTAAACCAAGCGAGTTAGGATGTACGGATATTATGGAAATGAATATCATAGATAGTAATGTACCGGTGAGGTGTAAACCGTATAAAGCAACAATCAAAGAGCGAGAAAAAATTAAAGAAATTGTGAGGAATGGAAAGAAATGTCCAGTCCTTTTGGTGCCAAAGAAGACGGAAGAATCTCGATTAGTGGTGGACTTTCGACGACTAAATTCTCAAACTCTGAAAAGTGCTTTTCCTATGGCTACGGTCGACAAACAACTCGAGCGATTGGCTGGAGCGCAGCTTTTTACCACGTTGGACTTGGCACAGGGATACCTGCAGGTCCCACTGTCGCCGAGCGAGCAACATAAAACTGCTTTTATAACACCGGACGAGACGGGGGAATTCAAAAAAATGGTTTTTGGATTGGCTAGAGCACCCTACGAGTTTTCGCGGTTGATGAACCAAGTGTTAGGTGAATTAAAGAACAAAGTGGTAACATGCTATCTAGACGACCTTTTGATTCCTGCTGTGAATTGGGAAAACATGTTAGAAAAATTAGAATTAGTGTTTAGGGCATTGCAAAATGCGAAATTGACTTTAAAATTATCTAAGTGCAAATTCGATAAACGCGAAGTTGAGTTTTTCGGATTTATTCTTAGTCCGGAAAGAATACGCTCTGGAGTTCGTAAAACGGAAGCCATACGGGAGTTTCCTGTTCCCCTGAACGTGCATGAAATACGTAGATATTTGGGACTGACGAGTTTCTTTCGTAGATTTGTTCCAAATTATGCAAGTATAGCAAAACCGCTAAGCGAACTTACACGGAAAAACCAACCTTTTTTGTGGGGGGAAAAACAACAAAAAGCTTTTGAATGTCTAAAAGAAAAACTGTGCGCGGAACCTGTGCTAAAATTATACGACCCACAGGCAAAAACTGAACTACATACGGACGCGTGTGCTCAAGGAATGCTGTTGCAAGAAGGTCCTAAATGGCAACTGCAACTTGTTTATTGTGTTTCTAAGAAAACAACTGACGCGGAAAGTCGATATCATTCGAGCCGACTAGAATTATATGCGGTAGTATGGTGCGTAGAAAGGTTAAGACAGTTCTTATTGGGTATAAACTTTACAATAATAACCGATTATCAATCCATAGTATACCTAAATACCAGTAAGACCGCAAATCCGCAAATCGCGCGCTGGTATACATTGTTATCCAAATACCAGTTCGAAATAAAACATCGTGCAGGGACAAAGATGATGCACGTAGACGCATTAAGCCGGGCACCCACCGAAGAATATGTCGTAGGTGACCAACTTGGAGAGCGGTTATCAGTACTCACGGTGAATTCAGAGGAAGATCGAATTTTAATGATACAGCGCAGTGACAAAAAACTTTGTGAAATTATTGAAATTTTAAGAAAAGGTGAAAATCAAAGAAACCCGGAAGAAAAGAACCATGTACAAAATTACATTTTAGAGAACGGGAGAGTGTATAAAGTTGTGAGCGTCAACGGGACCCCTAGAAAACTGTACGTGATCCCTGACAGTATGCGTAAGAGTTTAATGGTACAGTTTCATGATTTAAAAGGACACTTTTCGGTAGATCGAACTGCTTCTGCGATACTCAGGAACTACTGGTTTAAAGGGATGCGAACGTATATTAAAAACCATATTAGCGGCTGTTTTGAATGTTTATACAACAAAATACCAGGAGGTAAACGACCAGGAGAATTACATCCAATTCCACCCCCGAAGAGGCCAATGGAACGAGTACATTGTGATCATTTAGGCCCGTTTATTAGGAGTCGGAAGGGAAATCAATATATTTTGGTGCTGGTGTGTGCATTAACGAAGTTTGTGCGTCTATACTGCATGAAGGATACTAGTGCAAAACATGTGGTTAAGGCTTTAGAGCAATTTATGTCTGAGTTCGGTACACCTAAAACTATCGTATCGGACCGAGGAAAGTGTTTTACAGGACAGAAAGTCAAACGCTTATGTGAGTCTGTAGGGATACACTATACATTGAATAGCAGCAGACACCCCCAGGCAAATGGGCAACGTGAAAGAGTGATGCGGACGATCATTCCGGTTATAATTTCGCATATGAAAGAAGAAAACGACTAGGACAAGGAGATTAAAAGAATCGAGCGTGAATTAAATTGTGCGGAAACTAAAACTAGAGGAAAGACTCCTTTTGAAGTCCTGTACGGATACTATCCGTGTTTTGGTAGTAATAAACTAAGAGAAGTATCCGGGAACGATCTCGAATACGTGCCGTCTGCCTTAGTGCAAGAGGAAGTGCGCGAGCGTATTGGGGTTGAACAAGCAAAGTATAAAAGACATTACGATAAGAAACGATATAAACATTTACGTTTTCATGTTGGCGACATAGTGGTTATGCGACGAACAGCAGCGGCCACCGGAGTTCCAACAAAAACACAAGCGAAGTATCGAGGTCCGTTGGTTGAGATAGAAGTATTACCGAGTGATACGTATCGAGTTAGTACAATTGCCGACGAAGGTGAAAAACGTGCGTACACTACTACGGCCCATGTATTACAATTAAAAATCTACCGAAATCATGAAGATGACACTTCCGACGATACAACACACGAAATAGAGGAGAATTTAAGCGAGATAGTAAAAGACGAAGCACTAGACGAAGAATGCGAGGTCAGGGAAGAAAAGCTGAATACGCAGCACGAACAGATAAGTCAACCTTCAGGTAGAACGAGACGCGCGCCAGCTTATCTTCAAGATTATGAATTAACGGTATACCGACAGACGAACTTGAACGAGGCCGTTCAACCCGTCAGGATTCCCGAGTGTTAGCGATGGAGTGGGGAGAAAGGTGACGACAGTGGAGTCCGGGTAGCGATAGGGGGAAGTCGTGGGTACTGCGAACTCGTGTATGTGTTTTAGAAAAATAAATTTTATAATACCTAAAATTCCGTTTAATGTAAAGTATAAAACAGCTTTAAATACGTTTAATTGAAGAACGAGAGTTAACATACATAAATTAAAAAATACATGTTTTATGCAGTTAATAAGTTTCATTAACACTCATAATCAGAAAAACAGAAGTATCACCAGTCACTTGTATTATAAATTTTTCAAACTCTGTATCCATTATATGCTCTTTCTTTTTGTAGTCCTCTTCAATTTCTTTTACATGAAAACATACTTTTTCCCATTCATTTGCACAAACATTTGCTAACTTTTCTCGTGCTAGTTTTTCTATATCGTTTAATTTAAAGGTTACGTTTCTCGATGCAACCCAATTTTTTACAATTGCCCACACCTTTTCTATTGGGTTCAACTCCGGATGGTATGGTGGCAAACGACATACAGTGTGCCCATTCTTTGCAAATATTGAATCGACACTGTATTGTGTGTAGTTTGGTTTATTCAATTTTATTAAGTTATATAATTCTGGTTTTGTTGATTTTTCATCGTATGAGATGCCACGTTGCATTAGCCAGGTAGTCATTTCTGCCTTTCGACTTGTTGAATTTGGATGCTTCACAGCTAACACGGTATAGTAACTTGCATTATCCATTACAATTACAGAATTCTGTGGTAAGTTGGGTAGCAATTGGTCCTCAATCCACTTTTTATAATTTATGTATTTCATATCATTATGATAATCTCCGGTTTTTTGTCCTGATTTAAATATCAATAAAGCGTTATTGATGAAACCCATTTCACCTCCTAAAATAAATAATGTTAAATAACAAAATGTTATAAACAAATCATGTAAACATACCAGCATGTACTATAATAAGTCGTTTCCCCTTTCCTATTGGAGATTTTAGACCTGCATTTGATTCATCGGTCCAAGAATATGGTGTTGTGTGAGATTCATTTATGTATGTTTCATCTAAAATGTATACAAAATTATAAAATATAATTTAACGTTTATAATCCAGTTAACTAACCGGTGTATATAATTGTTCGTCCAGCTTTTCGGTAATTGGTAATTGTTCGTATATATGAACAACGTAAAGAACGTATCTCATGTCGTTCCATAAGTATTTTACGATGATCCATTGTTTTTCTCCATCTGAATAAAATATAGTTAAAAAAGTAATGCTTTCGTAAACAATAATCTTACCTGAAACCCATTTTTATTAAGAGCGCGATCGAAGTAGTGGGGATTTGATATTTTTTATTATATGCATCATAGATGCAATTCAACGTCAACTCTTCATTCATAGATGGCACCCAACATATAAAAACTGAAATGAAATTGAAAGCGCCATTATAGTAGTTGGAATGCGATAGTTTTATGAGTATCTTAGAAGTAATACAACGTCAACTCGTCATTCACAGAGGACACTAAAAATGTTAAATAATAATCATCTTTAATAAGGTTATAAATTGCTGCTATAGTAGGTTTTTGTTTTTCAATAATATGAAAGTTATAAATTATTCGACAAATTATCTGTTCGCTACAGTTATCAACAGATGATTTCGGAGAAGTTTTCGGTATTGGGGTTGAAACCACAAATGAACTTTGTTCACTGCAACCAATTGCACAACCTTGCTTTAAAATACGAACAACGGTGCTTTTAGATACTCCAGTTGCTTGTACAACTGTATTCAGAAGATTACCTAATAAAATCATGTAAAATAAAATAATCTTTAGAATAATAAAAATATTTTACCTTGTGAATTAGAGTTTTTAAAAAAGTTGTAGATATTCCAAACATTCTCTCTAGCATCCTCAGATAACACAAGCCGTTTCTTTGCAGGAGTAGAGGTACTTGCTTCGCACATTATAAAAAATCTACAAATTAATTCATTAATAGATTTAACTTTAAAAACAATTAAAACAACTTATTTTTAAGATTAACATGAACAACAAAGTAGTTTTAATAAAAACTTTTGCAAAATGAGTAGAGTAAAACAATGAGGTTATAAACGAATATCAACAACAAACAGCGAAAAACTGACGTATTTCCAGTAAATGTTTTTAGTATGTACTGTAATATCTTTATCATTCTCATATCGTTACTGCATCTTTTTCTAATGTAAAAATGCGTTTCTGCGCTGGTGTCTTCCGATATTAATCCTACAATAAATAATCACAAGTTAAAAATGTTATACAAATATAATGTGGAATGTAATGCGGTCTGTTAAACTTTGTAAATCAATTACTTTCAGTTAGACCCTGTGTTCTATCCTGTAATGGCGTCGCCAAGGTCAAATTTTAAGTCTCATTCAAATCAACAGCGTCGTTTTAGAATTAGTCTGATGTGTGGTTACGTCAAAGCTAGAACGCCCATTAAAATTTAAAAGTAATTTATGCATATTATGTTTAGATTACACTTTTCCTAAAGTAAGCACTATATTTGAATATATTTTCCTTTGTTGTATTTTTAGCCCCGATTACTATTATTTAATATACACAAACTGGTATAGTTTTACTCTATTTTATAATTTTGTAATAATGCTTAACTTTCCAATAAACACAAATCAATTGATCTGCAATGGCAAGCTACTCTTTAGCTAGTAGTACTCGGAATGCTGCCAGTGTACTCAAGTCATGTTCACCGCTAGTAACCAAGTCTCATAACGACCGATATATATTGCCCGATAAATCTTGCCGATGCAATAATTGTATTGAACTAATAATAATTTCGGATTATGCCATCACTAGAGGCGCAACTAATATAGATGCGGTAGTCAACACAACGGCAAGTTACGAGTGGAATTTGTGCAATATAATTTGTACTTTGCCATTACATAAAAAATAGTGGACAGTTTCAAAAGCATTGGCAATGTTGGTAACGTGACATCGGTTAGATGCTATTATTACTTTTAATTTAAATTAATAAAACAATTTGCAAACTTAACATAATATGCTTATATATTAAAAAAAAGTTTTAAAAATACAAAAAACGCATTTTTAGTCATTCAGTACTTCTGTTTGTTCATGTCTTTTTTGTCTACCTCTCTTGGTGTTTATTTTGTGGTGTAAACCTAAACCACAATTGGAATTTTTTCTTATGGCTTCTGTAAAATGAAAATCACATTTTAATGCTACTCGATTACCTTATATAAAGCTTGAATTGCATTATACTTTTTTCATACTAGAAACTTAAACAAGTTTGTAAACTAAAAAGTTTAGTTTCTAGTTTCATGATTTACATTGTACAAGTTTACAAACTAGAAACTTTTTTCAAAACTAGAACCTGTCCTATCTTTCGTTCAAGTTTCATACTAGACTTGCGCAGTTAGGTTTTGTAGCAATGTTACCAACTCAATATTTATTTTGATATCAGCTGTTAATCTTCGCTTAAGCGATTTGTGCTTTTGCTCTTTGATTTATACTTTGTTTAAAATTATGACATCATAATCGTTTTTTTTTAATATTTAATGATAGGTATAACTTCCATAATTTATAAAATTTAATTAGTTTAACAGTTTTCTTTTGTCATTTTGTAAGATTATTAAGAATGACAAATACGAAAATAGTTGGTATTTCAAGTGTGAAGTGATGTACATACTATTGTAGCAAACTTTAAAGAACACCCGTTTGTACAATTCAACTTGTAGTTTCTAAACTTGAAAACAAACTTGTCTTCAAGTTTCTAGTATGAAAAAAGTATAACGTAATTTAAGCTTTAAAGAAGTTTCTAAAGCAATTATATAGAAATCGCATAGTACATCCCGGCACACAACTTGGCAAGAGCAGCTTATGCGCAGAAAGCTCGTTTGAATTTCATAAGCGTACAGTCGGTAAAGTTAATAGGTACTTTTGAATCTTGTTTTCATAAAAAAAGATTTATGAACAATTCTTATTTATTTAGCTAGACTTCATTTCGTTTAATTAAATTATAAATTACTTGACAACAAATTAAAATTTTTTACATTTTTAGAAAGGTATTATACCTTATGCCATATATATCGGTTAAGCTCGGGATGCGGGCAATCACCAAGTTGTATGATGTGAATTGTCGGTTATTAAGTAAAAACATTTACATTGTAAGTCAAAATTTCGAAAGTCCAGTCATAAGTCAATAACATGCTAAATTGTTTATAGTAAGTAAGTTTAGTTTAGTTATTAAATAACTTTTAATAGTAAAAAAGACGTTCAAAATTTCTTTCTAATAATATTTTTCAAGCAATTTGTATAGGCGCGTATCCAGGAGAAGGAGTAATAAGCGCAATTGCTTTCGTCCTGACCTGCACTTTATTTTAAACAATTTAAAAATTTGTTTCTGAAATATCGGTAAAATCACACAATTATTGCCCCCTTCCTAAAAAACAGCATATGTAAAATTGCTCAAAAAATTGCCCACCTCCCCATTTCTAAACGAAATCCTGTATTCGCGACTAAATTTGTATACATTTTGTATGTAAACATTCGAGTTTAAAAGTATTTACTTGATGTTTTTAAAAGTTCAAATGTACAGTTCATCCTCTTTATAATCTACCCTTTACACCTTTTATTCTCAATAAAAACAATTATAAATGACAGTCTTGTAACAGTTTTACATATGTATGTAGAAGCTAGAATTTTTATGTAAGAATTTTTTTGTTTTCTAACAGTACGCTTACTTGTGGTTTTATCCCGCAGTTTTGTTCAAAGCTATTCTGAATTATGCGTGTGTAAAATTAACTTACAACTTTTATCACCTTTATAGGTATTTACAGTTACAAAGTAATTAAAGGTCAATAATTGAATGAGTTATTTACTAAACGATTCATGCTGTGCAAGATTTTTGTTTAAATTAGCGCAAAAGTTACACCTTGTTCTTCATTCAGTTCTGAATCAAAATTAATATGTGGTATCATGCTTCTACAACTACAGTCGAGTTTGGCAGTTAACGTTTTGTAATAAAGTTCTAAGAAAAATGATATAAAGTAGTAACTTAGTTTTAAACAAAGATTATATAGCATATAGAAGGCTCACGCAATGTATTTTTTTGAGGCAAGTGTAATGTTGGTTGTATCACTAACTATTTGGTATTTGAGCTTTGTTTCTTTTTCGTTTCGCTACTTTTTTCTTTCTTTTTATGATCTTGAACAATTTTAGTTGAAGGCCAGATCTATCTTATCTATGCTGAAATGCATTTCTTGGATAAAATAATTCGACATGAGTATCTTTCTACATGTTTGTGACTGACGTTTATTTTGTTTTCAAGAAATGTTTAAAATTTTTTGAAATTTGAAATTAATGAATGGATAAAAAATTTTTTTTCTTAAGAATTAATAAGTAGATATTTATGTTAATTATGTAAACTGTTGAGGCAATTTGGATATACTACTCAATCAAAATATGAAACAATTCGATTATGCATTCAATTAGATCAACACCAACAGTTGCGATGGATTCAAACAAATTTAAATCAGCAGCATTTGTTGAAATGTGGGATAACGATAAATAAATCAATCCTTTAAATAGTTTTTGTTTAAGTAAATGTATTTCAATAGATTTGTGCGATTTGTGTAACGAAAGTTTTTGCAACAACCTCTTCCATTAATCCTAAACTAACAGATACATAATAACAACAAACAATTATTAAACATAAAAAAACAAACAAATATCGAAACATCTACAAGGTTACGTTTAACTTTTTATGTAATGCATGTAAGAATAGTCAATCTTGGAGAAGTTACAGTTAAGTTTGTATTATTTATAGTTTAACCCGTACCTTCCATTTTATATAAAATATATGCAAAATCTGATTCCTGCTATACAATAGTAGATTGATAGAATGGCTTTCTATATTAGGTAACAACCGATTTGATTTTTGTATTTGAATATAAATGTTACGACGAAATTTTAGTTCATAGCAATTCTTTAAAACTGAAACATTTAGTTAATCATTTAATGTGTTTCACCTTGCAGGTTTCAACAATGTTTACTGCGTCTCCATAAATTATAATCTTGTAAAACAATAGACCTATATGTAAAGTACTAGTCGATCTCTGAAAGTACCTGCTGCGCATTTGCGATCTCAAATGATTGAATGCTAAAGGCGTACTTTACTTGTGTTAACGCTATATGTTCGTTTGTATTGGATTTAATATTACTTTTTAGGTAACTCAAGTACGGAATTAGCTAATCCCTTACTGGATACAACTTAATTGTGAGTATTACAATTTCAAATTTTTCGATTTGTATTTTGGTGGTCATGTCGATTGTTGACCGTACGTGCATTAATATCATTTTGCGCCTAACAAAATCATATGCAGTGCGCATTGAGTCTCGAAGGCTTAAATTGCTTTGTTGTATACTTTTGAGATTTTAAATTTGCGAATATAAATTCATACTTATTGCTTATGTAAAAGTTTAGACCGACAGGGTTAGTTTATTGTACGGTGTGTTGCCCAGTATACGGCGCAACTTATATTTCATTCGACCCACGTATTAACGTTTGGAAAATTTAGCTTTATATAACCTTCTTCGTCCTCTTTAGAATTATTGTCTGTGATAAAATAAATATATATTCTGTGTTATTACTTCTGTGCTGTTATTTGCTCTTTTCCAGCTACGGGTAGAGTTAGACGGTATCTCCCTAATTTAATCTTTCATCGTCTTGGCGCCTTTTTTTTAGATTTAAGTTATAGTTTAGCATCACAAAGCCTGCGATTCCTCTCCGGAGAAGCTGTGCTAGCCGTTGCTTTGTTTTGTTACAAGAAGACCAGCGTAACAAATATTGGCCGTCCAACTCGAGGAACCTGATTTTCTCGTAACAACTTATCGTGTAGTGCAAATTTATAGTGAAACAAAAAATATTTTAAGCAGCATAAACGTATCTTTTGGTGAAAGTAATAAAAATATTAATGTTACTACAATTTATTGGAAAGAAAGAAGAATGAAATTGTCAATTTCCTTAAATAATGGACTTTACATAAAAATATTACTTTATCATAATTAAATTCATTATTAAATGGAATTACTAACATAATTTCAGAATTAAATATCTCCAAAGATACTCGTATTGTTTTACGAATTAAAAGAGCTTTACAGATAACTAGTATGAAAAAGTTCAAGGCTGTTTTTATTATTTTGGTATGTTTATTATATTGTAAAATTTGAAATTATAAGCGACTTTCGGCTTAGACCGCGTCATAGTAAAACACCCAGACTTAGGCTTGGTCATAGTCTCTTCTTGAGAGCCAAAACAAGAAGTAGAACTTGGCCTTTGCCGTATTGTCGTTCGTGAACCCAAACAAACTGACGTTTCGCAAGACATTGCAGCTTGCATCTTCAGAGTGGTAAATGTCACTGAAAGAAAAAGTGGAAATGACGATATTTATACCAATAGCGATTAGCGTGATTAACGAACCTTATCGTTCCGTCACCGCTTGACTGACTTCGTTATTACTCGGAGTAAGTGTTTGTGTCCTTTCCAAGAAGGTCGATCTTTGTCTTAGAGGATATAATACTAGTAGCCAAGATTTGCTGAGTCTTAAACCGTCTTCTCGGTTCATATTACAAGGATGTTTTTCTATTTCCACAGCTTCGCGGATTAGTCTGGGAAAGTAGAAAGGAGTTCTAGCCAACACTTTAGTTTGGTCAAAGTTCAGCGTGTGTCCTTGGTTCCATACGTGTTCTGCCACTGCTGATTTAGTAACTCTGCGGTGTTTGCAGTCAGCCATATGTTCTTTTACTCTAACTTCAATGGAACGTCCCGTCTGTCCTATATAACTTGATCCACAGGAACAAGGAATTTTGTAAACTCCGGCATGTTTTAGAGCCCCTTGTTTGTCTTTAGCAGATGTAAACCAGGTGTTCAGGGTATCCTTAGTCGTAAAGACAGTTTTAATATTATGTTTCTTTAGCACCCTGCTTATTTTGTCTGTTGAACCCATACAGTAAGGTAAATAAGCGGTGCTAGTAGGAGGTGATAAGTCTTCTTTGACTTTTGGATTTAATGCTCTTTTCCATGCGTTTTGGATCTCTTTGAACCCGTATCCATTTTGTTGTAGGGACTCCAACAATGTTTCCTTTTCCTTTTGTAGATTTTTGTTATCTGACACACGTATAGCTCTTTTGGCTAAAGTATGCAAAACAGTATTCTTCTGTACTGGATGGTGGTGAGATTCGGCGTTTAAGTACCTATTAGTGTGCGTTTTCTTTCTATAAACGGAATGACCCAATTTTCCGTTATTTTTCTTTATCGCTAGTACATCAAGAAAGGCTAGACTGCTGTTATGTTCTAACTCCATAGTAAACTTAATGCTGTTATGTGCAGAGTTTAGATGTTGAAAGAACTGGTTTAGTTTATCTTTGCCATGAGGCCATACAACAAACGTATCATCAACATATCTGAACCAAGTTTTTGGTTTTAACTCAACATTTTTCATAATTTCAGTTTCAAAATATTCCATGTAAATATTGGCTATAACTGGAGAGAGCGGTGAACCCATGGCCGCTCCTTCTACTTGTTTAAACAAGTTGTCGTTATAACTGAAATAAGTGTTTTTGAGGCAGAGTTCGATAAGCAGAACTTCTTCTTCAGTAATTCTCTCCTTGAGCAAAAACAACACTTCGTCGACCGGGACTTTAGTAAAAAGAGATACCACGTCAAAGTTGACTAAAATATCTTCTTTTGCTATACGCAAGTTCTTAATTTTCTCTACAAAGTCTGTAGAATCTTTGATGTGAGTTTCTGTATTTCCTGTCAACGGCAAGAGTTTTGCAGCTAGATAACGTGCTAACGATTGGGTTGGTGAATTGATGGTGCTCACTATCGGTCGAAGGGGGACTCCTTCTTTGTGTATTTTGGGAAGACTTAAACGCCGAATCTCACACCATCCAGTACAGAAGAATACTGTTTTGCATACTTTAGCCAAAAAAGCTATACGTGTGTCAGATAACAAAAATCTACAAAAGGAAAAGGAAACATTGTTGGAGTCCCTACAACAAAATGGATACGGGTTCAAAGAGATCCAAAACGCATGGAAAAGAGCATTAAATCCAAAAGTCAAAGAAGACTTATCACCTCCTACTAGCACCGCTTATTTACCTTACTGTATGGGTTCAACAGACAAAATAAGCAGGGTGCTAAAGAAACATAATATTAAAACTGTCTTTACGACTAAGGATACCCTGAACACCTGGTTTACATCTGCTAAAGACAAACATGGGGCTCTAAAACATGCCAGAGTTTACAAAATTCCTTGTTCCTGTGGATCAAGTTATATAGGACAGACGGGACGTTCTATTGAAGTTAGAGTAAAAGAACATATGGCTGACTGCAAACACCGCAGAGTTACTAAATCAGCAGTGGCAGAACACGTGTGGAACCAAGGACACACGCTGAACTTTGACCAAACTAAAGTGTTGGCTAGAACTCCTTTCTACTTTTCCAGACTAATCCGCGAAGCTGTGGAAATAGAAAAACATCCTTGTAATATGAACCGAGAAGACGGTTTAAGACTCAGCAAATCTTGGCTACCAGTATTATATCCTCTAAGACAAAGATCAATCTTTTTGAAAAGAGCACAAACACTTACTCCGAGTAATAACGAAGTCAGTCAAGCGGTAACGGAAAAATAAGGTCCGTTAATCACGCTAATCGCTATTGGTATAAATATCGTCATTTCCACTTTTTCTTTCAGTGACATTTACCACTCTGAAGATGCAAGCTGCAATGTCTTGCGAAACGTCAGTTTGTTTGGGTTCACGAACGACAATACGGCAAAGGCCAAGTTCTACTTCTTGTTTTGGCTCTCAAGAAGAGACTATGACCAAGCCTAAGTCTGGGTGTTTTACTATGACGCGGTCTAAGCCGAAAGTCGCTTATAATTTTAAACATAACAACCGCGAAAGCTTAAGATTTTATATTGTAAAATTTGGTTATAATTTTGTGTTGCCATAAAGTGGATTGAAGATTACATTCAACAACATTTGTAAACAAATTGCCTATCAACAATCTATCTCAAGTTGATGAAACAAAAGATTTGATTAAAAATGAAGAAATATTCAATGAATTAGTAAGTAGAAATATGGCGCTTTTAAGTAATCATACGTTGAAATTTAATTTTTTTCAAAGATGAAATGTAATTTTGAGTGAACGTCCCATTGTCAGTCAACCAACTCTAAAATATCACACTACTAAATTTAGTTTCTCCGGCATATTCAACAAGTTTTTATTAGTATAATACCAAAGAGTATATGATAGATAATACTTTATTTCTTTTAGACGGATCTTAGATAATCAAGAAAAATTATAAAATATATTTTTTTACGTATTTAGCGGTTTTAATGTAGAATTTTAAATATTGTATAAATAAAATAAACTAAATGTTTAATAAATTTTTTTTTTAATATTTCATATATATTTACTTAAATATTTATACAATAAAAACAAATCAGTCACTTTTCACATTTAAAATATATTTAAAAATAATTGAATATATGTATATTGTGTGTTGGTATAGAAGCTTAGCAAAAATTATGTTAAAATTTTATAATTTTGTAACAGCAGTATTAAAGGAAATAGTACATTTTATACTGAATTTTTAACTGACAAATTATAGATTTCATACTGTTACGCATCAAATCAGATACAATTTAAATGTAAACAACATAAATACTTTTTACAAACTCGACTAAACACAAGTTACGTAGTGATGCCCCTTTCAGAATCGCGTGTTTTGTTTTGTACTTAGTAAGTAGGGATTATTGTAATACTTACTTAATAAAATTTTTATTTATATTTAAAGTTAGATATTTGCAATTGTAAATTAATAACAAAACAATTTTTTGGAGGGTCATTGACCAAGTAACCTAATGAAGAAGCCACCACTCTTTTCTATTAAGATGTATTTTTAGTTTAAACTTTAAACGCGTTTTATTAACTGTTACAAATGAAATAAATTGTTATACACAATTACGAATTAAAAATTAATTTTGTTCAAAAATTCTTTCTACCTCGATCAACAGAGTGTGCATGTACCCACCTAGTTTTCCCCCCTTAAATGCTGTCGTTGTTAAAAACATATAATTATATCTTATTGTGTCTGTTGCGTTTTTTCATCCAAAAAAGTATATTGAATTCATTTAAAAAAGAAATTTCTGTTAAATACAAATTAGTAATAAGAATAAGAAATTGGTAATTTGTATGTAACTAAAAAACTAAAAGTAGATTCGCCAGTTCTACGCCACTTCAGCTCCCCCCTCTCTTACTTTTCTTATGGGCAATTAACATGTAAGCTCCCCCCTCCACTTCTTTGTTCTAAACCAATCAGAATCGATGACGCCCCCCACTGGCACCACCTCTATTTATTACCAATCAACCTGATTGGACGAAACTACTCCTACTTATTTTCAGCCACACCCATCAACCGATTTGAATGCGTTCGGGTAAGATCTGAGTTTCTTCGTATGCGTTCGTGTGCGCTCGTAATTTTCAAATTTGAATTTCGTGTAAGTTTGGGTGCGCGCATAATTTTTCAAATTTTAAGATCGGGTTTTCATTTTCCCGCAATTTTTTTAAAATTTGAGTTTCGTGTAAGATCGGGAGAGATCGGGTTTTCATTACGGCGGGCTTTTTACAAATTTGAATTTCGTGTAAGTTCGGGTGCGCGCGCAATTTGAATTTTGGGTAAGATCGGGTTTTCTTCGGCTGTGTTCGAAGATCGAGTTTTGCATTCGGGTTATATTAATAAAACAATTATTGCAATTACAGTAAATACTATATTTACAATATTTGATAGTGTGATTAAATTATTTATATAATAAGGTAAATAGATTGATTAACAGATGTATAATATATATTACTCAGTCTGTTTCTGTTGTATAATTTCAAAATATACATACTTTATATTTTACATAATAGTATATTAAATTAAACCGTCACATTTGAATATACAAATTCTATCAATAGATTCCGTTTTCATTTCATTCTATATTGTCTCATTTCTAGTATCTAATCAAAAAATAACATAAACTAAATATGCTGCAGGTGGAAAGGCAACATATAGTATGTCACTAAACACACTATAACCACCAAACTTGAGCTTATACGTTATAGTAGAGAATAAAATAGCATTTTATGTTTCCTCCATGTTTATACATTTGTTCGGTATATCTTTATGTCCCCAAGCTAATGTACTAACTAACTAACAAAAAACGATAGTGCAACCTTATTTTTTAGTTCTGTATATATAGTATGTAAATACGATCTGAAGCCACTAAATTTTCTATAAATCTTTTCTCCATGTATTAAAGTAGCTTTTCTGTATTCATCTATCGTCAAATTTTTTGAAGCGTGATAAGGAACACCCTTTGCTTTAGGAGTTAATTTGCCCTCACAATTTACAATATAAGCCTTAGAACCGGTTCCTAAAAAGTCCCATAATATTCTACCTCCATATTCGTCCTTCATTCTTCCTACCACAGAGTTCGATATTAAAATTTGGTGTGTATTATTTAACGTAAAATTTGATGTGTCAAATTTATCTAAATCCTGTTTCATATCACTATAAAAATTATTGGCTTAAACTTCTAAAATAAAAGAATCGGTATCTGTATATAAAAGACAAACCCTATCACCGTATTTAACCTTTAGATAATTATAATAAAAATTATACATGATTAATTTAGATATTTCTAAGTCGCAAAAACCTACATAAATGGGTTTATTATATTCAATGTTTAACCTATCCATCTGTATAGCAACTAAGGTCTGATTTTTTAGGTTTGAAAATACTAGACAGTTTTTAAAATTTGGTTTTGATACAAGCGTTTCTACACCCACTTTCTTACCAATGTTTTTCCAATGTGTCAATAACCGAACATCTACCCGTTTATCAACATTTTCCATTGTCTTGCCAAAAACAGAGTTGTTCATTAATTTAAAAAAGTCTTTTTCAAATTTGTTTTTAGATTTATTTCGCATCTGAGTGTTAAGATCAATATATGGTTTTAACCAAGCAGATTGTTTAAATTTTAGTATTCTATAAATTTTTGTTAATATCAGACCATTAGCGATTGCTTGCTGTAAATTGCGAATGTGTATTACATATTTTTCTTTATTCCTCAAATTTGGAATCAATTTTTTTATTTTAGTTTTAGAGTTTGGAGGAATAATAGACTCTACTCAAAAAGGCAAGTCATTGTGTAAATCATGTAATATGTGTGGATACTCTAAATCAACTTCTAAAATATATCCAATTTCAGAATTAACATAATTTTTATTTAAACTAAAGCTTTCAACATCTTCTACCGACAACCACTCAAAGTTTTTGATAGGCATGACCTCCGACATTGACGCACCATATAAGTTCGTCGCATCGATGTATATTATAAAAGAAAATGGTTTGTTTGCATCATAATTTCGAATAAATACATTAATGGAAACCGCTTGTCTCTTACTACACATACTTATCCCCCCTCTAATGCCTTTTTTTATAAAATGTATCATATCGACATCTGTAAATAATTCTAACTCAACACCAGTGAGTTTTAGCGCCGCATCCCAAGCCAAAACCGGTGCTGTAAGGTATTGTGCAACCCATAAATATTTAAACATATTTCTCGAAAATTTTCGTAAACATCGGTCAATAACAAAACATCTGATTTCAGATATAAATCTGAATACTCCCCCAAATTTTTACATTCGAATGAATTCCATACCTCGTGAGCCCGCGTATAGTCATTTTCTGATATATTTGAATCGCGCAATTCATCATAAAATTCATTATATGAAGGCAGTCGAGTTTCTTTTAGCCTTGCATACGAATCTATATAAGAATACGGAAAAACACTTTTTTGTCTGATAAGATTAAATTTATTAACATCAAAAAAATATTTTCTTACATGAACGAATTGATCAGGGTTCAAATTTTGAGCAAGTTTATCTAACGATGAAGCCATAAATCGAAATGAATCTAAGAATTTTAATCGAAAAGGCGGTATTGCTCCAGTTTGATTAATTATTGTTTTACTAAAACTGATGTATTTTTCTTTATTCTGTGCAATAACGTTAATGTTTTTATGGTTACAAGCTAATTCTTTGATAAACAAATGTGCATCATAATTACTCAAATTATGAAAAAAAAAACCGGTATAAAATGTGGAAGCTGAAAATTTAAATTGCAAACACCGTGTGCAGTTGACCAGTTAAATGACAATAGTCCCTAACAATTTGAGAATTGGGTTCAAACTCGTTTAAACAAATATGACAACATTTCGCATTTTCAAATTCAAATTTTTGTTTAATAGTTAGATCGTTCATAGGTTTTGGCGTAACAAAATATTCTGAATAAATTTTCTCGCAATCGTAAGTTAGTGTTTCTATAAAAATTTGTGCGCAATCTGGACCTCTATACGTATAAAACTTAGATAAGCTGTCATCGAATGAACATTTTATAAAATAAGCAAAACTATAGTCCTCGCAATTTTACTTTCGATGCACGTCATCAACGTCAGTGACGTAGTTATTCAACCATGTTGTCGGTATTATCATGTAAACTTACTATTTTCGTACATTCTTAATATTACATTGCGTATTACGTTTTTATTAAATGTTTCTACATTTGTAACAGTTGTACTACGCTTACGTTGAAGAGATCTAAGAACCTCGTTGTTAGCAACCGTTGTACATACAGAAATAACTATAGAATATATGGATGTATTACCACAATTTAAATATTAAGTAAAAGGGTACTTCTCGCACAGCATTTACTGATATCAATGGACCACCATTATCTCGTTTAAGCTCAAAATAGTACAGTTTTGTATCAAAAATAATTATAAAAAACAATGAGCACTTTGACATAAAAAACACAAATTTAATTTGACAGATGTCAACAACGCTGCAACTGTAGTAAGCACACCAACAAAGTGATAAAAAAAATTCCATAAGACAATTCGGTATTTATTTAATTTTTGCTATAAATATGGTGGTATGAATTTTACGTCATTAATGACGTGCATCGAAAGTTAAATTGCGAGGACTTTATAAGGATTATATTTAAACGTTTTAACCGTAAATGATTCTTGCAGATTTGGTTTGCTAAACCTAATTGGTTGTAGAATACACTCAAAATCAGCATACACGACAAAGGGTACTTTTAGCTTTTTTCCGTAATTTTCAAATTTTAATATAATTTCTGGTCTAAGATTACCGGTTTTATCTTTGATTAAGTTAGTTGTAGGTAATTTAGTATAAATATGGTTACAATCATGTTGCTGGTGTTTGTCTAAATTAAACTGACTGTGAAAGTATAACAAACAACCATCGCAAAAGTATTTTGCATTAGCGTTTTTATTTAACTGACTATTAAGCAGCCTACTCATATTACGACCAAAATCGTTAGAAATTAATAGAAAGTGTACGTGAATATTTCGTTTTTGACTCGTGTGGTGAAGCGGTCCAACCACCTCGCACACATTTTCTCCAGATTTTCTTAAAACCGTTTCAAGTCCATACACGTTAACCGAAATATTATTTAAGTTTTCAAAAATTTTAATATCTTTTAACGAAATAGGAAAGGCCAGATTATCAAACAACAGTTCATCAGCAAAAGGAGTATAGTGTTGGAGTCGGTCGGGGTGATTTCTCCAATGCACTGGATGAAGATGAGCTAAGATACACCATTTAAAACACATATTATCTTGATTCTTAATATTTAGAACTGCTTTTCTTTTTCCGATTTCGAGTGGTAAAGATAAATATGATGAGGCTCTTATAGGATTGTACTTACATATGTTGACTTCTAAATATAGCAATTTTGACAGTGCCCATCCTAAAAACATACATAAATCATTAACATGTAAACATAAATGGGAGATATAAATTTACCTGAATCTCTTTCTTGAAATTCTGAACATTTTTTCCTCAATGTTTCGAATAACTCTTGTAAAATGTTATCTAAATTATCACTGTTACATGCTACCTTATATCTTGTATTAAACGATTTAATTTCTAATAGTTCTTTAGTTTGGAGAAAATATTTACCATAAAATTCAACATTGTATTTAATAGCATTAAGTCGCTCGATGGTTTCTTCAACTAAATTTAAAACTTTGCTTTTTAATTCATTGAGAAATTCGTTTACGTTGATTGATAACGTCGATTTTCCATAAACTCTATAACTAACTATTCTACTATTAAACGTCCGTTTTAAAATCATCACATCATTTCTTAGTTCAAGCTCACAACTGTTTTTATGCTTTAAAGTACGCAAATAAGCTTGATACATTTTGTTGTTAACGTGTATTTCACAGAATTCACAATATGTATCTATATTATTGTATTTAATTGTCACATTATTAACGTCCAAAGTTAGCGCTTGCTGAGAATAATTAAATATAATATAATATAATAAAAAAGGAGGCGGAAAAAAAATGAATAATGCCGTCAGTTGTTGCATTTTCAATTAGTAGTGTTTTCTTTAAAACTCTCGTTGTTGCAGTATTAAAAATAGAAGCAAACATTTATACAGTCCACTTTTTTAACTAAATTGATTAGACTCAATTTTGGAACACTAACAAATTTGGTCACTTCGAATCGAATATTTTAATTTAGCTGTATACAACACTTCGAGTGCAATACGTTATATATGGAAAAGGTTTAAGATTTGGTTCAACACATGCAAGAAAGTTTTCACCGGCTACATCACCAATAAGTTAATTTGGAAATTTTTGCCGTTATAAGAAAATACGTTCTGCATTACATCGTTGGATTTCAATCAAGACGTACATAGAAAAGAACACGTAATAATAATAGGTCAGTGTTCTACGCAGTGGCGGCTGGTGGTCAATCATACAAGAGGGTCATTTAAAAAAAACGCAATGATCGCAAAAAGGCTAAAAAACATTCTTACAGTAACCTGATTTATATTTAAGATCAATTATGTTTAAAATTTAAGATATTCGTCTATAATTACAATTACCAAAATAATCAATAGCAAGCTCATTAAAATTTACAATGATTTTTCAATGCTTAGCATAGAAATGCACATCTTTCTTGTCTCATAGTATTGCCAATTGCGTAGAAATGTTTGAATTTTTAACATAGAGTCATATGTAAAGTAAATTAATTGTTTTATTTAATATATGTATCTATTTTTAGTTTTTACAAACTTTTTGATTATAGTCTTTAATTGACTTCACAATTGATTTTTACTTTTTCTTTTAAATGCTATAAATCCGTAACATTATTTTTACAACATAATGATTAATGCATCATCTGAAAACAGTAAATAAAAAACACTAAAATCTATTATTTATTTCAATTCCACAAATCCAATCTAACGAATCATACACAGATTCCTTGAATTACTGTAAACTTCTTTATTTTTATGTTTACGGGTTGGTCGAATTTGAAGTAAAGGCCGAGGACGAGCATTAAATATAAAGTCTAGATGTGTAAACAATTATTAGCTATTCATTTTTTAACGTCTTGTACCACAGTTATTATGAAACAAAAACTACTGTCATATGTGATAAGAAATCTGTATTTAGCATACACGTGCTGCAAAGATAACGATAGATGACGTAAGTCACGTAAGCAATGATAGCATTGCACTCAAAGATAATTGCACTGAGTATTATCTTTGGCGTAGGCGGCCGGCTGAAAACCCAGCCACAGCCAGCGAACGAATTTTAACATTTACTTATCTTCTTTTCTAACTCGCATAAAAGTGTATTATGTGTGTCTCACTCTTGATTAGAATAACTATCATCGTAATATAATGTAAGTGCGGGCAAAAGTTCGTGTCAGCCTCGGATAAATTCACAAGCTTTCGTATCTGTTGCGTTTAAATTGACAATTATTTAAACGCAAGAAATTTAAACGCTGATAATTTGATTTAAACGCAAAATTTCTGTAATTTTAAAGCAAATAAAATACATTTCTTATTCATTTTTGGAGGGTCATTGACCAAATGACCTAATAGAGAAGCCGCCACTGGTTCTACGTAATAGTTTCTATCAATTTCGTTACCGAATTAATTACTTTACGACAATTCATTATATTGCGATCATAATACATACGCGGTTTGTGTCAAATGTCATCGATTTAACAAACAGTTTTTATAAATTAATATTTGTTGCGTTAGATTATAATAAATTAATTAAGATATGTTTCATGATCTCGAGAGATTGAGTAAATCGCGTTAAACATTTCATAGTCACTAATTAAATCAGTTTCTTTTTCTGTTTAAACAGTAAATAATTTACAGTGCATTTATTTCTGTAGATTCAAGTCATTTTTCAGTTTAATAAGATTGTCATATTGGTATTTACTTTAATAGTTACGCTTAGTTAAACGTCTCTGTCACACATTTGTCCTTTGCGCGCATATAATTCAGTTTTATTTAACATTTTACATTTAAAATGGCTAATAAAAAGCAGAACCCTCAATTAAGATCGACGCTTATCAAAGCAAACGACCTTATTGAAAGATTGGATTTATTTAATAATTATTTGCAAAGTGCAGCTGAGTTCGAGTTGTCAGACATTGTAAAACGGAAAATTCAAACGAATTTAAATGTTTTTAAGCCTCTTCTTGACGAGTATAAGTTAGTTTGGCAAGAGTTTCAAAATTACGATTTAGATCTTAAAGATTTTGACGTCATACCCTACGCTCAAGTACAAGATAAGTACATCGATACAATTGTCAGCGCCGAAACGTTATTAGATCGTTTCAATATTGCCACAGCTTCAGATTCAGAAGTTGATACCGGTCCATATACATCATCTAATAATTCCGAGAGTATTCAAGTACGATTACCGACTATTTCTTTACCAACCTTCGACGGTAACCACCAAAATTTTCGGAGTTTTTTCGAAACATTTAACGCATGAATAGAGTCAAACGAAAAATTGTCTGACGTTCAGAAATTTTTATACTTAAAAAATTCTTTAAGAGGTTCAGCAGTTTGCATTTTGCAAGAACTTAAAAATGAAGCTGCAAGTTATGAATTAGCTATTAAGTTGTTAAAAGATAGGTTCACTAATGAAAAATTATTGCTATTTTCTCATTTAGATAGCTTGTTTGAATCTTCACGTTTAGTTAAGGAATCAAATCTAAGAGAACTTAATGATAAATTATTAAAACATACCAGATCAATTGATAACAAAAATATTTCAAATGCTACATATAAGGCTGGCGTGATTGCTTATATTATCAAAAGTAAAGCCGACCCCAAAACTTCGGAAGAATTCGCAAAAGGTTTTCCCAAAAAAATTCCTTCTTTACAGGAAAGTTTAAATTTTATTGCTAATAGATGCAATGTTCTTGACGATGTAAAAAATTGCAAAATTAATCAAAATACTTTTCAGTCTTCAACTCGTAAGTTTAATACTGAACATCAACAAAATACAGTCAAAGTGTTTTTGCAAACTGAACAACCATGTCCTGTTTGCAAAGGATCACATAGCCTTACTACTTGTCAAAAATTTATAGGCTTACCTGTTAACATACGATTTTCTAAAGTTCGTTCTTTTAGGATTTGTAAAGTATGCCTTAGTCACGACCTGGGTTCCAAATGCAGTTCTTCTGTAAACTGCAAACATTGCCAACAGCGGCATAATCATCTGCTGTGTTTTAAAAATGAACGGCTGGCATTGCAAAATTCTGCACCTTCTGTTCAACAAGTTGTAAATAATTTTCAAAATGACGAATTGGAACCAAGTGTTAGTAACAAAAATTGTGCTGTATCAGATACAAGAACTGGTGCATCTTCAGTTTGCAACCTGGCTTGTAATTCTGAAATACTCCTTTCAACTGCAAAGGTTAACGCATGTCATGGTAATGTAAGTATAACTGTTAGAGCAATTTTAGATTGCGGCGCTCAATCTAACTTTGTTTCTGAAAAGCTATATGCTCAAAGTTAAATTTAAATATTAAGCCAGCTCATGTTGAGATTTCTGGCGTAAACGGTATGACTTCTCTTTGTACGAAAGTTGTATCGCTTCGAATTTATTCTCAGACAGGAAATTTTATGTCTGATATTTCATGCTTGGTAGTTCCACAGGTCACCGATTCATTACCCCATGTAAGTTTCAATAAGACTAATTTAAATATTCCTGTAAACGTACACTTAGCAGACGACAGTTTTAATATATCTGGGAATATAGATATATTGATCGGTTCTCTTGTCTTCTATCGCTTGATCTTACCTAACCAAATTTCATTAGGCAGATCGATGCCCCTCCTTCAAAAAACTTTACTTGGTTGGATCGTAACTGGAAATTTGCCCAAGTCTATCTTAGCAATGACTCAATCTCACAGAATATCAATGAATCATGTAACTACCTCATCAATCCTTCAATCTTCTGTTAATTTAGATCAAACACTTCAAAAGTTCTGGCAAATTGTAGATGTTAGTCCAATATGAAAGTTATCGTTACTGTCTCTAGCCGAAAAATATTGCGAAGAACATTTTGTGAAAACTGTACGAAAAGGTAAGGATGGTAAAATTGAAGTTTCAATTCCTTTTAACGACCGTATACAATTCTTAGGCAAATCCCAAACTAAAGCCGAAAGTCAGTTTCTTAAATTGGAAAAACGTCTTCAAAACGATCCTCTACTTCGAGAGGAATATTGTAAATTTATGCTTGAGTATGAGAGCATGGGTCATATGACAAAGGTATCTAACCTTAAATTACAATATGATGCTGCGGTATCTACATTTGTCGAGACAACTATAGGTTTAGTAAACATATGTAATATCCCTCCTCAATTTTTTCCTCACCATGCCGTAATAAAAGCAACATCATTAACTACTAAAACTCGTGTAGTATTCAACGCAAGTTTTCCTACTTCTACGAATATTTCTGTAAACGATGCCCAAATTATTGGTCCACAAGTTCAAGATAATTTATACGATATTTTACTTCGGTTTAGGCGATTTGAATTTGCACTTTGCGGTGACATAGCAAAGATGTATTGCATGTTTAACATTCGTCCAGAGGAAAGAAAATTTCAAAATATTTTATGGAGAGAAGATTCATCACAACCTCTTAAAGTTTACGCTTTAAATACTGTTACTTATGGTACTGCTTCTGCAAGTTATCTTGCAACTCGTTGCCTTGCTTATCTTGCTGAAGAAAATAAGGTAGCATTTCCTGAAGCTGCCCAAATTATTTCTAGCGACTTTTATATGGACGACCTTCTCTTCAGTACAAATTCAATTGAACATCTTTTAAAGATGAAGAACGATGTGTCTTTTATTTTAGCTTCGGCAGGGCTTATTATTAGAAAGCTTATATCTAATAGTTGCGAGTTTTTAAAAACATTTGAATCCTTATCAGAATTTTCAACAATTCCTCTAGGCAAGCGATCCAGCGCAAAGACCTTAGGATTACATTGGAATTCCGTTGAGGACGAACTGTTCTGCAGAGTAGACACAATTGCTGAATGCTCTATTTTTACAAAACAAATTATTCTTTCTCCTATTGCTAAAATTTACGATCCACTTGCTCTAATTTCTCCATTGGTCGTCAGAGGAAAATTAATAATGCAAAGAATGTGGTTATCTCGCATTGATTGTGACGAACCAGTTCCAATCGATATTCAAAAGGACTGGATAGATTTGTTATCTGAGTTTTCTAGTTTACCCGAATTGCGCATAACGAGAAGCGTAATTCCATCTACATATTTGACAATCCAACTTCATGGATTTGCCGATGCTAGTTGTCTCGCATATAGTTCTTGTTTCTACGTGCGTTGTGTCTTATCAAACGGTCGCATAATATCGACTTTGTTGACTTCAAAAACGCGAGTAGCTCGTCTACATCCCATAACAATTCCTCGACTAGAGGTTTGTGCAGCAACGATGCTTGCACAGCTTAGTCAAAGAATACTCAACATTATGAAAATTAAATTTAAT
Source organism: Aquatica leii (assembly GCA_035610365.1). Lineage (NCBI taxonomy): Eukaryota > Metazoa > Arthropoda > Insecta > Coleoptera > Lampyridae > Aquatica > Aquatica leii. The sequence goes on from CM069432.1 coordinate 119,123,485, forward strand.
GACGTTTTTTACTGGACCAATTCATCAATTGTCCTCAACTGGATTCATTCAGTTGCAAATAAATATCAAATTTTTGTAGCAAATCGAATTGCATTAATACAGGAATTTTCCAATGTTTCTAGCTGGCGTCATGTACGCAGTGAAGACAATCCCGCAGACTTACTATCACGCGGTACTACCTGTTCCAATTTGAAAAAATGTTCTCTTTGGTTTTATGGTCCAAATTTTTTACGACAACCGCAAGACGAATGGCAGATTTCTAACGTTCCTATTAGTGTAGTCGATAATATTGAATTTAAAATTTCTGAAGCTAACCCAGAACTGGTTTTGTATTGTAAAGTTAGAAATACTTGGAGTAGTGATTTATTTAAAAGGTTTTCTTCTCTTAGTAAATTACAACGCATATTCGCTTATGTGCTACGATTTATTTCAAATGCGAAATGCAAAAACCGTGTTAAAGAAAAGCTATCAGTTTCTGAGCTTGATCTGTGCTTTGACGGTTTTAACTTATCTATGCCAGCAGCAAACATTTAGCTCTGAAATAAGTCTATTAAAGATTAAAGAAAATTTAAAATCTAATAGCCTGCAATCTTTAAGTCCTTTTATTGACAACCAAGGATGCATTCGCGTCGGCGGTCGACTAATGGCTTCAGATTTTGACTATCAAAAGAAATTTCCTCTTTTGTTGCCAAAAAATCATCCATTTACTAATTTGGTAATGGAAAAATTTTATATAGATCTTTTACACTGTGGTGCTCAACAACTATTAGCTGCTGTGCGGGAGGTATTTTGGCCTATAGCTGGTAGGATTGCTGCCAAAAATATTGTACACAAATGTATAAAATGCTTTAGAGCAAAACCACGTCTAGTTCAACCCATAATGGGAAACCTTCCCAAAAAGCGTTTAACTCATCATGAGTTTCCGTTTTACAATGTAGGGTTTGATTATGCCGGACCAGTTCTTATTAAGGACAAGCGTACACGAGGCGCTAAACTAATAAAAAGTTACATTTGCGTTTTTGTCTGTTTGACAACACGCGCTATTCATCTCGAATTAGTTTCGTCATTGACAACAGAAGTATTTATTAACTGTTTAAAAAGATTTATTGCTCGTCGTGGTCTGCCCAGCTCAATCTCTAGTGACAATGCAACTAACTTTCGCGGAGCGCACCGAGAATTAAAGTTACTTTACGATCTGATTGTTCAGAATGGAGCAATTTCTGATTATTTATCGACACGTTCTGTCAAATGGGAGTTTATTTGCTCACGGACCACTCATGAAGGAGGAATTTGGGAAGGCGCAGTAAAATCCGTAAAAAACCATTTAAAGCGAATTTTAGGAAACGCAAATCTTGTATATGAAGATTTTTACACGATTTTGACTCTAGTAGAAGCTATTTTAAACTCCCGCCCGCTATCATATTTATCTTCCCAACCTGATGACCTGTCTCCATTGACTCCAGGTCATTTCCTTATTGGACGACCTTTAACCTCTATTCCTGCACCTAATTTTCTCGTAGTACCAGAAAATCGGTTAACTTCTTACCAGCGGGCTCAAAAGTTAGCCACACACTTTTGGAACAGATGGAGTATCGAAGTCGTCCCCGAATTACAAAAACGTTGCAAGTGGTATCGCCAATTATCACAATTACTTAAAAAAGATGTTGTGGTTCTCCTCCAAGAAGATCGAGTCACACCTTTAAATTGGCGTTTGGGTAGAGTTGTCGAACTCCATCTTGGTGCTGACGGTGTGGTGCGAACAATGACTGTGCGTCTTGCCAACGGTACTTTATTTAAAAAATCAGTGCGCAAACTTTGTGTTCTTCCTAGTAGTAATGACTTAATGTATGTAGACTAATTAAATTTATTTCTCTATTCTACACTTTAGCTTTTGTTTACATTATTATTTGCACTATAACTTTTGTTACTTGTTACACTTAATTAATGATTATTTTTATAGTTTTTGTTATTGTTTAAGTTGTGTTTTGTTATTAAGTACAGTTTTGATTGAAACTATATTTAATTAACATTATTGTTCTAATTTATAAATTAAGTTTCTAGATTGTTGAAACCATCCCTAACTGTTTCAAGGGAGGCGATGTATTTAATTGTCACATTATTAATGTCCAAAGTTAACGCTTGCTGAGAATAATTAAATATAATATAATATAATAAAAAAGGAGGCGGAAAAAAATGAATAATTCCGTCAGTTGTTGCATTTTCAATTAGTAGTGTTTTTTTAAAACTCTCGTTGTTGCAGTATTAAAAATAGAAGCAAACATTTATACAGTCCACTTTTTTAACTAAATTGATTAGACTCAATTTTGGAACACTAACAATTATTAAAAAACTGTTTAGTTGCTGATTTGAAAAAATATAAATAGACTTACTTGAAGAGGTTGATGCTAATTCATTTAAAATATGCACATTGTCTAAAAAAAAATAATGTTGAATATGAATACCTATACGTATAAAAAATATACACACCTTTTTTAGGGATTTTTGTTGGCCCGGAATTATTATCATTACTAACTTTTTCTAAACAACTCTCGCGTGAGTGTCTAGTTAAATTATATTTTTTTGCAAAAGATTTGTTGCAGTGAGTACATTTAAACATGGCGATTAATGTTGGAATGAAAGGTATGATTATTTGCAGCCTTATATAATGTACGGTAATGCTGCATTTTGTTCAGGCAAGTTCGGGTGCCCACACAACTTTTTAAATTTGAATTTTGTGTAAATCAAAGAATACATTAGGTGCTTTCGAATTACATGTTAGAGTGCTCTGAAGTGCCTCAGAGTTAGTTACTTCGCGTTCGAATTACAACATAATTTTTGTAGTAAATAACGCTCGTCTTCTTTCCCCTGCCCCCTTATGCACCACGAAAAATTTTGGTGCAACAAGCATGACATGCGCTGTAGTGTTATTCTGGCATAACCTCACTTATTAATAGTTATCGTTCTTTGGTTATCGTTTCTTGTTTGGGTGATTTAGTGTATTAATGACAAAATGGACAATCCAGAATCAGGACAATCCAGTACTTTAATATTAACCGATCCAGAAACCAACCAGTCTTACTCTCTCTATTTAAATAAAGAGGACTACGATAGAGCATTGGAAGGTTTGTAATATTTACTTTCGTTTATAGGTTTCTTATTCTTTGCATTAATATAGATGATGGGTATGCCGCATCACTTCTACACCATGTAACGCAATCAGCTGAAAGAACAGTTACAGAAGAGACAGAAACACAAGATTCAGTTTTATTATTAAATACTGAAAGCGAATCTCAAGAATCAAAATGGACATATGATGCTACAAACGCATTAATTGCGAGTATGCATAATTATATGGAAGACTTTGGACATCCAAAGAAAAGAAAACTCATTTTCAGTAACCTTAGTAATGATTTACTAAGTCAGGGATTTGCATATAGTGAACAGTCTTGTAGAAACAAGTTTAAAAGTTTAGAAAGGACTTACAAATCTAATAAAGATAAAAACCTAAAATCAGGAAGAGGAGCGAGTAGGTTCTTTTTTTATGATAAAATGGAAGAACTTTTGGGGAACAAACCAGCAAATAAAAATGATCATACATTGGAGTCTTCTGTCCCTTCTCCGCTTAGCTTAGATACCAATTCAAATTCTACGCTATCCGAAACACCACCGCTTTTGAGTCCAAATCCAGATGAATCTGTAAAAAGGGGAATAAAACGTAAATCAGAAAAAGAAACAGAAAAACAGAAACGACATGAAGAGAGAATGAATATAGAAAAAGAAAAACTACAAGTTGAGAAAGAAAAAATTCGCATTTTACAACAATTGTTGGATAAATTGAATTGATTTGTGCTGTTTATATATTTTTTGTATTAATTAGTATGAAGTATCTAGTTTGATTCGTTATTACATAAAATATTTAAAATTTTTATTTACAGTACTTTCTTGTGTGTAGCAACATAGACTGAATTTGAGTTTATAGTGTTTTTAGGATTATTATAAATAAACGCAATTTTTCTGTAGGTACTCCGTATATTTAATGTACTTACACGGTACTTATTTATATAGTTATACTATTCATGCTTTTTTTTAAATTACACTGAATCTTCTTCGATTGATAATATTTCAATATTTGTATTGTCCTTTTCCTTAATACACAGGTTGTGTAGAATACAACTTGCCATCACAATTTTTACACACAGTTTAATGTCATAATTATTTATGTACAATAATCGGCGAAATCTTGACTTCAGTAATCCAAATGAATGTTCAATACTTATTCTAACTGAAGAATGATTAAAATTGAACTGTTTTTGTTCTTGAGTTAATGTTCCAGTATCTTTATATGGTGTAACCAACCAAGGTAATCTAGGGTAAGCTGAATCACCCAGAAGACTGTAGTTTTCAAAATAATTGGGGTTTTGGGCCATAGCATACAAATTTGACCTTCGCAACACACGAGCGTCATGTAATGATCCCGGTTCGCCACAAAATACGTCTGTTAACATCTTGTCTGCGTCACAAATAGCTTGCAAAATGATACTTGGAAAACCCTTCCTATTTACATAATTATCCCCTTGCTCAATGGGTTTCTTTATTCTTATGTGGCAGCAATCTATAACTCCGATTACATTGTCAAACTGTCCCTTCTTCCTTTTTTTTTTAAATATTGCTGCACATTTCTGCTTCATTTCATTGGTACTAGGCCAAACAATATACTCTGACTTTAGTGTTAATAAAAAATTAAGCACTCTTGTTAAAACACAGTGAGCAGAACTAAGGCTTACGCAGAATCTATCAGATATTTGACGAAATGTTTCATTGTTACTTAAATACCACAATGTTAACAACACAGATTTTTCACTTGAAATTTTTTTAACGCCATAATCGTGTATTGGGATTACATGGCTTGAGTCAAGACGACCCAACAGCATTTCCACAGTCTTTCTGCTTATTCTAAAATGTGATTCAAATGTTTTGTTACTATAATGGGGCACGATTTGATCAACAAATTCCTCAATTTTCTTGATTTTTATCCGCGGACCTTCTTCTCTGGACGAGTCTGAGTCTGATGAATCAGAAGTACTCCAGCTATCCATGGTATCAGTTAAATGTACTGTAATAAAACAAAAAGCAAATTTATGTTTTAGTTTTTAATTATGTTATTATACTTACAAATAACTTGTTGTAAATACATTTTGAGGGTTTAAATTAGTTTCATAGGTTAGGTGTCTCAAGCAGAAATGTCATATCATAAGTCATATGTTTACTTTGTTCGAATTACAAAGCAACTCGCACCAGAGTGATTCACACCAGTGTAAATTGCACAGCGTTAGTTGCACGCTAATTCGAAAGCAGCTATTGTACAGTAATTAGAGAAGTTTATATTATCATCGGAAGCGTTCGGGAAAGTTCGAGTTATAGCATAAAATGTTGATTTCAGATATGTTCGTATTTGGTCGTAAGATCGAGTTAGTGTAATTTTTTTATAACTACTTTAAAATTACACATTAGCTTATAAAGGATTATATATAGGTATGTCTAATTACATTTTTTAGCTTTCTCGAAAATAACAATGCAATTAAAATGTAGAAAGTAATGTTAAAATAAGCAATAAATGTTTGAAATAATAGCGCCTTATTATTTTACTATGATAGGTCGGGAACCTTTAATTTAATAATATCTATAATTATAACACAACATTTTTTTGAATGCGTAGCAAATTCCTTTCGAGTAATTAAACGGAAGATTAGCATAAAATATGTTATGTTGCATAATGTATTGCTCTACATTTAAAAGTTCATTGAAACGTTTTATATGGTTGCACATTATAAATCGGTTGAAATCATGAAATTTCGATTGAGCTACACGTTTATTAATTTTTAATAAAGAATTAGGAGCGTATTTAGATTTGTCGATGATGGTCGAAACCACACGTTTTGGGTATAATTGGGTTGCATTAAAATTTTAGCTAACGTTATAAAAGCAACATTCTGTAAGCAATTGCAAGTTGAAGATCATTTTACACTGTTATGATGCGGCGTATGATAAATAAAATTTAATAAGAGAATATTTTAGCATGGGTCGTCATTTGCGATAACGCTAACTTTATAATAGTGTTCAAACAAAATGTATTAAATCTACATAGTATTTATGAGGATAACGTCAATACCGATTTAAATATTAGTAATCCGACTGCAAATTTTTTATTTAGAGCTGTTTTAGACTAATCAGAATTGACCACGCACAGTAGCACCACCTCTAACTTTATCATAAAAATATAGGGTTTTAAAAGGTCCTCAATTATACCAATTCCCTTTGACGATTATAAAAAATGTTTGTTTGATCAAAACAGTTTTAAAGCTAATCAACGACACATTCAATCTAAACAGCGCAACGTGTTCTCAGTTAAACAATGTAAAATTGTTCTTAGTCCTTATGACGATAAACGCATGCTCAGTTTTAATAGTACTGAAACAAGACCGTGGGGTTATCTATATCAACCGTTTGAAGCGAATTAAATTCAATAATCGTTGCAGGAACACACCATCAACAACTAACAGTAAACTATATAATTTGTTTAACAGTTTGCATTCAACTAGGTGATTTGTACACAAACCATTGATAAATTAAACAGTTTTGTTGTTGAGCACGCAAATTATCTATAAATTAGGAAATCATCTATTGTTTATCTATATTGACGGCTTATACAGTTTTTAATCTTTTATTGTGTGATGGGTTGAATAAAAAAATCAAATCATTTTCTATATCAAGCCGAATTAAGATTTCTTTTCATATCGATCACTAAAAAACTATAATTATTTTCCGACAAATTGAACACATCTTAAATTCGTCAGATGATAAATTAGCGCTTACATTATTCTTATAAATATGCTGTAGATTCAATACATCTTGTTTGCAGACTATTATAAGATTAGCATTATCATGAATTAATTGTTTTGGAATGCAATCATAGGTTTGACATAAGTAAAAACAATTTATGCTATTATGGTGACTCATACTAAAATGTTCTCTCATTAAATTTTGTTTATCACACGCGACATCTACATACAGCTTTGCAAACCGACCGCTTTACAAACCGACTACTTTGCAAACCGACCGTTTTGCAAACCGCTATACAAACAGGTGGTTTGTTTGCGAACAGCTTTACAAACAGGTGGTTTGTTTGCAAACAACTTTACAAACACGTGGTTTGTTTGCAAACAGCTTTACAAACAGGTGGTTTGTTTACTAACAGCTAGTTGCTTTGCCTTTTTTTTGTTTTTGTGAATGGTTAGTTGGTTTGTTAGGGCAGTTAACAACTTTACAGGTGGTTTGTTTACTAATAGCTAGTTGCTTTGACATTTTTTTGGTTTTTGAATGGTTAGTTGGTTTGTTAAGGCAGTTTTCGCTTCCTGCTTTAGACCAATTGTAATTAACCACGCCCCTATTAACCGCTTTTCTAACAACACTTATCTATCAATTTGTTTAGTCAAAAATCACATTGGTTTGTTACATTGGTTCCAAAGTTGTAATTTGCAACCGGAATATTAAAAGTCGACACCCAAATTTGTAATTTGACACCAGAAATCGGTTTGTTGAAGCGGCTTAAAAATCAGTCATCGTTTTTTCCTATTTTTAATTTGTTTTATTGTCAGTGCTAAGTTTAATAAATTAGTTTCCTAATCCGTTGGACGGATTTCACTCGGATTACCAATATTTAAATCGGTATTGACGTTATCCTCATAAATACTATGTAGATTTAATACATTTTGTTTGAACACTATTATAAAGTTAGCGTTATCGCAAATGACGACCCATGCTAAAATATTCTCTTATTAAATTTTATTTATCATACGCCGCATCATAACAGTGTAAAATGATCTTCAACTTGCAATTGCTTACAGAATGTTGCTTTTATAACGTTAGCTAAAATCTTAATGCAACCCAATTATACCCAAAATGTGTGGTTTCGACCATCATCGACAAATCTAAATACGCTCCTAATTCTTTATTAAAAATTAATAAACGTGTAGCTCAATCGAAATTTCATGATTTCAACCGATTTATAATGTGCAACCATATAAAACGTTTCAATGAACTTTTAAATGTAGAGCAATACATTATGCAACATAACATATTTTATGCTAATCTTCCGTTTAATTACTCGAAAGGAATTTGCTACGCATTCAAAAAAATGTTGTGTTATAATTATAGATATTATTAAATTAAAGGTTCCCGACCTATCGTAGTAAAAGAATAAGGCGCTATTATTTCAAACATTTATTGCTTATTTTAACATTACTTTCTACATTTTAATTGCTTTGTTATTTTCGAGAAAGCTAAAAAATGTAATTGGACATACCTATATATAATCCTTTATAAGCTAATGTGTAATTTTAAAGTAGTTATAAAAAAATTACACTAACACGATCTTACGACCAAATACGAACATATCTGAAATCAACATTTTATGCTATAACTCGAACTTTCCCGAACGCTTCCGATGATAATATAAACTTCTCTAATTACTGTACTATGTATTCTTTGATTTACACAAAATTCAAATTTAAAAAGTTGTGTGCGCACCCGAACTTGCCCGAACAAAATGCAGCATTACCGTACATTATATAAGGCTGCAAATAATCATACTTTTCATTCCAACCATAAACTAAGTATTTGTAGACGAGTAACTTCAATTGAGAGAAAAGGAATAACGTTTTAACTTTTCCCCACAACCGTTAGAGGTCACTATGTAATAATTATCGGTAAAAAAAACAAACACAGCAAATTTTATTTCCCTCTTTTTCGTACCTTGAAGGCTAAAAACGCTGAATTGCATTTCTCGAATAAAATCGACTAAATAATGCAAGTTATTTTTACACGTGTTTGATTCTAACGTTTATTACTATTTAAAAACTGAAGGTTTTCATATTCGTTTTAAAGAAAAGTTGTTACAATATTCACACGGTGTTGATTCGAATGAAACTGGAAGTTATTTATATTGTATTTGTGCAAATAAAAAATGTTATATAAAATAAGTCGCTTTTTTTAATGCATAATTATAAAAAAGTGACAATTTTCATAACTATTCTTTCAAAAACAAGAAAACATTCAAAATAAATAATTTTAATAACAATGGGTGCTATCCACACCCACACATTAAGTTTAAAATTCGCGCTATTTGTTTTCCCCACAACCGTTGTAGGGCGCCATAAACTGTTGTCCAAGTTTATATACAGGAGATTCCCCTCTAAGTATATCTTCTCTCTGATTCCAACATTAATCGCCATGTTTAAATGTACTCACTGCAACAAATCTTTTGCAAAAAAGTATAATTTAACTAGACACTCACGCGAGAGTTGTTTAGAAAAAGTTAGTAATGATAATAATTCCGGGCCAACAAAAATCCCTAAAAAAGGTGTGTATATTTTTTATACGTATAGGTATTCATATTCAACTTAATTTTTTTTAGACAATGTGCATATTTTAAATGAATTAGCATCAACCTCTTCAAGTAAGTCTATTTATATTTTTTCAAATCAGCAAATAAACAGTTTTTTAATAATATAGATACATATTGTGAATTCTGTGAAATACACGTTAACAACAAAATGTATCAGGCTCATTTGCGTACTTTAAAGCATAAAAACAGTTGTGAGCTTGAACTAAGAAATAGTGTGATGATTTTAAAACGGACGTTTAAGAGTAGAATAGTTAGTTATAGAGTTTATGGAAAATCGACGTTATCAATCAACGTAAACGAATTTCTCAATGAATTAAAAAGCAAAGTTTTAAATTTAGTTGAAGAAAACATCGAGCGACTTAATGCTATTAAATTCAATGTTGAATTGTATGGTAAATATTTTCTCCAAACTAAAGAACTATTAGAAATTAAATCGTTTAATACAAGATATAAGAATATCAGAATTTCAAGAAAGAGATTCAGGTAAATTTATATCTCCCATTTATGTTTACATGTTAATGATTTATGTATGTTTTTAGGATGGACACTGTCAAAATTGCTATATTTAGAAGTCAACATATGTAAGTACAATCCTATAAGAGCCTCATCATATTTATCTTTACCACTCGAAATCGGAAAAAGAAAAGCAGTTCTAAATATTAAGAATCAAGATAATATGTGTTTTAAATGGTGTATCTTAGCTCATCTTCATCCAGTGCATTGGAGAAATCACCCCGACCGACTCCAACACTATACTCCTTTCGCTGATGAACTGTTGTTTGATAATCTGGCCTTTCCTATTTCGTTAAAAGATATTAAAATTTTTGAAAACTTAAATAATATTTCGGTTAACGTGTATGGACTTGAAACGGTTTTAAGAAAATCTGGAGAAAATGTGTGCGAGGTGGTTGGATCGCTTCACCACACGAATCAAAAACGAAATATTCACGTAAACCTTCTATTAATTTCTAACGATTTTGGTCAGACACATTACTGTTTACTTCGTAATATGAGTACGCTGCTTAATAGTCAGTTAAATAAAAACGCTAATGCAAAATACTTTTGCGATGGTTGTTTGTTATACTTTCACAGTCAGTTTAATTTAGACAAACACCAGCAACATGATTATAACCATATTTATACTAAATTACCTACAACTAACTTAATCAAACATAAAACCGGTAATCTTAGACCAGAAAATATATTAAAATTTGAAAATTACGGAAAAAAGCTAAAAGTCCCTTTGTCGTGTATGCTGATTTTGAGTGTATTCTACAACCAATTAGCTTTAGCAAACCAAATCTGCAAGAATCATTTACGGTTAAAACGTTTAAATATAATCCTTGTAGTTTTGCTTATTTTATAAAATGTTCATTCGATGACAGCTTATCTAAGTTTTATACGTATAGAGGTCCAAATTGCGCACAAATTTTTATAGAAACACTAACTTACGGTTGCGAGAAAATTTATTCAGAATATTTTGTTACGCCAAAACCTATGAACGATCTAACTATTGAACAAAAATTTGAATTTGAAAATGCGAAATGTTGTCATATTTGTTTAAACGAGTTTGAACCCAATTCTCGAATTGTTAGGGACTATTATCATTTAACTGGTCAATTTAGAGGAGCTGCACACGGTGTTTGCAATTTAAATTTTCAGCTTCCACATTTTATACCGGTTTTTTTTTCATAATTTGAGTAATTATGATGCACATTTGTTTATCAAAGAATTAGCTTGTAACCATAAAAACATTAACGTTATTGCACAGAATAAAGAAAAATACATCAGTTTTAGTAAAACAATAATTAATCAAACTGGAGCAATACCTCCTTTTCGTTTAAAATTTTTAGATTCATTTCGATTTATGGCTTCATCGTTAGATAAACTTGCTCGACTGCCTTCATATAATGAATTTTATGATCAATTGCGCGATTCGGATATATCAGAAAATGACTATACGCGGGCTCACGAGGTATGGAATTCATTCGAATGTAATAATTTGGGGGAGTATTCAGATTTATATCTGAAATCAGGTGTTTTGTTATTGACCGATGTTTACGAAACTTTTCGAGAAATATGTTTAAATATTTATGGGTTGGATCCAGCACAATACCTTACAGCAGCGAGTCTGGCTTGGAATGCGGCGCTAAAACCCACTGGTGTTGAGTTAGAATTATTTACAGATGTCGATTTGATACATTTTATAAAAAAAGGCATTAGAGGGGGGATAAGTATGTGTAGTAAGAGACAAGCGGTTGCCAATAATGTATTTATTCCAAATTATGATGCAAACAAACCATCTTCTTTTATAATATACATCGATGCGACGAATTTATATGGTGCGTCAATGTCGGAGGTCATGCCTATCAAAAACTTTGAATGGTTGTCGGTAGAAGATGTTGAAAGCTTTAGTTTAAATAAAAATTATGTTATTTCTGAAATTGGATATATTTTAGAAGTTGATTTAGAGTATCCACACATATTATATGATTTACACAATGACTTGCCTTTTTGTGTAGAGTCTATTATTCCTCCAAACACTAAAACTAAAATAAAAAATTGATTCCAAATTTGAGGAATAAAGAAAAATATGTAATACAATTTACAGCAAGCAATCGCTAATGGTCTGATATTAACAAAAATTTATAGAATACTAAAATTTAAACAATCTGCTTAGTTAAAATCATATATTGATCTTAACACTCAGATGCGAAATAAATCTAAAAACAAATTTGAAAAAGACTTTTTTAAATTAATGAACAACTCTGTTTTTGGCAAGACAATGGAAAATGTTGATAAACGGGTAGATGTTCGGTTATTGACACATTGGAAAAACATTGGTAAGAAAGTCGGTGTAGAAACGCTTGTATCAAAACCAAATTTTAAAAACTGTCTAATATTTTCAAACCTAAAAAATCAGACCTTAGTTGCTATACAGATGGATAGGTTAAACATTGAATATAATAAACCCATTTATGTAGGTTTTTGCGACTTAGAAATATCTAAATTAATCATGTATAATTTTTATTATAATCATCTAAAGGTTAAATACGGTGATAGGGTTTGTCTTTTATATACAGATACCGATTCTTTTATTTTAGAAGTTTAAGCCAATAATTTTTATAGTGATATGAAACATGATTTAGATAAATTTGACACATCAAATTTTACGTTAAATAATACACACCAAATTTTAATATCGAACTCTGTGGTAGGAAGAATGAAGGACGAATATGGAGGTAGAATATTATGGGACTTTTTAGGAACCGGTTCTAAGGCTTATATTGTAAATTGTGTTACGTTTTTTTATTTAGTAACGTTCTCAAATGAACGCACCAGTTAAGAATTTATTCAGTAACGTTTTGCAACGTAAATATAAAATGTGCCTCTACAAGGAGATGCGGGTTTGGACTAAGGTTTAGTTTAACGCATGCGTTACGGGCATTTGGCGCCTTCTTGTCAGCTTGTCTTGTAGTTGCTAAGCACGTAGTTTGACGCCGCTATAAAAATTTAGTTTTAAATGGTCAACTCTTAGCTTGGTAAGTTTTCTAATCCACATTTTATTGTTGCTAACTTAGACAATTATTTACAGAGGGTTTTTATCTTTCCGATTTTCTTTATTTCTTTTGGCTGCTTGCTCCTAAATGTAACCGTTTACAAAGAATAAAAGGGTACAAGATGGCGGGTGAAAGTCAACCTCGCACATCTCTCTTGCGTCGATGCTAAAGATGGCGACGAGTGCCGTTATGCGTTATAATTACGATGTCTGATTGAGACAATTTATCTAATCCTTACTGTTCGATTTGGAATAATTACGGCGAATGATCGTTTCTACAAGATTTCATTGGATGCAGCCTATGGAAATTGACAATGCTAATTTTCTTTTCTTAAGTTAAGTAAACGTAACTTCATTTATCAGCTTCTAGAAGTAAACTAATATATTGTGGTAATTTTGCTTATGTGCTAACCTACATTAAATGTGAAGTGTGGGAGGTGCTGTCTTACTTTTGTGTGTTTTAGCTACTTTCTTTTCCAACCACTAAGGACGAACACTTGGACAGAGCTCTGGACTAGTCGATCGATTGGTGTATGTAAAACATTGTTACCTGTGACAGTAAGGTAGTATCCTGCTATATTTTTACATTTTATGTAGTGTTATTTGCTTTAACGATTCATAATTGATTGTGACTAGACCAAGTTTGCTTAAGCTTTTTGATTGAGTAGACGTTTACTTCAATTTACTTAAATTTCACTTAAATATTACTACATATGATTTAATTGCATCTAATCGTACTTAATTTTACTTAATTTGTTTGGATTACTCTACGAGTAAGTAATGAAAATTTGTTTCGACGATGATTGCACCGAGGGAAATTACTCCCTAACGGTAGAAATTACAAAAATTCTTTAATTTGTGTTCTCGACTCGTATGTATTTAGAGTCCATATTAACTTAGGTTTAATTTGCTTACTATATGTATATATTATTCTTATATCTATTGTATCCTTAAGTAAAGTATATTTACTGTATATGTATTTCTTTGATTGGTTTTGGTAATTTAGCCAGAATTACACCTGTTAATTCAAAATAAACTACCTGGCGCCTGGATCTCTGGGTATTTTCTAAATCTCTCAAGTATCAAAGTGGATATTAATTTTATTATTATATAAGCTATCTCCAAATTCGGCTGCATTATTATTTCTAACCTACTTCCCCTCTCCTTAGCTAGGGCAATATTCTTTTGACTATTAATTCCAATTGGAATTCTTCTGCATCCATTATTACTACCCCACTGCAGCTGGTAGGGGTAGGTAATAATTGTGAGGGCGAATTAACTCCTAAAGCAAAGGGTGTTCCTTATCACGCTTCAAAAAATTTGACAATAGATGAATACAGAAAAGCTACTTTAATACATGGAGAAAAGATTTACAGAAAATTTAGTGGTTTTAGATCGTATTTACATACTATATATACAGAACTAAAAAATAAGGTTGCATTATCGTTTTTTGTTAGTTAGTTAGTACATTAGCTTGGGGACATAAAGATATACCGAACAAATGTAGAAACATGGAGGAAACATAAAATGCTATTTTATTCTCTACTATAACGTATAAGCTCAAGTTTGGTGGTTATAGTGTGTTTAGTGACATACTATATGTTGCCTTTCCACCTGTAGCATATTTTGTTTATGTTATTTTTTGATTAGATACAAGAAATGAAACAATATAGAATGAAATGAAAACGGAATCTATTGATAGAATTTGTATATTCAAATGTGACGGTTTAATTTAATATACTATTATGTAAAATATAAAGTATGTATATTTTGAAATTATACAACAGAAACAGACTGAGTAATATATTATTCATCTGTTAATCAATGTATTTTACCTTATTATATAAATAGTTTAATCACACTATCAAATATTGTAAATATAGTATTTACTGTAATTGCAATAATTGTTTTATTAATATAACCCGAATGCGAAACTCGATCCTCGAACACAGCCGAAGAAAACTCGATCTTACCCGAAATTCAAATTGCGCGCGCACCCGAACTTACACGAAATTCAAATTTGTAAAAAGCCCGCCGTAATGAAAACCCGATCTCTCCCGATCTTAGACAAAATTCAAATTTAAAAAAAATCGCGGGAAAATGAAAACCCGATCTTAAAATTTGAAAAATTATGCGCGCACCCAAACTTACACGAAATTCAAATTTGAAAATTACGATCGCACACGAACGCATACGAAGAAACTCCGATCTTACCCGAACGCATTCAAATCGGTTGATGGGTGTGGCTGAAAATAAGTAGGAGTAGTTTCGACCAATCAGGTTGATTGGTAATAATTAGAGGTGGTGCCAGTGGGGGCGTCATGGATTCTGATTGGTTTAGAACAAAAAAGTGGAGGGGGGAGCCTACATGTTAATTGCCCATAAGAAAAGTAAGAGAGGGGGGAGCTGAAGTGGCGTAGAACTGGCGAATCTACCCTACTACTAAACTTAACACGTCTTATCAACTACAAATTCAAAAATTTTTGAAACAGGAACTTATTAGGCCATTTTAGGTATATAAACCGGGCTCTGATGACTGTGGCATGTGACGAAAGCTTAGCTTGTGTAAGAATGACAATACGGGAATTATCCAGATTAGAAAATTGTATTAATATTGTATTTTAAATTTGTAAGATAATTTTCTAATAAACCGCAAAACGTAAACAAGAATCCTTAGTTTAGTCCAAGATAAATCTAAGTGTCAGTTGGTATAAAAACGGCGGGTCAAATTCTATGTTATCATGCTGTTAAATCTTAAAGATACACCGCTGCTAATAATTCATAGTAAATCACAGTCACCCTAAGTAGTAAGGGTTGGGACAATGATTAAGTTTAAGATTTTAAAAAATGTACTGATTCAACCATTAGAATGAAAACAAGTAGTATAGAATAGTGATGTAAGAGCTTGTATAAGCAAATAAATATAATAAATAAATAAATACAAGTACTTTAATATACAGTTCACAAATAAATTAATCACATAATCAACATTGGTCCATACGAGTCGGATTGAATTATGCAAATTAAGAAAATAAACGTTCACTTTAATACAAAATCAAATATATAACAAGTGCCGACTATTAGGAAAACATTCCTCCGGTTCAAATTAAAAGTGTGTAAAGTGGCAATCAACGAAAATTCAAGTCGTCGATTCGTAACCACTGTCTCTATTGAAATTGTTAGGATGTTTGATAATTTCAATAGCTTCTCTAATCTTTCTTGATTTCCAGTTCTTTGTTTTAGAAAATTTTCTGACACATGGTTACCTGTTATTTCTTAATCTTAATTTGTCCACCATTGACACTTAAGCTACGTCTAGAGTTTTTATGGTGGTTTTCCTTTAGACCTTTGAGCGAATGCTGTAGCTAAATAACTTGCGCTTATTATCTAGTTCCCTTATAGTTATTGTTTTTAGTTACCTTAGTTTTTATAATTGTCAAATTAATTTAATTTTTGCCTGACGAAGAACTTGGATAAAGTTCGAAAGCTAGCAATTATATTTCTAAATAAATAATACACCATTTACCCTAAAAATAATTTAATATGTTTTATGGTGAAAGTTTTATGTTTAAAAATTTATGTTCAGATTATACAGAAAAATCAAATAGTAGCGCATCACCAATAACATCCTCGTCTAGCAATAATCAAGTTCAAGTAAAATTACCTGAAATTAAACTGGTTACCTTTGACGGGCAGTATTCAAATTGGTTGGAATTTCTGGACTCATTTAATGCTTTAGTTGAGACAAATAATACGTTGTCTAACATTCAAAAATTTTATTATTTGCGATTAAGTGAAAATTATCAAACTGCTTGGCAATTACTCATTGATAGATATGAAAATAAAGAATTAATAATACTTAATCACACTCATTCTATTTTTGAGCTACCACGTATTACTAAACAGTGTCATATTCAATTAAGAAGTTTATTAAGTAGTTATATGAGGCCGGTTCTAGCGCAAATTTTCGCGCGCTTTTTAAAAAATTTGAATTTCGTGTAAGTTCGGTTGAGATTGTATTTTGTTCGACTGTGTTCGTGTGCGCTCGTAATTTTCAGTGTCAAATTTCAACTTCCGGTGTCAGATTTCAACTTCCGGTGTAGGATTACAACGTCCGGTACCGAATTACAACTTCCGGTGTCAGATTTCAACTTCCGGTGTCAGATTACAACTTCCGGTGTCAGATTTCATTGCTGTGCATTGTCAGCAAATTTTTTCGAGTTCATTAGCTATGATGAATCAACAAATTTTCTATAATGAACTTACGGTGTCTACTTTGTTTCCGCTTAAGTTCAATGATCTGCAAAAACGCTGAATTAACTAGAAAGCTCATATACTTCGCTTTTTTTTTAAAATATGACTTCTTGCAGATTCACAAATTTTTTTATAGCACTTATAAAATCAAATCAATGAAAATCACATATTTATTTAATTAATTATTGTATGCAATTCAAATAGTATTACAGTTAACTTTATTTAAGTTACAATTAAAATTTATAAATTATTTTTTATAAAGACTAACAAAACAATGTTTTTTTCCTGCAGATGGTATTATATTTTATATTACATTTAGCAATTATTTTTGTTTTAAAGTTTATAAAAATCCAATATCATGCAAAAAAATTATCAATTTATTTGAGTAATTCTTTATATGCATTTAAAAGTGTTTAGTTAATTTTAATTTAGAAAGTAAAGTTAAAAAATGCGCAATTAGTTCTTAATATAAATTCCATTCATAATTACTATTTATATACACAAACAAAATGCCGATTTAACTATTGAGTAAATTTCATGTTACAAATCTAGACATTGCGAAGAATGTAGTTATATAATTTCTTCAATGCAAAAATAATCCATTTATTTAATTTAGATTATAGTATTAGAAATATTTTAACTTTACTTACTTACATTATTATAGTAACATAAAGAAACTGTTTTTTCCACAGATGTTATATTATACGAGGGTCGTTAGCATATTTTTTTTTGTTGACTTAGTTTTTACGCTACCAACACCTTAAAATAACAAAATTCACTAAGTTTATAAGATCCACCCGATAAATTTGATTAAAATAATAACTGAAATCCATACGTTTTATATGCATATTAAAATTACAATTAAAATAAAAGACTCTAACGTTAAAGTGTTTTCTCAGCATATAACAAGTCGTTGACACTCATAATTTTGTTGATTTGCATTATTCAGCTTTGATTATAAATGTTTATAATATAAATTGTTTTATTACATGTTAAAAAACTCGAAAAATCAAATCAATCCCTTATTTATTTAAGTAATTATTGTATGCAATTCAAATAGTATTACAGTTAACTTCATTTAAATTACAATTAAAACTTATAAATCATTTTTTATAAAGACTAACATAAAAATGTTTTTATTCCCGCAGTTGATATATTTTATATTACATTTAGCAATTATTTTTGTTTTAAAGCTGATAAAATATAAATTTCATGAATGAAAAAATTATCAATTTATTTAATTTATAGTATACACTTATGCGTTTGGTTTGAGATTGCAATTTTAAGAATACCTTTTCAAAGCATTTCGTTGCGTTAATGGCTGCATCAGTCAAATAAACTCAAAATAGGACCCCAGATATTTTTTTTTCTCGTATTCATACTAGGTGATGTGTTGTATTTGCATCAGTGTTTCCAATAATTTTTTTTATAGGTGTTAAGTTACATATTAACATATGAATCATTGACGCTCTTATAATATGTAAACTATTTATTTATTTGTTTAATTATGCATTTCAAGTTAATACACCATTAAACTAAACTAACTGGAATATATAGAAATAAATCTATCATAAGCAATAAAGGACTAACTTGTTTATCCAAAATATCAGGAATGGTTCCTATCAAATTTTTTAGAGCCATTCTAAAATCACATTATTAAGGATCAAATATTCGTATGCATATTTAGTCTTTGAATATGAAAAAATGCCTAACTGTTGTCAACTTAAGATAACAAAATTTAATGATTTTTATAGTAGAAAATATAACTTCACTTCAATAATTTTGACTCACTGAAATCAATACAAAAGGATGGAAATTCTAATAAATAAAGTCTTGTTATACGTTGCTAAATATTTTTCAATTAAACTCTATTCATCGTTTTAGCATTTATTATTATTTATATACAATGTTACATTTAACTAATATTTAATATTCAAAAAAATAAAACAATTAAAATTTAGAATGTAAAAAAATAGATAATAAATATTTGAAATAATGATGTCTTATTCATTTTTTTTTACTTTTACAAGTCAAAAACCTTTAATGATTAAATTTATTTTCTATTAAATATAGTTTCATCACCTTAAGATAACAAAATTTAGTCTTTTTGTAGCGGAAAATATAACTTAACCTCAATAATTTTGGCTCATATTGCAAATTTGATTAAAATAGTAACTGAAATCAACACAAAACGATGGAAAAAGTAAGCAATTTAAACAGTAAATTTTTATTACACGTTGCTAAATATATAAATACTTTATTTACAAAGTTTAAAAAAACCTAAATTAAAAAAAATTAAGATTTAAACATTTAAACAACCGTATGATAAACTAATAATCTGTAACACTAGACATAATATACCCGGGTCGATGATGTAGTATTTCCATTACACACAACACATTATGAGAATTAATGTTATTTTCACAATTTAAAAAATGTTCAAATGCTTCAAAACTTTGCATTTCATCATCTTCTTTACAGTTTTCGTTCACATAGTCGTCGTTGTTGTCTTCATAACCATTGACAATTTGTTTAATTCTGTTTTTTTCAGTTTTCTGTTTAAGCACACTTTCTACTATATTATTGTAGTATTCTTTTAATTTATACGATTTCATTAAATCCAATCGATAGTTAATTGTAGGTTTTAAATTAAAAATGTTGTACATATCATATTTATCCAAAGTACACGATCGATAATCACGACACAACGTAATTGTTTTTAAAAAATTCGAATTTTTATTTAACGGAGATAATCCTGGTTCAGAATACTTCCAATTGTAGAATAATTTTAAATCTTTGGATATATTGATTGATTTACTTAGGTTTTGAATAGAAACATTGATGTTTAACAATTTCGCTTCTTCAAGAATAGGCGTGATTTCGGTGGAATTATAGAAAAAATCGTTCATTAAATAAGATTGAAGTTTCATAAATTCGGTCCATTCTTCTACAGTTAGTAGTACGTTATTTTTATCATAATGATTACAAACAACAACATTGCATCTGATATTTCTACATATACCACCATTTTCACACGTGTCACTGTTTACATCACTCCAAATTCGTATAACAGAATCAAGATGCAAATACGTGCTATACCCAATTTCAATATATTTGTAACCGTCATGATCGATTCTGTAGCAAGTTGAGTTTACAAGTGTTTCATTTGAAGCGTTATCATATTGCACAAGTCGAGTTTCTTCGATCAAATTGTATTCTGTACACATCGATCGTAGCGAATCAGATCCTTTTATTCTTTCATCATCATTTTCAACATCAATATTATTATGACTCATACAATGCGTCGTAGTTGAATCCAAATATAATGGAACACTTTTAGATTTTGCTTTTCCTATAAACCATTTTATATCATTATCTAACCGATCACTCATTTTGAAATTAAATCAGCTTATACACAAAACGCACAAATATATCTGTATCGTACTGTCTTCGATAATGCAGAATTAGAACTGATCGTAATCTACAATCACAACTCTCATACAGTACAGATAACTTCACGTAATTGAATGAGATCGAACTACCCTGCTTTTTTGAACTTAAATTTTAGGTAAGATGGCCGTTCTGACTCAACATTTTTAGCGTTTGAAAATCATGCATTTAAAATTAATACAAAATTAAATTAAAATAACTTGAATAAGTAGAAGTAAAACTATGTCGTCAACGATAAAGTAGTCTAGCTGACCCACTCATCACAAAATATAGGAAATGGTTTCTATCAATTTTTTTAAAGACTACTTAATCACTTTATAGAGGATTATATATCCAATTACATATTTAGTGTTTGAAAATAGCAAAACAGTTTACAAGGTCCACCCCAGCAAATTTGATAAAAATAAAATAATAATTGAAGTTATCAATATTACTATTTATTAATATTTCGAGGTTTTCATCAATTAACAACAAAACTTTGTTTTTTAATTCATTTTGAATTTTTTTACGTGGTTTGATAACGCCGGTTTTCCATATACCCTATAACTACCTATTCTACTCTTAAAGATCTGTTTTAAAATCATTACATCATTTCTTAGTTTAAGTTTACATTTTTTTATGTTTTAAAGTACGCAAGTGAGCCTCATACATATTGTTATTAAGGTAAATTTCACAGCATTCACAATATGTACTTATATTATTAAAAAACTGTTTAGTTGATGATTTAAAAAAAAATACCCACCAAGAAAAGTTCTAATAGACCTTCTTCATATCCTCATTTCAATAATGTTTTAAATTGCGATGGGATTCAATTTCCCATTACTATAAAAGATATAAGAACATTTAAAAAGCTTAACAATTTATCAATTAATTTGTTCTGTAGATATAGAATATTAAAAACTTTTGAAGCTGATCAACAACTCATTAAATCTAAAAAACACAACATGTTCTCAGTTAAGCAAAGTAAAGTTGTTCTTAATTAAGACGTGGGGTTATCTATATCAACGGTTTGAAGCGAATTAAATTCAATAATCGTTGCAGGAACACACCATCAATAACTAACAGTAAACTATATAATTTGTTTAACAGTTTATATTCAACTAGGTGATTTGTATACAAACCATAGATAAATTAAACAGTTTTGTTGTTGAGCACGCAAATTATCTATAAATTAGAAAATCATCTATTGTTTATCTATATTGACGGCTTATAAGTACAGTTTGTAATCTTTATTGTGTGATGGGTTGAATAAAAAATCAAAACTTTTTCCGTATCTACTGAATTAATATCTCTTTCTATATTGATTACTAAAAAACCATAATTATTTATCCATTCCTCAAATGATAAATTGGCGCTTACATTATTCTTAGAAATATGTTGTAGATTTAATACATCCTGTTTGCAGACTATTATAAGGTTAGCATTATCATGAATTAATTGTTTTGGAATGCAATCATAGGTTTGACATAAGTAAAAACAATTTATGCTATTCTGGTGACCTATACTAAAATGCTCTCTCATTAAATTTTGTTTATCACACGCGACATCTACAAACAGCTTTGCAAACCAACCGCTTTGCAAACCGACCATTTTGCAAACCGACCGCTTTGCAGACCGCTTTACAAACAGGTGGTTTGTTTGCAGACAACTTTACAAACAGGTAGTTTGTTTGCAAACAGCTTTACAAACAGGTGGTTTGTTTGCAAACAGCTTTACGAACAGGTAGTTTGTTTTCAAACAGCTTTACAAACAGGTAGTTTGTTTGCAAACAGCTTTACAAACAGGTGGTTTGTTTGCAAACAGCTTTACAAACAGGTAGTTTGTTTGCAAACAGCTTTACAAACAGGTGGTTTGTTTACTAACAGTTAGTCAGTTTGAAATTTTTTGGTTTTTTAAGGTTAATCCGTTAGTTAAAACAGCTTTCACATCTTCCTTTATATCAATCAAATTTTACTACACCTATTAACACCACTTCTAACATCATCCATCTAACAATTTGATTGTCAAAAAGGAAATCGATTTGTTATATTGGTTTAAAAATAGGTTTGTTGAGGTGGCTTCCGCATCATGCTTTAGAATTGACCACGCCTCTTAACCACACCTCTAATAACATTTATCTATCAATTTAATTGGTCAAAAACCAAATCAGCTGGTTACATTGGTCCGAAAGTTCTAATTTGAAACCCGAATATTGAAAGTCAATACCCGAATTTGTAATTTGACACCACAAATCGGTTAATTTGAAATAGGAATATTGAAAATCGACACCCAAATTTGTAATTTGACACCTGAAATCGGTTTGTTGAAGCGGCTTAAAAATCTATTTTTGTTTGATTCTTTTTTAATTTTTTTAATTGTTAGTACCAAGTTTAATAAATTAGTTAATCTGTTTTCCGCTTCAACAAGTAGTTATATGGGGCCGGTTCTGGCTCACTCGTGTAAGTTCGGTTGAGATCGTATTTTCTTCGACTGTGTTCGTGTGCGCTCGTAATTTTCAGTGTCGAATTTCAACTTCCGGTTTCGATTTACAACATCCGGTTTCGAATTTCAACTTCTGGTTTCAAATTTCTATTTCCGGTTTCGAATTTCAACTTCCGGTTCCAAATTTCTATTTCCGGGTTCGAATTACAATTTCCGGTGTCAGATTACAGCTTCCGGTCTCAAATTTCAGCTTCCGGTATCGAATTACAACTTCCGGTGACCTATTTCGACTTCCGGTGTCGGATTTCAACTTCCGGTGTCAGATTTCATTGCTGTGCATTGTCAGCAAATTTTTTCGAGTTCATTAACTATGATGAATCAACAAATTTTCTATATTGAACTTACGGTGTCTACTTTGTTTCCGCTTAAGTTCAATGATCTGCAAAAACGCTGAATTAACTACAAAGTTCATATACCTCGGTTTTTTTTTAAAATATGACTTCTTGCAGATTCATAAATTTTTTTATAGCACTTATAAAATCAAATCAATGAAAATTATATATTTATTTAATTAATTATTGTATGCAATTCAAATAGTATTACAGTTAACTTTATTTAAGTTACAATTAAAATTTATAAATTATTTTTTATAAAGACTAACAAAACAATGTTTTTTTCCTGCAGATGGTGTTATATTTTATATTACATTTAGCAATTATTTTCGTTTTTAAAGCTTACAAAATATTAATGTCATGAATGAAAAAATTATTAATTTATTTAATTTATAGTATATCCACTTATGCGTTTGGTTTAAGATTGCAATTTTAAGAATACATTTTTTAAATTATTTAGTGCGGCATCAGTCGAATGAACTCCTTGATTATGTTACATTTAATATATTATATGCATTTAAAAGTGTTTAGTTAATTTTAATTTAGAATGTAAATTTAAAAAATGAGCAATTAGTTCTTAATATAAATTCCATTCATAGCTTTTACTATTTATATACACAAACAAAATGTTGATTTAACTATTGAGTAAATTTCATGTTACAAATCTAGACATTGCGAAGAATGTAGTTATATAATTTCTTCAATGCAAAAATAATCCATTTATTTAATTTAGATTACAGTATTAGAAATAATTTAACTTTACTTACTTACATTACAATTAAAACTATTTTTTATAAAAACATCATAGTAACATAAAGAAACTGTTTTTTCCACAGATGTTATATTATACGAGGGTCGTTAGCATATATATTTTTTTTTGACTTAGTTTTATTATTACAGGTTGAGAACGTTTAATGTTTAAATTAAATTAAAAAATTTACTAAGTTTATAAGGTCCACCTGGAAAATTTGATTAAAATAATAACTAAAATCAATACAAAACGGTGCATATTAAAATTACAATTAAAATAAAAGACTCATGTAAAAGTGTTTTCTCAGCATATAACGAGTCGTTGACACTCATAATTTTGTTGATTTGCATTATTCAACCTTAACCGTTTATAAAACAGTAATTTCTTAAATGAAAAATAGTCAATTTAATTTATATAATATTGTTTTAGTACTGGATTTGTATTATTAGCACTTATAAAATCAAATCAATCCCTTATTTATTTAAGTAATTATTGTATGCAATTCAAATAGTATTACAGTTAACTTCATTTAAATTACAATTAAAACTTATAAATCATTTTTTATAAAGACTAACATAAAAATGTTTTTATTCCCGCAGTTGATATATTTTATATTACATTTAGCAATTATTTTTGTTTTAAAGCTGATAAAATATTAATTTCATGAATGAAAAAATTATCAATTTATTTAATTTATAGTATACACTTATGCGTTTGGTTTGAGATTGCAATTTTAAGAATACCTTTTCAAAGCATTTCGTTGCGTTAATGGCTGCATCAGTCAAATAAACTCAAAAATAGGACCCCAGATATTGTTGTATTTGCATCAGTGTTTCCAATAATTTTTTTATAGATGTTAAGTTACATATTAACATACGATTCATTGACGCTCTTATAATATGTAAACTATTTATTTATTTGTTTAATTATGCATTTCAAGTTAATACACTAAAAAACCGAAATATTCAAAACTGCCTTAACAAACCGATTAACCGTCCAAAAACCATAAAAATGACAAACCGACTAGCTGTTAGTAAACAAACCACCTGTTTGTAAAGCTGTTTGCAAACAAACTACCTGTTCGTAAAGCTGTTAGTAAACAAACCACCTGTTTGTAAAGCTGTTTGCAAAATGGTCGGTTTGCAAAGCTGTTTGCAAACAAACCACCTGTTTGTAAAGCTGTTTGCAAACAAACTACCTGTTCGTAAAGCTGTTTGCAAACAAACTACCTGTTTGTAAAGCTGTTTGCAAACAAACTACCTGTTCGTAAAGCTGTTTGCAAACAAACCACCTGTTTGTAAAGCTGTTTGCAAACAAACTACCTGTTCGTAAAGCTGTTTGCAAAGCGGTCGGTTTGCAAAGTGGTCAGTTTGCAAAATGGTCGGTTTGCAACGCTGTTTGTAGATGTCGCGTGTGATAAACAAAATTTAATGAGAGAGCATTTTAGTATAGGTCGCCAGAATATCAAACCTATGATTGCATTCCAAAACAATTAATTCATGATAATGCTAACCTTATAATAGTCTGCAAACAGGATGTATTAAATCTACAACATATTTCTAAGAATAATGTAAGCGCCAATTTATCATTTGACGAATGGATAAATAATTATGGTTTTTTAGTAATCAATATGGAAAGAGATATTAATTCGAGTAGATACAGAAAAAGTTTTGTTTTTTTTTTATTCAACATATCACAAAATAAAAGATTAAAAACTGTATAAGCCATCAATATAGATAAACAATAGATGATTTCCTAATTTATGCTTTGTAACCGAGAAGCCCCAGGTTCAAATCCTAGTTCAAATGACATTTCTAATTTCAGATAATAAGATTTGAATATCATTAAGTGGTATACTTTAAACTTAAACTTTAAGATTAGTATATATTCCTGATGCGGTTGAGTTAAAAGATTAGTGAGTAACAAGCAGCATAATGTCTTCCACATTTACCCTGACTGGATCGGAATCAGTTCTTTCTAGTAAATATTATCCTCCTATCATATTAGAAGATGAGGATTATGTTTTGGGTTTGATAAATTTAGAAACGTTCAATTCAATCGCGAATATAGACAGCTCTAATAATAAATGCCATTTTATACTTCAAAATGGCGCAGAACGCTGTATAGAAATTCCTGAAGGTTCTTATGAAATTGATGATATTAATAATTATTTAAGTAAACAACTTTTAAAGTATGAAAACAAACATATAAATCAAGCTCAGTCTGCTCCTACAATAAGCATAAAAGGAAATAATAATACTTTACGATCCGAACTTAAGTGCACTTTGGATATTGATTTCTCTAAGGAAGGTTCGATTAGTAGTTTATTGGGTTTCAAACCTAGAATTCTGAAAGCAAATACAAGAAACATATCAGATTTTCCTTGTAAAATTTTTAAATTAAACGCATTATGCGTAGAATGTAATATCATCACTAGTTCATTCCGAAACGGCGAACCAGTACATGTGATTCATGAATTTTTTCCTACAGTCCCACCAGGATATAAAATTGTAGAAACTCCAACTAATGTAATTTATTTACCAATTAACACAAAGCAAATAGACGAAATAACTATAAAAATAACAGATCAGGATCAAAAATTAGTTGATTTTAGAGGAGAGGTGATAACGGTTAGACTGCATCTTAAAAAATATAATAAGTCATCGTAATGAGACTTGTGTTTAGCAGAAATAAAAATTGGAGTAAACATTTAAACACTAGCAAAATGACGAAAAACTATATAAATACAAAAAATAATACAAAAGTTTTCAGTCGGTCTGCTAAAATCAATCGCTTAACAGAAAAGAATAAAAAATACTTAAAATCTTTAGGGTTAAAAGTACTCACATAAAAATGAATTATGAAATTTTGAATGTAGACGAACCGCCTGTTTTTGATACTACAATTGCATATGCAGAAAAACGAAGTCATCCACCTTATGCATCAAGTTCCTTTAACAATAACGATGAAATCAGGATTCCTATACAACATCAAGAATTGTATACGTTACCTTGGTATAGTTCTCTTCATGTACAAGGAAAAGTGGAAGCATATGACAATAAAAATGAAAAGATTCAAACACCTAATATTCGATTTGTTAATATGGGTATCTTATTTTTATTTGACGAGATTCGTTTAGAGATCTCTGGAGAAGTTATCGATCGCGTTAGAAATCCTGGAATTACGTCTGTTCTAAAAGGTTATGTGTCATACAATACAGAAGAAAGCAAAGCTCTTGAAAACGGTGGTTGGTTTCCCATAGGCAATTCAAGATTATTGGATATATCTTCAGGAAATTTTGATGCGGTTATACCTCTTCGTATGATTTTAGGTTTGTGCGAAGATTTTAAAAAGGTTGTAGTCAATTGTAGACAAGAATTGGTTTTACTTCGCAGCAATACAGATAATAACGCTTTAGTAGTTGACGACAATACAAAAACTATAAAAGTTCAACTAAATAAGGTGATCTGGCGAGTTCCACACATATCTGTTTCAATTACAGAACAATTAAAATTACTTGATGTTGTTAAAAGTGCAGAAGAATTATATATTTCATTTAGAAGTAGAGAACTACATAAATATCCATCATTACCGCAAACACAAAAACATACTTGGGCTATTAAGACCTCAGTAGAAAAACCACAATGTATAATCTTTGGTTTTCAGGCGGATAGAAAAAATCAAGTACATAAAGATTGCAGTCGTTTTGATCATTGCAATTTAACTAATATTAAAGTTTTTCTTAATGATGCTGTATACCCTTATGACAACTTAAATTTAAATTTTGCAAACAACCAGTATGCTCTGTTATATGAACTATTCACCGAATTTCAAACTTCGTTCCTGTACAAAGATAGAGAACCAATATTCACTCCAGAAGAATTCAAAAGATATGCTCCAATTGCAGTTATAGATTGTTCTAAGCAAAAAGAGGAACTAAAAAAGAGCCCGGTGGACATAAAAATCGAATTTGAAACAAATGTAAATATTCCTGATAAAACAACTGCTTATTGTTTAATACTTCATGATAGGATCGTAAAATATGTACCAATAAGAAATATGGTATCATTAGTATAGTGAATCGTGAACGTATGATAAAAAAGAATCGCTTACTACCGAGTCTAAATATGAACTTTCACGATCATGATAATGTTATATGTATTTTATTAAAGAAATTATGTAAACACATTTTGTCAATGTCTATAATTGTAATATAATATGTATTCAATAGTTAAATGTAACATTGTATATAAATAATAATAATAAATGCTAAAACGATGAATGGAGTTTAATTGAAAAATATTTAGCAACGTATAACAAGACTTTATTTATTAGAATTTCCATTCTTTTTGTATTGATTTCAGTGAGTCAAAATTATTGAAGTGAAGTTATATTTTCTACTAGGTATACAAATCATTAAATTTTGATATCTTAAGTTGACAACAGTTAGGCATCATTATCTCGAATATTCATTGACCATTCTAAATTTACATTCAAAAAATTATTTTTTTCATATGCAAAGACTAAATATGCATACTATTATTTTATCCTTAATAATCTTTGTGTGATTTTAGAATGGCCCTAAAAAAATTGATAGGAACCATTCCTGATATTTTGGATAAACAAGTTAGTCCTTTATTGCTTATGATAGATTTATTTCTATATATTCCAGTTAGTTTAGTTTAATGGTGTATTAACTTGAAATGCATAATTAAACAAATAAATAAATAGTTTACATATTATAAGAGCGTCAATGATTCGTATGTTAATATGTAACTTAACATCTATAAAAAAATTATTGGAAACATTGATGCAAATACAACACATCACCTAGTATGGGTACGAGAAAAAAAATATTTGGGGTCCTATTTTTGAGTTTATTTGACTGATGCAGCCATTAACGCAACGAAATGCTTTGAAAAGGTATTCTTAAAATTGCAATCTCAAACCAAACGCATAAGTGTATACTATAAATTAAATAAATTGATAATTTTTTCATTCATGAAATTAATATTTTATCAGCTTTAAAACAAAAATAATTGCTATATGTAATATAAAATATATCAACTGCGGGAATAAAAACATTTTTATGTTAGTCTTTATAAAAAATGATTTATAAGTTTTAATTGTAATTTAAATGAAGTTAACTGTAATACTATTTGAATTGCATACAATAATTACTTAAATAAATAAGGGATTGATTTGATTTTACAAATGCTAATAATGCAAATCCAGTACTAAAACAATATTATATAAATTAAATTGACTATTTTTCATTTAAGAAATTACTGTTTTATAAACGGTTAAGGCGTAATAATGCAAATCAACAAAATTATGAGTGTCAACGACTCGTTATATGCTGAGAAAACACTAACGTTAGAGTCTTTTATTTTAATTGTAATTTTAATATGTACCGTTTTGTATTGATTTCAGTTATTATTTTAATCAAATTTACCGGGTGGATCTTATAAACTTAGTGAATTTTGTTATTTTAAGGTGTTGGTAGCGTATTTAATAATAAATAAAAAATTAATCATTAAACGTTCTCAACCTGTAATAATAAAACTAAGTCAAAAAAAAATATATGCTAACGACCGTCGTATAATATAACATCTGTGGAAAAAACAGTTTCTTTATGTTACTATAATAATGTAAGTAAGTAAAGTTAAAATATTTCTAATACTATAATCTAAATTAAATAAATGGATTATTTTTGCATTGAAGAAATTATATAACTACATTGTTCGCAATGTCTAGATTTGTAACATGAAATTTACTCAATAGTTAAATCAGCATTTTGTTTGTGTGTATAAATAGTAATAGCTATGAATGGAATTTATATTAAGAACTAATTGCTCATTTTTAAAATTTACATTCTAAATTAAAATTAACTAAACACTTTTAAATGCATATAATATATTAAATGTAACATAATCAAGGAGTTCATTCCACTGATGCCGCAACTAAATGATTTAAAAAATGTATTCTTAAAATTGCAATCTTAAACCAAACGCATAAGTGTATATACTATAAATTAAATAAATTGATAATTTTTTTATTCATGACATTAATATTTTATAAGCTTTAAAACGAAAATAATTGCTAAATGTAATATAAAATGTAATACCATCTGCAGGAAAAAACATTGTTTTGTTAGTCTTTATAAAGAATAATTTAAATTGTAACATAATAAAGTTAACTGTAATACTATTTGAATTGCATACAATAATTACTTAAATAAATATGTGATTTTCATTGATTTGATTTTATAAGTGCTATAAAAAAATTTATGAATCTGCAAGAAGTCATATTTTAAAAAAACCGAGGTACCTTTGTAGTTAATTCAGCGTTTTTTGCAGATGATTGAACTTAAGCGGAAACAAAGTAGACACCGTAAGTTCATTATAGAAAATTTGTTGATTCATCATAGCTAATGAACTCGAAAAAATTTGATGACAACGCACAGCAATGAAATCTGACACCGGAAGCTGTAATCCGACACCGAAAGTTGTAATTCGATACAGGAAGTTGAAATTTGACACCGGACGTTGAAACTTGACACCGAAAGTTGAAATCTGACACCGGAAGTTGAAATTTGACACCGGAAGTTGTAATTCGATACCGGAAATTGAAATTCGAAACCGGAAGCTGTAATCTGACACCGGAAGTTGAAATTTGACACCGGAAGTTGTAATTCGATACCAGAAGTTGAAATTCGAAACCGGGAGCTGTAATCTGACACCGGAAATAGAAATTTGAAACCGGAAGTTGAAATTCGAAACCGGAAGTTGTAAATCGAAACCGGAAGTTGGAATTCGACACTGAAAATTACGAGCGCACACGAACACAGTCGAAGAAAATATGATCTCCTACCGATCTTACCCGAGTGAGCCAGAACCGGCCCCATATAACTACTTTATTAGATAACATTAAAAACATTTACGTTCTCTCGACACATTAGGGGAAAAAACTGAAAGTTGGGATAGGTTAATCATTTATATTTTAGCTAATAAGTTTGATGTTGTATCTAGAAGGGAATGGGAGGCTTATGAATCGCAAAATAAATTAAGGGATATAAATGATATGTATAATTTTTTTAAATTAAAGTGTGTCCTTTTGGGAAAAATAGAATTAAGTAAAAATGAGAAATCTAAAACCAATATACCGCAATTTCAAAGGAAACATTCAAACTCTTTTGTTGTTAGTACCAATAACTATAATAATTGTTTTTTTTTTGTAAGAAATTTACAATTGTTCATCCTTCTTAGAATTAGCTACTGAACAAAGAATTTCCAAAGTAAAGAGATTAAAGCTTTGCTTAAATTGTTTCCGAAAAAATCATCTTTCTGTGAATTGTTATTTTAGTAAATGTAGAAAGTGCGCTAAGCCTCATAATACTCTTTTGCATTTAGAAACACCTGCATACAATAAACCGATTACTGCAAATGAGTCATCTTCGATGAAATCAGTTGAACCCCAAGAAACAGTGACAAATCACATTATAAATAAACCGTCAACGGCATTACAAGTTTTATTATCTACTGCTCAAGTACAAATATTTAATAATCAAGTAATTCCAATCACATGTAGGGCATTGTTAGATAGTGGATCACAGAGTAATTTTATAACAGATGTTTAAAACGTTAGGGTTAAGACATATGCCGGTTAATTATGCAGTAAAAGGAGTCGGTCAAGCATTATCAAACATTAATCAGCAGGTTAAAATCGTAATAAGTAGTATAGTAGGGCCGGTTCTAGACCACATTTTCCCGCGCTTTTTTAAAAATTTGAATTTTGGTTGCGTTCGGGTAAGATTGAGCGAGTTCGTATTTTGTTCGGCTGTTTTCCTGTGCGCGCGCAATTTTCAAATTTGAATTTCGTGTAAGTTCGGGTTCGGACAAGCTCCAGTTTTGGGAAGGGGTAGGGGGTAGTAACCGCATTTTCCCGCGCTTTTTTAAAAATTTGAATTTCGTGTAAGTTCGGGTGCTTTGAGTTTCTCTCATTTGAATATCATGTATTTAAAATCAATACATAATTAAATTAAAGTAACATAAATAGGTAGAATAAATCTATCATAAACAACAAAGGGCTAACTTGTTTAACCCAAAATATAAAGAATTGTTCCTACCAAATTTTTTTTAGGACCACTTTAAAATCATACACATCGGATTATAAAGGGTTATATATTCATTTGTGTATTTAGTTAAACAATTCACTTAATTTTTTGAATGTAAATTTAGAATGATCAATGAATATTTTAGATAATGATGCTATATTCATAACGTATAATGATTAATATTATTTATTATTGAATACACTGTTGCCAACTTAAGATTACAAGATTTTTTAAAGATTTTGATAGCCAACATCGACTTTCTTATAACGTGCAGACTATTTAATGCATTTCAAATTAATACATCATTATAAATTAAAGTAACTTAGGATTATAAATCGAATTACATATTTATTTACTATTACAGATTGAGAACCTTTAATGATTATTTTTTTATTGACTATTAAATACGCTGCAAACAAAAGATAAGGAAATTTACTAAGTTTATAAGGTCCACCCTGTAAATTTATGTAGTATGATTAAAATAATAATTAATACAAAACGGTGCATATATAAATTACAATTAAAATGTATAACATTTTTTATAAAGACTAACGTAAAAGTGTTTTCTCTGCATATAGTGTTATATTTCATATCAGATGCAAGTCGTTGACACTCATAATTTTGTTGATTTGCATTATTCAGCCTTAACCGTTTATAAAACAGTAATTTCTTAAATGAAAAATCCTCAATTTAATGTATATAATATTGTTTTGGTACTGGATTTGCATTATCAGCATTTGTAAAATCAAATCAACGAAAATCAGTAATTAATGTATGCAATTAAAATAGTATTACAGTTAACCTTATTTAAATTACAATTAAAATTTATAAACTATTTTTTATAAAGACTAACAATGTTTTTTTCACGCAGATGGTATTATATTACATTTTATAGTATATGCATGTGTTTGGTTTGAGATTGCAATTTTTAAAATATCTTTTTAAATAATTTCGTTGTGTTAATAGCAGCATCGGTCGAATAAACTTCTTGATTATGTTACATTTAATGTTTTATGAGCATTTAAAATTGACTTATAATGTGCAGACATTTCTTTAATAAAAATAAATTTATGCAAAAGTGTTTAGTAATCGAAAATTGTAATATTAATTTAGAATGTTAAGTTAAAAAAATGAGCAATTAGTAGTTCATATAAATTCCATTCATATAGCTATATTTATATGCACAAACAAAATGTTGATTTAACTTTTGAGTAAATTTCATGTTACAAATGTAGACATTACAAAGAATGTAGTAGTATAATTTCTTCAATGAAAAATTAATCCTAAATGGATTTAGATTATAGTATTAGAAATTAATATTTTAACTTTATTTACATTATTGTAGTAACATAAAGAAACAGTGTTTTTTCTGCAAAAGGTCGTTGACATATATTTTTTTGCTGACGAGTTTTATAAAAGGTTGCTATAATATGTTTTTGTAAAAGTATTGAGATTTTTAATTTAAATACATTAATCAAATAAATGAATAACATCATATATTTTTTTTTATCGTGTAATATTGTAATACGCCTTTATAATAGTTTTGAAATTAACAACACTAATTTTCATTAAGTTTCATTAAAAAACATTAATATAAAAATGAAAAAAAAAAAAAATAAATTTACACTTAAACAAATAATATCGCATATAATCGAATTGTGAAGTTAGCCGATGATGGTCGGGAAAGTTAGTATTTAAGTTCGATAACGGTCGGTGAAGTTCGAGTTGAAGCGTAAACCTTCCACACTTCGTACACACTCGTGCAGACTCGTAAATCTTTAAAAGTTTATAAATAGACCTCGCATCGTTTGCATCATTAGTTAAACGAAATACTTAATTTGTGCAAAATAGCTACACTCTCTAGCATGTGTAAACAGTACTTGGCAGTGACGCGAGTTTACTTTGATAACATAAAAACGGTGAACGAAGCTAATAATCTCAAACTTTATATTAATCGTGCAATACAAATTGTTCGTAAAGCAATCAAAAATAAAATACACGAAGATAATATATTGGAATCTCCTTTTTCTATTGAGACAAGTTTATCACATCTAAAATTTTATCGTTTAAAACTTAGAGAACTTAAAAAAGTTTTAGTGGTAAAATCGGGTGAAGGTCTATCAACAAACTTAATACGAAATAAGTGTAAAGTTAGTTGGGAAGATGCGGAATCGTGTTTCAACAACAGAATTCGCACTGGTTTTATATCAAGCATTAAGGGTGGAAGGTACCTTGCTAAAACTTCTAAATACCTGCCCCTAAATATAGACAACACATTTAACGTCTGCTATTCCGTTTAATTTTGAAACCAGTAAAATACGTAAACTCAACATTATTAAAATATAGCGGCATTTTATACAGAAGAGTTTATGACATCTAAAAGCCACTTTTCGCAAAACTGTTATTACCTACGACAATACAATACAATACTTGGGTAATAAATAAAGCGGTTAACTATTTTTTACACTACAACCATGTTTACAAATAATATTTTATACCTGCTTTTTCTGTTACCACTTATAACTTGTTTGTAATCTTTTTTCTCACTGAAATACTAATCTTTACAATAGTAGAGTATAATTGTAATTTAGTAGTACTAATACTTAATATATATAAAACGTACGTCTTGATTACCCGTTTAAAATACTTAATTTTTTACAATGACTATCCCGCAATGGAACATAACTTTCAGAGTATAAAAAATCTTTAATTGATTGTTCAATTCTAGGTTTGATTATTGATAGTTAAAGGTCAATCTACAAAATTTCCAGGAGTTTTGTTAACTCAAGAACAGAATAATTGGAAATAGCGTAATAAAAGACAGAAAAAGATAAATAACCCACAAACATAATACTGTTACATTGCTTAAAAATTAGCATAAGTAAACGAAATCTAAATTTATGCAACTGCACATTTTTTCTCTTGCTTGATTCGAGTGTGCAGTGCATTTCTTTGTTAATTGTTTGTTATCATTACTCTATTTTTAGTTATTATTATATTTGTTACTTTTAATTATTATTGTAAACGATATATTTGTTATTTTTGTAAAATACGAAGCACTTGCACTGTAAAAAAACGCGGAAAGAAATCGCAAACTCAAAGATGTCGACGAAAACGCGAAAAAGCTCTCAGTGCTTGTGAGAACAATGACTACGTTGCTGAAGATGCGCATCTTGAATATTTTGAAAAGTATGTTTTTTATATTAGTATTATAATTTATTCTGCTTTAATAAATGATGTATGCAATTGGTTTTTAAAATCTTAAATGAGTTTGGATTACTTCTGCACTTGCCATTATTTTTAACACTTAATTTACCAATATGTATATGTAATATGTATCAATATATTGTTGTAGTTTAAAGGAAGAAGTTTTTTCAAATTTAGAAACCGAAAAAATTGATTTGGAACAAAACGAACAAACTGTCTCAGGAAATAGAATCGTTGAAATAGAGTTTTTTTTATTAAAGAAACAATAAAAATTCATGATCACAACGCTAAATGTACTATGGGAAAAATAAAATTTAAAAAAGAAAGAAAACGTGGAGTTGTTGCGATATTGTATTATTACTGCGATACTTGCGAGAAAACCATAACAATATCTTCGCATCCAGCAAGCAATAATTTAAACCAAGCGTTTGTTTGGGGAGCAACATCGATTGGAATAAGTTACAGCCAAACTGATGAATTGTTTTCAGTTATGAACATACCTAGTGTAAGCCCAAAATTTTATAGAAAGCTCGGAACTGAAATTGGAGACATTTGGGAGAAAAAACTTCAACTAGAAATGGCGGACGCTGCAAAAGTGGAAAAAAATTGGCTATTGAACGAGGTGATATAGAACATGGGGTACGATTTATAACGGTAATTGTCGATGGTGGTTGGGCTAAGCGTTCGTATGGACATGGATTTTCATCTTTATCTGGGGTAGGATATATTATTGGAGAAAAGACAAAAAAAAATCTCTATTTAGGAATTAAGAACAAATTTTGCCTGATTTGTGCTATAGGTGCAAGTAAAAACGTTATCCCAAATACTCATAAGTGTTTTAAAAACTTTAGTGGCGCTTCCTCTAGTATGGAGCAAGATATTATAGTGCAAGAATTTAATGAAAGTGTTGTTGGTGATGGTGATTCAAGCGTATACGCAAGGATTTTAGAAAACGTAACGTATGGAAGATATGTACTAAAATTAGAATGTGCGAATCATATTACTCGAGCATATACTTCAAACTTGCACAAATTGGTAAAAAATACTAAATTTGAAATTTCGGCTAGGCGAATACTAAAAAGTAGAATACCAAGACTAAGCGCGGCTGTAAGAAAATCTATAGCAAAGGTAGTTAGTACAAAACAGTTATGCGAAGACCTTAAAAACATACCATATTATGTTTTTGGTAATCATTCAAATTGCAGAAATAAATACTGCACAAGAAAAAAAAATAACAAAAAAATCTATATTCCGTTACTTCAAACTAGTGGATTGTTTGACGAAATTATTAAAGTAATAGAAAAAATAGCTCTAGAAAAATATGAAGAAATCATGAAAGTACAAGTAAAATCAAGCGGTTTCTTTATTTCGAAAGAGTATCCTTATTTAGGTGCTAGTCCAGATGGACTTATAAATGAAGATGGATTAGTAGAAGTAAAGTGTTTGTACTCAATAAGAAACGAAAAAATTAAGGAAAGCTTAGAAAAGAAAGAGAAAAATATGTGCGTAAAACTAGAAGACGAAAAATTACATTTAAAAAAAAATCACCAATATTTTTACCAAATTCAGGGTCAGTTAAATATATTAGGTAGAAGTTACTGTGATTTAGTTTTATATACAGACTTAGACGTAGAAGTTGTTCGAATTGAAAAAGATAAGACTTTTTGGAGTGAGATTATGCTACCAAAACTAAATGAATTTTTTTTTCATTGTATGTTACTAGAGCTAGCTGATCCACGAATTCCTAGAGGTTTACAAGCTAGGGATTCAGAGTTAATAATAAATGCCCAGAAAAAACGTAGAATTACATAATTAGAAAAATTACGTAACAATCAGTTATTTTAGATGTAGCGTATTAATTTATAATTTTAGTATCATAACGTTTTGCAAGTAAATTACAATAAATAAGTTAAATAGGTATAGCAATCTATTTATGGTTCCGTTATTTTCTCATAATAGTAATAAAAAAACAACTTTGTCATCTTACTTTACAATAAAAAATTAGTTTTTAAATGTTAGAAAAGTGGAAATATGTAAAGATTTGTATGCAGGTAGAAAGAGAATCTCTTTTTTCAAACCTTATTGTCATAACACCCATCACTCATAAATTACACGCTTACCACTGTAAAAATTTCAGGTTTTATCTTTTTCTAACATTTTTTTCTCTTTTTAAATTTTATATAACTATTTTAACCCAACTATTTTATACAAATATACGATTATCTGTTAACTTAATTAGTTTTTAATTATACGAATATATTCACAATACTTCAGAGCAAGTTATGATAAAATTAAAACTTTTTACCTTATATAGAAAAAAAGTTATATCGCTTTTTGTAGATTTGCTCTTGATTTAAATACTATTAAAATAAAAAAAATCAACTTAGAATGCAACAATCAACTTAAGATTTTGTTATACCCTAAAACAAGTTATTCCTTATGTGTAGTTAAAAATCCAATTAAAATTGCACTTGTAGTTATCGAAAATTGTATCTTCAGAACCGCCAATTAAAACAAGTTTTTGAGACATCATTAGTATTGATAAATCATAATTAAATTAAACCAAGACACGAGATATTACCCAAAATGTTGTTGTTGCTCATAATGATTATTTTTAACTATTGTTGAAATAGGATATCATACCACCTTAATATAAAAGATTCCATAATTTTTTTGAAAAAATCTTTTAAATGTTTTAATATGAAAATTAAAAAGGCTCTCGGAGAATCTCTTCTTAAAGTAAACGTAATTTAAAGCGCTAATTTTATTAAACCTCAAACTGCCGAAATAGATTTGAAAACGTTTTGCACTAAAAATAATGTCATTGATCGTACAACTGATTTGAAACAGTGGTATCAAGAACATGTGTTTGATAAACTTGCAACGAAATTAGAAGAGTTTGCTGAAAAAGACAGTGGCTGGGCTTTAGAAGAACTTTTAGGACTTAAAGTAAACATTAACAAATATGATCCTCTTAAAGTAGGTTATTCAACTTTTGTGTCAATTCCTGATTATATAAAAAAGAAACATGCTGTTGTGAATGTTAATAATGATGATCCATACTGCTTTCTTTGGTCTGTAGTATCAGCTTTATATCCCGCTAAGCAACATTCTTATAGACCTTCTTCATATCCCCATTTCAATGATGTTTTAAATTGTGATGATATTCAATTTTCCATTACTATAAAAGATATAAAAAAATTTGAAAATCTTAACAAATTATCAATTAATTTTTTTTGTATAGAAAATAAAAAAATTTTACTATGTTCTCTTAGTGCGGTTTCCGATACAAATGTTAAGGTTATAAATCTTCTAATGATTCCTTTGAGCTCTACATCTCAGATAGATATTAACACCCCATCTGATGCCCAGCTACTCTTTCATTTTACTTGGATTAAAAATTTGTCGGCGCTTTTATCGAAACAACTAAGATTTTTGTTTGCGAATGATGTTTAAATTATTTCACGACTCAAGATATACTTAACAAACATAGAAGTTACTGTATGAAATCTAATGAATGCTGCGTGAAGTTACCAAAACAATCGGAAAAATACTTATCATTTAAAAATTATCGTTATCAAGAAAAAGTTCCATTTGTTATTTATGCATTTTTGGAATGTATTTTGGAAAAGTATAATGATCCCGATTTAAATTTACTCAATACTAAATCTAAATCCTACCAAAAACATATACCCTTTAGTATAGCATATTACCTAAAATGTTCATACGATGAGACATTATCAAAATTTTGCACATATCGAGGATTAGATTGCATCTATTGGTTTGTATATGAATTGAAAAATATTGCTGATGTGTGTTATCGAAAACTTAATAAGATTGTTCCTGTGGAAAACCTAAATCATCAACAACAGCAAATTTTTTATACTTCTAAAGTATGTCACATTTGCAAAAAACCCTTTCACAAAGACCAAGTTAGAGTTCGAGATCATAATCATCAAACAGGATTATTTAGAGGAACTGCTCATCAAGCTTGCAACTTAAACTATAAAGATAAACATTGTATACCTGTAGTTTTTCATAACATGAGTCGGTATGACGCGCATTTTATTATTTGAAAATTATCTACATTATTTGAAGGAAATATTAAACTATTGCCCATAAATAAGGAAAAATACATTTCATTTACACAGTCAATACCAAATACAAATATTTCTCTTAGGTTTATTGATTCATTTCGTTTTATGTCACAAAGTTTAGATCGTCTTTCTTCTAATTTGTTAAATGATGAAAAAAAGATTACAAAATCTTATTGTAATAGTTTAGAGGAGTTTTATCTATTAAATAGGAAAGGAATTTTTCCATATGACTATGTAGATTCCTGGGCAAAATTGGAAGAAACATGTTTACCAAGTAAACAAAACTTCTATAGTCAGTTGCTTGATGAAAATGTTAGTGATGAAGATTATGCTCATGCAATGAATGTTTGAAAAGTTTTCAAAATTCAAAATTTAGATGAATATTCAGATTTGTATTTAAAAACTGATGTACTTTTACTAGCCGACGTGTTTGAAGCTTTTCGTCAAACTTGTTTAAAAACTTATACTTTAGATCCGTTACACTATTATACTGCGCCGGGGTTAACGTTTGACGCAATGCTGAAGACTACAAACGTCTCATTAGAACTTATCACCGATATCGATATGCTTATGTTTATTGAGAAAGGAATTAGAGGAGGCGTTTTTCAATGTTCTAATAGATATGCTAAAGCAAATAATAAATATATGAAAAATGGCTTTGATTTAACTAAAGCTAGTACATATTTAATGTATTTTGATGTAAATAATTTATATGGAGCGGCCATGTCACAATATTTGCCATACGGAAATTTCGAATTTATAGAAAATTTTGATGTTCAAGAAATTTTAAATACACCTGATGACTTTATGTTTGGATATATTGTTGAATGTGATTTAGATTATCCAATTCAATTTCATAATTTACATAGCGATTTGCCATTAGCACCAGAACATATGATTCCTCCGACTTCAAACACTAAACTTAAAAAATTGTTATTAACGTTGTTTTCAAAAGAACGTTATATCGTTCACTATAGAAACTTAAAAATGTACTTAAGTTTAGGTATGGTACTAAAAAAAGTTCATAGAGTGCTTAAATTTCATCAATCTCCTTAGTTAAAACAGTACATAGATTTAAATACAAAATTACGTCAACAATCTAAAATTGAGTTTGAAAAATATTTCTATAAATTAATGATTAATGCGATTTATGGCAAATGTATGGAAAATGTGAGAAAGCATAGAGACATCCGTTTAGTAATACAATGGGATGGACAATGGGGAGCGCGAGCCTTTATCTCAAAACCAAATTGTAACATGATGTTTGTGAGAAAACTGCTTTACAAATTCGATCTAATATACATATATCTATATTAACTATGATTTAATATAGACATTCGAAGCGTTGGCAATTAAAATATAATTTTGATTCATGCAGACGTTAATTTATAAATTTAATGGACCCCTGCTATTGTGAAATGTATTCTTTCAAATTTTTCTTGTAGAGTAATTGTAGTCTTTAATTATTGTAGCCTTAGTTAATATCGAGTTAAAATGGAATAAATAGACTCATATCCTAATTTTTAAAATAGGAATTAAAATAAATAATATCTGATAAGGGTCCCTAGTGTCGATGCACATCTGCCTGATTCTTGTTGTGTGATGGGAATCTTTGCTATTATACGAAAAACCTAATTTGAACTCTTTCTCTCACTTTTAAGTATCAAATTTCAAATGAAGTCTTAATAGAAATATAGCTTTTTCTAATTTAGTGTAATCGATGATTGAACATACAGATGTTTCTTTCAAATTTGTCTTGTACAACAATTTTAGTCTTACCTAATTAATATCGAATTTAAATCGAATAAACTTAATTTGAACTCTCGCACAATTGAGCAATCGTCAAATTTTAGCTAAATCTTAATGTTTATGTATGTTTGTGTGAAAATAGCGTTTACTAATTCAACACAATTGCTACATTAACTAATATTTAATATTGACATTGATATATGTGAAATTTGATTGAATAATGCAACAACTTTATTATTATTTATTACTATTACTTATTTATTTATTTTTTTTAACCAGTATCGACGACTACTGTCATTAGCTGATGGTTACTATTTTTACTTATATTTTACTAAATAGGTTCGTGACATGCAAATACTCGAAAATTTTATTTTCATTTTCAGGTCTAATATCCAGAACGTTTGACAGATCTTTGCTCAATCCCACTTGCTTTCTGATTGCTTCATACTTTTTATACACTATTAATATGTGTTTTACACTTAGTTGGGTTTTACATTCACTGCACAATGGTTCTGTTTGTTTATCTATTTTCCATCCCAATGTTATGTTTGTGTGTCCTATTCCTAAGCGCGTAAATATTACATCTTGCCGTCTTCCTACTGGCACAGACGACTTCCATGGTAGAACAACAGGTTTTATTTTCTTCAAGTGGGCTGTAGAATGGGTTCATTCTTCTTGCCACATTTCGGTTAAATTTGTGGTTATTTGTTTGATTATTTTATTTTATTTTTGATTTTCAATTTTATTAGTGGTCCAAGGTGGTTGCATTTGGTACAAACATGTTTTTTTATTTTGGAAAGTCATGTAGGGTACGTAATCGACAAAAGTCTATACACTTAGTTTT
Source organism: Aquatica leii (assembly GCA_035610365.1). Taxonomy (NCBI): domain Eukaryota; kingdom Metazoa; phylum Arthropoda; class Insecta; order Coleoptera; family Lampyridae; genus Aquatica; species Aquatica leii. Next base: position 119,165,788 of record CM069432.1, read on the forward strand.
TGTCTCTGCAAACTTAAAGCCGATGTCGATCTTCCTATTAAACGGTTGTTAGCCACTTGTAGTTTATTTTCTATGGTCGACATTTCGGCACCACTTACAAATATAATTAGGTCGTCGACATAGACAGAAAAATGTACCTTGGATGGTATGGTTTCAGTGAGGGTTTGCATTGCTATTAAAAATAGCGTTACGCTTAGCGTTGACCCTTGCGGAACACCATTCTCTAACTTTCGCACTAAAGACAGCTCTTGCTGTATTCAAACTTTTTCAATGACGGAGTGTCCAATGGCGGGACAAATGACCGATTATACACGTGGGGCAGCGACTTCGCGAAATTAATATTTAAACAAATACGCGAAGGCGGAAACCTAGTTTGCAAATGGCGGCTGTAACGAAGGCGACACAAACTCGCAGGGCACCGACACGGTGTCCTAAAAACCTTATAGTATTCAAAAATACACACTGTTCTAGTACAGGTTTTGACGGTGTCCCAGAAACCGTATAGTTATATACTACTTGCAACTGTGCGAATATAAATCTTTGGCTACAAAAAACAATTAATAAATTAAAACAAATTACAAAAGCTACATAACTAAGACAAAAACCTGGCAAAAAAATCAGAAAATGTAATACAAGTATATCGACACGAACGTTTTCACAAGGAGTTAAGACTATTTACGTTTTCTAGTGACGTAAACTGTCAAACTCATGAATGTTTGTACACTTTTTATATATTTTTTTAATCCCTAAAAGTCCCTGAATATAAATAATTTGGAATATCTACAAACATTTAAAAAAAGACGTAGCATGTATAAACATTTATAACTCATCTTCTTACGAAAAAAACTTATATACTAATTTAATATTTTTTGAAATATTTTTATTGATTCAAGTCCTACTTAAAAGAAAAACATCTATTACAGATACCATATATCAGACATGTATTGATGACGACAATAATTTAGTGTGAGCAAAATCGGTCTTGATCTTGTAGATCGAGATTGCGACGATATTAGCAAGACCAAGATTTTTGTAAGACCACGTCTGCAAGAGTTTGGCAAAATCAAAACCAAATTGCTATTTTCTGATTTTTGATTGTTCTGGATAAAAAAGTGTATTATATTTGTAATATATTTCTGGATTTATCTCTATAAACAATGACTAGTAGGTTATAGTTAACAATTACCATTAAAGTTAATCCACAATTTAATATTAAATATTTATAAAATGTGTCCGTGTTGCAAGACATTTTTATATGATACTTTTCTTATTGTTTTTGCAAATGAACAAACATAGAGTGTAAATTTGCAACAACAACAAATTGAAAAGTTATTAATGTACATGTTAAAAGTTATAAATCTAAACGTTATAAAATACAAAAAGAACAAAAACATATTAAAGAAACTCACTTGAAAATTAGAGAATTTTATCTAACAGTCTTTAAATTATCACAGTAGCTAAATTTTTAGACTTTTGCTCTTTTGAAAGAATATTTTCTAAAAAAAAGTTTTTTAAATATTTATTATTTTTTTTTATTTTTAACTCTTTTTAAAAACGTTATTACAAAAAAGTAATTAGTTATGTTTTTGTCTTATTTAAGAAGGTATTGGTTATACACGAATTCAGTGATGATTTCAGTTAATTGTCATAATTAAAACTTACTAATTTGTTCGTCATAAAACTAAACTCGGAATTTTGAGTTATTTATATTTCTACAACACAATATAAAAAAAGATTCATTCAAGTATCTATATGTAAAACAAAATTAGAGTTTCAAAGATCAGACAAGTTTTTAAAATAAAATTCTTATTAATTTTGGAGGTACATATGTTTAAGGAGCTTTTTGGCGAAAAATTATGTAATAGTAAGTGCTAATGTGTAAATATGTATTTGTTGTATCGCTGTATTCAGCCATAATTAAGTAAACCATATTTTAATTTCTAAAACTTATCGATATTGATACTTTCTTGCACCTAACATTATTTTTTAAATAATAAATGTAACTAACACAATACTGATGATATATTGATGACAAACATTGCACTTATTTACGGTTGTTTTTTATTAGTACAAATAAATAAACTGAAAATTATTGGTTAATGGTTATTAGAACTTCAAATCAAAATTAAATATTTACGAAACACGTGAAAATAATTGTAACATTCCCACTTTATACATATAAAAATAATCGTTTTAAACAAATATTAGCTATGTGCGTTTGTTAATTGAGAAGTTATTTAGATGAGAAACTAACAATTCTATATACGGTAAAAAGGTAATTATTTAACATTTTCTTTAAGTTAATAATAGTGTTTCTAAACTTAAATAAAATTTGGTTTTGATGTATAATAATTGATAGAGCCGAAATAACAAGTATTTTTTTGGGTTCGGGCGAGTATACATTTTATATGTACTTTTTTATCGTATTAAAGCAGAAACTTGCATAACCTGGAAGATAAATTTCAATTCTATACTATAATATATTTTTAAACTTGTAGTAAATGCCGAATGTATGATAGCAAAATCAGCTTTCGCTAAAAATTCATAAATCCACTATTTTAGTTTTTACCGCTTGTAAGAAAAAATATATGACGTAACATATCTTTGTCCAAATAAGAGTACAGAAGGACGACACCATGAGACACATCACTAGATCGGCTGTTGCAAATCATTTTTTGAACACTGAACACATAAAGTTTGACCAAACAATAATTTTAACCAATTCTAGTAATTTCTGAGCCAAATTATATAAGAAAGCTATCGAAATCAAGAAGTATAATAATTTCAATAGAGATAATGGCGTCGACCAAACATTAGCATGAAAAAACATGTTTCCGAAAAAAAATTTATGAATTGGGACTGTCATGAAGATTTTTCAAAATCTGATGTCTTTAGTTTTTTTTGAAAAAAACAGCAACATAATTGTCAAAACGTCAAATTTAATTATTTTTGCAAATATTGTAAATTTTGTATATTGTGTTAATATAGAACACGGTTTAAACACTAAAATATTTCACATTTCACATCATGACTGTAAAAACTTTAAAAAGAAAATATTTCGTACGTATTTATAATTGTATTACAAAACTTATAAATATAGATGCAAGTCATATAAAGTATTTTCAAATAGTAACACATAAATACTCATTGACAATTATTACACAAACTTATGATATGATCTCTGCAAATGTAACATTAACACTTACTGCACTTTGTTGTTAAATTTGCTACCTACATATTCCATAGTCATATACCCGCTGATTTATGACTAGCTTGTTTTTCTGCTTCATTAGATCTATTATTTGATCATAAAATTAATAAAAGTGTATTGAATTTTTAACGTCATTGTAGTGCTAAATAATGAACTTCACAAACTAAAAGTAACTTCTTGCTTAGATTTATACACATCAAGAAATAGCAAACTAATATATGTATGTTTTTAGATCTATCAAAGTTTTCTTAATCTAATCTTTTTCATAAACGTTTTCTCTTTGTTTTTTTTTGTAGGTATATTTTTCCAAATAATGAATCCGTTGTATAAGACTAATGTTTTTTTTCTCTTTTTCTTAGTGCTGCGTTACATACTTTCATTCTTTCTTATAAGAATCTTCTGTATTCTTTTTCTTCTAACAATAAGACAGTTTTGTCTAAGCTAGAAAAATGTGGTAGCTCTTATAAATCTTTCATGATGACATTTTTTAGCTATTGTTTTAAATAAACAAAAATATTTTTTTTACATTTGGAAAACAGCAAACTAATAAAAGTAAACATATAATTTCAATTATATATAGAAATCCAACAAGAAAAGTTAATTAGCCTAACTCATATAGTTAGAAACTGTAGGTATTATACCTATTTTGGCTATTTAAATTCTTGTTAAAGATTTAAGCTTTTAGTACTAACCCTAGTAGCACAAAATATACGTAATATATAACATCTGATAAATATTTAAATGTCACACTTTTTTATACTGGCCATTTATTGTAATGTTATATTAATAATTTATATAAAATAAATATTTTCTAAATATTGTTTATAAATATCTTCTAAATCTGTTTTTAATATATGGCAGACATTAGATGTAAATGTCTTCTCAATATTTGTTTCTAATATACGGAAAATATTACTTTTTGTATTAAATGTATTCACTATTATTTGTCAGATATTTGTAAAATATATACCTATTACATATGTGTATGTTTGCAAATGAAATTTAATAATAATAATAAAATAATTTTTTTAATTGGTATGAAATATACCTACAAATGGTTTCAGTTTGAATTTTTAAATAAAGAAACTATAAAAACACATATTTTTTTAAATATGGCTTACAGAAATTTCAACAGCATTATTATTTCTATTTATTTAATCACTTTAATAGAACATTTACTTTATATTGTAATGTTTGTTTTTTTACCGACTAGTATGAATTAATAAAATTAGAAAAAAATTCGAACATGATTAGTTTTAAAAGTGCACAAAAGCATTTTCTTGGGATTGCTATTCAAAAAATAAGGACAATACTTAAATAAATTTCAGAAACTGTTTTTTGCATGTATTTACTTATATATATTTTTTTAAATGTATTGTTTATTAATTATTGACCATAGTTACGTAAATAAAAACATTTCTTTAGTTTATTTTTCTTATTAGTGATGTCTGTTAAAATTTCTTTAAAATATTTTCTGTAAACGTCGAACAGCCAATTAAGCAAATATCGAATTTAAGATGTACTCGCTGCGTTAAAATAAATTATTTACAAAATGACTTTTTGCTTTTCTATATTTAGAAAACATGATGTAAAAATAAAAAATAAGCAAATTAATAGACACTTACGTGATTATACAATTACGTTGCACTAAAACTCGATATATAAAAATTTAAACTTTACAAACTGCAAACACGATATCCAAATGCAAATTAGTAAAGAAAACTTTCCTTATTCTTGTTTAGAGTCCATATAACTATTTCTGATCTTAGTACCCAAAATCAGGTAAATAATATATTCTTAAGATGTTCAATGTTGCAAAAAATTCTACAAAATTGACTAAGAAGTACTTCTAAAATCATAAATACCTAGTAGTAATTTTACAGCAGAATTACAATACCTTGTCAAAAATTTCTTTGCAAATGTAGTTTATTATTGTAAAATTACTATTTTTAGTTATAACGCAATTGGTTTTTCTATTCAATTCAAACGCAGATGTCTCGAATTTATATTCTCCTTGTGTAATTTTTAAAAAATTAAATTGCGTTTCTTATACAATTTTTAACAGATTACATACTATGCTTTTGGATTACTTTTTATTAAAATATACGCACATTAAATTAATTTTTAAAATAAGCATATTTAAATCGTGAGATCATTGTGTTAGGGTTTTTAGCAAAATCAAAAAAAAGGTTTAAGGAAAATTTTTAACATCTATAAATACGTAAACTTAAAAGCATAGTCAAAAATAACCATAAAAATGTTAGATACTGATTAAACATAAATATTAACTCTATATATAATTATACTATATATTTTATGTCAGTTAAACTTTGAAAAACATTTGTGACTTTAAAATACACAAAGGATATTGTGGGTACATATTTTTATAACACTGTTTTTATCTAGTTTTACAATATTTAGAATACATTTTCTACACCTTGCAATAAGTATCTAGAATTAAAATATTTACTTGCTGTCATGTAAATCTTGAAAAAATTTAAAAGATTCTAAAATATATCAATTATATTGTACGTTTATGTTTTTAGAATATTAGTATTATACATAACTAACATAACAATATCAAAATTATATTTATTACAACAAGCCATATTTAGCCGACTTTAAATACCTATTGTACAAAGATCATTAGAATATTATTCATATATTTTGTGCTGCTAAGGAAGTTACTTTGTAAAAAAAAGAGTTTGGTAATGAGACAGAATGACACTGAGAAAACTGTTGTTTTACAGATACATTTTTTTAAGAATTTGATTCGATTTGATTAATAATAATGAATTCATTTAAAAAACAGATATTTTATTAGTGTGCAAACAACGTCTAATAATTTTTGGTAGTTTAAAATACAATTAAAGGAACAATGTAAAATTTGTATTTTAGATAAGTTGAATTTAAACGCATTCTTCTTAAACATGAAGTTTATATATTAAAAATGTATTCTGTAACGTTCCAAATTAACTTTCTTGTACTCCCTTGTATATATTAAATATAAATGTTAAAATGCACTTCAGAATATTTGTAAAAGGCCGTGGTCGATAAGGCGCGATAGAAAATGATATTAAAGGAATTTTTGGAAAGGAGAGAGCGCGTAAACGTCAAAGAGAAAGGACGTTGTTAATTTTTTGGGGAGACGGTCTCAAATTTTGGAGTGCTAATAAACGTAATTTTACGGATTTTAATTAGCGCGAAAGTATTAGTTTATGTTTCAATTGGACTTAAGTAATTTTATAGTGACGCTCAATCTACGAATTTATAAATATATAAACGTGGTGATAACATTTGGTTGTATTGTGATTAAAAGAAAGATTAAGTTAATGAAACACAACTTCCCTGCAAGAACTATAATTAAGGCAAAAGAAATCTTCGACACAATACTTTTGTGTAGTTTTTGGGATGGAAAATCATCACAATTGGATGTGACCTAAATTACATGAAATGCAAGATATCTTCTATGGCCAGGCATAAGGTTCAAGCAGTTCAGATAAGTGACTTTTTGATATAAATTTTATTACATTTTGTTTGAAACCTATTTATATATATATATATATATATATATATATATATATATATATATGCATTTAGTACTCATACACCTCCGAATGCTATATGAATAGATCGATTTCGCCTCCGTTTTTACGTGTTTGCCTCCGTTTTCGGAGCCGAAAGTGTTTCTCTTATTTTTCATCTGTATTATCTTTCTTGAGACACTCTCTATCGTTTGACGATTTTTTTGTCGGAGGTGAAAACGATCTAAACATCCATACAAAAATACAATACAGTTCTACTACTTAGTCACTAGGGGCGCTGCTGTTTTATATTCATGATGTATTTAGTTCCAAACCACCTCCTTATGCTACTAGTACGTGTTTGCCTCATCATATTGACAACACCGCTAGAGGCAAAAACGATACAAAGATATATGTACATGACGTATATGGATATAATTACTTTTCTGGATTTAGTCCTACCTACATACCTCGTAATTTCTTCCAGTCAATTTTTGTTTAATTTGCTTATATTACAGATTAGTAAGGTATGTATGATATTGATATGAACTAATATAAAACAAGTCATTATACATATATACAGTATATCTCCAGATCAAATTTACAAGAGGATAAACCATTTAATTTTACGAAAAAGTTTACTGTGACACCTAGAGAAAAATAAAAAAGTTTAAATGAAAAGATGCTATTATCTACAGAATAAAATCTTTATACAAAAATAAATAATATTAATTAATTGTTAGATCTGGGACACTTAGATCTGGGACACTGTTTTGGATTTTGAACGAAACGTTGGCAACTTCGGTTTCTACTTTAAAACGGTTTAAACCCAAAAAACGTTTTCATTTTACTTCGGCCATGGAAGCCTCTGATCTTTTATTTAAATTCATTTTATTTTGTAGAAATGTTTTAATCATATTATTAAAAAAAAAATAATTTTGTTTTTAGGTTAGCTGTTTAGTTACAATTAAATAAATAACACGCAGTTATAAAGTTTATTTAACAAAGATTATAAAAGTAATAAAATGAAAACAATACAATACAAATAATAAAATAATGACATTATGTCAAAATGACTACGTATTTTTATTTTTCTGCTGTTGTGTATATATGATAAACAAAAGTCTTCACTTTCTGTTAGTTTATAAGCTCACACACCTAAGCATTTTTAGAGCTTACTTCTTTTTAGTATGCTGTTTAAAGTGACGATACCAATTTTTTCTGTTTTTCTGTTCTTCTAACTATTCTGCTTCTTTTCTATTTTTGCAACATTTTTAGAACTTGATAAACTGCAACTTTTCTCTCCTGCGCAGTCTTTTTGTAGTCGAATGTTTGTTTTTATGTACGGGTGCCGGTGGTGAGTTTGGTAGAATGCCCTCTTCATCAGAATTAATATTAATAACAGTTAATGCCTTGTTTTTGTATTCAATTTGATCCCCTTTGTCAAATAATGTTGCAACCTTAACAGTTTAGTACGCTTTTAACTTATTTCCTAAAATTCATGGTGAGTCTTTACTGTGTGGCCCATGAATTTGGCAAATTGGGCACTTTGATGTTTACCAGCTGCATCAGAGTTGCAAATAAACAAATATTTGCGGCATCATTTCACTTCTTAATTCAAGTAACAAGTCTATAAATTCTTGTACATTTGGCGGAAACAAAGAGTTATAAGTCTAAAAAGGCATCTACTTATGAACCCTGTAGTGTACGACTAAATCAAAATGCTGATAGCGTATTTTAAATGTAAGCAGCAATGCGGTAGGGATTTACCACTCTGTCGTTTGCAAATTTGTAAGTAGTAAAAAAATATACTTTGCTATAAATTTACGTTTTTGAAATATAACTTTAAAAAGAAAATAAAAATAACTGCTGCACGACACAGATAATGTTAGTTATGTTTTGGCCAATTAATCAAGTTTTAATTTAAAAAAATAAAAACGACACTAGACTTGTTTTAGCATTACCTACAATAAGAAAAAAAATATTGGAAATTTTTACAAACCGTGAGAACAAAGCTATAAACTAAATGACCGACGTGAGAGAACTACCTTAATTCTATTTTTAAGTATAAGGAATGTGTTTTTAGTTTGGAGTAGTAATTTTACAAAAATGAACTTTGTTCAAAAAACAAGAAAAAATGCAAAATTGATTTTTCCGTTCTTTAGTAATAATGCGTAATTAGTTGGTCTATGCATTTAGAAAAGGTTATTTTGTCTGCAACATTGTTTGCTTTTAAAGAAAAAAATTGAACAGTAGATTATTCACTAAAGTTAGTTTTAAGCCCAGCTTTTCTGGATGAAAGGTCGGATCTTCATCGGAGTTGTGGCTGCAGTGAAACGGATCTAACGATTCATAGCCGGTACAGCCTAGAAGGAATAAAAAAGAAAACAAATAGTCAAACACATTATTATTAATTATTAAGTACGTAACCTCAGCTTTTTCAAATTTCTTGAGCATTTTGATTCGCTGATTACATTTGATCGCCAATTTTAGAAGTATTTTTGTATTTAAACAAAAATAGTACGATATAAAATCTTAAGCTTTCGCAATTGTTATGATTATGATTATAAGCGACTTTTGGCTTAGACCGCGTCATAGTTAAACACCCAAACTTAGGCTTGGTCCTAGTCTCTTTTTGACAGTCAAAACGAGAAGTAGAACTTGGCCTTTGCAGTATTGTCGTTCGTGAACCCAAACAAACTGACGTTTCGCAAGACATTGCAGCTTGCATCTTCAGAGCAGTAAACGTCACTGAAAGAAAAAGTGTAAATGACGATATTTATACCAATAGCGATTAGCATGATTAACGGACCTTATATTTCCGTTACCGCTTGACTGACATCGTTATTACTTGGAGTAAGTGGTTGTGTCCTTTCCAAAAGGTTGATATTTCTTTTAGAGGATATAATACTGGTAGCCAAGATTTGCTGAGTCTTAAACCGTCTTCTCAATTCATATTACATGGATGTTTTTCTAATTCTACGGCTTTGCGAATTAGTCTGGATAAGTAGAAAGCAGTTCTAGCCAACACTTTAGTTTGGTCGAAGTTCAGCGTGTGTCTTTGGTTCTTCACGTGCTCTGCAACTGCTTATTTGGTAACTCTGCGGTGTTTGCAGTCAGCCATATGTTCTTTTACTCTAACTTCAATAGAGCGTCCCGTCTGTCTTATATAACTTGATCCACAGGAACAAGAAATTTTGTAAACTCCGGCATGTTTTAGAGCCCCTTGTTTGTCTTTAGCAAATGTAAACCAGGTGTTTAGGGTATCCTTGGTCGTAAAAACAGTTTTAATATTATATTTCTTTAGCACCCTGTTTATTTTGTCTGTCGAACCCATACAGTAAGGTAAATCAGCGGTGCTAGTAGGAGGTGATAAGTCTTTTTTGACTTTTAGATTTATTTCTCTTCTCCATGCGTTTTGGATCTCTTTGAACCCGTATTTATTTTGTTGAAGGGATTACAACAGTTTTTCCTTTTCTTTTTGTAGATTTTCATTATTTGACACACGTATACTTTTGGCTAAAGTATGCAAAACAGAGTCTCGTATGTTCTAACTCCATAGTAAACTTAATGCTGTTATGTGCAGAGTTTAGATGTTGAAAGAACTGATTTAGTTTATCTTTGCCATAAGGCCATACAACAAACGTATCATCAACATATCTAAACCAAGTTTTTGGTTTTAACTCAACATTTTTCATAATATGTAAATTGGCTATAACTGGAGAGAGCGGTGAACGCAAGGCCGCTCCTTCTACTTGTTTAAACAAGTTGTCTTTATAACTGCAATAAGTGTAAAGTAAAAGAACATATGGCTGACTGCAAACACCGCAGAGTTACTAAATCAGCAGTGGCAGAACACGTGTGGAACCAAGGACACACACTGAACTTTGATTAAACTAAAGTGTTAGCTAGAACTCTTTTCTACTTTCACAGACTAATCCGCGAAGGTGTGGCAATAGAAAAACATCCATGTAATATGAACCGAGAAGACGGTTTAAGACTCGGCGAATCTTGGCTACACTTTTTCTTTCAGTAACATTTACCACTCTGAAGATGCAAGCTGCAATGTCTTGCGAAACGTCATTTTGTTTGGGTACACGAACGACAACACGGCAAAGGCCAAGTTCTAATTCTTGTTTTGACTCTCAAGAAGAGACTAAGACCAAGCCTAAGTCTGGGTGTCTAACTACTACGCAGTCTAAGCCGAAAGCCGCTTATAATCATAAAAATAATACAAAATAAAAAATGAATTCGGCGATAAAACATTTAAACGTTGTCAAGAATTTTGTACACCACAGTAATTGAAAGGACGTACCTAAGCAGTTATTAGAATATTTTGAGTTCTCAGCAATACGCCAATACATCTATTTTGTAATAAAAAAAACTTTTACTTACTGCGAACAAGTATTTATTGCAGCATCCTGGTTTAACTGCACACTACTTAAAAACAATGGTAATACAATGTCTGCACACAATAACTAAAAATTAAGTTGTAACACTGTAAAAACTAAATCACAAGTACAAAATATGATGTTGTATTATCACAGCGTGCATAAGCTGTTTTGTCAAATGCGTTGAAAATATTCTTAAGCTTTGGCAGCGCCGCTGGAGGTGAACTCAACCGTAGCATTTTACAATTATATATATAAGGAGGCGAAAGCGTCTTAATCCCATATGGAGATAGGGTAGTACTAAATACAGATTTGTATTTTGTATGAAAAAAACATGTGTTATCATTACCCATCTATCTTTGCCTGTAAAATGGTGTAACACCTGACCATTTAAATACGGAAAAAACTTGTGTAACATAATTTGTTCTACCGGATGGATGGGCGTCCTAAAGATATGCGGAGACGAAGACGATACAAATGCATATATATATATATATGTCAAGTGGCATATTCCAGGACAATTTTGCATGTGAAACGGCAGATTTGAAGACATTTGTTGGGTTCAAGGACTGTCCCGGAAGATTTCTACGTTAAACGGTAGTTTCCAGGACGTCCTGGAAACTGCCTTTTTTTGGTATTGGCAGATTCCCGACCATTTTGAAATGTATATACATCGGCGATGTACATACATTTCAGATGTATGTACATCGGGTGTATATACATTCTCATTACAGGCAGATTCCAGGACATATAAATCTAATTTCTATATAGTGTGTTTTATCATACATCTATATACAGTGCGTACTGTTTATATAAATGTAACAAACTATATTTTATTATTCCTTGTACAAATCTTTTTTTAATTACATTAACCTTAAATTTTTGTGGGCTATCGATAGTTTGGTGAAAGATTACTCTTGTAGTGAGTTTCAAATGATTTATTCACTACACTACATAAAAATTTTAAATTACAAATTATGCTGGTAGTTTTTGTATATAGCTTCTATATATTTAAATCACCTACACATATAGTATATCATAAATATTGCATTACAAAAAGGATGTCCTATTCATAAATTGTTCAAATTGTAATTCAAATTCAAATCGCGATTTAGGGTTGAAATTGATGCAGCGTAAAGATTTAAAAGAAAGAAACTACAGTTCCCTAAAAACTAATGTAGTCTGTGGTGGCTTAAAAATTTTCATATTGGAATGACTCTCTTGCAGCATTGACTACCAGCCGCCACTGCATACATTTTATAACATTATAAATTAATGATTATAACATAGAGCAAAGTCAATCTTTTTCTTTTGAAGTATGCTGCAATTTTAAAAATATTAAACAATAAAAAAGCTAGCCCATAGATTAATTTTAATTAAGAATTAGAAAAGCTTTACAAACTATAAGGGTTTCTTAACTAAAAAATGTCCTTTCCAAATTTTAGCAAACATTTTGATTATTTAAAAAAAGTTAGGGAATCATCCTCTAATTAATAAAATTTTATCCCATTCGGATACTATACCTTCTTGCACTCGTTGAAGTACAGTTGGTTATAAATACTTGGCATAAATATGGATTGCTTTTTTAGATAATCGATATTTTTTAATGAATGAAAAGTTGCCTCAACTAGTATGATGAATTTGCTGAAGAATTATTCCATATTTTTTGATACAAAATTTATATATGTATGTGTTTTTAAGCGGATTTTGCATAAATAAATAAATAAATAACATTACAAAAAAACTTTTTTATTGCGCAATTCTTGCCAAAAACGTTGACTTTTTCAACTTGGGACGCTTAATATAAGTATCACAAATTTCTTTCACATAGTATCTTAAGGGCAATATGGCTTCAATTCTACTTTCTCAACGAGTGTTACTAAGAAATTTTACTGTCAGTCTGGGTAAGTATTTCTTTAAAATGCTCCAGCGGTAAGATGTCACTGAAAACAAGTTATACATCGAGTTATACATTTCTTGAATGTTACTTAGAAAGTCTTAGAATAGGGCAGCAAGATTTAATGAATGGTTCCCACATGGACGACTGTCCCAAACGGTACAAAAAGACCTGACTAATAAGATCTATTTTTATTTTTTGAACTCCAACATGCTTTTCTTTTATATTGGAATCATCGTCATAACCCTGGCTTCTTATGTGCTTTAACGGGATATTCCGATCACGTAATTCATTAAGCAGTGCCTCTGTTAGACCTTCACCTGTTGTACCTGTAACTGGCACTGTTGTAAAGAATTTAGACTCTTTTTGCATTTAAGCATCATGTGGTACCATAAGAAAGAATTTCGTTTCTTGCTTTAACTATTATTTGAGTAATTACGACAAAATCTTTTACTTAACCAATAAAGTTTGTTTATTTAACTAATTACAAACAAAAAACTCTTTAGTTTTACAGAATCAATTCACTGGAACGAAATTGACTGTTTCTATCTGTACCCCCACATCTCCCTGCGAACATGCGCGGATTTATTTTTATTCTGATTAATTTTAACAAATCTTACTACCAACTTCATTTGTACGGTATGGCTTAAATCTGGGTACAATCAAGCAGTACTTGAGTTATATTTCATATATTTGAGTATTGAGTACACGAGTACTGAGTACAAAAAGTAATTGAGTACAAATGTACTGAACAAAGTATAAGTACAATATACTTGATTACAAATTGACTCAGAATGAATGAGTAGAAATTACAAATTTACTCAAGGCGAATGAGTACAAGTTAATATACTTGAGTACTAACGTAATCTAAATTCGTGAGTTTTGTTGTACGAATACAATTACGTCAACCATGCCTTAATGAAGTCAAATAGATGTAGCGCCAATTTTGTGTTTCTTTAGGGACCATCCATAAATTACGTTACAGGAATATCATAATTTTTGGAGACCTCCTGTTCTTGTCACTGGTGGTCACATTGTGTGACCTTCTCCCCTTGGTGTGACGTCACATATTTTGCTTTTTCACAATTAGAAATTATTGATTTAAAACAGCAAACCGTCATATAAAATAATAAGATCAGAAACAAAGAGGTCCAAATATTTCAGCAATATTTTATAAATATTACTTATTAGAAAGCATGTGTACAGACCTTATTGTTTGATTTGTATTCATAAAATAGTCAGTAATAGTAAAATAAAATAAAATCATAAACACTGAACCTTTTGTTATAATTCTGTAGCCTACTATAAATAAAATACCCATTCTCATCTCAATTTGTAATCGTCACAATAATTATTGTATAACAATTTTAATCAACATTAATTTAAAATTTTAAATGATTAATCATAAATTGATTAGCCTTTAAAAAGTTAAAACTGCCAGCAAACTCTTTAAAAAGACTATATAATTAGCTTTTCTTTACTGTTTTATATAATTGTAACTCAAAAAATATTTAACAAACCAGAAACATAAAATTTAAATTTTACGTTTTAATTTGCAGATGTTTCGAATCTTTTGTATATGAACATATATTATATATATAAGGGTGTTAATAAATAGTAGATTACATACCGAGGCGGAAAGTATTCTATTTCTGTCGAGAGAACTATAGTTTACCGAGAGGCATAGCCTCGAGGTGAACTAGTTCTCGAGACAAATGGAACACTTTTGCCAAGATTTGTATACAATTTTATTCACAATCAGTTACTAAATAAAATAAATAACATAAAACCAATTAAAAAAAAATGAAAACCTACATCTAAAATATTATCGTTTATTTTGGTAAAATATTAACACATAGTAGGCACTTCACAATTGACATATACGTATTTAATCTATGATTGTCATTTTATCAAATTAGTTAAAACAAAACACACACAAATCACAGGTTCGGAAAGTGTACATTACTGACCGTGAGGTTTCATTACACACTCGTTTTTTCACTTACCAACCTTTAAGAGGTTCGGAAAACTGTAAGTTACTATCTGAGTGTGAATAAAAAATTTTACACACTTTAGCAGATGATAGTAGGGATGAAAACAAGAAAAAAATTCTAATACACTTAGGTCCAAAACTCATTGGTTTTCGAGATAGAGCTTTTACAAAAAAAAACTACAACAAACAACGCATTTAGCGCACTCTAAAGTTATCGCAGAAGATGTTTAAACTGTCGTCCTTGCTCTAAACAAAGTTGCAGCCGTCGTCAAAGAGACTCACGCACTTGATGGTAAACACCTAGAGTCCTTAGTTGTTGGCAGGCGTCTACAATTCGTTGCCAAAGTTCATCTTCTGTGTTCACTTCAATGGCGTAATCAAGATCTTTTAAGTACCCCCAAACAAAAATATCTAAGGGCGTTAGATCAGGAGATCTTGGTGGTCATGCGACAATCCATCTGTTTTTGAACCGTTCATTTAAATAGTTTCTTACTATACGCAAAAAGTGGGTTGGAGCTCCATCATGCATAAAATACATGTTTATAATAACATCTAATGGCGCATCCTCCAGTAGATCGTTCAAATTGTCACGTAAAAGTTTAGGTAGGATTGACCATTCTACCGATTCGGCAAACGAAATGGTCCAATTAAACGATCACCCACCATGCCTACCCAAACATTTATCGAAAATCCAAATTGATGATTTCTAACATGAATTGCGTGCGGATTTTCATCTGACCATTCGTCCATATTGTGAAAATTGAAAACTCCATCACTAGTAAAACAGGCTTCGTCTGTAAACAGAATGTTTCCAAGAAAATTTGGATTTATGTTACATTCATGTACCAGCCATTGGGAAAATTGGATACGCGGACGGTAGTCCGTCTCTCTTCGTAGATGATGAACCTTTGTAAGTGATACGGATGAAGTAATTGTTCTTTAAGGGCCTGTTAAACAGATACATAATTGACGCCGACAGCTCTACTTATTCGCCTGCTACTCACATGAGGATCATTATCTACAGCTTGCAAAATAATGTCTGGTGTTTGGCGTACGTACTCTACGAAGTCTGCCACTGTCTGATTTTGGCGGCTTAAAACAACCGGTTTCTCTTAACCTACGGTCGACTTCTTGAAAAGTTGGATGAGATGGAATATGCCTCAAAGGATATCTCTGCTGATAAATTCGTCTAGCTTTTCGCGAATTTTGATGAGCTTCGCCATAACATAACTGCATATCGGCGTACTCCGCACATGTAAATTGAACCATTGCAAAAATAAAACTAACTTAAATAGCAATAAGTAATTTCACCGTTACACTTGTTACAAAATGTTGATTGACATGTATTCTGCGATTGTTCGTTTATCGCAGATAACGGGATATCGCATTCATAAGAAGTGTAAATAAAAATTAAAAAATTTCATATCTCGAAAACCAATGACTATTGGACCTAAGTGTATTAGAATTTTTTTCTTGTTTTCATCTCTACTATCACCTGCTGTGTGTAAAGTTTTTTTATTAACACTTTCATCCAACCTCCTAAAAGAAGGGATCATTAATTTGATCAAATTTTAAAATTATCACCTACCAGGAGGCGAACCTTTCTATTTTATTAACACCTTGTATATATATAAATTGCAATTAATCGATCTCTTTTTTGATTGCATTGCAAAATAAAGTCACATGCTGTCAACTGTTAATATTTTTTCTTTTTTTTATAATTTTCATTTTCAGTAATCGATTTTATTCAACTACTATTAATTTGTATTACTGTATTCAGAATTAAGGTAGGTAGTAATATAATGCGACTGTATAATATAAACATCTTTGTAAACAATTAAATACAGACGAAATCACAGCGGCGGCGGCTTTTCTCAAAGTTTCAAAGGCAATAGCAACAGCGAGTGTGAATTGCCCGGCCGCAGATGTCTCAAAAAGTGATACAAAAAATGTAAACCTTATAATAATATTTTAAAGTATTTCCTTTCGAGTTTAGACAATGCTTTAGATTTATACCTGTGACGTGACGAAGCCCCTTGTGCACAAGCATATAAATTAATTTGAAGATTCTTAGTATTTATTATTTAAAAATAATATTGTTTACATTGTAATATTGGTAATTTATCACCGCGTATAGTCGAGAATTGTTATCTATTAAATGGTTGATGCGATTTAAAGTAAACAAGTAATAAGATACACACTGTTAAAAATTAAAGGTACTTAATGTGCATAAGCTTAAAAATATTTCCACGCTCGTTGAGCAAACCATAATTTAATAAGAAAATGTTATAAATGATGAATAATTGCAAAATTGAATAAAAATAAATTTAATTAAATCAAATCAGTTTTGTAATACGAAGTAATAAGAGACTCTACCTATATGATCTCTAATACGTAATAAAAACATACCCAAAAATATGATATCGTACACGGTATAATTTTCAGTATAAATAATTTTAGCAGTGCTCAAAATTTCATGAAGTAGGTACGTGACTATAAAGTAATTTTCAATTTGGTATCAGATACGACTGTGTTTATAGTATATACTGACTCAGTATAAGCCTTGTGTATAAGTTTACTAATTGCTTAAAGATAAATGCGGCAAATGACAACTTAATTTAAGTGTATGTATATATCAACGATAATATGTAGTTATTTTTTAATAAAAACCTATATAATAATCGTTACAATAGAAATTTTATTATCCGCAAAGGAAGTAAAAACGTAAAGCGCATACATATTTCAAGCTGCAAGTAATAAACGATATAAAATTTAAAACGTTGCAAAAAATGCACAAAGGCAAATTCATGAACTACCATAATTTAAAACGAGTCTCTGTTCTAAACAGAACTGGGTGTTGGGAATCAAATTTCTACAAATAGCAATTTAACATTCTTATTTATTTAGATGTCGCATTTAGTTATCACGGCTATCACAGTTGTTATTATTTTATTTTGCGTTTAAGAAAAACGACGCATGCAATTTTCTGTGGTAGCTGCTGTCTTACATTCAATGTACATATATCTAAACGTTTTCTTTTTTCTAAACCGCAATCAGAATTATTTCAGACGTCATCGTGAAAACATCATTTTTATGTAATTATTTTGAAGGAAAAAATAGAAAAATGTGGATAACTAAATTCGTAAAAATCAAAAATTATGATTACATATTGTGTACTCTACATATAATATATACATTTGTAATTTTTTTTATTGCATTTTGTTTTTGATATAACATTGCCAAGTGTTGGTCGGTACTTATTGGAAATTCATCATATGATTTCAACAAACACTTGAAATAAACAAGTATATTCATTTCCAAAACTACTTATTTTTTCTTTAATTGTATCAAGGATGATTAAAACTTTTTATCATTTTTAAAGCTGACTAGTTTTTACAACGGGATGATAACATTGTCTTTTTCTTAAGGATGTTTTCGCACTCCGTGAGAAATAACATTTTTTGTGGGCGTGCACTGTATTCTTGCATAATTCATAATCAAAGACAAAAGTTCAATATTAAACTTATGTAAGCAACAAGAAGAAACATTAAAAGTGTACGTGTTATATCATGTTTTGCTACGCTTTATAATCATAAGATACATTTTTCTGATTTGCAAACAAGTTGTAGTAGCAAGATTTCGGTGTAATCAAAAACAAATTTAGATTTGTTATGTAAGCTGATCTTAACAATGCCACGTTTAGATGTTCTAAAAGATAAAATGACGATATGATGAATTCGTATATCTATTTCTCAGTCACAAAAAACGGAAAAATTTTAAATGGAATCAATTCTTCAAAATAATATAACAACAAAATAATCAAATAATTTAAACAATCATATTAGTTATTAGTGCCTAAGTCATGATGTCTAAATTCAAACAATTTACGATTTGCCTTGTACCTACTATTGATTAAACATTTCTCAAATTCTTCTATATTTTATGGTCAAATACTAATTTGATTAATAATTCTATTTATTAATAATTGTGCGAAACTAGACTAAAACAACGCTAAAACTATGTAACTGAAATATGTATATAGTTAAAAAAATTAAACACGTCTATTTGAAAAGAAAATTTTCCTGCTTTCAATATGACAATTACAAATACTAAGTTTAAAAATGAAACGCAACTGTACAAAAAATTCGAATTAAAAAAAAAGATGTAAATTTTTAAAACAAAAAAAAATATTCCAAGGAATGGCAGAGTTCGAGCAACAATTGGACAACTACGTTAAAAATATGGTAGAATGAGGTTGCCAAAAAAAAACAATCTAAAACATTATTTAATTCCAATATGATAATAACGATGATAGCTGACAGCTGCTAGTATTCATATTTTAGCGCCAACTGTGCACATTTCAGTTTAAAAATAGCAGAAAATTAAAAATAAGCATGTAATAGCGAAGGGTTCCACGGCCGGAGTCTATACTAAGATAAGAACGTCTTCCAGGTTTGGACTGTGTCAATGTTGTAACCGAAGTTGCCAACGTTTCGCCCACTTTCGTAAGGGGCTTCATCAGGGCGTGAGAGAAATCGAAGAATTCAAACAAGCAACCGAAATCTAACTAAACACTTCTTAAAAGTTAGGTAATCAACTTGTGAACCAAGCCAGATTCTAAACTCAGAAAAGGTAAGAAAGAAAACGATAAACTTGAAAAAGCAAACGAAAATCTAACAAAGAACCACTACCGAGTTAGATAATCAACTTATGAACCAAGCCAGATTCTAAACTCAGAAAAGGTAAGAAAGAAAACGATAAACTTGAAAAAGCAAACGAAAATCTAACAAAGAACCACTACAGAGTTAGGTAATCAACTTATGAACCAAGCCATATTCTAAACTCCATAGAAGTGACTTAAAAAGAAATAGTTTCCGTATATAAAGAAGAAGTATCGTCACGGCTGGTTAAGCTCGACTCTGATTGGGTTACGGTGGAACGAGGGCGTGTTTTCGATAAAGGACTAATGACCGGGAACCAAAGAGGGGATAGCTCGAAACCGTGATCACGATTAAAGTTATTGGGGTGTTTGATGATTTCTATGCTCTCTCGAAATTTCCTGTTGAAAAAGAATGGAGATTTGGCAATCACCGAAACGTTATCAAAATCTATCTTGTGACCTGTAGTGAAATGATGTTCAGCAACCGCAGACTTAGTAATATGCCTTTTCCTTATACAACGATCATGTTCTGAAATGCGAGTAATGACGGAACGACCGGTCTCACCAATGTAGACTAAACCACATGAACAAGGAATTTGGTATACACCTTGAGAAGAAAGTGTAGGAAATTTGTCCTTGGGAGAAGGAAGAATCTGAGAGATTTTGCCTGTCGAGTTGAAAATAGGTTTGATACCATTCTTATGAAGAAGTTTCCTTATTTAATCTGTAACCTTGTAAATGTAAGGCAAAAAGCCAATTTCGGATTGGATTCGGGAGTAGAAATGTTCTTAGGTAATCGAGTACGTGGATGTAGAGGACTATTAATAACTCTATGAATATCTCGCTTCATATAACCATTGCTCACTAAAGTTCTAGTAAGATGACAGAGTTCCGAGTCTAGATTCTCAGGTTGACAAATAGAGAAAGCACGATGAACCAAAGATTCAATAACAGAACGTTTCTGTGCAGGATGATGATGAGACGAAGCATGAAAGTATCTATCAGTATGGGTGGGTTTGCGATAAACAGAATGGCCCAGAAGTCCGTCGGGCTTACGAGTCACAAGAACGTCAAGAAATGGGAGAGAACCATTACTTTCGATTTCCATAGTGAATTTGATATCCAAGTGTTGATTGTTAAGATGATTAAGAAACTTAGACAATTCGAGATGACCATGAGGCCAAACAATAAACGTGTCATCAACATACCTAAACTAAACTTTGGGTTTTAATATTGATGATTCCAAAGCAACCGTTTCAAAGGATTCCATAAAAATGTTAGCTACAACAGGTGATAGAGGAGAACCCATAGCAGCACCAGAAACCTGTTCGTAAAACTTGTTATCAAATTGGAAGTAAGTAGAGAATAGACACTTATCAATAAGAGGAACCAAACTCAAGTCCTTGCCATGTTGAGACAGAATCTGTTCGATGATAATAAGCGAATCCTTAATAGGAACTTTAGTAAAAAGTGACATCAAAACTCACCAGAAGATCTTGGGGTTCAAGTTTTATAGTTTGCAGACGTTGAATAAAATGCTGAGAGTTGAGGATATGAGAAGAGGTTTTACCTGTAAACTCGCAAAGAATGTTGGACAAGAACTTAACTAGCTTGTAGGTGGGAGATTGAATAGTACTAACGATAGGTCGAAAGGGAATACCTTGTTTTTGAATTTTGGGAAGTCCGTATAGACGAGGTGGTTTAGAATCTGAAGGGGTAAGTCGACGTGGGCAAAACGTTGGCAACTTCGGTTACAACATTGACACGGTCCAAACCCGGAAGACGTTCTTATCTTAGTATAAAAATAAGCATTTATGCACTAGTAAAGTCAATAAACAATTATTGTGCACTTTTCTTTGAAGAGGTGCCACTGTGCAAAATAGCTAAACATTCTGCCTTTTTTGCACGATTGTGCACCTAAGAACAGCACTGATTACGATGCGAACAATTTTAATAGAACAGATGTAAACACTTACTATTTTGATCTTTAAAAAGATAAGGTTAAAAGAAGTTTTTACTATCAAAAGTTTATAACGTTGATGAGATGGAAGTCACGACCGTTCAAAAGATAAAAACAAATTTCAGCTGAAGGAGAAACATTGTTTACTGCACTAATATGTATAAACGCTGCAATGTTCATGAACCTCCGTGTTAGCATGAAACCTCAGTTTCTAAATATAGCAACTTTAGAAACATTTGTTGTTGTTTGTCAGTCAAGAGGCTAAGTGCAAATTAACATACACACAAAATATTAGTCTAATTGAAGTTCGGTTTTTTTTTATTTGCTAGATGCTGCACAACAAACTTCGATTAGGAATTTGAGAAAATGAGAACGCATCGGCTACATTGACATGTCTTTACAAATGATATGTTTTGCGTAGTTGAACCTATTAATATTCTAAAAGTTACAGAAAAGGACGATGTAACTGAATCTACCACTGAATTACTGAAGCATGCCAAAACTTTACTTTCTTCTATTTCTAGGATGCAAGTTATTCAAACAACTTTGGAAAAAGACGAATCAAACTCACTGTATTTTTCTTTAAAAGCAATTTGGCAATTCGACTTTATCTAACGAAGAGTACTAGAAATAGAACTACTAACTACTAGGACACGCATATGTAAAACAGCAGCAGTCATAACCTGCACACTCTATAAAATCAAATTAAATAATAATTTGAAAAACAAAACGAAAAAAGAAAACAATCATAAAAATAAAATTGGTTCAAAAATTTTAAAGGAAAAGCAAATAAAAGTTAAAGTTATTACAAATGATAAGAACAGTTTATCGAATGACGTTAAATGTGCTACCAACATGTCAAACGTCAATACACGTTCGTTAGTGTAGTTACGTAATGAGGAAAAAAGCTCTAGTGTTGCAAATGAGAGTAAAATCCACATGAAACTAAATGTTAAAAATCAATTATTATATTAGAACTAATATGCGACAAGTGGCAAAGTCATTTAAACTTTGAAATGCAGTTAACATTGAAAAAAACGACTTTAAAGTTAATATCAAATTTGACAAATTGTTTAATAATTGTACGACCAACGTTATATTGCTGGTGATTTTAATTTTTTGTTTTTAGAAAACAAAAGATTTTACAAAAGGCAACAAAAAATAATTACTCTCGTCAAAAATTTGATAGCATAAAATTAGTTATGCTATGCTTTACTGTCGACGCTTGTTACGTAAATTACGATAATTGTTGTCCTACATACTCAAAAATTAGAAAAAGAGATGAGTGGTTCAGATGCGACAAGTGCAAGAAATGATTGTACGAAACTTGTGCAAACATAAATGAACAAGTCGATATTTTTAAATGCGATTAGATATTGTCAGTAAATTCACTGTTTAAGTTTTTGTCTGTCGTTATTCAGGTGTTTTCTTCTATACATGTGCCTTTTTTTAGTTACTTAAGTCTCTATCCCAATTTAAAAATATATAATTCCAGTTTTATTAAGGTGTCGATAAAACAATCAACAGTAATAATGTATAACTATTCAAAAATCTCTAAATTATAACTATGCATAATTTTGTAAAGCTGCTACAGTTAAAAGTATGTAGTTAATTTTTTTATTTAAATTTTAAGTATTTTTGGATTACTGTACTCAAACTACGTCTATAACGGTAAAGTAGTTTATCCTCATGTTTGTTAGGTTGTAATTAGTATTAGATCTTGTCTTCCTTAGGAGAGGCAATAAAAACCACTCTAAACTACTTTTATGGCTACGTTTCGTGTCTCTAGTGTTCACGTCTATAACCTAAAACAATTTGCTTTTTGAAGGCGACTTTTCGTGACGTTCACGCCTAGAAAAACAAAAACGTAGTGTGTCCAGATCTATATTTTATGAATAACATACTATAATTACTTGTTAAAAATAATACAGTAAAATAAGTGACACGAAACGTCGCTGAATGATGCACCTCCCTCATTGAAAAACTGAGATTCTAAAAAGTCATACTATGTTATGAATAAATCCGGAAGTAACGAAAATAACTAACTAATATATACCTAACAAAGAATATTTTGGATAAAAGTTTAGTGGTCTCTAGAAATATTTTTTTTACAGAATAAGTCAATATTTTTGCAAATTAACTGAATATGTTATTTTAAATGAAAAACATTTTTACACGTTGTCATAAAACAAAAGTCTTTTAATGTTAGTTTAGTGGATCGTGAATGAACACATTTTTTTAGGTGTTTTCTTCTAGTAGGTTTTTCTCTGTGATAAATTTTTTCAATTAATTTTATTTTGTATTTTATATTTATTATATAGAATTTTGAATTTTTTGCCAGACATCCACTTGTAGCTTTATTGATGTTACTTTAAACTTCAATTAACAAAAATAAAAACATTTTAGATTTCAATGAGCCCCACTGATAATTTTAAGTTTTACTTGGGAAACAAAATAAATTCTATTTAGAGTATGTTCACACTTTACATAGTTAGATTTATAGTCATTTTTAGAGATAAACTACTTAGAAAAAAAGTTTGGAATAGGTACATTTGTGAAAACAATTTTTACTCTGATCATATGATTTGCGTTGGAGTTCAGTTATGTCATGTTGTGTTCTGCAACACGAACCAAAGATATTCATATCAGATATCTTAGAGAAATTTCAGTGATTTAAAAACCAAACTAGTAGAACTTGTAAACCATTTCTTAGGGTTGTTTTTTAATATTTCTTTTTCAAACAAATTTAAAAATTTCTAGAATCTAGTCTAGTCTTAATGGATCGCCCAAGCCCAATTTTTTCAAAAATATTTTAAAACATTTAATTAAAAAAAAAAGCGCGCTTGGGCGTTCCATTCGTATTTATATACAAAATTCACTGTAAAAAATCCGAATTCAATCGGTTAATAAATAAGCTCAAAAAATGGTGTACAAGTTTTACCTGGTGAGAAATTTTTAAACAAATAGTTATTTTTTCACAATTATATATGTTTAACTTTAATTGTTTTCCTTAAGTGTTACAAATTAACTATATTTACATTACATCACATTCTATTTACATCTATTACATTTCCTTTTTTTCTCCTCTCCTCTTTAACTGTTTCTTCTTTCTCCATACTTCTTTCATCCACTCCGCCTTTTTTCCGTTTTCTTTATGTGATAGATACATGGTCTTATAAACGACAGCGTTATTTTGTTATACTATTATTATGAAACGACAGAGTGAGATAAATTATATTTTTATAATATAAATAAAAAATTAAAATTTATACGGATTTCTTCTTGTAAATCGCTAAATTACATCGAAGGATTTCCAAAATAGTGCCAAATTCTAAAAAAATCATCTTCAACTACAAAAAGAACCCTGCTATAGACAAATTCACAACGCTTAGAAAAATAAATTATATAAATTCTATTTTCGTAAATAACGTCAGGAAATTCAAAATAAAACGAAAAAAATTGAAAAATCTATTGTGATACGTGATCGAACTGTAACTCCGCCTACGACTGTTGATATCCGCGCAAGTGATAAGTACACAAATACGATACTGTCTTCTCAGAACGCATAAAACTGATATCTACTACGAATGTCTTTTTATTATTCAGTACAAATACATAAATATGAGATTAGTTATTTTCTTCAACGCCGCTTATTGAAATGTTTATGTTATTTGTATGAAATCTTATCAGTGGAGTAATGTTATCACTTTTAAACAACGGGCCGGACGTATGCTAGTACATAGAAAAAACATCGTTTATAGTGCATAACATAATTTCGTTTTATGTTATCAATTTTCTTCTTAGGTTTGTTTCGATACATGAATATGATACCTATTATGCATACATTTTTTAGCTGAAATTTTACAATACGCTTGTAAAGTGTGTAAATAATTTAATAATTGTACTCTAAAAATACTTGTCTTGCATTAATAGCTTAATTTTTGCAGTGTTATTTATTTATTCAAGTAGTTTGACTAATCTACACAACATGAGCTCATTTCAACATCTGTAACAATTTAGTTTAACTCTTGTCTTATGTGATAACATTATTTTCTATTTATTTTTATTTTTAGTGTCAGCAAATTACTGAGAAGAATTGTGTAGTTCTTAAAACAGTTAATTAAACATCTTAATCACACATTATTTTTGATTTCTTTTTATTAACTGCGTCAATAAAGCTGAAAATTTATATTTTTTTAAATGTTTTATTACAACTTTTATTTTGATATTGTATAGATGCTATATTTTATCTTCTAAATTAACAACTTGTTTATCCAAAATTTAGTCTCAAATGTCTAACGTTCGATTTCTACGGAATTTCCAAATTGTTACCTGAGTAGGTAGTGTGCATATGCCAATCTTTATTTCTTCGTGTTGACACTGACCTAACGTAACAAAATGTATTATGTGCTACGTTTCGAGAATTAACTTAATTGCGAATCAAAGCTGAATACAGGCCCGATAAAATATTTTTTATAATTTTGGTTTATGCTAATCAATTTTCTACTACTAATTTTTGTGGGTTTGGTTAAAACATTATTATCACAGGAAACAGAGGGTTACGATTGCAAAGAAAAACGTGTCAGGATAATAACCTAAGAATGCGGCTTCCTAACTAAACTTAACTAAAGAAAATCACGTTTTGAAATGTAGACGATAACAAAAGATACACGGTTTAATTGATAAATAAAAGTATTGTCGA
Organism: Aquatica leii; assembly: GCA_035610365.1. NCBI lineage: Eukaryota > Metazoa > Arthropoda > Insecta > Coleoptera > Lampyridae > Aquatica > Aquatica leii. The sequence goes on from CM069432.1 coordinate 119,192,126, forward strand.
CATGCATTGTTATCAGTTTTACAGCAGTACCATCTGTTGTATAGCGGCAAGCTTATGTAAAAAAAGTTTCATTATTTTATGTAGTAATGAAGCCACTTTAATGTATTTGATTTCTTTCCTTGTCTTAAGGGGCTTCTCACTCTACTAAATCTCAGCTTTAAATAAATATACCATTTACCCTAAAAAAATTATTAAAAACAAAAAATGTTTATTGGTTAGGAAGCGGTAAGTACATACATCGCGTATGCATCAACACAAGCAATAAATTGGAAAATAAAAATTTTCATAAATTTCTAAATTCTAAATTAAAAATAATGCTCTCATGTTTATTTCACTGTTATAAAAAGTACGCATTTCTTCTCTGTAATTCGCCAGCACTAAAAATTAAAATAAATTTAAAATAGCATTATCACATAAGATAGTTAAAGTTGTTATTCTAAGAAAGTAAGGACGCACATATTTTTCAAATTCATTCTCGAAGGTAACGTACAGAGCGTCTAAGTAAACAAAGTACCCGGAAAATATGTCAACTAACTTTAAAAATTGGACGCGGTAAATATTTCTACAAATCACAATTGGCAAGTACTTTCCTTGGTTGCCTCGTGTTTGTTTACATATTTATCTGCAGTTTTACTGAAAAATTCGTAGTTGTTCAAATAGTCTTCATCAAGACTCTATTAAATGGCGTTATTTGCGAACAAGGTATGTGAATTTATAAACATTTTTTTCAGTATAGGCTTTGTAGCATAACCTCAACATCAATTACTAATTTATATTCCTTACTCTAAAATAGTAAAATCTGTATTTATTTTCAGTGTTAATTCTACAAACAATAACTTATTTTTGATGGAGATTTTACAATACTTTTTTTCTGTATTGTTTCAGTTGTTATTTACTAACATGGAATCTAAATCAATGAAAACCATTCAATCCGAAGCCAGAAATACTATTAAACATGTTGTGGACAGAAGAGTGTTAGATATCTCTGTATATATATATTATTGTACATGCAGGTGGATCATATGGATTTGTCCGGTGACTATCACGACATGAATCATATTTATGGTGAAAGGAAAAACAATTCATTTCAAATTTGCTTCCTAATGGTATTGTTTTCATGGATAATACAGCGTGCCACATTGTACAAATTAATAGACTTCCAACGCAAGCAGAACGTAAGGAAAGCATTCGACAATGACTCGAAAATAATGGACTAACAACAACAAATGAAATGCATGAAACAGCACTAATAATGTTAGTGAAACAATTTAATTATTCGAAAACATATTATGTAGATGAACTCCTTAAAAAACACGGACATACAGTGTTACGTTTCCCATCTTACCACTGCGACTTAAATCCGATTAAGTTGAGAATACATTTTCTGAGATGACTGCATAGTGTTGAAGTATTATTTTTATACAAATTGGCAACGTTGTTTTTTGCTGCTTTTTTTTTGTAACCAACTGTATGTACTATGGTGTACTTCCTGTTGTATGTTTATGCTTGTATGTTCTTTGTTGAAGATGGATTTCAAAGCGCACATTGAAAAATTGGAAGGTGCATGCAATTGGGCAAAACGGAAACGTCAACTTGAATTACTGTTGATACATCATGATGTTCACGATTATATTACAGGTGAAAAAACAGCACCTGTTCGTGTCTAATCAGTGGAATCAACGAATAGTAATGATGACGATGCATTTAACAAGAGAGTGCATCAAGCATTTAAAAAGGGTGATGCCTTGGCACAGTTAATTATTGTTGGGTCCTTGAACGAGAACAATCTAGAGTTAACGTCAACGTGCCGAACTTCAATGGATACATGGCAAAAGTTAAAGTATGTATATGAACAGAGTTTCGGTCAACGTGTGGATCGACTAATAGAGGAATTTTTTAAAGTAACAAAAGATCCCTGTGAAAATGTGGCTACGCATGTTGCTAAGTTGCAAAAAAATTTCTTCGAATTGAATGATGAATTGGAACGTCTAGTAAAAACTAAACTTCTGGATTTACTTTTAATGAGTCGTATTCTATCGACACTTTCAGTAGAATATTTTGAGTTTAAAAGTGTTTGAGAGTATATCCCAGTGGCATTGAGAACAGTTAATTTATTATTAGAGGATTAGAGCGATTAAGATTAATTGAAATGAGGGTGCCCGCAAAACACGAAGAACCTGTTGCTTTGGTTGATCCAAAGGCTCAAAAGAAAGAAAAGCAAAGAAAAGAATACAAGTGCTATAAATGTCACGAGTTTGGGCATTTTATTAAGAATTGCCCTAAACGTTCAAGAGACAAGCAACAAAGAGAATTCAGTCGTGGTGATGCGTTTGTGTGCACTTATGAAATGGAAGGATGCGACAAATTTTTCCTCAAGCAAAAAGGTGAAGTCGTTGAGAGTGTTTAAAAATTTATTAAAGAGTGTATCACCAATGGAATTCCAATTAAGTGTTTAATGACTGATGGTGGTCGCGAATTTGATTATAAAGAAGTGAAACGTGTATTGGAGGAATATGGCATTGTTTTCGAATGACAATGCCTTATACACCTGAACAAAATGGGAGTGCCGAACGTGAGAACCGAACACTTGTTGAAAGTGCACGATCCATGTTACATGCGAAAGGTTTTTCGATAAATCTGTGGGCAGAAGCAGTTAACACAGCTACTTTTGTGTTAAACAGAACTGGGTTTACTCGAGTTGAAGGCAAGTCATCTTTTGAACACTGGATGGGAAAGGAATACGTCAGTCTACAACATTTTAAAGTGTTCGGGACAGAATGCTATGTTCATGTTCCAAAAGAACGAAGAAACAAGTGGGATAAAAACGGTACACCTGGTCACTTTGTAGGTTATTGCCATGAAAAAGACGGTTTCAGAGTGTGGATTCCATCACAACAAAAGGTTGTAAGAAGTCGGGATATAATATTTAAGAAGGAAACTATTGGCACAAGTAATTTCAACAAAACAAGAAGGGCTAGTGCTGAGGGTTGCAATGATAAAACTGATTTTGTAGTATTTGGTCGTTTAAACTTAGCTGGCGATCATCAAGAAACTCGCATAGTTGTTACCGACAGTGTTGATGCAGATGGTGATGTTACAAAATCCGAACGAGGTTGGAGAAGCAAGTACCCTCGAAAGTCAAGAAAAAGAAATTCTGGTGTTTAAGAGACTAGAGAACCTCTGGCCATATTGACAGATACAAGTGCTGAAGGAAGGTACCCTGTCAGAGACAGGAAACAAGAATTGTTTCCCAATTTTGAACTATATTATGCTTGTTCAAGTTACGTAGAACCTAGTAAAATTTTTGAGGCTCGGAAATGTAGCAATGCGAGTAAGTGGGAATAGGCTATAAAATCGGAGTTAAATTCGTTAAATTTTAATAACACATGGATTTTAGTAGATAGACCTCTTAATACAAATGTAGTAAAAAATCGATGGGTTTTTAAAGTTAAGGTTGATAGCGATAAAAACGTTAGATTTAAGGCTAGGTTAGTTGCTAAAGGGTTTACCCAAAAATATGGACTAGATTATAAGCAGTGTTGTAAATTATCTATATAAATTTATATAGATAAATTAATCTAGATTCATATTTTTTATCTATTTATATGTATCTAGATACAATCAAAAAATATATAAATTATATGTATCTGTATATATATATAATTTTTATTTAAATTATTTAAATAAAATTTATAAAAAATCCAGTGTCCCGTAAAATTCAAGTTACAATATGTATGTTTTTCTTCAGTAATTTCCCACATTCCATAATAGTTCTTCAAATCAACTCCATCTATCGTTATTACTACCTAGGTTATTTCATCTATTATCTGTTATCTATATAAAGTTTGAATAGTTTATCTATTATCTTATACTAGATAATTATTGAAAGAAATTTAACTATATCTATATAATTTAAAAATTATCTATTTACAACACTGATTATAAGGAGACATTTTCTCCTGTTATTAGACTTAGCACTTTAAGGTTATTGCTTGCTTTAGCTGTAAGATACAAAATGAAAGTAGATCATTTAGATGTTGAGTCTGCTTTCTTGCATGGGAGTCTGAATGAAAGTATTTATATGGAATTGCCAGAGGGATGTTACGAAGGACTTAATAAAGTATGCTTGCTTAGAAAGCGCTTTATGGTTTAAAGCAATCATCAAGAGTGTGGTACAAGAAGGTAGGAGACTTTTTATTAAGTATGTGTTTTCAAAGTCTTGTTATGAGCCATGCATATTTTAAAATGGGTTAACATTTCACATTTCATAGTAGTTATTCATGTGGATGATTTTCTTGTTATTTCAAATAATGAAAATGAAAAAGAAAAATGAAGTGTTTGATGGCTGAGAAATTTAGAATTAAAGATCTAGGACCAATAAGAGATTTTTTAGGCATTTCAATGAATGTTTTGATTTGAAAATACAAATATGTCAGACGAAGTATATTGACCGATTGCTGGAAAAATTTGGAATGTCTGATGCTAAGGTTGCATCGACTCCTTTAATTGAAGGACGTAAAATGGAGAAAAGTAAAATGGTTAGTGATGTTCCTTATCAAAACTTGATCGGATCGTTAATGTACCTAGCTGTGTGTACACGTCCTGACATTATGTATGCCGTCAGCTATTTAAGTCAGTTTAACACAGGTTTTAGTGATAAACATTGGATCATGGCAAAGCGGGTGTTAAGATACCTAAAGGGTACACGTCACTTAGGACTAAGTCATACAGCTGGTTCTGAAAACATTATAAGTTACGCTGACGCTGACTGGGCAAGTGGAGAAGATAGAAAATCTTATTCAGGATATATCTTCGAATTCAATAACTCGACCATATCCTGGGAAAGCAGAAAACAAAACGCCATTGCTTTGTCGACAACAGAGGCGGAGTATGTAGCTGTAGCAGAAGCAGGGAAGGAGGCTATATTTCTGAGAGGGCCTTTTAAATGAAATAACAACTTTTGTGTAGTGACAATCAAGGCGCTATAAAACTAGTAGATTATTCAATTATTTCGTTTGGCTTTCCGTTTATTATTGAGAGCAAGTATCTGCATAACGTTAAAACATCGGACTGGGACAAAAATTGTCAACATGTGAATCATTTGGCGCAATAAATGTGGCAACGTGATGGACTGCTAGATGTTGCTGTGGAAAACCTGTCGTTTATAGTGAACACTGGATCATATGACGATGAAATTTTCTGATGTAAATAAGTAATTTTACAATTACTTTTAAAAATATGTAATTATTTTGTAATGTTGTACCGAATCTTTTAGAAAAGGAAATGTGTAATTACAATTTATTTTGATAGTATTAAAATCATAAAGTGTTTTCTGAAATAACGTCAAACAACAAAGTCTAAAGATTATCTACACGGATAACCTACGGATGACTTGAATTTCCCACCAAAATACTTTTTAATTTGAGTGCACCTTTAGAATTAAAGTGACACCAGCTACGCCTCTCCAGGGATTTTGTTTATTCAGGTTAACTGTATTTACAGGTGTTTAAATGATGTAATGTTACGTAAGTCCGTCAAAATAAATAAATAACACTGTAAAAACAAAGCCAAACATGCAAAACAACTATTTTTAGGCTACAATGATTTAATTTTTTACTTTAAACAAGCATGTTGTGAAAATTCAGCTAAAAAATTATACAAAATAAGTGATTGTTCATATGTAGAAACAAACCGGAGAAGAAAATTGATAACATTAACCGAAATTATGATTACTATAAACCTTAGCCGGCTGATAACATTATCCAGGATTCCAATAAACCGCGTGCACGGTACATACTCTACTCTACTTGAATCAAGCTAAATAGTATTTGAAGTAAAGGAGACACTGAAAGAAGGCGAGAACCTTATAAAATTATAGACATAAAACTCGCCTCTACTGCCACTGTATTTTTTCATGAATTTTTAATAATAAAAGTTATCTGCTTGTACTCAAAACAATCAAAACTCTCTTCTTAAATGTCGTATGTGGAAGTCCTTGAATTGCTTATATAAATTAACACTTGCTTTACGCCATCTACACACCGAGAAACGCATATTACTTCCCTAACCGCTGTAGTTGACTGCAGCGCCCCGCACTTTTGAAAAACTATCAATTTATGAGAAAACGTATTTTTATTTTCAGAAGTCAGAACTTTAATACAATTTAATACGTAGTTTTGTTTTGATGAATTGCATTTCGCATTGTAACGCTTCGGCTACTCTTTCTTGATCTTTTGTAATTGTTGTCTCATTTGTTATATATTAAAAGTACATTCTGCTTTTAGTAAATATTTTCATGTTCTTATAAATATTATGTGATTGAGGTATATTGTTAGAAAATTCATCTTTCTTATATAATAAAAATAAACACTTTTCGGTAAGAAAATTTTCTAATATCCTTTGTACAGATAGTTTAAATGTGACAACTGTCAAAAATACTTTGTCGAGCAATCATTGTTATTGGTCATTGTGTGTGCTTCTCTATATTGCAAATTAAACTCTTGCATTTTAACGTTAAATAAATGTTAAAAAAATAAAAACAATTTTGTTTAGGTACATTCTAAAACCGTGAATAAAATACGTATCGCAAATTATCAAGTATGGTAATGTGCCAGTTCTGAAAAGTGTCTGGAAACTGCCGTCTGCCACTTCGGTAGATTCAAGCACATTAACTGTCCTGAAAACTGCCTTTGCAGTAGTGTCCCAATATCAACCACTGTCCTCAAACCTGCCCAACTTATTTGTCCTCATATCTGCCAATATTGGAAATATAAAATATAATCGTTTAAATTAAAAAAACTCGCATACATTGACTTCACGGGACGTTTAGTATCGATTACATTAAAAAAAAAATATTGGACCTGAACCTGCCGTGTCACATATATATATATATATATATATATATATATATATATATATATATATATATATATATGTCACACGGCAGGTTCAAGACCAATATTTTTTTTTTAATGTAATCGATACTAAACGTCCCGTGAAATCAATGTATGCGAGTTTTTTTTAATTTAAACGATTATATTTTTTATATTTCCAATATTGGCAGATATGAGGACAAATAAGTTGGGCAGGTTTGAGGACAGTGGTTGATATTGGGACACTACTGCAAAGGCAGTTTTCAGGACAGTTAATGTGCTTGAATCTACCGAAGTGGCAGACGGCAGTTTCCAGACACTTTTCAGAACTGGCACATTACCATACTTGATAATTTGCGATACGTATTTTATTCACGGTTTTAGAATGTACCTAAACAAAATTGTTTTTATTTTTGTAACATTTATTTAACGTTAAAATGCAAGAGTTTAATTTGCAATATAGAGAAGCACACACAATGACCAATAACAATGATTCCTCGACAGAGTATTTTTGACAGTTGTCATATTTAAACTATCTGTACAAAGGATATTAGAAAATTTTCTTACCGAAAAAGTGTTTATTTTTATTATATAAGAAAGATGAATTTTCTAACAATATACCTCAATCACATAATATTTATAAGAACATGAAAATATTTACTAAAAGCAGAATGTACTTTTTAATATATAACAAATGAGACAACAATTACAAAAGATCAAGAAAGAGTAGCCGAAGCGTTACAATGCGAAATGCAATTCATCAAAAACAAAACTACGTATTAAATTGTATTAAAGTTCTGACTTCTGAAAATAAAAATACGTTTTCTCATAAATTGATAGTTTTTCAAAAAAGTGCGGGCGCCGCGGTCAACTACAGCGGTTAGGGAAGTAATATGCGTTTCTCGGTGTGTAGATGGCGTAAAGCAAGTCTTAATTTATATAAGCAATTCAAGGACTTCCACATACGACATTTAAGAAGAGAGTTTTGATTGTTTTGAGTACAAGCAGATAACTTTATTATTAAAAATTCATGAAAAATACAGTGGCAGTAGAGGCGAGTTTTATGTCTATAATTTTATAAGGTTCTCGCCTTCTTTCAGTGTCTCCTTTACTTCAAATACTATTTAGCTTGATTCAAGTAGAGTAGAGTATGTACCGTGCACGCGGTTTATTGGAATCCTGGATAATGTTATCAGCCGGCTAAGGTTTATAGTAATCATAATTTCGGTTAATGTTATCAATTTTCTTCTCCGGTTTGTTTCTACATATGAGCAATCACTTATTTTGTATAATTTTTAGCTGAATTTTCACAACATGCTTGTTTAAAGTAAAAATTAAATCATTGTAGCCTAAAAATAGTTGTTTTGCATGTTTAGCTTTGTTTTTACAGTGTTATTTATTTATTTTGACGGACTTACGTAACATTACATCATTTAAACACCTGTAAATACAGTTAACCTGAATAAACAAAATCCCTGGAGAGGCGTAGCTGGTGTCACTTTAATTCTAAAGGTGCACTCAAATTAAAAGTATTTTGGTGGGAAATTCAAGTCATCCGTAGGTTATCCGTGTAGATAATCTTTAGACTTTGTTGTTTGACGTTATTTCAGAAAAACACTTTATGATTTTAATACTATCAAAATAAATTGTAATTACACATTTACTTTTCTAAAAGATTCGGTACAACATTACAAAATAATTACATATTTTTAAAAGTAATTGTAAAAATTACTTATTTACATCAGAAAAATTTCATCGTCATATGATCCAGTGTTCACTATAAACGACAGGTTTTCCACAGCAACATCTAGCAGTCCATCACGTTGCCACATTTATTGCGCCAAATGATTCACATGTTGACAATTTTTGTCCCAGTCCGATGTTTTAACGTTATGCAGATACTTGCTCTCAATAATAAACGGAAAGCCAAACGAAATAATTGAACAATCTACTAGTTTTATAGCGCCCTGATTGTCACTACACAAAAGTTGTTATTTCATTTAAAAGGCCCTCTCAGAAATATAGCCTCCTTCCCTGCTTCTGCTACAGCTACATACCCCGCCTCTGTTGTCGACAAAGCAATGGCGTTTTGTTTTCTGCTTTCCCAGGATATGGTCGAGTTATTGAATTCGAAGATATATCCTGAATAAGATTTTCTATCTTCTCCACTTGCCCAGTCAGCGTCAGCGTAACTTATAATGTTTTCAGAACCAGCTGTATGACTTAGTCCTAAGTGACGTGTACCCTTTAGGTATCTTAACACCCGCTTTGCCATGATCCAATGTTTATCACTAAAACCTGTGTTAAACTGACTTAAATAGCTGACGGCATACATAATGTCAGGACGTGTACACACAGCTAGGTACATTAACGATCCGATCAAGTTTTGATAAGGAACATCACTAACCATTTTACTTTTCTCCATTTTACGTCCTTCAATTAAAGGAGTCGATGCAACCTTAGCATCAGACATCCCAAATTTTTCCAGCAATCGGTCAATATACTTCGTCTGACATATTTGTATTTTCAAATCAAAACATTCATTGAAATGCCTAAAAATCTCTTATTGGTCCTAGATCTTTAATTCTAAATTTCTCAGCCATCAAACACTTCATTTTTTCTTTTTCATTTTCATTATTTGAAATAACAAGAAAATCATCCACATGAATAGCTACTATGAAATGTGAATTGTTAACGCATTTAAAAATATGCATGGCTCATAACAAGACTTTTGAAAACACATACTTAATAAAAAGTCTCCTACCTTCTTGTACCACACTCTTGATGATTGCTTTAAACCATAAAGCGCTTTCTTAAGCAAGCATACTTTATTAAGTCCTTCGTAACATCCCTCTGGCAATTCCATATAAATACTTTCATTCAGACTCCCATGCAAGAAAGCAGACTCAACATCTAAATGATCTACTTTCATTTTGTATCTTACAGCTAAAGCAAGCAATAACCTTAAAGTGCTAAGTCTAATAACAGGAGAAAATGTCTCCTTATAATCAGTGTTGTAAATAGATAATTTTTAAATTATATAGGTACAGAAAAATTTTTTTTTTCAAAAATTATCTAGTATTAGATAATAGATAAACTATTCAAACTTTATTTAGATAACAGATAATAGATGAAATAACCTAGGTAGTAATAACGATAGATGGAGTTGATTTGAAGAACTATTATGGAATGTGGGAAATTACTGAAGAAAAACATACATATTGTAACTTGAATTTTACGGGACACTGGATTTTTTATAAATTTTATTTAAATAATTTAAATAAAAATTATATATATATACAGATACATATAATTTATATATTTTTTGATTGTATCTAGATCCATATAAATAGATAAAAATATGAATCTAGATTAATTTATCTATATAAATTTATATAGATAATTTACAACACTGCTTATAATCTAGTCCATATTTTTGGGTAAACCCTTTAGCAACTAACCTAGCCTTAAATCTAACGTTTTTATCGCTATCAACCTTAACTTTAAAAACCCATCGATTTTTTACTACATTTGTATTAAGAGGTCTATCTACTAAAATCCATGTGTTATTAAAATTTAACGAATTTAACTCCGATTTTATAGCCTATTCCCACTTACTCGCATTGCTACATTTCCGAGCCTCAAAATTTTACTAGGTTCTACGTAACTTGAACAAGCATAATATAGTTCAAAATTGGGAAACAATTCTTGTTTCCTGTCTCTGACAGGGTACCTTCTTTCAGCACTTGTATCTGTCAATATGGCCAGAGGTTCTCTAGTCTCTTAAACACCAGAATTTCTTTTTCTTGACTTTCGAGGGTACTTGCTTCTCCAACCTCGTTCGGATTTTGTAACATCACCATCTGCATCAACACTGTCGGTAACAACTATGCGAGTTTCTTGATGATCGCCAGCTAAGTTTAAACGACCAAATACTACAAAATCAGTTTTATCATTGCAACCCTCAGCACTAGCCCTTCTTGTTTTGTTGAAATTACTTGTGCCAATAGTTTCCTTCTTAAATATTATATCCCGACTTCTTACAACCTTTTGTTGTGATGGAATCCACACTCTGAAACCGTCTTTTTCATGGCAATAACCTACAAAGTGACCAGGTGTACCTTTTTTATCCCACTTGTTTCTTCGTTCTTTTGGAACATGAACATAGCATTCTGTCCCGAACACTTTAAAATGTTGTAGACTGACGTATTCCTTTCCCATCCAGTGTTCAAAAGATGACTTGCCTTCAACTCGAGTAAACCCAGTTCTGTTTAACACAAAAGTAGCTGTGTTAACTGCTTCTGCCCACAGATTTATCGAAAAACCTTTCGCATGTAACATGGATCGTGCACTTTCAACAAGTGTTCGGTTCTCACGTTCGGCACTCCCATTTTGTTCAGGTGTATAAGGCATTGTCATTCGAAAAACAATGCCATATTCCTCCAATACACGTTTCACTTCTTTATAATCAAATTCGCGACCACCATCAGTCATTAAACACTTAATTGGAATTCCATTGGTGATACACTCTTTAATAAATTTTTAAACACTCTCAACGACTTCACCTTTTTGCTTGAGGAAAAATTTGTCGCATCCTTCCATTTCATAAGTGCACACAAACGCATCACCACGACTGAATTCTCTTTGTTGCTTGTCTCTTGAACGTTTAGGGCAATTCTTAATAAAATGCCCAAACTCGTGACATTTATAGCACTTGTATTCTTTTCTTTGCTTTTCTTTCTTTTGAGCCTTTGGATCAACCAAAGCAACAGGTTCTTCGTGTTTTGCGGGCACCCTCATTTCAATTAATCTTAATCGCTCTAATCCTCTAATAATAAATTAACTGTTCTCTCTGCCACTGGGATATACTCTCAAACACTTTTAAACTCAAAATATTCTACTGAAAGTGTCGATAGAATACGACTCATTAAAAGTAAATCCAGAAGTTTAGTTTTTACTAGACGTTCCAATTCATCATTCAATTCGAAGAAATTTTTTTGCAACTTAGCAACATGCGTAGCCACATTTTCACAGGGATTTTTTGTTACTTTAAAAAATTCCTCCATTAGTCGATCCACACGTTGACCGAAACTCTGTTCATATACATACTTTAACTTTTGCCATGTATCCATTGAAGTTCGGCACGTTGACGTTAACTCTAGATTGTTCTCGTTCAAGGACCCAACAATAATTAACTGTGCCAAGGCATCACCCTTTTAAATGCTTGATGCACTCTCTTGTTAAATGCATCGTCATCATTACTATTCGTTGATTCCACTGATTAGACACGAACAGGTGCTGTTTTTTCACCTGTAATATAATCGTGAACATCATGATGTATCAACAGTAATTCAAGTTGACGTTTCCGTTTTGCCCAATTGCTTGCACCTTCCAATTTTTCAATGTGCGCTTTGAAATCCATCTTCAACAAAGAACATACAAGCATAAACATACAACAGGAAGTACACCATAGTACATACAGTTGGTTACAAAAAAGCAGCAAAAAACAACGTTGCCAATTTGTATAAAAATAATACTTCAACACTATGCAGTCATCTCAGAAAATGTATTCTCAACTTAATCGGATTTAAGTCGCAGTGGTAAGATGGGAAACGTAACACTGTATGTCCGTGTTTTTTAAGGAGTTCATCTACATAATATGTTTTCGAATAATTAAATTGTTTCACTAACATTATTAGTGCTGTTTCATGCATTTCATTTGTTGTTGTTAGTCCATTATTTTCGAGTCATTGTCGAATGCTTTCCTTACGTTCTGCTTGCGTTGGAAGTCTATTAATTTGTACAATGTGGCACGCTGTATTATCCATGAAAACAATACCATTAGGAAGCAAATTTGAAATGAATTGTTTTTCCTTTCACCATAAATATGATTCATGTCGTCGTGATAGTCACCGGACAAATCCATATGATCCACCTGCATGTACAATAATATATATATACAGAGATATCTGACACTGTTCTGTCCACAACATGTTTAATAGTATTTCTGGCTTCAGATTGAATGGTTTTCATTGATTTAGATTCCATGTTAGTAAATAACAACTGAAACAATACAGAAAAAAGTATTGTAAAAATCTTCATCAAAAATAAGTTATTGTTTGTAGAATTAACACTGAAAATAAATACAGATTTTACTATTTTAGAGTAAGGAATATAAATTAGTAATTGATGTTGAGGTTATGCTACAAAGCCTATACTGAAAAAATGTTTATAAATTCACATACCTTGTTCGCAAATAACGCCATTTAATAGAGTCTTGATGAAGACTATTTGAACAACTACGAATTTTTCAGTAAAACTGCAGATAAATATGTAAACAAACACGAGGCAACCAAGGAAAGTACTTGCCAATTGTGATTTGTGGAAATATTTACCGCGTCCAATTTTGAAAGTTAGTTGACATATTTTCCGGGTACTTTGTTTACTTAGACGCTCTGTACGTTACCTTCGAGAATGAATTTGAAAAATATGTGCGTCCTTACTTTCTTAGAATAACAACTTTAACTATCTTATGTGATAATGCTATTTTAAATTTATTTTAATTTTTAGTGCTGGCGAATTACAGAGAAGAAATGCGTACTTTTTATAACAGTGAAATAAACATGAGAGCATTATTTTTAATTTAGAATTTAGAAATTTATGAAAATTTTTATTTTCCAATTTATTGCTTGTGTTGATGCATACGCGATGTATGTACTTACCGCTTCCTAACCAATAAACATTTTTTGTTTTTAATAATTTTTTTAGGGTAAATGGTATATTTATTTAAAGCTGAGATTTAGTAGAGTGAGAAGCCCCTTAAGACAAGGAAAGAAATCAAATACATTAAAGTGGCTTCATTACTACATAAAATAATGAAACTTTTTTTACATAAGCTTGCCGCTATACAACAGATGGTACTGCTGTAAAACTGATAACAATGCATGTCGACAATACTTTTTATTTATCAATTAAACCGTGTATCTTTGTTATCGTCTACATTTCAAAACGTGATTTTCTTTAGTTAACATTTTTTTAGGAAGCCGCATTCTTAGGTTATTATCCCGACACGTTTTTCTTTGCAATCGTAACCCTCTGTTTCCTGTGATAATAATGTTTTAACCAAACCCACAAAAATTAGTAGTAGAAAATTGATTAGCATAAACCAAAATTATAAAAATATTTTATCGGGCCTGTATTCAGCTTTGATTCGCAATTAAGTTAATTCTCGAAACGTAGCACATAATACATTTTGTTACGTTAGGTCAGTGTCAACACGAAGAAATAAAGATTGGCATATGCACACTACCTACTCAGGTAACAATTTGGAAATTCCGTAGAAATCGAACGTTAGACATTTGAGACTAAATTTTGGATAAACAAGTTGTTAATTTAGAAGATAAAATATAGCATCTATACAATATCAAAATAAAAGTTGTAATAAAACATTTAAAAAAATATAAATTTTCAGCTTTATTGACGCAGTTAATAAAAAGAAATCAAAAATAATGTGTGATTAAGATGTTTAATTAACTGTTTTAAGAACTACACAATTCTTCTCAGTAATTTGCTGACACTAAAAATAAAAATAAATAGAAAATAATGTTATCACATAAGACAAGAGTTAAACTAAATTGTTACAGATGTTGAAATGAGCTCATGTTGTGTAGATTAGTCAAACTACTTGAATAAATAAATAACACTGCAAAAATTAAGCTATTAATGCAAGACAAGTATTTTTAGAGTACAATTATTAAATTATTTACACACTTTACAAGCGTATTGTAAAATTTCAGCTAAAAAATGTATGCATAATAGGTATCATATTCATGTATCGAAACAAACCTAAGAAGAAAATTGATAACATAAAACGAAATTATGTTATGCACTATAAACGATGTTTTTTCTATGTACTAGCATACGTCCGGCCCGTTGTTTAAAAGTGATAACATTACTCCACTGATAAGATTTCATACAAATAACATAAACATTTCAATAAGCGGCGTTGAAGAAAATAACTAATCTCATATGTATTTATGTATTTGTACTGAATAATAAAAAGACGAATGTTAGGTAGATTTCTTTCCAGTAACGATATCAGTTTTATGCGTTCTGAGAAGACAGTATCGTATTTGTGTACTTATCACTTGCGCGGATATCAACAGTCGTAGGCGGAGTTACAGTTCGATCACGTATCACAATAGATTTTTCAATTTTTTTCGTTTTATTTTGAATTTCCTGACGTTATTTACGAAAATAGAATTTATATAATTTATTTTTCTAAGCGTTGTGAATTTGTCTATAGCAGGGTTCTTTTTGTAGTTGAAGATGATTTTTAGAATTTGGCACTATTTTGGAAATCCTTCGATGTAATTTAGCGATTTACAAGAAGAAATCCGTATAAATTTTAATTTTTATTTATATTATAAAAATATAATTTATCTCACTCTGTCGTTTCATAATAATAGTATAACAAAATAACGCTGTCGTTTATAAGACCATGTATCTATCACATAAAGAAAACGGAAAAAGGCGGAGTGGATGAAAGAAGTATGGAGAAAGAAGAAACAGTTAAGAGGAGAGGAGAAAAAAGGAAATGTAATAGATGTAAATAGAATGTGATGTAATGTAAATATAGTTAATTTGTAACACTTAAGAAAAACAATTAAAGTTAAACATATATAATTGTGAAAAAAATAACTATTTGTTTAAAAATTTCTCACCAGGTAAAACTTGTACACCATTTTTGAGCTTATTTATTAACCGATTGAATTCGGATTTTTACAGTGAATTTTGTATATAACATACGAATGGAACGCCCAAGCGCGCTTTTTTTTAATTAAATGTTTTAAAATATTTTTGAAAAAATTGGGCTTGGGCGATCCATTAAGACTAGACTAGATTCTAGAAATTTTTAAATTTGTTTGAAAAGAAATATTAAAAACAACCCTAAGAAATGGTTTACAAGTTCTACTAGTTTGGTTTTTAAATCACTGAAATTTCTCTAAGATATCTGATATGAATATCTTTGGTTCGTGTTGCAGAACACAACATGACATAACTGAACTCCAACGCAAATCATATGATCAGAGTAAAAATTGTTTTCACAAATGTACCTATTCCAAACTTTTTTTCTAAGTAGTTTATCTCTAAAAATGACTATAAATCTAACTATGTAAAGTGTGAACATACTCTAAATAGAATTTATTTTGTTTCCCAAGTAAAACTTAAAATTATCAGTGGGGCTCATTGAAATCTAAAATGTTTTTTTATTTTTGTTAATTGAAGTTTAAAGTAAGATCAATAAAGCTACAAGTGGATGTCTGGCAAAAAATTCAAAATTCTATATAATAAATATAAAATACAAAATAAAATTAATTGAAAAAATAATCACAGAGAAAAACCTACTAGAAGAAAACACCTAAAAAAATGTGTTCATTCACGATCCACTAAACTAACATTAAAAGACTTGTTTTATGACAACGTGTAAAAATGTTTTTATTTAAAATAACATATTCAGTTAATTTGCAAAAATATTGACTTATTCTGTAAAAAAAATATTTCTAGAGACCACTAAACTTTTATCCAAAATATTCTTTGTTAGGTATATATTAGTTAGTTATTTTCGTTACTTCCGGATTTATTCATAACATAGTATGACTTTTTAGAATCTCAGTTTTTCAATAACGGTGCATCATTCAGCGACGTTTCGTGTCACTTATTTTACTGTATTATTTTTAACAAGTAATTATAGTATGTTATTCATAAAATATATATCTGGACACACTACGTTTTTGTTTTTCTAGGCGTGAACGTCACGAAAAGTCGCCTTCAAAAAGCAAATTGTTTTAGGTTATAGACGTGAACACTAGAGACACGAAACGTAGCCATAAAAGTAGTTTAGAGTGGTTTTTATTGCCTCTCCTAAGGAAGACAAGATCTAATACTAATTACAACCTAACAAACATGAGGATAAACTACTTTACCGTTATAGACGTAGTTTGAGTACAGTAATCCAAAAATACTTAAAATTTAAATAAAAATTAACTACATACTTTTAACTGTAGCAGCTTTACAAAATTATGCATAGTTATAATTTAGAGATTTTTGAATAGTTATACATTATTACTGTTGATTGTTTTATCGACACCTTAATAAAACTGGAATTATATATTTTTAAATTGGGATAGAGACTTAAGTAACTAAAAAAAGGCACATGTATAGAAGAAAACACCTGAATAACGACAGACAAAAACTTAAACAGTGAATTTACTGACAATATCTAATCGCATTTAAAAATATCGACTTGTTCATTTATCTGAACCACTCATCTCTTTTTCTAATTTTTGAGTATGTAGGACAACAATTATCGTAATTTACGTAACAAGCGTCGACAGTAAAGCATAGCATAACTAATTTTATGCTATCAAATTTTTGACGAGAGTAATTATTTTTTGTTGCCTTTTGTAAAATCTTTTGTTTTCTAAAAACAAAAAATTAAAATCACCAGCAATATAACGTTGGTCGTACAATTATTAAACAATTTGTCAAATTTGATATTAACTTTAAAGTCGTTTTTTTCAATGTTAACTGCATTTCAAAGTTTAAATGACTTTGCCACTTGTCGCATATTAGTTCTAATATAATAATTGATTTTTAACATTTAGTTTCATGTGGATTTTACTCTCATTTGCAACACTAGAGCTTTTTCCTCATTACGTAACTACACTAACGAACGTGTATTGACGTTTGACATGTTGGTAGCACATTTACACGTCATTCGATAAACTGTTCTTATGCTTTGTAATAATTTTGACTTTCCTTTTCTGTTCCATTTAAACCTTTTTACATCAATTAATTTTCATGATTGTTTTCTTTTTGTTTATTTTGCAAATTATTATTTAATTTGATTTTATAGGGTGTGCATACCGTGACTGCTGTTTTCCTACATTTGCGTGCCCTAGTAGTTAGTAGTGCTGTTTCTAGTACTGGTCATTAGATACAGTCGAAGTGGAATTGTTTTTAAAAAAAATACAGTGAACTTGATTCGTCTTTTTCCAAAGTTGTTTGAATAACTTGCATCCTAGAAATAGAAGAAAGTAAAGTTTTGGCATGCTTCAGTAATTCAGTGGTAGATTCAGTTACATCGTCCTTTTCTGTAACTTTTAGAATATTAATAGGTTCAACTACGCAAAACATATCATTTGTAAAGACATGTCAATGTAGCCGATGCGTTCTCATTTTCTCAAATTCCTAATCGAAGTTTGTTGTGCAGCATCTAGCAAATAAAAAACCGAACTTCAATTAGACTAATATTTTGTGTGTATGTTAATTTGCACTTAGCCTCTTGACTGACAAACAACAACAAATGTTTCTAAAGTTGCTATATTTAGAAACTGAG
Source organism: Aquatica leii (assembly GCA_035610365.1). Taxonomy (NCBI): domain Eukaryota; kingdom Metazoa; phylum Arthropoda; class Insecta; order Coleoptera; family Lampyridae; genus Aquatica; species Aquatica leii. The sequence continues at coordinate 119,210,399 of CM069432.1, forward strand.
GTTTCATGCTAACACGGAGGTTCATGAACATTGCAGCGTTTATACATATTAGTGCAGTAAACAATGTTTCTCCTTCAGCTGAAATTTGTTTTTATCTTTTGAACGGTCGTGACTTCCATCTCATCAACGTTATAAACTTTTGATAGTAAAAACTTCTTTTAACCTTATCTTTTTAAAGATCAAAATAGTAAGTGTTTACATCTGTTCTATTAAAATTGTTCGCATCGTAATCAGTGCTGTTCTTAGGTGCACAATCGTGCCAAAAAGGCAGAATGTTTAGCTATTTTGCACAGTGGCACCTCTTCAAAGAAAAGTGCACAATAATTGTTTATTGACTTTACTAGTGCATAAATGCTTATTTTTATACTAAGATAAGAACGTCTTCCGGGTTTGGACCGTGTCAATGTTGTAACCGAAGTTCACAACGCTTTGCCCACGCCGACTTACTCCCTTCAGATTCTAAACCACCTCGTCTATACGGACTTCCCAAAATTCAAAAACAAGGTATTCCCTTTCGACCTATCGTTAGTACTATTCAATCTCCCACCTACAAGCTAGTTAAGTTCTTGTCCAACATTCTTTGCGAGTTTACAGGTAAAACCTCTTCTCATATCCTCAACTCTCAGCATTTTATTCAACGTCTGCAAACTATAAAACTTGAACCCCAAGATCTTCTGGTGAGTTTTGATGTCACTTCACTTTTTACTAAAGTTCCTATTAAGGATTCGCTTATTATCATCGAACAGATTCTGTCTCAACATGGCAAAGACTTGAGTTTGGTTCCTCTTATTGATAAGTGTCTATTCTCTACTTACTTCCAATTTGATAACAAGTTTTACGAACAGGTTTCTGGTGCTGCTATGGGTTCTCCTCTATCACCTGTTGTAGCTAACATTTTTATGGAATCCTTTGAAACGGTTGCTTTGGAATCATCAATATTAAAACCCAAAGTTTAGTTTAGGTATGTTGATGACACGTTTATTGTTTGGCCTCATGGTCATCTCGAATTGTCTAAGTTTCTTAATCATCTTAACAATCAACACTTGGATATCAAATTCACTATGGAAATCGAAAGTAATGGTTCTCTCCCATTTCTTGACGTTCTTGTGACTCGTAAGCCCGACGGACTTCTGGGCCATTCTGTTTATCGCAAACCCACCCATACTGATAGATACTTTCATGCTTCGTCTCATCATCATCCTGCACAGAAACGTTCTGTTATTGAATCTTTGGTTCATCGTGCTTTCTCTATTTGTCAACCTGAGAATCTAGACTCGGAACTCTGTCATCTTACTAGAACTTTAGTGAGCAATGGTTATATGAAGCGAGATATTCATAGAGTTATTAATAGTCCTCTACATCCACGTACTCGATTACCTAAGAACATTTCTACTCCCGAATCCAATCCGAAATTGGCTTTTTGCCTTACATTTACAAGGTTACAGATTAAATAAGGAAACTTCTTCATAAGAATGGTATCAAACCTATTTTCAACTCGACAGGCAAAATCTCTCAGATTCTTCCTTCTCCCAAGGACAAATTTCCTACACTTTCTTCTCAAGGTGTATACCAAATTCCTTGTTCATGTGGTTTAGTCTACATTGGTGAGACCGGTCGTTCCGTCATTACTCGCATTTCAGAACATGATCGTTGTATAAGGAAAAGGCATATTACTAAGTCTGCGGTTGCTGAACATCATTTCACTACAGGTCACAAGATAGATTTTGATAACGTTTCGGTGATTGCCAAATCTCCATTCTTTTTCAACAGGAAATTTTGAGAGAGCATAGAAATCATCAAACACCCCAATAACTTCAATCGTGATCACGGTTTCGAGCTATCCCCTCTTTGGTTCCCGGTCATTAGTCCTTTATCGAAAACACGCCCTCGTTCCACCGTAACCCAATCAGAGTCGAGCTTAACCAGCCGTGACGATACTTCTTCTTTATATACGGAAACTATTTCTTTTTAAGTCACTTCTATGGAGTTTAGAATATGGCTTGGTTCATAAGTTGATTACCTAACTCTGTAGTGGTTCTTTGTTAGATTTTCTTTTGCTTTTTCAAGTTTATCGTTTTCTTTCTTACCTTTTCTGAGTTTAGAATCTGGCTTGGTTCATAAGTTGATTATCTAACTCGGTAGTGGTTCTTTGTTAGATTTTCGTTTGCTTTTTCAAGTTTATCGTTTTCTTTCTTACCTTTTCTGAGTTTAGAATCTGGCTTGGTTCACAAGTTGATTACCTAACTTTTAAGAAGTGTTTAGTTAGATTTTGGTTGCTTGTTTGAATTCTTCGATTTCTCTCACGCCCTGATGAAGCCCTTTACGAAAGTGGGCGAAACGTTGGCAACTTCGGTTACAACATTGACACAGTCCAAACCTGGAAGACGTTCTTATCTTAGTATAGACTCCGGCCGTGGAACCCTTCGCTATTACATGCTTATTTTTAATTTTCTGCTATTTTTAAACTGAAATGTGCACAGTTGGCGCTAAAATATGAATACTAGCAGCTGTCAGCTATCATCGTTATTATCATATTGGAATTAAATAATGTTTTAGATTGTTTTTTTTTGGCAACCTCATTCTACCATATTTTTAACGTAGTTGTCCAATTGTTGCTCGAACTCTGCCATTCCTTGGAATATTTTTTTTGTTTTAAAAATTTACATCTTTTTTTTTAATTCGAATTTTTTGTACAGTTGCGTTTCATTTTTAAACTTAGTATATGTAATTGTCATATTGAAAGCAGGAAAATTTTCTTTTCAAATAGACGTGTTTAATTTTTTTAACTATATACATATTTCAGTTACATAGTTTTAGCGTTGTTTTAGTCTAGTTTCGCACAATTATTAATAAATAGAATTATAAATCAAATTAGTATTTGACCATAAAATATAGAAGAATTTGAGAAATGTTTAATCAATAGTAGGTACAAGGCAAATCGTAAATTGTTTGAATTTAGACATCATGACTTAGGCACTAATAACTAATATGATTGTTTAAATTATTTGATTATTTTGTTGTTATATTATTTTGAAGAATTGATTCCATTTAAAATTTTTCCGTTTTTTGTGACTGAGAAATAGATATACGAATTCATCATATCGTCATTTTAACATCTAAACGTGGCATTGTTAAGATCAGCTTACATAACAAATCTAAATTTGTTTTTGATTACACCGAAATCTTGCTACTACAACTTGTTTGCAAATCAGAAAAATGTATCTTATGATTATAAAGCGTAGCAAAACATGATATAACACGTACACTTTTAATGTTTCTTCTTGTTGCTTACATAAGTTTAATATTGAACTTTTGTCTTTGATTATGAATTATGCAAGAATACAGTGCACGCCCACAAAAAATGTTATTTCTCACGGAGTGCGAAAACATCCTTAAGAAAAAGACAATGTTATCATCCCGTTGTAAAAACTAGTCAGCTTTAAAAATGATAAAAAGTTTTAATCATCCTTGATACAATTAAAGAAAAAATAAATAGTTTTGGAAATGAATATACTTGTTTATTTCAAGTGTTTGTTGAAATCATATGATGAATTTCCAATAAGTACCGACCAACACTTGGCAATGTTATATCAAAAACAAAATGCAATAAAAAAAATTACAAATGTATATATTATATGTAGAGTACACAATATGTAATCATAATTTTTTGATTTTTACGAATTTAGTTATCCACATTTTTCTATTTTTTTTCCTTCAAAATAATTACATAAAAATGATGTTTTTCACGATGACGTCTGAAATAATTCTGATTGCGGTTTAGAAAAAAAGAAAACGTTTAGATATATGTACATTGAATGTAAGACAGCAGCTACCACAGAAAATTGCATGCGTCGTTTTTTCTTAAACGCAAAATAAAATAATAACAACTGTGATAGCCGTGATAACTAAATGCGACATCTAAATAAATAAGAATGTTAAATTGCTATTTGTAGAAATTTGATTCCCAACACCCAGTTCTGTTTAGAACAGAGACTCGTTTTAAATTATGGTAGTTCATGAATTTGCCTTTTTGCATTTTTTTTGCAACGTTTTAAATTTTATATCGTTTATTACTTGCAGCTTGAAATATGTATGCGCTTTACGTTTTTACTTCCTTTGCGGATAATAAAATTTCTATTGTAACGATTATTATATAGGTTTTTATTAAAAAATAACTACATATTATCGTTGATATATACATACACTTAAATTAAGTTGTCATTTGCCGCATTTATCTTTAAGCAATTAGTAAACTTATACACAAGGCTTATACTGAGTCAGTATATACTATAAACACAGTCGTATCTGATACCAAATTGAAAATTACTTTATAGTCACGTACCTACTTCATGAAATTTTGAGCACTGCTAAAATTATTTATACTGAAAATTATACCGTGTACGATATCATATTTTTGGGTATGTTTTTATTACGTATTAGAGATCATATAGGTAGAGTCTCTTATTACTTCGTATTACAAAACTGATTTGATTTAATTAAATTTATTTTTATTCAATTTTGCAATTATTCATCATTTATAACATTTTCTTATTAAATTATGGTTTGCTCAACGAGCGTGGAAATATTTTTTAAGCTTATGCACATTAAGTACCTTTAATTTTTAACAGTGTGTATCTTATTACTTGTTTACTTTAAATCGCATCAACCATTTAATAGATAACAATTCTCGACTATACGCGGTGATAAATTACCAATATTACAATGTAAACAATATTATTTTTTAATAATAATAAATACTAAGAATCTTCAAATTAATTTATATGCTTGTGCACAAGGGGCTTCGTCACGTCACAGGTATAAATCTAAAGCATTGTCTAAACTCGAAAGGAAATACTTTAAAATATTATTATAAGGTTTACATTTTTTTGTATCACTTTTTGAGACATCTGCGGCCGGGCGAATTCACACTCGCTGTTGCTATTGCCTTTGAAACTTTGAGAAAAGCCGCCGCCGCTATGATTTCGTCTGTATTTAATTGTTTACAAAGATGTTTATATTATACAGTCGCATTATATTACTACCTACCTTAATTCTGAATACAGCAATACAAATTAATAGTAGTTGAATAAAATCGATTACTGAAAATGAAAATTATAAAAAAAAGAAAAAATATTAACAGTTGACAGCATGTGACTTTATTTTGCAATGCAATCAAAAAAGAGATCGATTAATTGAAATTTATATATATACAGGGTGTTAATAAAATAGAAAGGTTCGCCTCCTGGTAGGTGATAATTTTAAAATTTGATCAAATTAATGATCCCTTCTTTTAGGAGGTTGGATGAAAGTGTTAATAAAAAAACTTTACACACAGCAGGTGATAGTAGAGATAAAAACAAGAAAAAAATTCTAATACACTTAGGTCCAATAGTCATTGGTTTTCGAGATATGAAATTTTTTAATTTTTATTTACACTTCTTATGAATGCGATATCCCGTTATCTGCGATAAACGAACAATCGCAGAATACATGTCAATCAACATTTTGTAACAAGTGTAACGGGTGAAATTACTTATTGCTATTTAAGTTAGTTTTATTTTTGCAATGGTTCAATTTACATGTGCGGAGTACGCCGATATGCAGTTATGTTATGGCGAAGCTCATCAAAATTCGCGAAAAGCTAGACGAATTTATCAGCAGAGATATCCTTTGAGGCATATTCCATCTCATCCAACTTTTCAAGAAGTCGACCGTAGGTTAAGAGAAACCGGTTGTTTTAAGCCGCCAAAATCAGACAGTGGCAGACTTCGTAGAGTACGTACGCCAAACACCAGACATTATTTTGCAAGCTGTAGATAATGATCCTCATGTGAGTAGCAGGCGAATAAGTAGAGCTGTCGGCGTCAATTATGTATCTGTTTAACAGGCCCTTAAAGAACAATTACTTCATCCGTATCACTTACAAAAGGTTCATCATCTACGAAGAGAGACGGACTACCGTCCGCGTATCCAATTTTCCCAATGGCTGGTACATGAATGTAACATAAATCCAAATTTTCTTGGAAACATTCTGTTTACAGACGAAGCCTGTTTTACTAGTGATGGAGTTTTCAATTTTCACAATATGGACGAATGGTCAGATGAAAATCCGCACGCAATTCATGTTAGAAATCATCAATTTGGATTTTCGATAAATGTTTGGGTAGGCATGGTGGGTGATCGTTTAATTGGACCATTTCGTTTGCCGAATCGGTAGAATGGTCAATCCTACCTAAACTTTTTACGTGACAATTTGAACGATCTACTGGAGGATGCGCCATTAGATGTTATTATAAACATGTATTTTATGCATGATGCAGCTCCAACCCACTTTTTGCGTATAGTAAGAAACTATTTAAATGAACGGTTCAAAAACAGATGGATTGTCGCATGACCACCAAGATCTCCTGATCTAACGCCCTTAGATATTTTTGTTTGGGGGTACTTAAAAGATCTTGATTACGCCATTGAAGTGAACACAGAAGATGAACTTTGGCAACGAATTGTAGACGCCTGCCAACAACTAAGGACTCTAGGTGTTTACCATCAAGTGCGTGAGTCTCTTTGACGACGGCTGCAACTTTGTTTAGAGCAAGGACGACAGTTTAAACATCTTCTGCGATAACTTTAGAGTGCGCTAAATGCGTTGTTTGTTGTAGTTTTTTTTTGTAAAAGCTCTATCTCGAAAACCAATGAGTTTTGGACCTAAGTGTATTAGAATTTTTTCTTGTTTTCATCTCTACTATCATCTGCTAAAGTGTGTAAAATTTTTTATTCACACTCAGATAGTAACTTACAGTTTTCCGAACCTCTTAAAGGTTGGTAAGTGAAAAAACGAGTATGTAATGAAACCTCACGGTCAGTAATGTACACTTTCCGAACCTGTGATTTGTGTGTGTTTTGTTTTAACTAATTTGATAGAATGACAATCATAGATTAAATACGTATATGTCAATTGTGAAGTGCCTACTATGTGTTAATATTTTACCAAAATAAACGATAATATTTTAGATGTAGGTTTTGAGTTTTTTTTATTGGTTTTATGTTATTTATTTTATTTAGTAACTGATTGTGAATAAAATTGTATACAAATCTTGGCAAAAGTGTTCCATTTGTCTCGAGAACTAGTTCACCTCGAGGCTATGCCTCTCGGTAAACTATAGTTCTCTCGACAGAAATAGAATACTTTCCGCCTCGGTATGTAATCTACTATTTATTAACACCCTTATATATATATAATATATGTTCATATACAAAAGATTCGAAACATCTGCAAATTAAAACGTAAAATTTAAATTTTATGTTTCTGGTTTGTTAAATATTTTTTGAGTTACAATTATATAAAACAGTAAAGAAAAGCTAATTATATAGTCTTTTTTAAAGAATTTGCTGGCAGTTTTAACTTTTTTAAAGGCTAATCAATTTATGATTAATCATTTAAAATTTTAAATTAATGTTGATTAAAATTGTTATACAATAATTATTGTGACGATTACAAATTGAGATGAGAATGGGTATTTTATTTATAGTAGGCTACAGAATTATAACAAAAGGTTCAGTGTTTATGATTTTATTTTATTTTACTATTACTGACTATTTTATGAATACAAATCAAACAATAAGGTCTGTACACATGCTTTCTAATAAGTAATATTTATAAAATATTGCTGAAATATTTGGACCTCTTTGTTTCTGATCTTATTATTTTATATGACGGTTTGCTGTTTTAAATCAATAATTTCTAATTGTGAAAAAGCAAAATATGTGACGTCACACCAAGGGGAGAAGGTCACACAATGTGACCACCAGTGACAAGGACAGGAGAGCTCCAGAAATTATGATATTCCTGTAACGTAATTTATGGATGGTCCCTAAAGAAACACAAAATTGGCGCTACATCTATTTGACTTCATTAAGGCATGGTTGACGTAATTGTATTCGTACAACAAAACTCACGAATTTAGATTACGTTAGTACTCAAGTATATTAACTTGTACTCATTCGCCTTGAGTAAATTTGTAATTTCTACTCATTCATTCTGAGTCAATTTGTAATCAAGTATATTGTACTTATACTTTGTTCAGTACATTTGTACTCAATTACTTTTTGTACTCAATACTCGTGTACTCAATACTCAAATATATGAAATATAACTCAAGTACTGCTTGATTGTACCCAGATTTAAGCCATACCGTACAAATGAAGTTGGTAGTAAGATTTGTTAAAATTAATCAGAATAAAAATAAATCCGCGCATGTTCGCAGGGAGATGTGGGGGTACAGATAGAAACAGTCAATTTCGTTCCAGTGAATTGATTCTGTAAAACTAAAGAGGTTTTTGTTTGTAATTAGTTAAATAAACAAACTTTATTAGTTAAAGAAAAGATTTTGTCGTAATTACTCAAATAATAGTTAAAGCAAGAAACGAAATTCTTTCTTATGGTACCACATGATGCTTAAATGCAAAAAGAGTCTAAATTCTTTACAACAGTGCCAGTTACAGGTACAACAGGTGAAGGTCTAACAGAGGCACTGCTTAATGAATTACGTGATCGGAATATCCCGTTAAAGCACATAAGAAGCCAGGGTTATGACGATGATTCCAATATAAAAGAAATGCATGTTGGAGTTCAAAAAAAAATAAAAATAGATCTTATTAGTCAGGTCTTTTTTGTACCGTTTGGGACGGTCGTCCATGTGGGAACCATTCATTAAATCTTGCTGCCCTATTCTAAGACTTTCTAAGTAACATTCAAGAAATGTATAACTCGATGTATAACTTGTTTTCAGTGACATCTTACCGCTGGAGCATTTTAAAGAAATACTTACCCAGACTGACAGTAAAATTTCTTAGTAACACTCGTTGAGAAAGTAGAATTGAAGCCATATTGCCCTTAAGATACTATGTGAAAGAAATTTGTGATACTTATATTAAGCGTCCCAAGTTGAAAAAGTCAACGTTTTTGGCAAGAATTGCGCAATAAAAAAAGTTTTTTTGTAATGTTATTTATTTATTTATTTATGCAAAATCCGCTTAAAAACACATACATATATAAATGTTGTATCAAAAAATATGGAATAATTCTTCAGCAAATTCATCATACTAGTTGAGGCAACTTTTCATTCATTAAAAAATATCGATTATCTAAAAAAGCAATCCATATTTATGCCAAGTATTTATAACCAACTGTACTTCAACGAGTGCAAGAAGGTATAGTATTCGAATGGGATAAAATTTTATTAATTAGAGGATGATTCCCTAACTTTTTTTAAATAATCAAAATGTTTGCTAAAATTTGGAAAGGACATTTTTTAGTTAAGAAACCCTTATAGTTTGTAAAGCTTTTCTAATTCTTAATTAAAATTAATCTATGGGCTAGCTTTTTTTATTGTTTAATATTTTTTTAAAATTGCAGCATACTTCAAAAGAAAAAGATTGACTTTGCTCTATGTTATAATCATTAATTTATAATGTTATAAAATCTATGCAGTGGCGGCTGGTAGTCAATGCTGCAAGAGAGTCATTCCAATATGAAAATTTTTAAGCCACCACAGACTACATTAGTTTTTAGGGAACTGTAGTTTCTTTCTTTTAAATCTTTACGCTGCATCAATTTCAACCCTAAATCGCGATTTGAATTTGAATTACAATTTGAACAATTTATGAATAGGACATCCTTTTGTAATGCAATATTTATGATATACTATACGTGTAGGTGATTTAAATATATAGAAGCTATATACAAAAACTACCAGCATAATTTGTAATTTAAAATTTTTATGTAGTGTAGTGAATAAATCATTTGAAACTCACTACAAGAGTAATCTTTCACCAAACTATCGATAGCCCACAAAAAATTTAAGGTTAATGTAATTAAAAAAAAATTTGTACAAGGAATAATAAAATATAGTTTGTTACATTTATATAAACAGTACGCACTGTATATAGATGTATGATAAAACACACTATATAGAAATTAGATTTATATGTCCTGGAATCTGCCTGTAATGAAAATGTATATACACCCGATGTACATACATCTGAAATGTATGTACATCGCCGATGTATATACATTTCAAAATGGTCGGGAATCTGCCAATACCAAAAAAAGGCAGTTTCCAGGACGTCCTGGAAACTACCGTTTAACGTAGAAATCTTCCGGGACAGTCCTTGAACCCAACAAATGTCTTCAAATCTGCCGTTTCACATGCAAAATTGTCCTGGAATATGCCACTTGACATATATATATATATATATATATATATATATATATTGATACGTGTTAAGTTGTCACTTCCGTTATGTACAAGTGGCTACCTGACTTCCAAGCTTTCCAATTATCTTAAAAATTTTTTAATAGCATATATGCTATGTACTAAAACAGTATTAAACGTTTCTCAAAAGAGGGGTAAATAATTTTTCAAAAAAAATTTAAATTAACTATTGTACTTATATAAGATACCTAGTCACTTCATGGCGGCAAAGTATATATATGATACAAGCAACTCGTTCTCACTTCCAGCAACGTTGACAAATATAACCTACATATTACTAAGGAAAGAAAGAGAAAGGTTTTTTTTTCTTTGTCCTTTCAGGTACAATGTTCTATTTTTAGATTTTACTACACCTAACTGGTTATTTTTATGATTGTATTTTGAAATACGTATTTCTAAAAGTTTACTATTTTTATGAGAACTTCGTTTTCAGTATTCGTATTTATTTTTATTTCTATAACATAACACAATCAGAAACGCTAATTTTTGATATAAATATTTTATAAAAACAAACCTGTGCAATCAATAGTTTGTAGTTTTTGTTAATAACAATTTTTAATTTAATAGACTGGATCTTTTATTAATATTATGTTACTATAATATGTGTATAAATAAAACATTTCATATAAGTTTTAAAATTTACTTATTACACGATCAAGAGTTTTTTTAAGTTAAAATTATTATTTTATTTGTCAGCATTAACACGTTTGTTTAAACGTTCGCAGTAATTAAAGGTAGAAATTAATGATTTAGTTATTAAATTTCATTAAAAGTACCTAAACTGTGAAATGATTCATTCTTTAGTCTATATAGTTAGGTAAATCTTTAATTTTACTACATGCAATAAGGCGGTGCATTTTATTACTTTAAAAGTTATCTTTTGAACGGCATTGCAATAAACTATTTTTTAAAATAAGTTTTGAATTCCAAATTTTATAAAAACGTATCTCGTCATACATTTATAAACTCGATCTTTTGCATATAATTGACATAAAACTATTAAACAATCAATTAACATTTCTTGTTTTAAATCTTAATCAACTTTTTTTTTTTAAATAAAACTGATGATCGGTAATATAAATTTAATGTAAAACATAACCAACCAAAACATTAGCAGAGTAGTATTTAAATTAATCACAAAAACGTATAAGACTTTTTAATATTAGTTTTTTAAATTGACTTCCGTAAAAGTTATTCGTGTTTCCATGCATTGTGTTTTTTTTTGTTTACTATTTTTAGCTTTAACTTTAATTTGATTTTATAGTACTTAATAAAAATTATAATATAAGTTTGTTAGTATTCATATATTGTATTAAAATTCATTGACTATGTAAGATCTCTTATCCGAATTTCAAGTAAGGGCACCCCAAAGCACATAGCGTCCGTGAGCAGCGGTCGCGTTAGGGCGGCCCTGGCAAGATGTTTGACATTTTTGACGTTAATACATTTTTTTATAAGTATTTGACAAAACAGGCGTCCTTTTTGTTACTTAAAAATCATACAAAAATTAAGTGTACATTTAATAATACATAGAAAAGATTGTTTTTACTCTTTATACGTAAATTACATAATACAGGATTTACACAAATTTAAAGAAACCGCTAATAATTATCCTGTTAATTTAATTTAGTTTTAAATGTAATGTTTTTTGTTAACTTTTTTTTAAATAAGTTATCTAAACTGAAGACTAGTTACAAGTCTTAACTACTTTTATTTGCACAGTGCCAACCAGATGTTTTGGCGTCAAATCTAATTTACCGTTGCATTTTTGTCGCCTAGTTTTATTGTAACGTGTCAGTAGATGTTCTTTTTTGCTTTTATTAGTTTTTATCAGAGCGGTTTTAACCGAATACTGTTAAAGGATATCACTATTCAGTAATAAAAAATTATTAAATTATCTAAATAATTTATCATTACTAAATATGCAAACGATTTTTTTTTGTTTAAGACGAGTAAAAATTATGAAAAAGATTTTTTTTAGATTTAAGGTAATTTTTTATTTTATTATAAAGAAACAGTTACAACCGACGAAATCATTCTGTTAGGTACAGGTACTACCTAGACAGACATCTACTTTTTGTGTAACCTTTTTTTTTAACCAAAATTCCTTTATGTAATTATTTCAAAAGCATTACAACTGCCAATAACTTTAACAAGCAGTTTAATTTAGACTAAAAGTGTAAAAAACAAAATTATCAAACTATCAGCATTATCTAATAGTATATTACATAACGAGCATGAAAAGTGAATGATATCGTACGAGTAAGAATCTCACGAGCAAACGATAGACACTTTCTAGCGAGTTTTGTACAGTATTTTTCCTACGACAGTAACTTAAGTATTTTAAAAACTCGTTTATAGGTCACAATTTCGCAAAAACTTTCTGACTTTTTTGAGCACTTATATCAGATAAACAAAATAGTAACATACTTAATAAAAGCAAACTGTTACGTTATAACTGTGCGTTATAATATCGCACGGGTTTTTGACAGATGAAGGTAATTGTCAACTTTCATGCTTACTTAATTGTGTGAAATTGACGTCTTTCATATAGTGTCGTAGGAAAACTTTATTAAACAAACAATAAAATATAATGAAAGTTTATTTCAATTGTCTTTGTGTTCTTTTAAATTTGTAAAATTTTGAATTTTAAGATATTAGTTTCTATTTTGTAAATAAATAAGTAAAAATAAGCAAACGTATTATAAAAGTACCTATAATAAAAATAGATTACAGTTAAACTAATTTTTTTAAATATTATTGTTTTAATCACACAATACCAAGTAATAAATTTTATTAATTGAAAATAAAGTTAATAAAAACATTGATTCGTGCAACATAAATTAAGTATGAAATCACCGAATTTATTCAAAACCATTTTTTACAAAACAAACGTTACAACAGTTAATTTTATTACGTATTATAATTTTGTCTAACAAACTAATTTTTTATTATTCTTTAATACTGAAATATTTAAGAAACTTCATTTGTAAATTTTAGCATTTATCTTTTCTTAATGTCGATACGTTTTAAAGCGGCTACTCAGACCCTAAATTTGGGTTAAAACGTGTTTATGGTTTTATTGATGCTATGCTTTACTTCCAACGTTGCCGCATGTCGGAAGTAACAAGTACTCTTTTAAATAACAGAAGTCACATCGAACAGCCCGTACCTGCATATATCAAGCAGCATCAGCGCTAGCGGATATACCCTGAACTAACGGACACTTTTTGCGGATATAAAGTGTCATAGTGACTTCCAACACAAATTTTGAATTTAGGCTTCTGATGCCCCCTAGTATCTAAATCCGTTGAAAACAAGGCGAAACGTTGTCACTTCCGAAATCGGAAGTGACTACGTTATATATGAAGTGACAACGTATAAATGCAAATATACCGATCTGCAATAATTACAAGTTTGTGATTAAGAAATAAGAGTTAACTTGTTGATTTTCAAATTTTCGCCAACGGGTTACAAGGACTATAACTGCGGAAAATTTGTGGCGCCCTTAGTTTTTGTTAAGTTTTTTATTTTTATGCTAGAGCAAATTCATATTTTTGTTATTAATATTAGGAATTAATAATATGTTAAAAGTCAATGTAATCATTTTTATTCTATATGTATAGTAATTAAAATTAATTTTTTATTTGACAAACTTTTTTTGTTAAATTGACTCACGCCCGCCAACTGCACAACTGAGCGCCGGTGCAACGCTGCAATTCAAAACTACTTTTTCATTCAATATTTTATTTTTTTATTATATTTACTTTTAATTGACTTAAAACTGTATACTTACTTTTAAAATAACGCAATTTTTATTTTATAAAATATTTCTTATTAATAATTTTTTTACATCAAATATCTTTAAACAGGAAACAGATATATCACAATAGCAAGTTATTGTAAATTCAAAAAATTAAAGTATTATTTGCAGAAAAAGTAATAAGAATTAAATTATAATTATTAAATCACATTACCAAAATTTAATTAAAAAAATGTATAAACAGCAATAAAAAAAGGAAAAACATTAAAAATTAAATTGTACTAGGTATAACGGTTTTTTTATTACAAGTGTTGCAAATAATAAATTCTAGTTTTAGATTCATCTTAGTTAACTAGTGCAAATGAAACGGTAAATCTTATGTTTCTATTTATTTTGTATATCGACACGGAAAGACTGTCGAACGAGACAAAAAAAATAACGCTGTATTTGTTGAACAAAGTTTTGTGTATACATTGTTCGAAAAATATTGACAAGTGTTTAAATTTTCCGCTAATTTATTTAATATTTACAATTGGCAGTAGTGATTAAAAATTCATTGACATAACGTGAAAAAATTGATTCTTAGTTACGTATTGTTCATATTAAATTAATAAAAACTCCAACAATTAATATATTACGTGGGTTGCTACTTAAGTTTTGAGATAACAAATAAAAACAAATATTTATAATCGGAAATGGTTTTATTGTTTTTTAAAATATTCTCTATTAAGATCAATGCACTTTTGCATGCGTTTGAATTATTTGTCAAAGCACTTTTTCCATTCCGATTGAGGTATTTCCAAAACATGTGATGTGTGAGAGCTTGCGTTGTCGTGATAGAGAATGATTCGTATTCTGCGATTGATTTTCCTGATTTTTCGAACACTTTTGGCAAACAAATGCTGGTGTGCCGTTCAAAACTGAACGTTCTACGTTGTTCTAATAGAACGGTAGCGACTTGTCCAGTTATTCCGAAAAAACAAGCGACCATTTGCTTTAAAGAGTTTCGTGCGCTAACAACTTTTGTTGGATTTGGCTCGTCTTGAAAGATCCATACAGTCAATTGTTGTTTAGTTTCCGGTTTATATGCATAGATCCATGATTCGTCGCCTGTCACAACTTTATCTTCGTCTTTTGAAGCACCGCCATTGAATTTTTTCAACATTTCTTTGCACCAATCGACACGAGCTTTTTTTGAGCGATTGTAAAATTATGCGGTATTCAACGCGAACTAATTTTTTTAACAGCCAAATGTTTATGCAATATTGAATCTAATCTCACGGTATGTCACATGACGATCTTGCAATATCAGTTCACGCACAGCATCGATTTTTTCTGGCACAACAGCCGATTTTGAACGACCTTCACGAAATTAATTCTGTAGCGAAGTGCGGCCACGATTGAATTTGGAAAACCAGCGAAACACAGTGGCTCAAAATGGTGCTTTATCACGAAAAGTCGAAGCGAGTTGATCGGCACACTTAGAAATAGAAAATCATCGCACGAAAATGTTTGCGATTTAATTCCATTTCTTGACCAAGATGAATGTTTCAAGTATTTGTAAACAACACAAATAGCACTCGTATGACAACACGTTCTGAGTACGTTCACTATTAAAAATGTCAAATGCCATACCTCAAAACTTAAGTAAACAACTCAGGTAAAATTGGACAATGTTATGTATTATAATTACCCGAATATTAACTAAGTGAACATCTAATATTACGCTACTTGTGTTAAACAATACGATTTTCAGATTAAGCAAAACTAAATGATAAGTATTTTTAACCCTAAAAAAATTTATAATGAATGTCAAATGTTGAATTTGATTTGCCTTTGTTATCATAGCAACTTTGATCACTCGCACGTTTTTTTATTTTGGAAAATTTTTATGACAAACTAATAAGGCATGCACGGGATATAAGAACTGTGCCAAATTCATATTGTGATAACCTACGTTACATGGGAAATTGAAACCAAAGTTTAAATTTTTGTTACTGTGGCAAGCATTACCCCGAATTGTTGAGATGCCTTAATTGATTTCAGGAAGCTTATCGCTCCTTGCTTTTAATTAATACTATAAAAACGAGCAATTTATTTGTAGTAACTGCGTGTATATGTATCAGTTCAATTTGTAGAAATTTTAGGGGATTTATGTGGGATATGCTATTAGCTAATTACATATTCAGAACGAATATAAGTACCCTGTTTCTTATATGATTATTTGTATGTAACAAGTTAAACGGTACGCTTTGTTTCACTATTTGTGCGGTCACTATAAGCTCGTCATAATTGACAGTTTTTGTTGTATTTACCAACGTTCATTTATTTGAATGTAATTTTAAAGTAGTTCTTGCTTATGTGTACAAGACAGTCGTGGTTTTTCCATTAGGGCATTTGGCTAATGACCTTTCACAAAAATACTAAAAAACGTTTTATTTTTAATTTTATTAAGTAAGAACGCGTTTTTAAAGTTTTAATATTGAAATGACTCTTTAGTAGTATTGACCACCAGCCGCGATTGCTACAAGGTGTTGCCTAATTTAAGGGATCTGTATTAATTGTTGCACTGCGATATTTGTTGCCGAACCTTTAGTTGTTATATATTTTTCATTCCATTCGTTTTTATCCACTTCTGCTATTGTTGAAATAAATTTATTTGTTGTAATACTTGTGTTTTTCGATTCAGCTCTTGACAGATGTAAACGGGATCTGTACTGTATATTTCTCTTATTTTGGGTGCTTTTTTAATTATTTTATAATCAGCACGTCGAGGATAGCAAATATTTATAAAATATGGATAATTTATGCTTAATTTAAATAAAATACAATATTAATTCTATCAAATTTTAAATATAAATAACTGCGACCCAAATGCAATTGGTTGTAGAAAGTATCTGGTGCATATGTAATTACTCAATTATCAATTCAAATCACACAATTATTACATCTGAATCACAAATAAAACGAAAAACTGAAAATAACTAACGACGACACTACTAGGCTACTGACAACCTTCTGGCAACTTTCTTGGTACAACACTTCTAAAACCACTAAAACAACTGCGCGCCAAATTTGAAAGATTTTCAATATTAACCGTTTGGCACTACACTAATTTCACCGCTAAATTCAGGACTAAAAAAATGCCCTGAAAAATTGAATGCGCGCGTTGAATTTTCAAAAACAAAAAACAACAAAATTATTTTCTGGCAATTCTATTTAATAAATAGGCTTAAATGAAACACATTAAAGCTATTTATTATATATATATATATATATATATCTTCTTGTAACAGATAATTGTTAAAGGAAAGGACATTGTAATAAAAGTATTAAAGCATGTCAATACTCAAGGTTTTATTATACAGTAGTAAAAGAATATTACAGTTATTTTCTATGTCCATTAAATAGTTTAAGCGTATGCACATAATTATCAATATATTTTTAGTTATTATTATTACTTGAGAATAATTTTGTTTTCTTCGCTTTTGTAAATGCCATACTGTTGGTATTTATGTATCGTTTTGGTGATTAATGTTCATTTGTTACTAATTTGTAAACACCGATGAACTAAATCAGTTTACTTACTTTTAAGATAAACTTTCACGAACTGTTAACTTGTAAAATTGACAACTGCATTCCAAAATTTTTAAAGGTTAGCGACATTTTAAAGCGGTTTTATTATTATCATACACATTAAAATGTGCTAATTATTAGTGTACGCAAAAAAATCCAGTAAACATGCTTTTTCTGATAAGTGATGTATTGATAAACTATTAAATCCTACGTACTTCTCGCTAGAGACTACGCTAGATTGTCTAGGAATTGAATTTACATTTATAACTCATATTCGCATATTTTTTTTACAAACGGTGCAAACTACAACAGTAAATTTCTGATTTTCTATTCAATAGCGATAAGTTTGTATTCTTCATTTAGTGTTTTAAATTTATGATATTTTGTAATTTAGGATTGCAGTTTACTTTTTGCTTTTTTGTTATGGGCGTTTCCGCTACGATGAAAATGTACATAGATAGATGTATACTTCCTTGGTTTAAAAAAATCTGTTTTATGCAGTATTCAGTTTTAAGAAGCAGCTTTTACTCAGAATTTGTGCTTGAAAAAAACAAACATTATTTGAATTAGTTTTAAACAATAGTGAAATATTTAGTTTTTATTTATGCCAACGGAAAATCAGGAGAACAAAAATTTATACATTTTTGTACAACATACAAAAGTGAAAACTTCATTCATCATTAGCAAAATTTGTGGGATAGCCATATTTTAGTATAACTTAATATGTATAAAAAATAACTATAGATAGCTATAACGGCGGAGAACGTTGTAAGTTGATTTTACACCCGCTTAATAGTTTTGAATAAAACTGCAGTATAAAACCACATCGTAAAAGCGATTGAGAGAAAACCAATGTTAATGAAATTGTGCAAATGGCACAACAGTAAAATACTGTACGGTTGTTTGGGTTTATCAACAGTAGGAGACACGCTCTAATGTATTTCCACAATTGAATTAATAAATCTTATAGCTTTATATTTATGTACAACGAGGATAACTATTAGCAAAGTTTGATGCCAAAGCCAGTTCAAAGTATAAGCTAATATATAAAGAATAACTGTAAATAGCTGTAACGGAGTTAAATAGTTTTGCATAAAACTGCAGGATACCACAACATAAAAAACATTTAGGATACAGCAATCTCAATGCAATTGTGTAAATGCGACCAGAGTTAACTACAGGACGGCCGTTTTGTCCTTTTGGGGCTCATCAGCAATAAGAGACATTCTAATGTATTGAAAACAATCTGAATCTCCGCCGTTAAATTTTGTTACTTGATTTAGTAATTTGAGACTTGACACGTGTAAATTTAGGTTTTTTAGTTGCAATCTATTCATAGATAAGCTCCTTTAGACATAAAAGTTTAAGAATGCAGTTTTACGTTCATATCATTTAACTCTCGTTTTTAATGGGGTTCACTATGATTATTATCAATATTATCATCAACCTGCGGTTTTTAATACATGTTATTTTAATAAGTATGTTACATCGTTAACAAAGATGTTGGTACTACATTAGCTGCGCAAAAAGTGATTGACGTCAATTTTAGCTGAACAAAGCTATAATATAATTACAGCCACAGATAAAATTAAGGGGTTAATAAAAAAAATCGATTTATGGTTGGCTTCACTTGACAAAAAGCAGCTCGATTTATTCCAGTGCATTCAGAAAATTATGGAAAATGTATCTAGTTACAGTGCTAAAAACTTTGAACACGTTTTTGCAGACATACAAGTTACTTTGCTCAATTTAAAACAACAGTTCTATGAATATTTTCCAGAAAAATTTCAAAACAGTTACAACAGTTGCAGATGGATACTGAATTCGTTTTTATCTGATTCCGTTCAACAAAAAAACTTATCCAAGTATCAACTGAAGGAATGTTGAAGCTCGAATTTTTTTCCCATAACCCGGACAAATTTTGGACAAAAAGGATGTAGGAATACCCTCAGTTGGCTACTGAAGCTGTAAAATGATTGGTTCCATCTGTAACATCATATTTATGTGAGTTAAGTTTCTCGTCGAAGACTGCCATTAAAACAAAAGTGAGAAATCGTCTCGTACTTGAAAACGATATAATTGTGTGTGTCTCAAATACCCAACCTAGATTTGAAAAACTAATTTCCAAAAAACAGGCACATGGGTTTCATTAATAATTATATATAAATTATAATATTTGAATTTATTTATTTTTTATTTTTACGGACTTATTAACGTTTAGTTTGATGTTTTGTTTGATAATTAATAAATTTTATTATAATAAAAATACATTATTTAACAAAGTAGTATTTTCGTCTTATTTTGGAAATAACTGGCGACCCTGCTAGTACCTCATTGCGACCCTCCAGGAGGTCGCGACCCACACTTTGGGAAACACTGGTTTAGAAGAATGCAGGCAGTTATTAGAATTCTTATTTTAACAAAAAGACTATATTTTTGTATTATTTTTATTTTTTCACAATTTTTTAAATAAAGCTCAATATTGGTTTTTCTTAATACAAAGTGTTCAAATGATAAAATTAATGGTCATACCTATGAGTTTACTATTAATTTGCAACCGCATAAATATGTTTTATTATTTTTAGCATTCGATATAATGAGCAACTCGGAAAAACGACAACAAGGCACCCAATATTTTTTATTATGTAAACGGGTGTTTAATATTGCTGGAATCTATTTATACAAGTCTAATAGTATCAACGCAACATTATGCATAATTAGTTATGTTTTGTTTTTTTTTCTTTGTGTTTTTCTTTTTGGAGAAATGCTATTCAATGATCATAATTTAATGGAAGTGATGTACACGTCCGGATATATTATTAGTAAGTTTTTAATAAATTATATATAAAGTTTAAAACATTGTTTTTATAGCTTACATTAAAAATATGGCATTAATTTTAAAAAGAAGAGATTTGATTAAAGTGTTTGATACATTTGAGAGTGGACTATTTTTACCCGACTTTAACAGAGGTGGAGTTAAAGAAATAGAATTAATTAAGAATTGGATTGCGTATTTAAATAAAGTGGTAAGTAATTTATACTTATTCTTATTTTATTTACTTATTTATTTATTCACGAATGTACTACATGTTTAGTTTTGAAACATTCGCAAAGTTGTTTTCAGCTTCGAGAGCGTTCACGAAGTTATTCTCAACTTCTAGAACGTTTGGAAGAATGTTGAAAATTATCGGGATAGATAAGAGACATATATAAAAACGATTTAAAGTGAGCATAGGTCTGTTATTCGAAAACAGAAGTGTCAAAAAGATGTTTTAGTAAATAAGTGATTAACGCGTGTGTTCGAGATAAATATAACGGAGTCAAACGTACGTGCTTTTAATGTTAACAAATGTTAGTTTTAAGATAAACAGAAGTTATCCGCGGATATTATTTCTCGAGTGATTGTAATATAGAAATAAGTGTGTTTTTCTTAAATATCGTTAGATTTAATTAGTTCGTGTAGTTATAAAAGTGTAAACCCGGAAGACGTTCTCATGTTACTGTAAAAATTTAGTTATAAATAAACTAGATTTAAAATTTGTTACATTGGTGTCAGTGTGGAGTCCACGGTTTTAAGGTGTAAATACAAATAATTTAATCTTGCGCCCGTTTTAAAAACATTGTATATTAAGCACGTGTCCGCGTGAGTTTGTTTATAGAGTGTAACTATAGTTTCAGTTCGATAAAGAATCGCCCGTTATTAAAATTTAGTGTTATTAAACTTTTTATTCGTGTTTTAATTTATGACGGTAACGCGTTTGCAAGTAGTTAAAATGGATTCAAAGTTATTTGAATTTCTCGAATCAATAAAAAATCGTCAAGAATCGATGAATAAAAGTATGGAAGAAAATTCTAAAAAACTGGAAAAAAAGTGTCCGAACATTCCAAGAAAATGGAGGAAGATTCTAAGAGTTTAAAAGAAGTAATGCGAACGAGCATAGAAAATCAAATTAAAATTGTTTCAAGAGAAAACCCAAGCAGATATGTTAAATTTGCAAATCTATGAATAACAAAATACAAGCAGTAGAAGATAGAATGAAACTGCTCGAAGAAAGAATTAACCAAATGATTTGCCAAGGTAAAGAAAACGTCGCGAGCAAAAGTTTATTAATGGACCATCTCAAAGAAACCACTCACAAGTTTAAATTTGTACCAAATTTTGACGGTAAAACTCCATGGTCTACCTACTACAAGCCGTTTGAAGCCGCAGCTACAGCTAATGGTTGGAGCAACAAACAGAAAGCGACGTCTTTAATAGTGTTTTTACGTGGAGAAGCCCTTGGAATATTACAAACTGTTCCTGATCACCTGCAAGAAAATTACAAACTGTTAATTTCACGTTTAGAAATAAGATATGTAGATGCTTATCTTCAACAAGGGTACCAAACTCAAATTAAAAGTCGGGTTCAGAACGCTGCCGATAGTCTTCAAGAGTTTGAAGCTGACATCGCATTAAAGAAATAGTGCGAAATGTATTTCAGAAACAAGTAGCTCAAGGAAGAGAAGTGACGTGACGGAACTGCGGGGAAGTGGGCTACATACGACAACGCTGTACTAAGTTCAAAAGAAGAGCAGAAGAGCGTCTGAAAAACTAGAACAAGTCGACCAAATGCGCAAAAGTCGACCTCAACTAGCCATGCCCCGGAGATTACCATTCTAATGGCATCGCCTAGGGAGCAGTTGCATAGCATTTATTTCGATGGCAAGATCAATAAAAGAAGTGTTCAGTTACGGGTTGACACGGGAGCGACAAAAACTGTTGTTCATCCTGAGATGTTATTAGAAAACGAGACACCAGTAACAGTACGACTTCGAACGGCTACAGACAAAAAAATATCTACCCACGGACATGTCAAAGTAACCATTGGTTTGTGAAATGGCGTACTCGACCATTAAGTACTGGTAGCTGACATCACGAAAAAAGTTATCCTAAGAAAGGGCGTTATAAGAAAGGAGGAATAAAAGTGTGGTAGTGGCACGCCTGAATCAAAATCTTTGGGAAAGCTACATTCGAGCGATTAATTCAATAAAAGGCAACTTAGTTGAAAAGAGAATAACACGATGCCAGTAGGGATCTTCAATATCAACTCAGATCTAGTAACGTTAAAAAAAAAGACTGTGGTAGTCCAATGCACGCCAGTATCTCAACTTGTGTGAGATGCGTGAAGTCTAACAAAGATACGTCGCCGAGGAAGTGCCCACAACATCTATTGGACATTTTTACTTCCAAATGCCAAAACTTTAACCAAAACCAGCTGGCTAAAGTTAAAGTGTTGATCCAACAGTATCAAGATGTGTTCGCACTAGAGGGTGGTTCCAAAAAAAGAAATTACGTAGTGAAACGTATAATTAATATCGGAGACGCTCGGCCGATACGACAACATCCACGTCGACTTTCTTTGACGAAAAAAGAAGAAGTCGAACAAATACTTACGGATATGCAGAGAAAAAGCGTGATTAAACTTTTAAATAGCCTATGGGCGTCCCAAGTAGTACTCGTAAAGAAGAAAGATGGATCAACGAGATTTTGCGTAGACTACAAACAGCTAAACGGTGTGACCAAAAAAGGACAGTTACTCTTTACCAAGATTTGACGATACGTTAGACACTCTGTCAGGATCCCAATGGTTTTCAACGTTAGATTTAAAGAGTGGTTACTAGCAGGTAGAATTGAAATTCAACGATTGGAACTAGGTTGTGGCAGTTCACTGTGATGCCTTTCGGTCAGTGTAACGTTCTCGCAATGTTCGAACGTTTGATGAAAACCATCTTGAGCGGATTGTCTTGGAAGACGTGCTTGGTTTACCAAACGACATGATCGTGGTTGAAAAATTGTTAAAAAAACACTTAACTTAAACAACTTAAAAGACGTGTTCCAGGGACTGCGTGCCACGTAGAGCAAATCTCAAACTAAGCCCAAAAAAACAACACGTATTTAAGAAGGAAGTACTAAACCTTGACCACGTGGTATCTAAAGATAGTGGAAAGACTGACCCAAACAAAATCCGCACAGTGCAAGAATGACCAAGAACAATTGACAAACATCGGTTCCAAAGTTTCCTTGGGTTGTGCACCTAGTATAGACGATTTGTACCCGGATTTGCTAATATTGCCAAACCGTTGACAAAATTGATTTTAAGTTATCCAAGAGAAGATGGAAAATTTGTTCTGAATACCGACTCAAGCAATCTGGCCATAAGTCCAGTTCTTTCACCGGTTCAAGATGAACAAGAAAAAATCATTGTTTGTTTTAGCAAGGTTCTGTCGAGGTCAAAAAGCCCATAGAACATTTCTATAAATACTTGTATGGACAAAAATTTTTACTGAGAACGGATCACGCCGCTTTAAAATGGTTACCCGGAAGGACAAGCAGCAAAATAAATCAAGAGATTGCAAAAGTATGATGATGACACAAATCACCGTGCCGGAAGCAGTCATCGAAACGCTGATGCCTTGTCAAAAAGACCATGTCCGACTTACGCCATACCCACTCAAGAAGCAGCTACAGTCGCAAACTTATTAGTGAAAAAGTTTCTCTGCCGGTTTGGAGTTCCGTTGAAGTTACATTCCGAACAATACCGCAACTTTGAGTCTGGGCTGTTTTAAGAAGTTTGCCGACTATTGGGAATTAAGAAAATTAAAACGACGCCTCTCCATCCCCAATCTGATGGCGTGGTTAAGCGGATAAATCAAACAATGGGAAAGTACTTAGCCAAAGTAGTATCCGAACACCAAAGAGACTGTGATCAGTACTTGCACCTTTTCCTAATGGCATACCGATCATTCTTTCACGAAAACACAGGCCAAACACGATCCTGTGTCATGTTCGGTCGCAAATTACGACTGCCATGCGACCTCCAATTTGAACAAAAATCGGAAGAAGTTGCTGGAAAAGACTATGTCAGTAAACTGACCATGAAGCTAGACGAAGTACATGAGGCAGTTCGTACGCACAAATTGCCAACAACCAAATAAAGACCAGATATTACGTCAAGGCATAAAAGAGTGGTTTCAACTTGGTGATATGGTGTAGTTGTACCTCTAAAGAAAACGTGGTTTGTCGCCGAAGCTTCAGAGTCAATGAGAAGACCCTTATGAAGTCGTGCAGCGTATTAATGACATCATATATCTTATCCAAAAAGCATCTAGAGACAAGCCAAAAGTAGTCCACATCGATCGTCTAGCCCCGTTTGGCGGTGATAACCACAATATGCAAATTCAGGTCCTAACCAGAGTAATAATTAGCAGAACCAGAAATCAAGTCAAAGAAATGGACTTCGAAAAGTTATGGGCATATACGAAGGTTCTGAAATGGTTAAGTTAGGAGTTACTACCGAGGAACTACAAGACGTATTCCAAACACGAAAAGATTACGCCATCGCACATTGCGTGAGCAAATATCTTGACATGTCCAGAGGGGTTGCAGTCGTATATGCTGACAGACACTTCGTTTTCTATCTGGTCGTCAAGAAATACTTACGTAGAAAATCTGTGGTGAACAATATGGAATCTCAAGAGAAATGGAGTTCCACAATATTAAGAAATTGGCAGTACCCCAGCTTGGTTGTGGCTTATGCCTAATACCACATCTTACTTTTAGCAAGGTGGAAACACGTTGCATCAAAAAACCGCTGGGATGCAAAATTTAAACAATCAAAGATTGACCCTTAGAATAATATACTACTGTACCTATATTGTAATACTTTTTTTTTGTAGAAACTATTAGGTATTTTATTTCAAATATATTTTTTTTGTTCTTTGAATAGATACATATGTATGTACCTACAAATATATTTTGCGTTTTTGCCTCTTTCAGTAAAAACTCCGTATTAACCGAAATTTCAGTTATCCAAAAAAGCTCCGGTTCCGGCTGTTTTGGATGATCGGGAGTCTACTGTATTTAATTTGTCTACATGTTGTTTTTATATTTAATTTTATTATTTACAAAATCCATATCACTAATTATCTTTTTTTAATTACATAAGTAATGTATTTATTTATGGATTTAGCTTCCCTGTTCTTTAAATCTTTATCACCAACAGATACCGAGTTATTTTAAACAAATTTATAAATTTATTTTTGTTAATGCATGGAAGTGATTAATTCTATGCTATATATTTATCAAAATTTTAACATAATTAGATATAAATTGAGTGTGTTTTTCAAGATTTGAATGTAATTCAGTCTTCTACTAATACAAAAACGTCAAAAACACATTTATTTGATGAGTTTTTGATATTCTGTATAATATGCAATTTGAAATTAACCTCTTCAGGGCGGGTGAGCAAAGCTTAGGTTTTACTGTTATTATAGTCATTGTATCTTGATTACGATTGCAGCGTTATCTCGGCGTGGACAGAAAGCTCAGTTAGTGATATGACGTCATATGTTTTGCATTCGTCGAATAAGTGAGTTTATGTGTGTTGAGTTAGAGATATTTCTATGGTTTCTATTGTTTAATTCCTACCTTCTATTGTAGTTCTTGAGTTATGATTTAAATCTTTCTTTTCCATTTTTTTAACTGTGCGTGATTTTCTTTTAACTTAAGATTGTAGCAGTTTTATGTGGTCATTGCAATCTTTCAAGCTTTATTTAACAAAAAAATCTTAAAAAATTGTGACTGTTACTTAAATTTTTACGTTTAGTTAATTTATTATGTAAAAACTATCTGGTGTAGTCATATTTACACAATGCGGTCATAAAATCATTAACTGAACCCTTGCAAGTCATACTTACAGCATGGTTTTCTATTTTAGGTACTTGTAATTCCGATATAAGCATAAACGTGTCTTTGCTTAAAATTTTTTACTTCCGAAACACAATTAAAATGTATTATACATTGAAAAACTATTGTAAAAAGTCGATCTGTTTACGCACGAAAATGTTTAAAAAACGGTAGTGCAACAGGCATTACGCTACGAATATTTTATACATTTTTTTCTATTCAGACAAACTTTAATTATTGTACTAATATTGCAGTACAGTAAGAATTCGTAAATTATTTATAGACGAATAGATGTGATAAGAAAAAAAATTAAATTTAAAAAAAGTTATCCCTAGTAGCACAAAATATTTCGTTAACAGTGCGTAAATAATAATATAATATTTTGCCTCTTTAAAATATTTACAGATAAAATATATATAATGTATATATTTTCCATGCAACCACATAAATTATTTTGTGAAAACATTACGCTAAGATTAATATAATAATTGTGTAAAATAAATTTGAACAGAGTTTTAAATAATATTATGTATACCTATATTTAAATTTTATCAATGTTAGATGTTTCTAAAATATATTTGGTTCAGATTCAAAAAATAATTTCGGAATACATTCAACAGAAAGGATTTGTAAAATATTAAATAAAGTTATTAAAATTTTCAGAAAGAAATATATGCTCGATATATTTTGTCAGCATATAAACATTGATACGCAAAAATATTATTATTAGTATATTTTAATAATAATTCGATCTGTAATTTTAATATGATTTAAGAAGATAAAATAACCGGTTGTTAAGTACAATATCTGTGTCTAGACGATCTATTTTATATTATTTTCAGTCACCTCCAAAAATGTTTAAAATAGGTACATATTATTTAGAAGTTTGTTAAGAATCACTGCTTCGGTTTTTTCGTAGACTTTTTTACAATACGATTCAAATTAATTAATCATATAGCAACTGATTCTAGTAAAAAAAGGGATTGCTTTCTAATTTAAAAAATCTCAAACAATAAACAATATTTAATAACTAAGCAGTTTCTATGAAGTTTTAATTTTAGTCGTACAATTTATTTCAAGTTTACTTTTACTTTTGCTATTGAGTACCAAAGTAAATCCCTTATTCAATGTTTTTACTAAATGCGATATTATAATCTTTTTTCAAGGTATTTAAGAAATTTTTCCTTGTTTCACAAATTGTTAATATTTATAGTTGTTAAAAGATTTAAAGTAGCGTGCGCTATTATATCCATAGTATTCTTTTATCAAATAATTAAAAGTTTTAAATTATCAAGTGGAAATTCCAAAAATACTAATTGTTATTTATACGTCCTCGCCCATAATCTTCCGTTTTTGGTCGTCATTAATAATATTATATTACACTTGAAGTTTGTAAAAACAATGAAAATTTACTAATAATATGTTTGTTATTTTATATTCTTTTTTTTTTAAAGAAAAATATTCAATAAAATAATTTTTTATTTCAGGTGGTTAGTTAGACCGCGTTAGTGCGATGTCACTACATTTAGAAATATAAGTACTAGTGAAAAATCTTAGCGAGAAAAGTGATTTTTGAGTACACTTCGCTTTAAAATGATTCAATCACTTCTTTTATTCTTGTTTAAATACCGAGAAAAAAAGCATTAATTTCAACCACATCTATTTTATTTCGACTGTTACAGCTAGTTATACTTAAGAGTTATTTTTTTTGTTCAAAATTCTTATGCTTTTAGTTTTAAATGTGGCGATTCATTTTGACCACGTAGTGCGGCTCAATTTGCCTTTCATTCTAATAGTTTTATCTGTGCTTTTACTGGTTTTACTAAACTCTCAGTGGTTAGTGCGCCTGTAAATACATCAGTTAGTTAAAAAGTGATCATCCGAAAACAATTCAAGGTAAGTTGTATGTATTAAATGCAATAAACTATACTGTTTTATATTATTCTTAAACTATTATATTTATTAACATCGATTTACGTAATTTGAATCATCTTTGCAATTTATATTCAACATGGCGTCGCGTCCATAATTGAAAATGTAATATATAGCTCCAAATTTTATATACTGCTATCTATTTATTGCAATCCAACATAGTACAAACAAAAAGTTCCACAAAATCTTATTATTTTTATTACCTTCTTAATAGTTACAATATTATATTAGTAGTAGTGCATAATAATAACTTATTCACATCCATTTTAAATTAATGCTTTTTTTGCAAGTCTATTTCGTATTTATTTTTTAGACAAACTAAATGTTATTATTAACTTAATTAACTTGTTCAGCGTTGGTTTATAATAATAACCATTTTTTTTCTTGCATACCCACACAACACAACAAGGTTTAATAAACATTTTTTAAATGTATCTTGCAAATATTGTAAACATGCATAAAATATTTTTTTAGACCCTTTAACATTATATGAACATTTTATAAATATTAAAAAATCACCTTTTAGGTAGTTTATAAGACATTAATACAATATTTATATAAATATTATATATACATGCATTAAATACGTTTTAAATGTTTTATAAACCTAAAATTTTCCTTTTAAAAACCTTTTATAAAAACATTGAGATAATATTTTACATATCCATATATTTATATATTACATAATTTTTAGTACAAAACAATATTTGAAAATACAATAAAATAATAAACTACGAACTATTTAAGAATATATGATAGGATATAAAATCAGTTCTCAAAGACCACTCTGCATAATATTCTAAATTCAATTTTTAAAATCTCACTTTTTTTGTTGGTAAGCACGATGTTTAGCTTGAACTAACCAGTCCATTATGGATTTTATAATCGCATCATTGGTCGCATCTTTTGTAGTTTTGTTTAAACATACAGCTTCTACAATATAAATACTTATTACGTTACATATAAAAAAACTTTAAATCTTAAACTTACTTAGTATCCCTAGTAGAGCAAAACGTTTCTAAATCATTTACATTTGTAACATTTTTAATACGCTTAAATGGTACATTAAAACGTTTATAAAACGTTTTCAAATCAATGTCATACTGCTTCAAAAGCGAATCCGAACATTGTTTTTTAGAGGGTTTTTGAAGCGCATACAAATCGATTTCAGGAATAATACCAAAATTGAGTGAAAAATTATTGCTTAAATCGTGTTTGTAACATTTTCAGTTAGTTTCCACTAAATATTAAACGTTGATGTCCAAAATAATTTACGTAACGTTGCAGAATAATACACAGTTATCATCTTTTAATGTTTCTAGAAACGATTTACACGTACATTTATTGAATGATTTGTATTTGTATTTTCAAAACTATACATATGAAACCGCTAAACTTAATACAAAAAGCTATTAGATAGCTTTGTTTTTTGACGATTCAGTATTTATCCATTGGGACCAAATAGCGAGCCAAACTCGTAGTATGTAACCTTTGCCAAACGTAGAAATAACAAGTCTCACTCGTGATACTCATTATATTTTTTGGTTGTTTATAAAGCAATATATCAAATGACGTTTTTTATTCGTTAAAAAAGTTCAATCGGCCGTCAAGATCAAGTTCTAGCAAGTTTTCCTATCTTATATTTTGAACGCATAATTGCATTATTTTGAAATTGAACTTTATAATCGCTGCAAACCCCGCCTGTGTAAACGTTCCAAAAACATTTCAAAAAATCGTTTTTTGAACGTATACTTTCCTTATTTTGGATTTAAACTTAATAATCGTTTCAATGCTATTTTAAGAAACAATTTAATAAATTAAATGAACATGAATAAGTAACGACTCTAGTTATCATTTTTAGAAGTGTTTTAAAACATTTCAAGAATGATTTAGGAAATGATTTATAGAAACATTGCAAAGGGCGGACATTTATCAAATTTGAGACAAGTGTGAAACGATTCTGGTATATTTCTTTATTTCATAAAAATCGTTTTGAAAATGTTGCAGAAATGAATTTTTCTACTAGGGATAGTTTGAGCTAGTTTTAGTTCTTTAAAGATTCTCTTCTTTTTTTTTGTCCTAGCCAACTAAATTTTGTACCCATTTCGTTAGTTAAGGTTGTGTACAAAAGTCTTTTTGTTAAACGCCCTACATCATCTCCACCACAGAGTGAAAGCCGTTTTGATAATAATTCAAAATGTTCATCATTTTGTAAATATTTTTCAACGTCGTCCAACGTGGCGCCATCGTTGATGGGAAACATTTTGATAATTTGGTCAGTTTTTTTTAAAACATCTTTATTATCCAACAGTGTTGTTGTCGAGTTATTTTGTTTTAAAATCACTAAATCCTCAGTAACGTCTTTTAAACAGCTATTAATAATTGCTTGATTTCAAAGTACAATTCTATAAAACTCTGAAAGATTAATTAGTTTCTTAGCCAAAAGCAAAAATAATACAATACATACTTTTCTGCTCAATGCACAATGTGTCAAAACTATTTTCAATTTTACTCAGTTTTTGAATAATTTTACAAGTACTATCTATAATTACACAAATACATTAATTGCTCGTTCTAATTTAGTAGTGACAATAAAACTTACCATGGTGTGGTAGAGTAGTAGAAGACTTGTACGATGTGATAGGATTACTTCTATGTGCAAGTAGTTCTGCTACCTCGGATTGTTCTGTAACAAAAAATATGAATGAACACAATTTGTTAAGATTTCGCACCAAATAGATTTTAGATTTTTTTAAATTAACTTCTAACATTAAAGAATTTTTAGAAAGTATTGAACTTGCAGTAGATAAAAACAATAAAATAATATAAATGCATTTAAAATTATTGTTTACTTTCTAAATTGCCCACTTCATTTGCGAGTGATGAGAAACAGCTAGGTAATATTGGAAAATTAATATCATTATGCGAGTTTTCTGCACAGTTAGAAGCAGAACTGGTATCAGATCAGATTCAGTTGTGTGTTTTTTTTTTAATACGATGACCTTTGCCCAATGGTACGTTGTCCTGTTCTGAACCTGACAATGAAATATCATTTTTTTTGCTCGATTGCACTTCAGTTCTGCTATCGAATAATCATCTGCAATTAAATGATACAGTAGTGTTAACTGAAATAGTATATAACAGTTTTACCATAAGATCCCAAAAGTCTAATTTGAAATAGCTTCCAACTACAATTTGGGCTCTGCCTTTTACGAATTGCCACAGAGTCATCGTCCACAATATGTACAACAAGCCAGCAATCGTACATGCTCTAAAAAATCAAACAAAAAAGTTAGTCTTATATATGTAATAATGGAAAAGCTACGCTTTTATTCAGTTCTTTTGTGAAAACACATAATTTAGTTTTAATGTCAGATATTTTGAATACTGTTAATTGCCCAACATGTTGAATATCGATTTCATAAATTCCGAAATTAGAAGAATCACAGGGTAATGTATAAAAATTGTTTTTTTTAAAACTTTTCGCCAATTAAAACAATGTTATCTGTTAAATCACGTAAAATGTTACACACTCCAACAATGTCACCACTGAACATTTGCACATAACAGTCAACAACATTCAATTTGATTGTATATCCTTTTAAAGTAATTTGTTTATGTTGATTTTTATACTTTATAATTTATTAGCACAGGTCCATCAAAATGTTCTTAAGAACATGAAATGCTTAGATCTACAGTCTTCTTTTTAATAATATTGTTGTTGGACTCCTGTACCCGTTTCACTACTTGCTGTAGTGTCTTTTCATTTTTTTAATTTTTTGTCTAAAATTTTCAAAACCAAAAGCACTAAAATTGTCTAAATTTTCAAACCTTCTGACATCTTTTGTTATGTGTAATAAATGATGTACATTATAAGAAACACCATAAATTGTTTCTGCTGTTTCAACAAAGATTTCATTAGTTGATTTGCATATGTAAGTATATCCTTTTACAAAAACCAAAACTACACAAAATTAGAGCCACATGTTAAGAAGTTATGATAAACTTTCAAATCTAGAATATTTTTAAAAACTACAGGTCCTATATACAATAATCTAAATTCTACAGCTGTAAATCTTTTACAGTCCTCAATACGCCTAGTTTTCCTTCTACAGAATTCTAATGGTACGTTGTTCCTTATATTTACTAAATGTTGAGAAACTTTTTTCTATCTGCCTATATGGTAATTTGTGCGGTGGCTTTCCAAAAATCCATTCAAATGATTTATGCGTTAATAATTTTTTCATGACACCTAAACATATTAGATGCATATAATCTAATGGAACATCCTTGATTACATCAAATTTTGGTAAACTAATGAATGGGGATATAGCAGTGTGATGACCTTCATCTTGTTGTAGTCGCAATTCCTGATCTATGCGCACCTCAAATGTAGGTTCTGGAAAACACATTATGTTATTTACTAGTTCACCTTCTACTTTACCGCGGTGACAAGAATAATAAGCTGTGTGACTCTTAATGCAAAGAACATAAGATTTTGCAGGCACGTACAAGCATTTTTATGCTAAAATCGTATGTCTTTTCACCTATAATCATACCATGGTTTATTAAATCGGTCACTTCACTAATAAAATCATGTAGGAATTCATACACGTTTTTAGGCCTATCTTTTATCCCATAATAAATTAAAATTTATTTTATTTTTAAATTAACCGATTCTATGCATTGATGACGGAACGAAATTAAGAGGATTAAGATAGTACCTTGTATGCTATAATAAATCATAGATACCATTATATCATTTTCTTAAGCAATAACGTTATTTTTGGTGCATTGCATTGTTAGTATAAAAGACAAACATAATTAAACACTTTTTTTATAATTTTCTTTAATCATTAAATTTTTTTTGTCATCTGTCACTTTAAATAACGCGCCGTAATATTGTACAGTAAGTTTATTAAACACAAAATAAACCCTAGTGTGAGTATGACCTGCAAGAGTTCAGTTAATCACTTTATGATCCATTCTGTAAATGCGGTAACACCACATAGTTTTTACCCATCATAGGTAATACCTAAAAGTATAGCTTTTGTTGTCTAAATTAATTACTGTGATTTAAACATATAATTGAAACGATAACATTCGTTTTGTTATACTAACAAAAAAATGTAAAACTGTTTTTGTACAGCATAAACGGTAACACACACCGTTTTTACTGTGCATTTAAAACCACTTGCAATTCAATTTTTGTCTATTGACTTATTCTTTGTTTTTTATTTTTTTGCAATGATCAACAAATTGCACAAAGATAAGTTGAGAAAAATGACAGTTGCATTCAAGTTTTTTCTAATTAGAAATTGCTACGCAGTGTAAACGGTATGCAAACCCTTTATTTTCGGTTCTTATGATAAAATCTGTTACGTGTCATACGATAGTACAACAATAGTATAAATGTTTTATACAAATGCTACTAAAACTTTTGTTTGAACATTGTCATTGTAGAAAACTTAAAGTAAAATATAAAACATACACCTAACATATATTTTTTGTTTTAGTGTCTACTGACTGCGCCTATTTCTACAATTACAACAATTTCCGGTTTTACATTTTGGATATTTAGCGGATACTCAAAGCTACCGTTTGGGTTTTTTTTTGAAGTTATAAACGTTGAAGTAACAGTTTTAATTCAAACTTTAAGTTATTTTATTTTGGGTACTGGTTATATCATAACGGATGTTGTAATTTTTGTAGTATTGGGTCATCTAAAACTTCACTTATTAAATTTACAACATTGCATTAAAAATTTAATATCAAACAGCATTAACGATACATACGTACATGTAAGACGTTATTTATTTAAAAATTGTTAAGTTTATTGTTGATACTTTTTAGAATAACCACGTTCCGTACATCAACGAACAAACGGTGGAGTGGAAATATTTGAAGACGCGTTTAAAAGAAGTAATTGTATACCATTCTGCTATTCTGGACGTATCTAAATTAATTGATAACACATTTTGTATAAGTCATTTAGTAAAATTTATTTGTTTGTCATTTTTGCTGTGCTTGATCATATATGGAATATCTACAGTAAGTATTTTTATATTCTATAATCTATACAAAATAGAAAATTGCATTCATGTGCCTAGTCAAACAAATATATTTAAAAACAGTTGAATAAAAAAATATATTCTTTTAAATTTGCTTATTTTTTATTGTACGAGTGTAGACATTTTTCAAATTGTCTATAAATTCTTTACAATTTTTTAGTACTTGTAATCATTTGTAATTCTAATACGGTCTACTGCTGTAATTAGAAATGTGTCGGTATTACAGGAACGGTTTCTTTAGAGCGGTATTTTTATATCGCGATTTTGTTCCGTTCCACAGTTTTTGAGTAACAGGTTCCAGGCTTCTATGTTCTTTAACCAGTTAAGTTTCAGCACGTTTGTAGTGTACAGCACAGAAATAATATATCTTGAATATAAATTGATAAATGGAGCAAAAATATGCGTTAATTTGAAAAAGTTGTACTTAAAAAACGTAGAGATTTGTTTAAGATTTAAATTGTAGGGATGAAGAATTGGTTAGTAGACTAAAGTAGATTTCAGAAAATAACAACATTATTATAAATATATATAATAATTAATAAATAATTTTTTATTTTTTATTTTGAATAACTTTTTGTCTTCAATTGAGATCGAAAAACGTCAAGTAGCAAAAAGCAAGTACCTATCTTTCCCATAAATTGGATAAACTGTTAAAACGTAAAGTAATCGTATTCAACAAAGTTTTATTTTTTTTCTTAACTGTAACAAATTATTATTTTCAATATTTACACGCATTGTCAACTAAAAGTGTTGATGAATTAATAATTGATTGTAAAAGTGCAAGGATACACTTGGTCTGCAACAATATAGCACCAGTAAGTATTTAGGAAATGATATTCGCTAGTTAGCTTTTGTGTAAAAATTTCTTAAATACAAGAAAACTACGAATTATATATAATTAAATTGGTTGTTTATGTTTTTTTTTGTTATTAAACTTAATTGTCAAATTTAATTTATAAACTAATTGCAAGTTGTGTTTATTTACTTGTAAATTTAAATACCGCTGAACATTACGTTTTTTATTTATACAATAACAAATAATCAATTTAAAAAATATTTTTTTTATATTTAAGAACCTATAATCTTAGAAATGACTTTAATACAATTATGATAAAGACGCATTAATGTACCAACAAACAAAATTTTAAGGTTTAAATAAATCCACTTATTTAGAAAAAGTAATATTAAGTTTACAATTACAAAGGTCATTAAAAAGAACAAAAGCAATCAAAAAAATTTACCTTTCAAAAGTATGTCGCAAGTTGATCTTAAATTACGACTGTAATGCTATGTAATAAACTGATACTCATATTCGTTAATTATGCGTTTATTATACTGAAATATTTTGTAATCATATGGAGCAGAAAACTAATAACGAGTATAATCTCTTTCGTTTTGAATACATTCCTCTAACCGTCTGGGTATAAATGAAGTGATTTAAGTATTCCACACCAATTGTCTCTCAAGCATTTTGAATCGCTGCTATTCATTTGTTACGATTTTCAAGCATGAAGATGAGACCTCGTTGTTGCTGAATGGTACGAACTATTCGTCCCCAAATATTCTCACGTTAAAATCGGGGCTTTTCGCTGCCCAAGGCAACACATTTAGGTTATTTTCTTGTAACCAACGATGAACTATCCTTGTCCTGGTAAGGAAAAAGTGTCAAAACCATTGTGTTAAATTAATAAAAATAAAGTGTATGATATATATCTTATGTTAAAAATTTAGTATAGTAAAAATTTTCTAGTATAAAGTTTATTCTCGGTACGCCTACTCTTTGTTGTTGGACATGCCATGATTCCAAAACACTAATGGCTGGTTGACATTGTCTGGTGAACTCTAAGCGATTTTGTGTACTAAATTTAGCATTAGTGGTATTTAGGACATTATATGACGTAATGAAATAATTGCTCTTAAAAAAATATGCATTATCTAAGTATTATTATATCTATTAATAATAATGCTGTGATGTTTTCAAATCTACTTTAGTCTTTTAGTTATTTATCTTGATAATCAAACTTAATCTACTAACCAAATTTAAATTTTCTTAAAAATGTACGCTAAAAGGAGTGCATTGCAAACGTAAACGATAAAATAATTTTGCTTTTTTAGTAAAAACAACCAACACTTTGCAAAGTTTGGTATAATGGACAATAGGTAGTTTACCTGAAACTATTTGGAGTCTGTAATTGATAAGGTTACACCCCATTTAAACAACTAAATTTTTATATTTGCACACAGGTAATGTCTCGATTTTTTATTTGACTGTACCTGGTCTAAAAAACTAAATACAACTGGGTGTTAGAAATTAAATTTGTATAAATTCTATTCCTGTTATCTCTAATATGTAACGACAAACAATTAAATTCTCTATTGTTTCTCTGATTATTATTGTTAATGAGTCCATGTTTACTTTTTTTTATTGCGTTGAAACAGAAAATAACCTAATCTAGTGGTCTAGTAACAAAGATCATTAATTTTAAACGTCAAAAGTAACACTTCTAATGAAAATAAACATGTGATAAAAAAATTTGGTTTTCACATTTTTTTGTAACTGGCAACTGCGGAATGATTATTATTATACCTATATATAATATATATATATGTTATGTTAAACGTCTATATTGAATGAACCATATACTATTACTGCTTAATTACTATTTTTCACAAACATTGGTTTAAAAAACTTAATCCGAAAAAACATCAGAGGCAACTGATTTTACAGAAAAACGTCAATATAGAAATTCGTAAAAAATATGCATACAAATTCTGTATAATAGATTAAATCGTAGCATATACATGGTCGTCTGTTTGTCATTATGGTTTGTAATTGTACTGCATTTTGTTTTTTGATATGAATAGGCGTTGCGTGCTACCTTAAAACCGTAGATAAGCATTTGTGATTTGTAATATGTTTGCTACACAAAACTACAAACATTTTAGAACAATCGTTCCAGAGTAACTGTTACTTTGTACCACGACTTCATTGGAGTAGTTGCAGTTGGAACTGTTTCACCCGTGGTACGGTTTACTGATCACTAGCCGTAATAAATACAAACAAGCATTTAGAACTCACTGTTTGCATTTGACATAAATTATTAGTAATAAATTTAACTTTTAAAAAATAACAAGAGAAAAACCGATTAATTTGTAATGGTAACCTTTATTAATATTTTAAATTAACATTAGATTTCATATAAACTAATAAAAATATGAAAATAAAATGTAAACATAAATAAGTGAGGGCAACAACTATTACATATTATTGTAGTTTTTTTCTGGCAATGTTGTTTACATACAACGAGTTTGCACTTTTCACATGTTTCGGAACATTTTTTGTCATTTGCTCTTGGACATATCTTACAACGACCTCTTTTTGTGTTGTTCTGTGTCTGCCAAACAATATTTTTTTACGTCGCAAAACAAATAACAATTAAAAAATTTGTTATATATTAGTAAACATTGTTGAAAGAAACTCAGCTAAAAAAGTATTGGGACAGTTGTAAAAAAAACTTAAGAAAAGACAATAAAAACGACACGTCTGGGGTCAAAAAAGACCCCAATGGTAATCGGAAGGTTAAAACACCCACTTCTTACGATTTATTTTGTGTTATATACTGTACCGTTACAATATATATTATGCTCAATATTTTGCTTGTAACTTTCATATGCAAAGAAATTTAATGCGACTAATACCCATAAGAATAAAATAAAATGTAAAGAATAGTTAATTGAAAATATAAGAAGTTATTTATAATATCGCCAATTATTAACAGATTACGGGCCCATAATTGCTGTAACTATAACCGTAAAGTATTAACTTTATAATACAATATGAAAAGCGAGTTGTTAAACGTGACAAGACTGGAAGATAAGGATAGCTGGACTCAATGGAAGTTTCAAATTCGAATAATTCTTAATGCTTATGAATTGTTTGAAGTAGTTAATGGTGAAGATACAAAACCGACATTGGTCAATACTCCAAATGTAGAAGTAATTCAAAACTATAACAAGCTACTTAAAGAAAAATGACGCAAAAGCACAGAAAGTAATATCAACAACATAGGTAAGAAATCAATGCTTTTGATTATGAATTGTGAATCTGCTAAGGAAATGTGAACAAAGCTAGTTTCAGTGTATGAACAAAGATCATTCTAGCTTACACCTTCTCCAAAAGAAATGTTATCATTATAAGAAATCTGAAGAAGATGATATTGCTACGCATATTTCAAAACTTGAAACCTTAGTAACTCAAATAAGTCAAACGAGAGAAAGACTTTCTAATTCCGAGCTTATGACTAAAATATTAATAACTTTATCATCTTCATACAATCATTTCGTTAGCGCTTGGAAATCTACACCAGAAGAGAAACAAACTCTGGAAAATTTGACATCTAGGTTGATTATGGAAGAATCCAGATTGAAATTGCAAATAAAGTTGAAGATGTCACTGCGTTAGATTCGAAAAATATTGCATTACAAAATAGTTCACATGATAGAAATCGACAAAATAATCATCGCAAACAAAATGTATGTTACTATTGTAAGAAACCTGGTCATTGGCTAAAAGATTGTAGATTTAGGTTGAAGAAAGAGAAAGAAATAAATGAACGAAAACAGAATTTATCTAAGGATGTATTTATTGGAGGAAATTTTTAAATACAAAATGATGATGCAAATACTTGGTATGCTGATTCGGGAGCAAGTGATCATATGTCAAATCAACTACAATGGTTTCGTGATTTTAGAAAACTCCCAGAACCTGTGCCAGTTCGCATTGGAAATGGAAGTAACATTAATGCATATGGCTTGATTTTATTCAAGGATGATTATTCTCAACAGGAGAGTGTATTTTATGGCAAACAAATCTGAAGCTAAACTAAAATTAAAGGAATATCTGTAGGAGATTAAAAAAAATACTGGATATGATGAAAAGGTAATTCGCAGTGATAACGAAACAGAAATCGTAAATCACGATGTAGCAGAGATCGTTCATAAACATCATATTTTACATCAAAAGACGATACCGTACACTTCGCAACAGAATGGTTCGGTTAAGCGTAAAATGAGGACAATTATGGAAGCAGCTCGGACATTATTACATGCTAAATAAAATGGATAAGAAGTTTTGGGCAGAATCAGTAAATGTGGCTGTTTATACAATTAATCTAATCGGAACGAGCTCGATTACAGATAAAACGCCTTATGAATTATGGTATGGAAAACCCCTAAAGACTATTCAACCTTTAGAACAGAAGTTTTTGTTCATATCCTTAAACAAAAAAAGTATAAATTAGATTCAAAAAGTAAGAAAGGATTTTTTGTTGTATACGGTAATGAGACAAAAGGTTAGCGAATATAGATTCCAGATGAAAGAAAAAGTGAATTGGCTAAAGGTGTCATATTTATAGAAGAATTAACGTTAGATAACAAGGACTCTAATTGAAAAGGATTCTAAAATTTTAAATCAGACTAAGAACGAAGAAATAGAGAAAGAATGTGTTGTGGTTCTTGATACTGAAAGAGATAAAGATCCTTCTAGCGAAGATGATGTAGTTATTGAAGAAGCTTTGGAAATACCTCAAAGAACATTAAGACCGCAACAAAATTTAAAAGTACCCTTGCGTTAATTAAATTATGCAGAAGCTTATATGGTAGATACTGATGAACCTGTTTCATATGATGATGCGATAACTTCGGATAAAGTTGTGAAATGGAAGAAAGCAATGATAGAAGAAATAGAATCACTATTACAAAATAATACCTGGACATTAGTAGACGCACCTTTAGATAGACAAATTATAGACAATAAATGGGTTTTTTAAACAAAAAGAAAAGCTGATAATACAATTGATCGATATAAAGCAAGACTTGTAGTGCGAGGTTTCATTCAGGTGTATGATATAGATTATAAAGAAACTTTTAGTGCGGTTGTTAAATTTATTTCAATCAGAATGATTTTTGCAATAATTGCTCATGAACAGATGAAAGTAGCACAGTTCCACATAAAAACAGCATTTTTGTATGGCAATATTAATGAAGAAATTTATGTGAAATAGCCTCTAGGATTCGAAGATGGAACACTTAAAGTCTGTAAATTACAACGAAGTTTAAACAGGCTCCTAGATGCTGGAATAAAATATTTACAGAGTTTTTACAGAAATTTAATCTAAAAATGAGGCAAGCAGATCCTTGTATTTTTATAAGTAAAAGAAGAAACTATAAATTAATTCTAGTAATATATGTGGACGATGGAATTGTTGCAAGCACAGATGAGAAATGTATTGAACAACTGTTAAGTTACATAAAACGAGAGTTTTCAGTACGTCATACTGAATTAGATTATTTTTTGTGTTTGCAAATACATTTCACAAATGGAAGTATTTTTGTTCATCAAGAAAATTATGTTAATCGATTGTTAAAAAGATTCAACATGACTGATGCAAAATGTGCTCTGGTTCCTATAGATCAATTACTTTTAAAAACGACTGAAGATAAAGGAAATTTAAATGCACCTTACCGAAAAGCAGTTGGCTGCTTAATGTATCTATCAATGACTACTAGAGCAGATATCATGTTTTCAGTCAGTAGTGTTAGTCAAAACTTTAAAATTATCTGGATATAGTGATGCTGAATACGCTAGAGATATAAATACAAGAAGATCTACTACAGGATATGTTTTAAATCAATGCTTATTTCATGGGTATCCCAAAAGCAAAGAAGTGTGGCTTTATCAACCACTAAAACAGAATACGTAGCAGCGAGTGAATCAGTAAAAGAATTGATCTGGTCAGATTTATTAAGAAATGAGTTATTAGTACTCGACAATGATGATAGTTCGCCAATATTATTCATCGATAATCAGAGTGCTATAAGGCTTATAAAGAATCCAGAATACCATAAACGTAGTAAACATATACAAATTAATTTGTAAACTCCACTTTTATTTAAATTATTTTTATTATTATTGAAAATATTAGAAGCAAAAAGATTTCGAAGAGATATTTCATTAGAAAAAGAAATCTTGAAATCGTTACCTTTTCATAATTTCTTAAATAAAATTAAGAAAAGTGATCAAGCAGAACCCATTGAAAGATCTAAATTTTGTTTAAAAAACTGTTTATCAAATTTATCACTTATTTTTACTGAAATTTTTTCAAACAATTTAGAAAGTAAATATATTTCTGAACACCAAATTTTCTTACAAAAAATAATATTTTGGAAAAGATATGTTGATGACATTTTTTGTATTTAAAAAAGTTGTAAATATTTTTTGTAGATTTTTTTGAAGATGAGTTTCATTATTTTAAAGCTCGAAACATATGTAAACGAGTTTGTGATTAGTGGACTGATAATTCGAATAGTTTTAACTTAAAATTAATATTAAATTTCTGAATGAATAATTGACCAATTTATCCTATAAAAGGATTTTTGACGGAGAATCCATTTGTATCACTCGGTTGTTTATTTATTTTAGTCTAAACTTAAACGTAAATGTAAACGAGTTTGTGATTAGTGGACTGGTAATTTAAATAATTTTAAATTAAAATTAAAGTTAAATTTCTAAAAGAATAATTGACCAATTCATCCTTTAAAAGGATTTTTGACGGAGAATCCATTTGTATCACTATGTTGCGTAGTTTAGTCATAACTTAACGGCTTGACGAATTTGAAAACACACTGTGGTCGTTCCAGTATCTTCAAAATATTATAGGACGTATCTTCAACTATAAAACATATATATTAAAAAAATTACTTATACTTGTCTACTTATACCTTCCTTTAGTGAACTGGAGCTGTAGAAAGAATAAATTTATTCGTCATCACGATCATCATCAATAAATAACAATGGACGTTTTCTTCCGTATGTTTGAGAAACTACTACATTTACGCCCAAAAAGTAAAAAAAATTAAGTTGTTAATATCTTAAAAATAAAGTTTTGAAAATGCAATTAGTATTAGTATTTTCAAAATATTTTTGCGATTTTTTTTAAACAATTATAAAAATATTTTATGTATTGTTGGATTTGTATTGAAGTGCTTTTTTTTTTAAAAATTCTGTTTATAATTTTTTTTATTTTTTAAAAA
This sequence comes from Aquatica leii, assembly GCA_035610365.1. NCBI lineage: Eukaryota > Metazoa > Arthropoda > Insecta > Coleoptera > Lampyridae > Aquatica > Aquatica leii. The sequence goes on from CM069432.1 coordinate 119,252,831, forward strand.
GTAAGTATTTATTAGACAAGGTGCTAAAAAAATGCGGCCATAACATTTACAAAAACAATATTTTTATTCGACATATGCCAACATCAACAAAAAACATTTAAAGCAATGGCCAGAACGATCATTTTAAATATGATTCCTATCACGATGAATCGATCATTATGCAATCGCGATCATCGAGCGTCTATACAATAACGATCGCAATCATTGATCGCTTATAAAATAACAATTGCGGTTGTGGAAAAGAAATCATACTTTTATTATTATCGGATAAACTTGATGAAAACAAACAAGACTAATATAACACGTTTTTACCTATAATATTTACTTTAATAAATGTATAATAAACTTTGAGTATGCAGGTACTTCACGTAAAATCGTAAAATTTTGTGTAAGTAGGTAAAAAACCCCTTTGTTTTTTTCTTCGTAAGAATTTTAAACCACATACAGATTTTTTTAATAAAAAAGTAACATGCATTTAAGCATGGAATTATATATTTTTTTTGTTTACAAAAATTTAACAATGCATTGTCTTCAAAGAGAATTGGAAAACTCTTCTAGGAAAAAACGTTTGTAAAATTTGTGTCACACATTCAGCATTTTGGGAAAATACCTAGCTTTGTATAAACACCAAGGTAAATCATAAAAACACAGGAAGTTAAAAACAATAAACATTAACTACAAATGACAATACGTATTTGAAAAGAATTGCAAATATATTTCTAATACATAAATCTTATGTTTGAGACAAATATCAATACGAGTTATGACTAATTACTCAATAATCTTTTCAGGGTCAATTTCAAATGGAAACAGGGTCAATTTCAAATGGAAACATTTAGTTTACGAAAGAACGACACTTTTATTTTTTAATATATTGTTTATTAATGCTTTAAACTATTTGTTCGTAAGTTTGCATCAAAATTCAGATACCACGTCATGTCGAAAAAAAACATCACAGTAGTCTCTATCTTCTGTGAATTTTTGTAAATATTTTTTTAAAATCTAAATATGAACAGATTTTAATTAAGTTATTGTTTAGAAACAATATTAAAACATACTTAGGTATGTTGACTTTCAATACTCTAAACGTTATTGTATCCCGGAAAACGAAAATCGAATGTTAATTGCAAAATTTATGACTAACTTTACACGAGCGATTTTTGAGCAACAGTCGATTACTACTTAATTCTGAATACCTTGATTGCGATCATTGATCGTGGAAAAAAATAGCGTTCCTAGCCACTGCTTTAAAGTAATTATGTTAAGTTATTGTACAATTAAGTGCAACAAGAAGAAGAAAAAGAATCCGGACAAGGAGATTCTCCGATGCTAATTTAAACCATTTTTAGACGTTTGGTAGAAAAAAAAATTAAAAAACATTTACCTGATAGCAGGTGTAGAATAAGAACTGCAGTGTGTTTAAAATTCCCTGTTGTTATAAATTATCTCCGAAGGTATTTCCCACAAATCTTCTTTTGTTTTAAATTTTCCAAGTTCATTGTGGCAATGCTTATATTTTCATAGTTTTTCTGACATTCGTTAGCACGCACTTTATCACTAATAAAAAACTTTAAAAAACTAGTACCTTTGTTTTCGGTATTATTATTTTCACAATTAATATAAACACAACCGTGATTTGTAACTTTTCTCATTTTAAAAATAAATCAATAATATATTTACACTTAAACTAAATAAAAGTTCAAACAAACATTACTACTACCAGAATTTCAAAAATCGTATCGCAATGTTAACCCAAGAAAAACTTTCAATTCAATCCCGAAGTTTACAAGTCGACAGACACGCAAGAACTGAAAAATCTCGATCCAATACGAACCTCGATCCAAGCAGTCGATACGATATGGCCCCTTAAGTTGCATTTCTTCTTACACTTATTATTCAATGCTAGTACACTGTATGGTTGTTCATTACACGAGAAAAGTATCGCAGTAGTTTTAGATGTGTTAAGATGTAGTTTCTTTATCTCGCATAACTCTGCCATGTTACTCAAGTATTTACTGGCTGTTGCACTGAGGGAGGGTATGTCTTCTCTCGAGATCACAGCAGATGTATCATCCGCATAAAGTGTGATGTGACAATTATTAATTTTGTCAATTATGTCGTTCACAAATATGACAAATAGTAATGGACCCAGCGTGCTTCCCTGAGGTACACCCAGTGTAACGTTTTCCTCCTTAGAATAATGTTCCTCACCTACCGATTGCTTCAGAACAACCCTTGGCTTCCTGTTGTTAAGATATGAAGAGATCCAATCATGTGCAATTCCTCTTACGCCGTATTTTCGTACCGTAGACAATAACAAATCATGTTGAATAGTATCAAATGCACGACTTAGGTCAAAAAAGATTCCGAATACTTTCATTTTTTTATCAAGTTTTTCTAAAATTTGATTAACAAACGAAATCATTGCATGCTGAGTGGATAATCCACGACGGAAACCAAACTGACAGGCATTCAAGATATTGTTTTTATCGAGATGAGCAAGAATTCTGGCATAGAAAACTTTCTCGTATATTTTTGAGAAAACTGATAACAAGGACACTGCTCTATAATTTTCAATCTTACAGTTATCTTGCTTCTTATGTATAGGAACCACGATAGCTGTCTTCAATTTGGTAGGGAAGAACCCCTCACGAAGAGAATCGTTAATTAGTTCTGTCAGAACAGAAGCAATTAAATTCATCGCATGTTTAATTAATGAACAGGGAATACCATCATCACCTGCCGAATTTTTAGTCGCACACAATTTCATGATGTTGTAACACCTCAGGAATGCTTGCAGGTTCCAAAAGCATTGTATTGTATTGAAATGTGTCGGATTCAACGTAACTTTTATCCTGACCACTGTTATCTGCTAATTGCTTGGTACTTGACCAGGATCCAATGAAATACTTGTTAAAGACATTTGCTACATTTGATATGGAGTAGCTATTACTATCGGCGTCGTAAAATCTCATCGGATATTTAGGTTTGCTCTTCATATTAACCTCATCTTTAATAATGTCCCAAACTAATTTTGACTTATTAATAGAGGTCTTGTACCTGTTGTCATTGAAGTTCTTTTTAACTTGTTTAATGTGTTCTCGATGCTTTTTTGCCAGTACGTTGTACGTGTTATATTAATCCACATCATTATGTAATTTACAGTGTTGATATAATTCCCTTAAATCTTGTCCTCTCTCAATTATTTCACTAGTTACCCAGTTTTTAGTCCTGTTATTATTAGATCTCTTGCTCTAATTAGTTCGATAGCAAACCACTGGAAACGCTTTATCAACTAAGTCAGTAAACTTATTTATGAAATTCGTAAACTTTTCATCACTGTTATTACTAGCATAAATATTAGACCAGCTTTCGCTGCACAGAAGCGACTTAAAAGTAGCAACACAGATAAGGTCTGTAAAGTTACGTTTCGTTACTAAGTTGACCCTGCGCATTGATAACCTATTAGGATCAGAAAAACACTCTAAACAAACAATTTGCATATGGTGGTCTGAACCAGGAAACGGAAAAGATGTGGCGTTCAAAACACTCAAGTTAGTAAAAACGTTATCTATCGTAGATGCACTATTACCTTGCGCTCTCGTAAAACCATAAATGCACCGTTGCAGACCAAACGAGGCCATTATATTTATTGTTTCGCGGGCATAAATGTCCGTATTCGTTCTACCAAAATTATAATTAAAGTCACCACACAAAAGTAATTTTCGTTTACAGTTTCTCAACAGTTTCTCCATTAAATGTGATAAATTGTAAATATAAACACTATTATCACCCAACGGTGATCTATAAAAACAAAGAATATTTATAGGCATATTATTTATCGTAACCTCGGCTAATGCAAATTCAAAGTCCAATTCTTTACAGTCCATATCTATAGGAATGTTGCAGTGTTGAATATCACATCGCACAAATATTGCAACACCACCACCTTTTTTACCAGTACGACAGTAGCTCGAAACTAATTTGTATGAATTTAAATTAATACTGGAAATTTCGCTCTCGGAACAGTGAGTTTCGGTAACACAAACAATATCCGGGAAGATCAAAATAAGAGTAATGAATGGACAACTGTATCCTACAGTAAACGTGCACATAAAAAAATTCGCCTATTATAGGTACCCAGGATCAAGTGGGTTTAAGGTCTGCACTTAAGTGTGCTTCTTTTCATCTCTACAGGCTAGCTCCAGACACTACAGAGAAGGAGGTACTTGACATTTATTAGTAGTATCTTTCTTGTCTCCAATTTTAGATATTTACTGAACCTATTAACAAATTTTTATTATATAGGTATACTTCAATTACTTGATAAAATACAGATTTAGACTACACTGATATTTGAGTAGTGAAATACTAGCATTCCATTCAAGTTTGGATTACTTGTTTAACAATGCTGGTGTGAAAATTTGTTGTTGTTTCGTTTTAAACAGACTATGCGGGGTTGCATAAAGCAAATATAACTATGTTGTTAACTGACGCCGTTGTTAACTAAATCGGATAGCTATCCATTTGAGAATGTCGTCCACAAAACAATTAAATTTGTACAAACGACAATGCTTAACAACACGAGCACGTAGTTAACTACATCGTCGAAGTTAATGCAAGTTTATGCAACCGGGTCTAAGTATTACGTTTTAATAAATATTAGTAACATTTGTTTTATACTTAGATAAGCTTCTTTAAAGTCATAGTCATTTAGCTCAAAATTTGAAATTTCCTCAAATTTCTTAAGTGGTCGACATTAAATAACTTGCTCTATTTTTTAGCATCACCCGATGTTTTCCTTGCTTCTTTAGTGGCATTACGAAATTTCTTCAAAATATCGGATTTTACTTCGCTTGAACAATGGTCAAATATCTTTGGGCCAAATCTAGTAACGAGTAACGTGAATTGCCAAATTGGAAACATTAACATTATGGTGCTACATTCAAAATCGTCAATAATAAAGAAATTGTTTATGTTGCAGCTATAGAAAACTTTTTACATCATATTATTATATCTATGTGACATATAAATAAAATAATCGTCACTAAACTTATATAAATGTTATATTCCAAACAAGACTTAATAAACCAACATTTTTTGGTATAAATGTTACATTAATATTAAATAAAACAATTTATGTTAATATAAGGTTACTAAATTTATATAAATATTATATTCCAAAAATGACTAAATAAATTAACATTTTCTGATATAAATGTTACATTAATGTTACATAAAACAATTTATGTTAATACATATAAGGTTGCGTATTTATATAAATATGATATCACTGTAACAGATTTGTTTAGTGGGTTATCATCGCTACTTTAAGATAACACGATTCAAAACAATGTGCACTTCGGTCCTACCGAACGATTGCGAATTGTAGTTTACTAGAATTCCGTGGAGTCGCCACATTACAAGCGCAGCTTCTTCCATAAGAAGTGTAAGTGCAACGAAGAGTAGGAGGAGTGCGATATACGGTACGCTTTTATCCGTAAGCGTTGCGCATCTTAGTAAACTCTTTCAATCAATGATAAGAAGCTATTATTGCATTCGTACAATTAGAGCACTCCAATAATAGCCTTCCTTATGTAACTTGCATAATAATATACTAATGTTATACAATTTATATAATATGAAAGCTTTCATCGAGATTGTGTAAATTTATTTAAAATAAAACACATTTTTTCTTAGAATTGCTTGTGTGAAAATCAAGTTACATATTGCTTGTTTATTTATACAGGAACATATCGCGATGATTATTTTTTAATTTTTAGTTTTCGTTATACTAGAAATGTATTGTCATGAGAACTTAACCAACATCTAAAAATTTATATCCTTAGAATAAGAAAAAGTGGTTCTTCCTTTATTTGAAGTCATGCTTATCATAAAAATGCATTGTCATCTGAACTAAACCAACATGTAAAAATTTATATGCTTAGGATAAGAAGAAGTGGTTCTTCTCTTATTGGAAGCTAATCAAGGGTGTTGATTTGAGTCATGTTTAGCATAAAAATATATTGTCATCGGGCCAGAACCATCGTGTAAAAAAATAAGAGCAACTACACTGTGCAACAAAATTAACGCACAATCAAAAATTTACCTTAAATTTAAAGCAATGTGTTTTTGTCAGTTTTTGTTCGATTTTATTTATTTATTTTTTAAATTGTAGCCTGTTTTCTTGAGAATATCACTGACTTAGTTGTTTCAACTACAAATGTCATTTTCATATAATACCGGGTGTTTTAAAAATACCATTTTCTTTCCAAATTTTGAAGCATCTTGTGGGATATACTGATTACAGCAAGTCATTGCGAATTTAGGCAAATTAAAGCCTCAAGTTTCCTTTACATTTTGTTTTTTTAATCATTTATTTATCTTTGTTACTTCACGAGATATTCAGTGTTATAGAGTAACGTGTTTTTTTATTGAATTTTCCTAGCTATCGTTTTCCAAGTAAGCATTGCTTGAAATTTAATAAAATGATGATGATGATCTCCCGTGTCAGCAAATCTGCGAACAATTCTCGAAATGGTTGTGTGATACACACCAAATCTTTGCGCTATACGGTTAAAGCTCCACCCTTCACCATGTAATGTAACGGCCTCAACACATTCATCACGACTTAAGTTTCTGTTTTGCCGTTCCATTATTTACTGAAGATTGTTGGATTGTCAACAAAAAAACTGATAACACAAGTTGTCACATTATGACGTTTAATTTTTTGTTTCCATAGCCTCCTAAATGTTTAAACTTTCAAGTCAAATGCATTTTACCGTAAAAAAAGCACATGATATTTTAAAAGGGTATATCTCATGAAGAAACAAAGATAAATAAATGATTAAAAAAACAAAATGTAAAGGAAACTTGAGGCTTTAATTTGCCTAAATTCGCAATGACTTGCTGTAATCAGTATATCCGACAGGATGCTTCAAAATTTGGAAAAAAAATGATATTTTTAAAACACCCGGTATTATATGAAAATGACATTTGTAGTTGAAACAACTAAGGCAGTGATATTCTCAAGAAAACAGGCTACAATTTAAAAAATAAATAAATAAAATCGAACAAAAACTGACAAAAACACATTGCTTTAAATTTAAGGTAAATTTTTGGTTGTGCGTTAATTTTGTTGCACAGTGTAGTTGTAACTCAGCTTGCAAGACTTTGCCTACACAAACAGACATACATTGCAAATAAATTAAAAACTTTTAAAAGTTGTTTCTATTACTGTCATAAATTAATAATTAAGAAAATTAGTTTATTTTTATGTAAAAATCTGCTTTGTATTAAATTAAAATTAATTTTATGGTGAGAATCTATAAAAGCTTTATAATAACAAATAAGGTGATAATGATGAGCGAAATAGAAGGGCAGAGCCATCTCATAGTATAAATTTACTATGCATGAATAATAGTATGTAAATGGCTATAGAGATAAAAACGTTGAAAGCTGATTTTATACCCGCGTAATTTAAATATGTTTTGAAAAACGCTGGTATAAAATCAGCTTTCAACTTTTTATTTCTATAACCATTTACATACTTTAACCCTGGTCAACAGTGGTCTTCTTGTCGTTGGTATAACATTAATTTTAGATATATTTATGCTTACAATTTATGAAACTATCAATGATTTTGAAACATTTGCTCTGTTTTTTTTTAAATTTTTATTTCATTTTACACAAAATATAAAAAAAATTAAAAAACAACAGATATATTTATGTCAATTGTTTTTTGAGAAATTAGTGTAGGATTGAATATTTATTAATCAAAAAAAAGCAATAAGTATAACAACCATATATAATCAATGGTACTAACATAAAAACTATTAACTTAAAAATAACGTCGCCGTCGTTCTTTCGTTTGAGTTCAAAACGTCGAATCTTAACTCTACTCTTATACGTCCGGCCCGGGGTTATATTGGTTTCCATCGCTTGCGTACTTAACCACAGGCGTGCGCGCCTTATCCACCGCTGTCGCAACCCCATCCTTCACTCGGCCGTCCTGCAAGTTTTGTTTGTCCTCAAACGAATCATTTTCATCTTCTTCGAAAGAAATATCGTCTACATCGAAGTTGTCGATCCACGGCTTCATGTAATCAACCGAAGTTGATGTCTCCTGTGGACCTTCATGATCACCTAGTTTTACAACAATGTAACGATCGTTGCGTAATAACGTGGTAACTCGATACGGTCCCAAATATTTCGATGCAAACTTCAAACCTGGTCCGAGCTGTGTTCTTTTTATCGCCACTAAATCACCTTCGTTGTAAGTTTGTCTAGGCTTACGGTGTTTGTTAAAACATTTTCTATTTTCCTCTTGTATTTTCACTATTTGTTCTTTAGCTCGCGTTCGTAATTCGTCGCGGTCTTCTTGAAACATATCAACCCATTCTCTTTCAACCATTTCACGGATTGTAAGATCACTGTTCATCCTAATACGTGTTCCAAATAAAAGTTTGAACGGTGTTGTACCAATACTTCGATGTGGTGTGGCATTTAAATACTTTTGCGCCGTGTCCAAGTATTTAAACCATTCGTTGGGGTTTGGTGCTGACAATTTGGTTAATAACGGAATGATGGTTCGATTAACACGCTCAACTTGCCCGTTCGCCCTCGGTACTCCCACAGTGATTAAGTTGTGTTCGATTTTTTCCGTTTTACAATAATCAGCGAAATCGTTAGATGTAAACGCTGTTCCACGATCTGAAACAATTTTACGTGGATTACCAAAAATTGCCGATTGCTTTTGCAATCTCGTTAAAACTTCCGCCGTACCCGTCGAACGCGTCGCATACAACCAAACGAATTTCGAAAATCCATCTACAACCACAAATATATGTCTATAACGTTTTCGCGTCGATGGTAAAGGTCCTAAATGATCGATATGATACACTGCTAAAGGCACGTCGCCTTTATCAAGTGGGTGCAAAAACCCTTCTTGTCTTCCTTGTTTTCTCTCCGCTAAGATGCATGAAACACAATTACGCACCACCTTATCAATTTTTTTTCGCATATTGGGAAACCAATATTCGCGTTTTATTAGCGTCTCAATTTTACTTCCTGAAAAATGTCCCTTTTCATGTACCGACCTTATAATTTCTGATTGCATCGATCGAGGTACAATCAAACACAATTCACCATCGATTTCCTTAAATAAAAGTTCATTACGCATAATGTAACCACTATTCGATTCTTTAGCTAACTCGAAAATGTTTGTCAATTGTTTATCGTCGCGTTGTGCTTTTTTAACTCGCGCCATTAAACTTGAATCACATTCATTAATTAGAAAACAAGAACGCGTAGGATTCCGACTAAGTGAATCTACATGAAGCATACTTTTTCCCGGTCGATGTTCAATTGTATAATCAAACTCTTCCAAAAATAAAGCCCATCTTGCAACGCGCACGCATAATTCTTTTTTACTCATCGTTAAAGTAAATGCTTTACAGTCCGTTACGATTTTAAAAGGAATACCGATCAAATAAACACGCCACTTTTTTAATGATCGAATTATAGCTAGAACCTCGAGTTCATAACTAATGTATTTTTCTTCGGCCGCGGTCGTCTTACCACTTGCATAAAACACCGGGTGAAAAGCATTATCTTCTTCGCATCGTTGGAAAAGTATAGCAGCAAATCCGTACATGCTTGCGTCGGTATGTAATTCAGTCTCTGCATTTACGCGATACAACTTCAAAACTGGACTATCACTTAATATTGTCTTAAGTTTCACAAATGCTTGTCTCTGTTCTTCGTTGAATTGAAACTTAACATCATTTTTCAACAAATTAGTTAACGGTCGTGCTATCAGAGAATAATTGCGTATAAACTTCCTAAAGTAACCCGTTAATCCAAGGAAACTTTGCACTTGTTTTATACACTTTGGTTCGGGCAATTTCATGACCGCGTCTGTTTTATGTGTAGAAGGCCGTACGCATCCGTTTTCAATTAAGTGCCCTAAAAACTCAACTTTCGATTCTAAAAACTGACACTTTTTCCAATTTATTTCTAAACCAAATTCACTCGCGACGTTTAAAACAGTTTTCACATTTTGTAAGCCACTATCGTAATCTGCTGACGGTATAATTAAATCATCCATGTACGTCAAAACTATCCCATTATCGATTAACTGCTTAAACACCGTATTTATAAATTTCTGAAAAACTGCCGGGGAGTTGCACAAACCGAATGGCATTTTTAAAAATTCATATTGTCCATCGGGTACTATAAACGCAGTAAACTTTCGACTTTCTTCCTCTACTTGAACATGAAAAAATCCATTTTTTAAATCAACCGTACTAAATATTCGCGCTTTCTGCAACTTATCTAATTGATCTTCGATCAACGGTAACGGATATCTATTTTTTATAATCTTCTTGTTTAACTGCCGGTAATCGACACATAATCTCGTAGATCCATCCTTTTTCTTCGTAAGTACTACTGGGCTTGCGTAATCAGATAATGAAGGTTGTATTATCCCATCGCGTAACCACGTATCGATGTGTTGATTAACAATTGCTTTTTCGGCTTGAGGTAACCGTCTCGCTCTTTGATAAATTGGTTCATCATCTTTCAAAATAATCTTCATTTTAATGTTCGCTTCGTGTTTCTTGTTGGGAATATAATTAGTTACGAGTTTATTTATGGTGTTTTTGTAACTTGAGTCGACTTTGTGTGAAATATTAACTTCGTTGACATCGTACGTATACTCGATATTAAAAATTTTTTGTTCCGCTTTGTTTTCGACATTTTCAGTGATTGATGGTTTGGTTATATAGACTCGACCCTGTCTAATACGCATTTCAACTTGGTCCAAATAATCTGTTCCTAGTAACATATCGTGTTTCATAACATTATGCGAAACTACGTGAACTTCTAATTGGTATAATTCTTCATCTATTATTGCGTTCATTTGAAACGACCCAATAGTTTTTATTTCGTTAGAACCTATTCCTTGAAATTGTACGTGCCGTTTCGTTAAAATCGGTGCTCCTATTTCCATGTGTTTCTTTTCTGTCATCAAGGTTAAATCACTGCCCGTATCTATAAGCGTTGATATTTTGTGATCGCTGACAAAAATGTCTTTAAAATATTTATTTTTACCGCACTGAGAAATAGCACAACTATTGTTTTTTCTCGCGTTTTCAAGTCGTTTAGCACACTTTGCAGCCACGTGTCCGTAAAATCCACATTCGTAACATTTTACACCTCTTGCTTTCATAGGGCAAACCGCACTTAAATGATCCCATTCACCGCAATTAAAACATCGCTTCGACACACGTGCATTTTTCTTTTTGCTTTGATCGCCGCTGTGTTTCGAATCCATTACTTCGGTAGCATTTTGTGTTGTTCTTGATCTTAAAGAAATTTCCGAAAATCCTTCCAACAACGTCTTTGTAGTCTTGTATTGTTGAATTCGCGCTTGATCTCTTAGTATTGCGTCTGGTATTCCGTCAATAATTAAGCTGATTAATTCGTCTTCATCGATTTTCACTCGATTTGCAAGTATAATCTTATCATTTACGTATTCGCTAAACGATTCTTCCCTTTTCCACATTCGCGTTTCAAATTTTCTTCGCAGCACCAATTTGCTAGGTCTATGATCGAACATTGACCGCATTTCGACAAATAAATCTGCGATTGACATTTCAAGATATTCCGATCTTGAGTTAAACCATTCTCGTGCTTTTCCTTTAAGTCGCATTCCAATTAAAATTCGAGTTAATCCGTCGTTTAACTTATAAGTATTTTTAAGAAGTTTTACCTGCTTCTCCCAATTGTCGTAATCTTCGCCGTTACCTTCGAAATAATTTAGAACATCTGCTATGGCACTAATATTTGCTTTTGAGGTCGTCGTTGCTGCTTCCCGTTCTTCGTTGGTTGGCATCCTCAATCGTAGCTGTTCAATTTCCCGTTGCACCATCTTTAATTCTCGCTCGGCAAGTTCTTTTTCTCTTCTTATCAATTCCAGTTCTCGTACATCGTAAGAAGTCATCGCTGAAGCCGAAACACTTGTCACTACGTCTTTTTGCACATCGCGCACATCGTTATCATCGTTAATTTCGTCGTCGTCGGTTTCATACATCCATGATCCTGAAGGATCGTTTGCCATCATGCGATTGAACAATTCAGTCTTCGGTCCTGTCGTATTCAATCCTCTTCGTCGTAATTTCTCTTTAAGTTCTTCTAGTTTAAAGTTACTTATTGTTTTCTCCATCGTTATTGACTCCTTTCAATCCCGGACGAGTCCCCAATTTTGTAGGATTGAATATTTATTAATCAAAAAAAAGCAATAAGTATAACAACCATATATAATCAATGGTACTAACATAAAAACTATTAACTTAAAAATAACGTCGCCGTCGTTCTTTCGTTTGAGTTCAAAACGTCGAATCTTAACTCTACTCTTATACGTCCGGCCCGGGGTTATATTGGTTTCCATCGCTTGCGTACTTAACCACAGGCGTGCGCGCCTTATCCACCGCTGTCGCAACCCCATCCTTCATTAGTAAACATCGAAGTAAATGGGAAAAAACATGTCGAAAACCTATATTATACTTCAGTGAAACGCTTATTATAAGATTTTTGATTATAATCGTTTAGGGAACAATCTCTTTTTAAAGACCAGCAGTAATCTGCCATCATGTGATGGTCCCATCTTCTTTGATACCTTTTCTCCATTACTGTTATATCCTGGTGAAAGCAATTTTCCTATTCCTCACTATAACTTTCTAAATTACCCAGAAATCTATGCAAGTGGATGTGAAGAAAGTGTAACTTTATACTTATATTTGCTCCTAGAATCTTAAAGCTTGTCAAAATGTTTTGTACAATTTCTTTATAATTTGGTGTTTTATAATTACTTAGGAAATTTTCTACTACAAATACAAAACTCTTCCAAGTTTTACGTTCCGGAACAGTCATAACTTTTGCATCTTTCATTAATTGGCGAGTTAAAAGACTATCAAATATTCCGCTTTTTAACTTATCCATACTGAGCTTAAGAAATTTTTTACAAATGTATTTGAAACATTCTCGTTCTTCGTCCAGCGCTTTGACAAATTGTTTTATCATACCTAACTTAATATGTAATGGTGGAAGTAAGATATTGTCTCTGCTTAGTAACGGCTTGTTTGTTACGTTTTACCGACAGCTAAGGAGTTTCTCTAAGACCACACATCTTGTTCTCAATGCAGTTGCTTTGCTCTACTACTTCGAAAACAAATGTAGTAAAAGTATTTTATGTATACACTTTGTTGACTAATAAAAAAATTACCATTTTCAAATCTACACAAATTGGCCATTGATGCTCCGAGTAATTAACTTTTTCTAAAACTAATTTAACTTCTTTTGCAGCTATCTATCAAATTTTTTACGTAGCATTACTAGTTACCAAAGGTTCTTCCTACATGCCAAATACTTTATCATCGCCAGACATATCTCTACCGATGTTTGCATTGTATTGATTTTTAGCTCTGGCTCAGATTAGTTCAATTGCATATAACAGTAGCAGTGGTACGGCGGACGGTTTAAAACTGTATAACTATTTTTTCGCAACAACTCATCAATGACATACACTTCTTTCTCCTTGTTCATATTTGCAATTTCTAATAATTCTACCTTAGTCGTTTTTCTTCGTAACGAATGTTATTTGTTTTAAGCTGTTTGCTAACTTCATGTTTCTTTTAAGCAGTAATGGGCTGCTTTTCAAGCAACATGTTATGATAAAAAGCATTATCCATTATTATTGATGCTAATTTCGTATAAGTTTTTCCTTTCTACTTAATAAATTATAAATGTGCCTCTTTGATAAAACCTTCCTTAGTTTCAACATGTAGAACAATGAACCGTTTTTTATTATAGCCTTCTGGTTTACGACACTGCAAACATCACTGTCATGCCAAAACTTTTGTTTGCTGCCTTTGTCATAAATTCACGTTTTATCTATCAAAATGACTTCCCTTTCGAAACTTTCAATGTTTTCAACATAACGCAATTAAAAGATTGCAATGGTTCATTGTGTTCCTTCTCTCGTTCGAAATAAAATAAGAGAGTGATGACCATTTTTTGAAAAATAAAAAACGTCAACAATGAACTAGAGCTCCAAATCAAAAAATTTGAATCAAAAAAGTTATTTGTTTCAATCATTTTTAACTGCCATTTACATGTTACAACTTAGTATTAACACCCTGTAAATGTATATACAATAACCATTTCTTTAATTTCAGGTCAGCGCTTCAGACACGTTTTTTTGGTTTTTATGTTCTTATGCAATTACTTTAATAGTACTGTTAAATGCGGTTAATTACTACGGAAACGAAATAACGATTGAAAGTCAAAATATTGCCAAGGCTTGTTATAATGTAGAATTTGTAGGTACAGATATTAAATTTCAAAAAAGTTTACTACTGATGATGCAAAAAAGTCAAATACCTATTAGTATGACCGTTGGAAAGTTTGCACTACTATCAATAACAACTTCATTAACTGTAAGTTAAAAAAACTTTTTAATTAGCAATAAATTTAATTACTTTGTAGATAATGAAAGCTACGTATTCTTATTTTATGCTGTTGTACCGAAGTTAAAAAGGTTTGTGGTTAAGCTACATTAAAAATATAATTATTTACGTATTCACAAATAAATGTTTGTTTTTGATCACAAGTACAAATATACAGAGGGTTTTGACGTAACCTGTTCGTTAGAAGTTTTTATGCTTCCAATCATAATTGAATTTTGATATTTTTAAATATAAGGTAAATGGCTATTGGTTTTATAATTAAAATAGAATCAAGAACGTATCACTTCCGGTTATACAGGAAGTGACATCAGTTTTTTTATTTCATATGGAAGTATTATTTCTTTTAATTTTACGTATCATTTTAAAGCTATTTTGTCTATAGCGCATTATTCCAAAATTTAACAGTTTTTGAGATATTTAGATGTTTCTGAGAACTTTCACATTTCTAACATCAACTTCAAAAATTCATATAATGTCAAATTATAAACCTTAAGCTGCGATATTTGTATCACTATTCTTTAAAATTATCATCTTTTAAACAACTTTTTGTAAAAGTCTAGCACACAGACAGAGTGTTCAAAATATAATGCCAAAGTTAACAACTTTTACACGACCAAAACTCAATTTTTTTAAACGAAACGTCCTGTTCAAATTTAGATGGTTAAGAACACAATAAAATTCTAGGTTAATTGGTATAATAGTTCCCTATACTTATGTTTAACCGTTAATGAGTTATAATGATTTGTTTGATAATAGTTCAAATTTTAACTAAAATGCAGTATTTCAGGTAGTAGGCTGAGTAATACATATTGTATCAAACAATAATGTCTATTGCCGGAATAGTGATAATATCCATTCAACTCAGCCTACTATCTGGAATACTGCATTTTAATTGAAATTTGTACTAGTATCCAACAAGTTCTTATAACTTATAAACGGCTAAAGATAGGTATAAAGAACCATTATATCAATTGATGCATAAGTATATTGTGTTTTTAATCTTTTTAATATGTATAAGCCATTTCATTAAAAAAATTGAGTTTTACGTATGTAAAAGTTGTTAATTTTGGCATTATATTTTGAACACTCTGTACGCGCGTTAAACCTTTACAAAGAATTACTTAAAAGATGATAATTTTAATAAATAGTGATACAAATATCGTCGCTTAAGCTTTATAATTTGACAAGATATTAATTTTTAAAGTTGATATTGCAGATGTGAAAATTCTCAAAAACATCTACATATCCCAAAAAACCGTTGACTATTGAGACAATAAGTGATTTAAAATTACACGTAAAATTAAAAAAATTAATAAAACTTATAGCATTCCATTTGAAATAAAAAAGTTGCATGTCACTACCGGTAGAATTGGAAGTGATACGTTATTAAATATATTTTAATTATAAACCTAGTAAACATTTAGCTAATACTTAAAAAAATTAAAATTAAATTATAATTGGAAGTATAAAAACTTTTAACCAACGGATTATGTGAAAAACCTTGTAGTGTGCATGCTCCTGAAGGAACGTAATCCTCAATTTCGATGATACACTCTCACTCTCAAGTATATTTCACAAATAACTACAATACTTTTTGCTACTTATTTTTATTTACTATTGATGATTTTTTAAACGACGTAAATCACAGATAACGTAATAAGGCGATAAGAAAGCAGTAATATTAATGCCATGGTATTTGTTTCTGCAAATGAATGTACTTCTTAACTATGATTGGCTAAATGTTTTACCTACCACTAAATTTTTTTCAAATTTAGTTAAAATATTTTTCAATTGGAATGTTTACATCTGTGCAGATATAAAATTTAAAGTAAATAGTGTTCACAATATTCAGTTCAATACTTGTTATCTATTTATTAAACATAATTAATGAAAAGGAGTGTAATACCGGCATTTTTTAAATATTTTGTTTGAATGACAACTTCGACGTTGACGCAAATGTGTGATCAACGACAAAATCTTTAAAAAAATCAAAACGTTAGAAAACCCTATTTACGTAGTACCTAGTCACGTTTAGATTTGATAGTCGACTTAGTATGTACGTAGTCTATTTGTTTTTTATTCTAATCAAATAGACGCATTATAAATAAATATTTAACTAGTTTACCAAATTTTAATTTAAACGCATTTAAAACGTGCGTTTAATGTAAATGCTAAAATTGCCGTTTCTAAATGCATTTACTTAAAAATGGTTTTAGCTGATTGGTTTAAGTATACACGTCCAAGCACATATTAGCACATTTATATTAGATTTATGTAAAAATGTTGTTATAAGAATTATAATTATTTAATATTTTTATGTACTAGCAAAAATCAACATATTATTAAAAGTATATATGATATAATTAGTTTTTATGATAGTTTTTGTTTGTATAGTCATTTTTTTTATGTATATTCTTTGAAAACAAAACTTAATTAATCCGTACTTTAAAGAATTTTTTGAAAACAATGAGTACCGCCGATGTATTGTTAAGCTGTAATTTGCCTTAACAATTTATTTCTAAGACGTGTTACTGATCCTTTACAAACAAAGACTAAATTATGCGATGACAGCGTTGATTTTTGTTTTTAGACCGTGTGACACGATAGTCTTTTATACGATTTATTGCAAAATTTCTTGTGGAAACGAAATTCGCATAGTATCATACAGCAATTGAGTTGCTTTTACAATAAACTGTGGAAGAAAATAAAGAAACATCAAATTCTTGTATAAATTATGTGCGAGTTTGTGGACACAAGGCTAAAACTGGAAGAAACCAAATCACGATTTATCCTACAAACTAACCTCTGCTAACCTCGCTAAACACAGAGTACTCGGTTTACCACCACAACTTTCGACACAATAAGAAGACGCCGTTAATGAAGTTATTCTACAGAAAATATTATGTCGTGTCATACACAGGATTCTTGCGTTTTGTTAAAAAGTGTACAAGAAGTTATATGATAAATGGTATAAGAAACTTGATTGTGTGACATGAGCGTTAAGTAAAATATAGA
This sequence comes from Aquatica leii, assembly GCA_035610365.1. Classification (NCBI taxonomy): domain Eukaryota; kingdom Metazoa; phylum Arthropoda; class Insecta; order Coleoptera; family Lampyridae; genus Aquatica; species Aquatica leii. The sequence continues at coordinate 119,270,374 of CM069432.1, forward strand.
TAACTAGTTAAATTACTGTAGAAAACTAATTGCTTAAGTTGTGATTTTAACACATAAGCATTAGTTTAGTTCGAATAAATCTTATTTAAATATTAAGTCGTTAAATTATTGTTAACCTCTACTAACATGATTACCAGTATACTTAAATGTCTAGTATCACATTGTTTTAGTTTCTTTGGTGACATGTAATCAAATTGTGTAGTAATGAAAAAAATAAAATGTTTTAGAATTAGCAATGTTTTTTTTATTTCCAAAGTGTAATTATTTCTACACGTATAACACAGAAGGAGCAAGGTGACTATAAATAACTTTAAAGACAACGAGGTTTCGGTTAACGTAAATGACACTACCAGATTTCAGTTTTTTGCATTATTTTGCGTAAATACCTGATCTACTTATTAACTTTTATACTGCTAATAAAAAACTTTACATCGTAGCATAGTTTCTAGGGTGCAGGTATGTGTTGATTACAGTGTTCATGCGCATTAATACGTTATAATGTGAAATTGTACGCTACAGTCAGTGTGTGTGGCGCATATGAATGTTATGACATTACTTATATAGGTAGCAACAACTGTTACATGTTGACAAGTTTTAAATAAATTTTTTTTTGTATAAACTAGTAATGGCACACTTTTTTAAGAAGTGGGTCAAATATTGGTTGCTTTTCTTAAATATTAGTTCGTGGGTATCTTCATTATTAGCGAAAATTAAAAGGAGGAGTAAAAAAAGTACCAATAATACGGGAACAACTAACTTTTTTAAAAAAAAAAGCGTGTGTCAGTTAAATAGTATATAGTAAAATAGTATATAAACAAGTGTTACAATGACTATTTTCTCTATTTTGCTTTGATTTATATTTATTTCTGATAGAAATTATAATATATGTATAGCAGCAATTTTTATGTATTTTAGTTGGTCACAATTGTCAGCCTCTGCCTACTTTCTAAATTCAAATTTTACACAATATTCAATTAGTTTATGTCAGGTTATATTAATTATAGGGTATTGTGAAGTCTGTAGACGAGATGAGTTGACTCATATGAGGTTAAATAATATTGAGTTAAAATCTATTAGAATAGAAGTAACTGTTTTAGCAACCAAAAATAACATATCTTGTGTATTCCTCATAACAGAGGTATCTTAGATTGCTCTCATTAAGAAATACGTTGAAGTGCGACCACCTCACACTTGACACGATAAATTGTTTTTAACTTATCGTAGAGGTAGATGTACCGTATCTCCAATTGGATTTAATAAAATTGGTAAAGTTCCTAAAAACATTGCTAAATTCTTAAAACTGTCAAATTATGAAACATATAACTAAAATGCAGTATTTCAGGTAGTAGGCTGAGTAATACATATTGTATCAAACAATAATGTCTATTGCCGGAATAGTGATAATATCCATTCAACTCAGCCTACTATCTGGAATACTGCATTTTAATTGAAATTTGTACTAGTATCCAACAAGTTCTTATAACTTATGAACGGCTAAAGATAGGTATAAAGAACCATTATATCAATTGATGCATAAGTATATTGTGTTTTTAATCTTTTTAATATGTATAAGCCATTTCATTAAAAAAATTGAGTTTTACGTATGTAAAAGTTGTTAATTTTGGCATTATATTTTGAACACTCTGTACGCGCGTTAAACCTTTACAAAGAATTACTTAAAAGATGATAATTTTAATAAATAGTGATACAAATATCGTCGCTTAAGCTTTATAATTTGACAAGATATTAATTTTTAAAGTTGATATTGCAGATGTGAAAATTCTCAAAAACATCTACATATCCCAAAAAACCGTTGACTATTGAGACAATAAGTGATTTAAAATTACATATACTGGCCACTGCTTCCGCCGCCGGGTATTTCTTGTTTATCAAAGAAATCAATAACATTACAAATAATGTTTCGTGGTTCGAAACGAACAAATTTTAGGTTCTGCTATCCATTGATTAAAACTGTAATACAAACAGTTACTTTAATTATTACTGGTTCTATTCTATACATACAATAAATAACTTATTCTGTGTTGTAAATTAAATAGAAATAATTTTAACCTAAAAATATTTACCAATTGTTATACCAGTAAATTGATTGTAGATTGTCCTAAAACCACAAACAAGACCAAAATTCAAATATAAAAGCAAAACGTAATTGAAAATTCAAAATAACAATGTAAATAAAAACCAAAATTTCGATAAAATTATTAAGTAAATGTTTACGTTTTTAAATGTACCTTAATGAATATTTTCCGGGGTTGATCTGACAGCCAATACTTACCGACAACCTTACACATTACACACACAAAAATCACTACTTTGTGACACTGTTTTTTGAAAAAGTGGTTGCACAATGTAGCGATTGTATATGCGAAATAGAGAAAAGATTTTGTGAGTCAGTGTCTTACGGATTATAGGTTTGCCACTAATATAAACATGGTTGTTGGCGACACCTAATATAAGCTGACCTATGAGTATGGAATGAGCGCACGTGCACTAGTTTTTTTTATTGCCGTAAATTATGTTTAAATGATTAGTTTTTGTAACTTAATAATTTAGAACCAACCAATAAGGGTTGGATATTTTGTAAGATTGCTTTATATGAGCATAGGAATGCGTGTAAAATTACAATTTCATGCAAACGGAACAACACCAGCTAGAAAATGTAACTTACAAGAGAACAGATTCAAATGATTTTTGATGGTGACAACTCGAAAACATAAAAAAACTAGCGTCGGACCGTTTGTTCCAATGTTAATCATTAAACGTTTACAAATTTAATTTTTATAATTAATGAAATCAGTTTTGTTTGCTTGTTTTATTGTTTAATAATGACTTTGTATGAAATATGTAATGGTAACTTTTGTAATTATAAATAAATTGTGTACGGGCAGTGTCTAGCGTTATTCAATTGTAATAAAATGTCGATGCAGTTTAACCCAGTTTGACAACATAATATATACAACAACACTAACATAAAAATTTACAAAATTTGCAAAAATTTGTTCTAAAAAATTTAAAGCATTTTACCACAAAGAAATATAGTGGCAATTTTTATTTATCTTTGACTAATAAAATTAAAAAAATTAAATCGTAAATTTTTCGGTATCTTATTTTTTGCTTTGTAATCTAAGAAATTTTGCCACAATTGTGCTTTTGATAATAAAACACAGTCAAGCATTACAAATCAATCTAAAACATTATACTTTATACGACAAAGAAATTAAGAAAGAACAATATCAAAAAAATTAAGAAACCGCTGGTGCTTGTCATTGTGCACCAAACAGATAAACTAAAATGTAACTAATAATCCAGCAGCTTAAAGTTGGTTTCTTTCGCTTTTGCTTTGTTATCAGATCCGCTAGATGGAAACAGTATTGTTTCTAATCAACTCCGCCTTAGCAGAATATTTTTTTAACAATAGATCAAAAGTAAATTTTTGATTCTGCGTACATAAAAACATATAAAAACACATATTTGAACAACTTTAGTTATTTTCTCAAATACATCTTCTAAGCAAATTGATTTATTTAAATAAAAAATAAAAAAGTGTATATCCATATGACTATATATATAAGGTAATACTGGTAGCCAAAATTTGCTGAGTTTTAAACCGTCTTCCCATATTATATAGATGTTTTTCTATTTTCACAGTTTCGCGTATTAATCTGAGAAAGTAGTTGGGTCAAGTTTAGTGTGTGTCCTTGGTTTCACACGTGTTCTGCCACTGTTGTTTTTTATTTTTGCGGTGTTTGCAGTGAGCCATATGTTTTTATACTTTAACTTGAATGAAGTGTCCCGTCTGTCCTATATAACTTGATCCACAGGAACAAAAAGATTTTTAAACCCCGGTTTTAAAGCTTTTCATTTGTTTTTAGCAGATTTAAACCAATTGTTTAGGGTATCCTTAATTGTAAAGATAGCTTATTTTGTCTGTTGAACCCATATAGTATGATAAATAAGGGGTGCTAGTAGGAGGTGGAAAGTCTTTTTTGGTTTTTGGATTGACTACTTTTTTCATGCTTTTTGGATTTCTTTGAACTCTTATCCATTTTGTCGTAGAAACTCTAAAAGTGTTTTCTTTTGTAGATTTTCATTGTTTGGCAAAACAGTGGTCTCTTGTACTGAATGGTAGTGAGATATGGCGTTTAAGTATCTGTTAGTATGCATTTTTTTTTCTATAAACAAAATGCCTAAACGTTCCGTTATTTTTTTAATGATTAGTATATTAAGAAAAGATAGAATATTGTTATGTTCTAACTCTATAGTAAATTTAAAGTTATTATGTGCAGAGTTTAGATGTTGAAAAAACCGATTTAGTTTATCTTTGCCATAAAACAATACAACAAACGCATCATCAACATCTAAACCAAGGTATTGGTTTTTTCTTAACATTCTTCATAATTTTGATTTTGAAATACTCTATATAGATATTGGGTATAACTGAAAAGAACGACTAACCCATGACCGTTCCTTTGACTTTTATTTATTTAAATAAATTGTCGTTATAACTGAAATAAATGTTTTTAAGACATAATTCAATAAAGAGAACTACTTTTTCAGTAATTCCCTCCTTGTGCAAATGCAACATTTTGTCGACTGAAAAACCATTTCAACACTGATTAGAATGTCTTCTTTTCTTATACACAAACTCTGAATTTTTTCTACAAAGTCTGTAGAATTTTTAATATAATTTCTGTATTACTTGTCAACTGCAAAAACTTTGTAGCTAGATAACGTGCTAACGACTGGGTCAGTGAGTTGTTGATGCTCACTATCGGTCGAAACAGGAGTCCTTCTTTGTGTATCTTGGAAAGATCGTAGATTCGTGGCATAACTAGATTTTTCACCAACAATGCTTGTTTTATGTTAATATTGATAGTAGTAGAGTTTTTGATGGCGGAGTTTACTATAGTTCGTAGAGAGCTTAAAGTGTTTCTCTGTAGACGTTTGTAGCAATTTTCCGAGAATAAGTTCGTCATTTTCTCGTTGTAATTTTGTATGTTCATAACGTTTGTAGTGTTTCTTTTATCTGCTCTCAATACTAATATGTCTTTATCTTCACGTTACTTACACTTTTTCATTCAGTGATATTCACCATTCCGAAGATGCAAGCTGCAATGTCTTGCAAAACGTCAATTTGTTTGGGTTTAGAAACAACAATTCGGCAACGACTCAGTTCTACTTCTTGTTTTGGCTCTCAAAGAGAGACTAGGAATAAGCATAAAAAATCGAGTGTCTGCCAAAGCCGTAATTCGCTTATAATCGTAACAAAAAACCGCGAAAGCTTAAGATTCCATAGTATTGGTAATTTTGATGTGATTGAAAACCGTTGTTTTATTAATTTTCTGGACTTGTTATTTTAATCCATATTTAAGTTTGTCAATTACAAACTACATTAACTGAACCTACAATAACAAGTTAAAAAAAGTGGTTAAAGGTAAAATTTTGATAGTGTTTCAAGTGCATTTCTTAATATATTTTTTTTAATAATAGTAATTTACTAGCAATCGTCGAAAGTAAAGCATAGCATAAAAAAATGTTGAACTATTGTAACACTTTTTCAATTTTACGACTGAATGTATTATAATACACTATATGTATAGATATTATTGACAAAACTTTTTTATGATTAGGTGAACTATGTGAAATGTTTTAACATTTTTTTAAAATTAGGTAATTAATGCGATAAAAAATTATTCATCTAGTTGAACATAAATAAACGAGTAAATTTCATTAAATACGTTGCCAATTGTTTTATACATTTTAATTATTCGTTAAAATTAAGTAAAAGTACAGCGACTATAATAACAGCAGCGACACGTATGACTTAGATCCGCCCAATAAACCAATAAGAAGTTAATTTTAAAATCATATACGGAATCAAGAATTCAACAACAATTACATGAATAATATAGTATAACTACATGCAATTTTTATTCACTAATGTCGAATTTTTATTTGAATATGTATAACAAATGAAAAGACTCGGACTGTCTTATTGCCAAATATTTTTGCAGAGTTTCTGTTTATTTTTTTTACAATCACTTTGTAATTTATATGCGACATAGTTATTTATTATATTATTTGATAACTATAACAATTAAGTAAAAATTCTCATCTCTAAAAGAATTTTTACGGAATGAATAAAAAGTCTGTCGTTTGTACCCAAGGATACTAAATGAATAGGATTGCTCGATCGCTCGATTTATTCTGCCGAGATCATGTGACGCGCTGACGTCACGCGGAGACCTCGCTCTCTATACTTCTATTACAATCTGTATTAAGATGCACCTTAAAAGGCTTCTAAATATTTTATTTAAGTAAATTTGACAACTTTTGATTTAACAAGTAATGGCAATAATGTTCATAATCGAAATATTTTTTTTATTAATTAGTTTTGATGTTTTTTTTATAATTTTTTAAGGTAACAAATTACATTTAAACATAATTAAGTTAAAATTAATCTGCTGTTTAAATTATTTTCACTTAAATGGAAAGAAACTTCCACAAAAAATAAATAGCATTTCCTGTTTGATGCATTCACTTTGAACATTTCCACAGTGATTCTTAAAAAAACCCACAAGTTGTAAAAAAATTAAGTATTAACATTAAGAAAAAAGAAAACATTTCTCTGGACATTATTATGGCGTTTTGCAAATTAAGGACCATTATCAGAATGAACTATAAAAATATAAAGCTTATTGAACTATAGAAAAATTGCTATTAATTTTATAATTTATGGACAAAATAAAGTGTACTATTATTGGTTAAATAAATGTATTCAAATTGAAGGTTGACAAAAATAAACAATAACAACACACTACAAGTTTATTTTGAAATTTTATTTAATTTTTTTCGTTTTATTCTTTCTTCATCGGTTTCTTGAGCTGTTGTATTTGCCGTTTTCTTTCCACGTCTTTTTTCACTAAGCTTTATATATTCATAGTTCATTCTGATAATGGTCCTTAATTTGCAAAACGCCATAATAATGTCCAGAGAAATTTTTTCTTTTTTCTTAATGTTAATACTTAATTTTTTTACAACTTGTGGGCTTTTTTTTAAAGAATCCCCGTGGAAATGTTCAAAGTGAATGCATCAAACAGCAAACGCTATTAATTTTTTGTGAAAGTTTCTTTCTGTTTACGTGAAAATAATTTAAACAGCAGATTAATTTAAACTTAATTATGTTTAAATGTAATTTTTTACCTTAAAGTTTACTAAATTTATATTAATCAATTTTATTTAATTCATTTTGTAAATCCCGTTCATAACTCTCCTCTGTAAAATGAGTAGAACAAATTACGCTAGTATTAGGGTTCATGTTATCAGCCCTTTTACAACGCTTAATCCATTCATTTTTATTTGTAATGGACACTAAATCTATATAATCTTAAGATTTTTATTTTTGGTTGCAATCGGGTTGTTATCGCAACTAAATACCTCAGTATCTAACATAATGTAAATAAGTTTACATTTTAAATTAAACCTGATAATAATTCGAAATTCTTATAAGCAACTTGTAGGCACGTATTTGAACGAGTAAAACACCAAGAAATGTAATAATTACTATTAAAAAAATCGCAAAACCGTTGGATTTAAAGTGTATTTAAGCACTATTTATAATCAGCGAGCCGATATGTGGTCTCCGGCTGACGTCACGCGTCAAGATTTACGGGAGTGGGGCGGATTACATTGCGAGAATACGAATCGAGCAATCCTATTCATTTAGTATCCTTGGTTTGTACCTACATTTTATCGTTTGTAAATTTAGTAATCTATAAAAACTAAAACATTTGCTATAACTACTCGAATAAGAATTTTTCAAATGCTTTTCAAATGCTATAAAATCTTAAGATGGCAATTGAAATGAATAAATTGGGATTAACATCGATATAGGCAACCAACAATAATATCAATACTTCTATTGTCCTATAGATGTAGTATGTATGTTGAATAGTAATTTCTTGTGTTTAGATTGAGATTTATTTTACGATTTTACGAAATTTTAATTTTGTTTATGTTTATGCTTTGTTTGGAAGCGCCGTAAGCACATGTTAAATTTGCAACGACGACACAAGAAACCGCTTTAGTTACAGTAGTTATAAAATAGTTATTTTTTATTTAATTTTTCAGCGTGATAACCAACTTGTAATTATTTAAGGGTCTTCGCTACAAAAGAAACTTGTCTTAAACGGTTGCCATCAATAGTATAGTTTTAAGTTACATTTGTAGAACTTAGAAAAAATAGTAAAAAAACCTCTTAAATTCTGCAAAGATAAAAAAATATTAGTTATAAAATATTTTAATTTTTCTTCACGTTTAGCATGAAAACCGTTCGTTGAAAATAGTTCAAAACAGTGTTGTTATTCTCAATAATGAAAATGGCATGACGTCTCCATTTTTTGAATATAATAGTTTGTTTATTTAATAATAAATATCACAAAAATTCAAAGTTGAAAATTAAATACTTAAGCGTTTAATTTAAAAAAACAGATGCGCCAAGACATTGTTTTGATGAAGTTAACTTATCTCATAAACTCAACGAGTACACAAAAATTATTATCCACTCATTATCATGTACCATGGGAAAAATGAGAATCAAATATTTTTTTTTAATTATTCACCGCTCAAAATCTGTAAAATAGAAATTGAAAAATACAAATTGAATTTTTATTCCTTCATTACTATCCGAACAACATATAACATTACTAAATTTATATTTTTATTCAAAGACTGATAAAGAAGCGACCAAGTAACAGATATCTGCTAGTAAATGCAAACAGCACGTGTCAATTTCTTTGCGATTATCTTATCTTAACGCCCACGGTACACCTGCAATTCAGGGACAATTAAAAATCTGCAATAGAGAAGTATGCTATTTTATTGTTTATTGTAATGATGATAAGCACCTTCATGTTGAAAAAATTACAAAAGATTTGTGGAAAAATGAAATGATTCCAACGTTATGTCAATTCTACAGTGCGTATTTTAATGATTGTCCGGTGTTTGAATTTTCCGCGTCGTCATTCTAGTAACAATAATCAAACAATGTTGGTTTGTTGACGAATAAACAAGCGGCAAATTCAAATACTGGACAATCATTAAAATACACACCGTATAAAGAATGCATTTTAATGGAAATGATACGAGGAAATATTCGACTGAATAAAAATGCAAAAATCCGCCATATATATTGAAAGCGAGAGAAGAAAGAGAGAGTATTCTTTTAAATGAAGAACTTAAAAAAATTGAAGCAACTCTAAAATAACAATGTTTTCTTCCGTCGATCGTTCATTAATACTTATATTAACGTATAAATAAATCTCGACAACATTAACGCTCTCGCTCGCTGCGCTCGCTCGCGCGTGAAAATGTCTCGATTATTAATTGCCTTCATTACCAACCTTGTTGGTTAAATATCTATTAATTAAATTTGTGATTATTAAATTCGGTTGCTTGTTTTCATTACTGTCGATTTCTTGTTGTGTATTTATTCTTGTTTTCTACAATTTTTTGGTATTTATTATTAATTTGCTGATGATACTGATAACACTAATTATATGCATTTTATAACAGTTTTAACTCTAAAATTACAGTTAGCATAATTTTTGACTATTTTGTTGCTACTATAGGAAATTCCTATTCGATCGAAGGGTAGCTTATAAATTTTTTTAAAAATAAAAACTTGTTCTTTAGAATATCAAATTTAACTCTGGTATTTTACATAATTATGTAGATAAAAGTTAATAAAAAAACAAAACAAAACCACTTTTGTTATTCATAATAACCATTAACCGTTCTTTAACTTTGTATAACAAAAATTAGTTTATTACAATTTAACATTCCTCATTAGTCTTGAAGTTTTATGCATTTTTAATATTTTAATTTAAATAACTGTACAAAAACCTCTTACTTCGGACAATTTATCTTCTGATACCCGAAAAGAGTTTCTTGAGATCTTTTACTGTATTAATGAATACGTATATCATTTGTTTTAATAGTTTTTAAATGCTATAAAATGAAGTGAGGTTTTGATCTTTAAAAGTCAAAACAGCTGAGGAATAGAATACGTAGATATACGTAGACTAAATTGTAGGTTATTACCAAAGACAAATGTATGTATGTGTTATTACTATGTGATTTATCAGTTTCAAAAGTACCAAATATTGTTTATGTGCGTGTGACACCTACAATCAAAATGCTAAACTAAAGTTTTAAAAGAAGCTATCATAAATTGACAATTCTTTAGAATTATGTCTAGTAACACCTCTAACTAATAGATGTCACCCTAAAAATGATTTTCCTTGATAACTTCAAAATTATTTACTTAAATTTAATAAATATAGGTTTAACGTAATCTATGATATACCAAAAAAGTATTAAATACAATTTTTTGCATATGACTATTACAATTCTTCACTTTTTTTTGCCATCGAACAATTCCAAAAATGGAGCTCTTTGTGCGCGTTACCCTGATAATCTATTCATACTTTTTCGTTTAAAATTTGTTTTAAACATAACTAAGGACCTTTAACAACAATTTTATTCATTGAAAAATTCATAAAAATGATTATTTATGGAGTTATCTAGGAATTAAAATCATCCATTTTACATCTAAAAAACATCATTTAAAACGCCATCTTAAGCTTTTGCGGTTAAGTTTATGATTAGAAGCGACTTTCGGCTTAGACCGCGTCGTAGTTAATCACCCAGACTTAGGCTTGGTCCTAGTCTCTCCTTGAAAGCCAAAACAAGAAGTAGAACTTAGCCTTTGTCGTATTGCAGAGAGAAGATATATTTAGAGGGGAATCTCCTGTATATAAACTTAGAACACAGTTTATGGCGCCCTACAACGGTTGTGGGGAAAACAAATAGCGCGAATTTTAAACTTAATCTGTGGGTGTGGGTAGCACCCATTATTATTACAATGGTTGATTTTGAATGTTTTCTTGTTTTTGAAAGAGTAGTTATGAAAATTGTCACTTTTTTATAATTATGCATTAAAAAAAGCGACTTATTTTATATAACATTTTTTATTTGCACAAATACAATATAAATAACTTCCAGTTTCATTCGAATCAACACCATGTAAATATTGTAATAACTTTTCTTTAAAACGAATATGAAAACCTTCAGTTTTTTAATAGCAATAAACGTTAGAATCAAACACGTGTAAAAATAACTTGCATTATTTAGTCGATTTTATTCGAGAAATGCAATTCAGCGTTTTTAGCCTTCAAGGTACGAAAAAGAGGGAAATAAAATTTGCTGTATTTGTATTTTTAATTATTACATAGTGGCCTCTAACGGTTGTGGGGAAAAGTTAAAACGTTATTCCTTTTCTCTCAATTGAAGTTTCTCGTCTACAAATAGTTAGTTTATGCCGTATTGTCGTTTGTGAACCCAAACAAACTGACGTTTCGCAAGACATTAAATTTGTTTACTTTAATTTATATGGCTGCGACTTATTAACAATCGACATGGTTTATTTTTATCACAAAGAGAAAATTATCATATGGTTACTAGTCTACAAATTGATAAGTGGCATGTGTTGAAAAACAAAAATATTATTGCTAACAGATTGTCACCGTCATCGTTTACATTTCATAAATTTAACTTAAACTGTAATTGTCACAAGAACTTTACATTCATACATAACTAATTAAAATAAACATAAATAACTAATTTTTAAACTGTATTTGCGACTTAATTTTAGAGAATCAAAGGTCAAATAGTACTTTAAAGGTCACGACTACGATTTTGATGATATAACCTAACTACCTGAAAAAAGACATTAACGTTACAATATTATATAAAAGTATTTTTAGAATACTTACATGGTTATATACTAATTACAAAAAACTGCTATAGAGCTTTGTAAGTTCCTTAAATTTTAAAACAATGCACAATTAAATTTAAAGTGATTTAAAGTTCAATGTAAACAGACACACAATGAGCATCTTCATGACGCATTAACCAATAAAAAGTTTGACATCGCATGTCGCTACTGTTATTATAGTCACTGTAAGTAAAATTCAGACAAATGTCACCTAGTAGAAAACAAAACCACGTGTGTTAATAACATATAGAAAACTATTTCAGTAAATTTTACAGCCGCAAATTTCAAAAATGTTTTGAATTAAACGCAACATAAAATTTATAACTGTAAAAACAAAAGAAAATGTGGCTGTGTGATTGCAGAAACTGTATTATAGATTACTACACTGCTTTTGTTCTACCGGGCCTCTGACACACACAAATTTTTGCACTTTGTTATTGCACTTACGAATGCTATCTACATATTTTTTACACGTTATAAATTAACTAAAATACTAACAATCTGAAATTTGTATATTTATGCTTAAACAATATTAAAACAAGAAAATTGGCTGTGTTCTTTTCTTAAGAGCTATCTGTTTTTGTTTCTTATTCATTCTTTTTCATTCAGTTAATTTTCAGTCCAATAAGAGAATTTTCAAAAAACGGATTACTTCATCTATTTAAATTAGTAACTTTGGTTTTAGTTTTACATCTCTAATATGCGCTTTCTCGGCCATTTTATTAGTGCAATCAATCAATATATCGTAAAGAAAACACCCATAATATATAATTGGAAATTGGTTTATAACAAACTTTAGTCAATATATTTTTACAATAATAATATTAATTTAAAAAGTCAACTAGTATGTAGTCAGTCTTTGTGAATGTCACACTATGATCTCAAATATGCATATTTTATTAATGCATTCCTTGACGTACTACAAAGTAAGCTAGTCATTAAGTGTTTTACTTAATAACTAATATTTTAGTTTTGAATAATTGACTATCATCACTATTAATACTGTTTTAACAACATTCAATACATTTTGTATTAAAAAATCACTTTAATAATTGACTCCTTAAACTAATAACAATTTTGAAGGATGTAATAGCTTCTGATCTATAGCATATGTTTTTATTGAAAACTAAAATATTTTTGTTATAGTAATTAAAAAAGTTGTTATATTAAACATCTTTTATTGCTTATTGTCTGATATATATATATATAAAAGAGTTATTATAAATGTGTCAAATTTTCTGTCCACATTATTTAAAATGTAGTTTAATTAACCTTTTCAAACCTGCTTTAAATTGACCTGCAAGATTTTTTTACTTAAATTAACTTTTTATACACATGTAGGAAACTATGAAGTAGTTAGTTAGATAGTAAATATTACAACCGCGAATTTCAAAAAATGTATTTGAATTATATGCGGCATAATGTTTCTAACTGTACTACGCACTATGAACTTCATAGATTAGGATTAACTCGTACGTAGCTCCGTTCCTACGACATGGCGTTTAGCCTCAGATTTATTAATCAATTTAACACCCGAATGGGATAAAACTATGGCAATTTGTTTTATATAGTTGTGGAAACTGCATTAGAGTATTCCAGTGCTGAGGAGTCCAAATAGGACAAAACAGCTGTCCACTGGTCTCTAAGATGGTTTCTGCAATTATATAAACAAATTTTTGCACTTGCGTAGTACAGTTAGAAATATTATGCCGCGTATAATTCAAATACATTTTTTGAAATTCGCGGTTGTAATATTTACTATCTAACTAGCAACTTCATACTTTCCTACATGTGTATAAAAAGTTAATTTAAGTAAAAAAATCTTGCAGGTCAATTTAAAGCAGGTTTGAAAAGGTTAATTAAACTACATTTTATATAACTTATAAACTTTATTGATATTGTTGCATTCTTATAACACAACGTGGTATTTTAAATAATAAATGCAAATAAGGCAAAAATTGATAATATATTTATGATAAACATTTATGCAGTTGCACTTCTTTACGGTTGATTTTCATTAGTAAAATTAAATAAACTGGTAATTATTGGCTATTACAATTCTACTAAAATTAAATATTTATGAAACACGTGAAAATAATTGTTACGTTCCCACTTTATGCATATAAAAATAATCTTATAAATTAAGTGTTATTTGCATTGTAAGGTTGTTAATTGAAAAGCTATTTAGTTGGAAAAATAATAATTCTATATACGGTAAAAAGGTAATTACTCAAAAAAATATAATTTTATTATTATATTAGCAACAAGTATTGTTTTTATTAGTGTAGGTAAAATTAAATAAGACTTTGTACTAATAATTACGAAACTTTCGAGAACATAAACTAAAGTAGGAAGAAGAATTAAAAAATATTAAAACTATAAATTTAGTTTCCTAATTTAATCTACGGTAGAGTTTGTATAATTTATTTTTACTTTGATTAAATATTTTCCTACTGTAATTACTTAAGTAGTAAAAATTTTTGATAATTTTAATTGGATTAACGAATCTTTGTTACTACAGAAAACTAACAAATGGACAAAGCCCAGTAGTGGGATTTCTTAATAGCAACAAAGATGATGATTGCTAATTCAGGGTTATTCTTTTTAAACTATGTTGCAAAATGTTAATCAAGTATGTAAGTTTCTTTATTAAACAATTAGGAATGTTTACAATTGCAATTATTGTAGGAAATTATACAGTTCTTTCTTGAGATCACGAGAACGAAACAGTGTGTCTTCATACTAATTTTTTTGGCCGCTTGTTTTGTATACTTTTTTTTTGTTTTGTTCTACCGAGAAATTTTTATACTGCTTCTTAAACAAAAATTCTTGCCAATATGAATTGAGTGTTTAATATAAACGATAAGATTAAATGTTTTTATTTCTTTCTGAGATTAATTTATGAAAAAGACGTATCAGACATTTGTCAGTGCTAATCCCCAAACAACACATTGGTACAAAAAACGTCTAAATGTCCGTCTAATAAACGTTAATAACGCGTTTAAAAACGTTTTAATGTCTAATAAATGTCTATTAGCTAGACATTTAGACGTTTTTTATACCAATGTGTTGTTTGGGTCAAAATTAACAAGATCAAAATAAACATTTAATAATAAATCAAACAAATGATTAAGAAAATAATTACAGATAAATAAAATATAGCAGGAAGCGATACGTTTAATTTGAGAAGTGGAACCGGAATGCCCTTGCTTGGTGGCTGTACCTTGTCTTGCAGTTTTAAGACAGGATGCTTCCTTAGTTGCTGGTGCTAGATTTAAATTCAAAACTAAGTCCCCTTTCCTTCACTTTATTGTTCGCCCCTGAAAACTTTGTTTTTGTTACCTGCCGCGTTAACAGGATTCCAATTAAAGTGCCACTGCCCTCAGTCACAATTCTTAATTTGTCGCAGTCCGATGCCGTTAGAAAGGCCGGCTTCAATGTACAGACATATTTTTTTATTTGGTGTTGATTTTCACTTGGAAAAATTTATCAGTAATCCGAGCGACAACTTCGTACGGTCCGGTGTAGGGGGGTTGCAGCGGTCGTTGGATCCAGTCATTTATTACGAAAACGTAACTGCACTATAATAGTTTAGGCTGAACGAATATTTGTTGCTTTTCATGATGCGTTGCAATCATCGGTCGCAGCCGTCCCAGTGTGTAAAATGCTACTTTATTGTAGAACTTTAGGCTATTCAATGGCTGTTAGAAAGTCATATCAGCTTAAGTAGCTAATTGGCAACTTAAAGAACCTTTTTAGAGCTTAAGTACCAATATAGAATTGCTCAGTTACTTAAGAACCACTTATAAAGTTTTTTTACCACCCTTAAACAGCTACTTCATTAACAGCTTCTCAAGAGCCTTCAACAATGCCTCTTTATTAGCATTATTGTTTCTTGAAGTAGACTTTGTTACTTTAAAGGAGCTGTTGTTTTTTTATTAAGCATTAATTGCCATTCATATTTACAAAATAGAGAGCTTACAAACAAAACCACCTGTTACATTGTTTTCATTAGCTTTAAGCTATTCTTTATACTTTTTTCGTAGGATTTTGAGATCTTAGACGGGTTTTTAGTGAGGTTTTTATTATGACAACACAAAATCGATGACCAATGTTGAATCCTTATTGACAAATTGTGCTGTGAGTTCATAAAAAAAATTTATTTGTAATAGATGGTTTACCGTTACACAGTAAAGAAATTTGAAGAAGTTTTCCAAAGAAAAGAAGCGGAAGGTCAAATATTTTATTAATTCAGTTGATCGTGTCTTGTCGATTTTCAGTATTATGTAAGAAATATAAGTAAATACGATTAGTTTTTACATAATCAAACATTCAATGGTTATTTATTTAATCACTTAGTATAAGTACGTACATTGTTTGAAAACTAATTGCACTAGGTACTACTTCCATTTTTTGTGGATATCTTTTTCGTATCCTTCTTTTGGTGCAAAACATCTCCAATATACTTGCAAATCACACCCCTTGTATATCCCATATTTTGAGATGGTATCCAGTCTAGATAGGTAACATCTTCTAATACTGCTGGTTTATCTTAAAAAAATATTTCGGTTTTGTGAAACTTTCTCTTTAAATTACAGCGTAGTCTTTGTGCTATTGTGAGAGTTCATTTTTATGCACAAATATGTGACGAAATAGAAATTGAATAAAATGATACATGATCCTTATTTAACTACTATACCTAAAATTTAAATGTAATTGATAAAAAAACATACATTCATTGAAGCACATACCAATTAAACCACACTTAATCTTTGTTTTATATTATTCCCTTATAAATATAAGCAAACAATCCACACACACCAAAAAATAAATACCTAAAAAAAGGAAAATTAGTGATAGTAAAACTTATTATGCATTTCTTAACCTCAAAAACATATCTGTTACACGCAAAGGTTACTATGGGTTACACGGTTGAAAATAATGTTTGCAAAAATTTATCAATTATACTTAATTACAGCAATTTCTTATAAAAAGTACTGGTTTAACCATAAAATAACTAGATTTCAAACTTCAAACTTTAAAACTATGATCTAGAACGCCTATATTTTTCGTATTTTAAAATCAAAGATTATCAAATATTGAGCAGTCCGTTTCGATTATTGATGCGCGGCAGTAAAGTATTAAAACAATCAAAATACGCTAAAGTTTTTATTGGATCTGATCTTACTCCTTTACAACAAGATAATAGGAAAAACATTTTAAAAGAGTACAATGATAGAATCGCCAACGGAGAAAATGATATAATAAGAAAATATATTAATAATTGTCCAACAATAATTAAAAAAAAACTAAATTCTGTCCAGCAAACTGGACGTGGTCTAAATACCAAATTAGTCAACTTTAAAAACAATATTTTTGGCTCAAATTTTGATTGTTTTATGATAACAGAGACGTGGATATCTCCTGACATCTATGATAATAAAATCTTTCCATCCTCATTTAACGTTTTTAGTTGTGATAGAACTTCTTTTGTAAGAAACAGGCGTTTAATTTCTCGTGGAGGTAGTGTTCTAATTGCAACTACAGAAAATAATACAAGAAATAGAAAAGTGTTTTACGTTTAATATACCCGGTGTTGAAATTGTACGTGTTCAGGTTATGTTAAGAAAAGGAGTTGTGTTACTTATCTGCCTGTATGTACCTCCAGCTACTACCACTTCAGTATTTAAAGACCTTCTAGATTGCTTAGAAATTGAATTAAACAGTTACAAACAGTAACATTATATTAGCTGGCGATTTTAATGTTCCTGATTGCATTAGTGTTTGCTCGAATCCGTCAGATAAAAATATTTTAGTAACACAATTCGTTAATTATTTAAACTTAGTTCAATGCAACTATATTCTTAATAATAATGATGGATTGTAAGATTAAATTTTTTGCTCAAAACATATAATACATTGCTGTGAAAGAGCGAATTTTCCTTTAGTTCCAATTGATTCCAGATATCATCCAAGCGTCTCTATTGAGTTTACCTTTTCAAATAAAACAAGCATAGATTTTAATATTTGCAATAAATACAGCTTTGATTTTCGAAATGCAGACATTAAACTTTGTACTCGCTTATTAACGATACAGATTGGAACTTCTTAAATTTGTACAGTACTTCAAATGATATGTGTAGAGGCTTTTATGACAAATTGTATAGCTATATATTAGTTACTGTGCCACGTAAACATTATATAGGAAAGAACAAATATGCACCTTCGTTTACTTATCATAACAGGAGAAATATAAAAATTAATAATCATTACTTAAAATTATACAAAACTACTGTATATCAATTGTATCAAGAAAAAGCTATAACTTCTTATAATGGTATTAAAATCGAAATTGATCGTTCTTATAAAAATTACATTAAACAACTAGAATGTGATATTGTTCATAATCCAAACAAAATCTATCAATTTCTTAACCCTCAAAAAAATAAATCTCAAATTCCAGGTATAGTAAAACACGGTTCTTCATTCTTTAATTCACCTGAGGATATAGTCAATGCGTTTGCTGATCATTTTTCTAGTGTTTTTGATCACAATGGTGACTATTTTAGTCATGAAAACTCTATGTTGTCAGGTTATCGTAACATCACACTTTCGATTATCGACAGTGATTCGATTATCCAAGCTATAAAAAAACTTAAATGGAAACTATCTTTAGGTCCTGATCATATACTATCTTTTTTAATTAAGGATTGTGCATAAATTTTCAGCTATCCGCTTATTATTATTTATAACAAAATTTTAGAATCTTCTATATTTCCAGATGTGTGATAGGTTTCTAAAGTAATACCAGTCTATAAAAAAGGACCAAAATATGAAATTAAAAACTATAGACCAATTTCAATAATACCCAACTTTGCAAAAATTTTTGTAATAATTTTATGCCAATGTATGCAACCACATATTTCTAATGTTGGGAGCAATTCACAACATGGTTTTACTAAAGGAAAATCTACCGAAACCAACCTCTGTAATTTTACAAACTTTGATTCTACTGCTTTAAATAATAGTAAACAAGTAGACGTTATTTATACAGACTTAACTATAGCGTTTGATGTAGTTGATAATTGATAATTTACTACTATCCAAGTTAGATTGCTTTGGCTTATCTAAAAATATTATAATACTATTGGAGACAAATTTATTTAACCGAACAAATTACGTTGAGTATGGTTTTACCAAATATAGATATTTTGTTTTTCTACAGGTGTTCCTCAAGGGTCTAATCTAGGGCTTCTTTTATTTATCATTTACATTAATGATTTAGTACAAAATATTGATTGCTCAATTCTTCTGTATGCAGACGATGCCAAATTATTTACAATAATTAACTCCAATGATGACTGTACGGAATGTACAATCAAACCTGAACAAATTCAACGCTTGGTGTACCAATAATAAATTAAAGATAAATGTAAACAAATGTAAAACAATGAGTTTTTCTAACTCAAGTTCAATAAAATAAATTTTAATTATACAATTAATGGAATTTCGATAGAAAAAGTCTCAAAATGGTTAGATTTAGGTGTAAACTTTGATTGTAACTTATCGTTTAAGTATCACGTTCATTCCATTTGTGCTTCTGCGTTAAAATCGTTGGGTTTTATTATTCGATCGAGTAAGATTTTTAACTCTACTTCAGTATTAATAAAGCTATATTCTACGTATGTTCGAAGTATACTAGAATACAACTCTATTATTTGGAATCAGTATTACGCCTCGTATAAAACAGAAATCGAAGCTGTACAACGTAGATATTTAAAATATCTGTATTATAAAACTTACAATGATTCGCCAATAAGAAACTATCCAAATACAAATCTCTTGTGTACATTTAATCTAAACTCGTTGGAGACACGTAGAAAAATTCCTTGCATAACGTTTTTATACAAACTAATTAACAATTACTATTGCGATTCCGATCTATTATATCCCCTTTCATTTTCCTATTTAAAATATAATACACGCAACCCTAACACATTCTTTATCCCTTTTGCAAACACGACAAAACATCTAAATTCGCCGCTTTTATATGTGTAAATTGTATAATAAGCTCCCACTTGAATGTGTTGATATTTTTTCTAACCCTTTGTAAAATTTTATTTCTAAATTACATAAAATTTAAAAAGTAAATAAGAATAAAGTTTTTTGTTTTTCACTATTTTTTATGAAATCGTAATATTAGACATTTCTAATTTGTTTGAAATTGATTATAGTTATTTTTTATGAAATAATTTTGTTTTTATCTATGTTTAATTTTTATATAAGGTATGATTTGTTAACAGAAAGTTTATTATAATTTATTACAATTATTTTTTTTTGTAAGTATTATTATTATTATTAAGTAAAATATGCGTTTTTAAAATATACGTATATAACAAATACCTGTAAACACGTAGGCAAACGAGAAGAAGTAAAATAGTTACAATAAGTAAAATCAATTTTATTCTTTGGTTAATTTTTAAGCTACTTAAAGGTAGTAAAAATAAAGCTATTTAAGCTGTACAGTTGTTTCCGCAAGGTGGTTTACGGTTCCTTTATAGCTTCTTTAAAGCTATAGTACCACAAAGAGCTATATAAGCCCGATTTTAATGCATTAAAGGAGCTTCCTAACAGCTACATAACTGAGGAATTTTTAGCTACTTAAACGCTTCATGTAGGCTTCAGTTTTTCTACAAGCCACTTAAAGTGTTCTAAACAGTAACTTTAAAAGCTAAAGTAGTTATAAAACAGCCAGTTTTACCTACAATTTGCTCACTGGGGTCGCATGTGTTCACGTAGTTTTGTGACGAAAGTTTGTAGATCATTCTTGGCTTCGTTTTTCCCGACAAGCTTAATGTTTTTTCAGACAAAATTTTTGTTTTTAAATCCTCTTTAAATGTGCGGAGATCCAATAGTACCACTGGTAAAACGTAGGCTCATTTTTCAGTTTTGTGACACATAATCGCTGCTTCTAGCATTTCGTTGCTTTTTGGGATGTATGCTCTTGTTTTAGTTTGTTTTGTCTCCAACATATTAGTTAATGAAGACAAAAGAACATATTCGAATTGTTATCTTTGATCCGTAATAACAGATTTAGGGACTCCAAGACAAGAAATCCATGTTTCAAAAAATGCTGTAGGTACGGACTTACTGGTTATGTCGGTAAACGGAGTTGCTTCGGGCCAACGAAAGAATCGGTCTACCAAGAAGGCGTCAATAGTCCCACAATATCTAGGTGTATTTGTTACCGGCTGCTAGGTACTGGAAAATGACCGATAGGTGATTTTGTATATCGCTGTACTTTTGATCGTTGACATGAAATACAAGTTTGCACCCATTCGGTAATGTCTTTCCAGATTGATGAACAAACAAATTTTCTGTTAGTAAGTTTAAAAGTTCTGCGTCAGTACTTTGTTCACTTGAGATTATACTCGAGTCTATCGTGGGTAACGGAATAGCTATAAAAATAATGTTTGTGGTTAACTGACCTATAAAATCGAGATGCCGTTGTTTCCGTAGTAAGCTTTATTAGATTTTTGCTGAAACGTGAATGTCACCGGTTTGTGATCCGTTTTTATTAGTATATGACGTCCCTCGATTATGCATCTAAAATACTTTATTTCGGCGTAAATTGCGTATAGCTCTCGATCGTAGGCGCGTCACTTAGTTTTTTGGAAAAAAAATGCAACTGCTTGCCATTTATCAGTTTGTTCTAGCAATGCACCTATCGCGTAATCGTATGCATCTTCGGTTAATGTTTATTTTCGGACGGATGCGCAAGAGATGTTGGATTTGCGAGATCGTGTTTACTCAAATGTTTCTTGTCCTTCTCAAGTCTATTTGATCACTATTTTGTCGTTACGCTTGTTATCCTTGCAGTAGCTGTTCAAAATTGCTTAAACGCCCAAAAACGTTGAAGTTCTACAAGGGTGGTTTCTTCATGTTTATAATTGCTTTGACTTTGGAAAGCAAAGGCATTAATCAAAGATGAGATAGCCTAAGTATTTTAATTATTTGACTACTAGTACGCACTTGATGAGGCTCACCGCGATACCGTAATTGTCAAGCTGCTGGAAGACGATTTCCAGGTATTCTAGGTGCTTTTGTTTGTTGGCAGAAGTCACTAGAATATCGTCGATCCAGCAATAACAAAATTGTAGTCCTTGTAACATCGTGTTCACATAACGTTGAAACGTTTGCGCGGCGTTTAGCAATCCGAACGTCATAAATGGAGAACTGGAAAAATTTAAATGGCGTAAATACCGCGGTTTTGTGGATGCTACATTACGGTACTGAGATTTGATATGCTCGCACTAAATCTAATTTAGAAAATGCTTTTTTAGCATTATTTATAAGAATATAGAATTAAGAGCACTCGACTTCTTTTTCACTCAATCTAGTGAGCTAGACCGAGGACTGCTGGACGGACTGCAGATCCTTTTTCCTTTCTCTAGAGGGAGGTAACGTGGGCTTCCTGCTACAGGTAATTTGATGGTGTACTACCGTGTGTCTTCTGGTTGCCGTAAGTACTGTTGTACGGGTTATGAATGCAAATATTGCTAATATTTCGTGATAAATTGAGGTTTTCGTCACCGTTGTTGCGATCACCATGGCTATTGTTGATAATCGGCTAATGTTGTCAATTAAACGGCAATTTCGTAAGTCTACTACGCGTCCGTGATGTCTAAGGAAATCGGCGTCTAAAATTGGTTGTGATACATCGGCTTCTATAAATTTTTACCAAAAACACGTCATAGCCCAAGCTTTAAACTTAGCAATTTTTTACCATCCGTATTTATTGTTGACCCGTTACCAACAAATCATTTAAATGCGGATGGCGTTTTGTGTTGTGGTTTTGTTAAAGAGATAACCAAAACGCCAGCCTCTGTGTCGGTTGCGATTCGTACTTTCTACTCGTGAGCGTGAACGGGGTTTTCCGTTCTATTTTGACAACCGTTAGATTTTTTGTTTTGTTTTGCTATTTGTTTTTTAATAAAGCGACACTATTTTTGGATAATTTGTCCTTCGGTGCTTTTTGTGGGTGGGTTGATTTACTAATTGCGACAACTAACGACTTCTGAAATTTTTTCTACCATTTCCGCCAGTTGTTAACAATATTCTTTGTTGTTTTTTTTTGCGAGCTTGTAAACCTGGCTATTAATTGGCAATTCAGACCTTCGTATTTGTTTGTAACAGGTTGGCTTTTGAGGACGTCTGCGACTTGTTGAAAGACGTTAGTATTTAATGCTGCTACAACCGTATAATATTTTGTGACTCAAACTCCAATTTGGTTAAACTGCGCGTCCACATGGGCTAATCACATTGCAATAATTTCGAGATGTTTAATGGGTTTCAACTAAATCAAAACATTTAAATTGTGTAACTGATTTTTAAAACTTGGGAAACACAAAAATAAGCAATTAATAACATTATTTACAGTAATATGGTATTTATTAATTGCATTATAAATTATAATAACTTGTTTTTATTATTTATTATTACGACCAAAACAACATATGATATTGAGTGTTTTTGTTAGTTGTTTAAAGTCAAACTTTGCTGTCTATTTGTTGTTGTAAACATTTTTTATAACCTTTTTTGTAAATTTTATCCTTTTTTCTAAGGTGTTTAATTTTATGATCTACAAAATTAATCATTTCAATACTTTGATTTAGTAAAGTATTTTGTTCTTTCAGTTTATTAATTGATAAAGCAATATGAACAAAATTTGTTAAATACGCGTTAAGTGGCGTTTTAATGATTGATTTTTGATAACATCTACATATTTTTTATAGCAGCAGAACTATCTTCGTCAAAACTGTAAATTGCATCTTTAATGCAATCTAAATTATTTGTTATAAAATCAACACAATTTAACTACGTTGCCCACCTAGTAATTACAGGTTCGGGTGGTAAAAACACATGAGCAAACGTTTTTTATACACCTGTACTCTAAGAAAGGTTTTAAAAATACTTTTTTTAAAATATTTGATACAATATAATTAAAAAATTTATTCTTGCAAGTTTAACTACTCGATTTTAAGTATATCCCAAATAAGTTACATGTATTAACTTCAATATTTAAGTTTGTAATATACCGTGTTTTAAAATCGATTGTCTTGTCAACAGGTATCAATTGAATTCTTGCTAATGATAGTTTTAATGGTTTGAAGAGTAAATTGTAAGCTAGAGTCAATATATTTTTTACGTAAAATAATGGCAGAAGATACGTAAACATATTTTTGCTATACATTGTTAAACATTGTTGAAATAATGGAATTTTATAAAATCTTAAGCTTTCGCGGTTGTTATGTTTATGATTATAAGCGACTTTCGGCTCAGACCGCGTCGTCTGTGACATTTACCACTGAAGATGCAAGCTGCAATGTCTTGCCAAACGTCAGTTTGTTTGGGTTCACGAACGACAATACGGCAAAGGCCAAGTTCTACTTCTGGTTTTGGCTCTCAAGAAGAGACTATGACCAAGCCTAAGTCTGGGTGTTTTACTACGACGCGGTCTAAACCGAAAGTCGCTTATAATCTTAATGGAATTTTGTAACTGGAGTATTGCAACCACCAGGAAACTGCATAAATACTGGTTATAATTTTCATGTCTTAAGAGCTTGATTTGGTTTGCAGTGATGAGCTGGTAAATCAAATCTTGACACTTTCCTTTACAAGTTCTATGTGTAGCGGTTTTCAAGCGTTTATCTACTTAAAATTTGATCACACATAAAACCTAAATATAAAAAAAACAGTTTACAGATTACTTAGTCATGGAGTTATTGTTATTAAAAAAAACTTTAACATGACTGAAATACGATAGCAGACCCATCTAATAGTATAAATTTACGATGTATGAATATTAGTATGTAAAGGGCTATAGAAAAAAGTTATGAATAAACCGTGGGCCAAAATCACAACGTATAAACATTGTAAGGTATAGTATTTACATACTAATATTTTAAAACTTTGTAATGGAAGATTATATAGTAAAACCTCTATTTTCGACCGACTTTGTAAATAAAAATAAAAAACTTAAGAACTCAAATCAAAAATTATTTAAAAACAAATGTTATTCATTATTTATATATCTAATATTTTGAAACATGTTATATGTTTGTCTGTTTTAATTTTTTGACAGAGCTTGAATGGTCTTTGTATAAAGTACAAAATTAATAATTTATAATCTTTGTAATAGATAAGGTACAAGCTAACACGTTTTTTTAATTTATTCGTACCTCACAACAACGGCTGCTTCTTCAAAACGGTCATTTTTACAACTTTTTGTAGCGGCTATTTAGAAATTTATTTGTATTATATAACTTTCAATTTGAAATTTTATTAGAGCAATTTTTATATTAGACGTATGAAAAACATATGTTTTTGAAAACCATTAGACATAACTAGGCTTACTTTTTCTTGCAAACTGTTCAAAAATATGATAGTCATCAACGATTTTAAAATTGGTTTTATTATTAATCTATTTTTTTAGAAGAGCGGATTTATTGGCACTTACTATTTTTACTCACTTTTATAAAAATTTTAGTGAGAAAAATTGGAATAAGACAAAATTAAATACTAGTTTTTTCTTTAAAACTTAAATTAAAATGCAACAAATACTTATATTAACTGAAATCAATGGGCTTAGTAGACCTCCGGCAACAACCCATGGTATCTTTTTTACGAAGGTATACGTCTTATCGCTTAGCATATGATACATATTTTACATACTTATACAGAAAATTGTACATTTAAATTTTGTTTGCGATTACAATCTAAAAATTGTATGTGTTTTTAATAAATGCACAGGCATTTATCGAACTTTGTCAGAATATGTATGTTTGCACTTTATCTGCATTTGGCATATTTCCAGAATGTTACTGATTACTCTCTATAGAGCAACTTTACTATGTGATAGTACGTTAATGTACCTATACTGTTAATTTTTAGTAATGTAAACATGTTCTATTATTTTTAGGATACAACCTAATTTAGGCTATGACCAACTCAGAAAAATGGAAACATGATACCCAATATTTTGTGGTATGTAAACGGGTGTTTAATCTTGCAGGAATCTATTTATACAAGTCCAACGGTATCAATGCAATATTATGCACAATTTGTTATGGTTTATTCTTTCTTCAATGTACTTTTCTTTTTGGAGAAATGGTTTTGCATGAACATAACTTAATGGAGATGATGTATACATCAGGAGTTCTTATTAGTACATGAAATTTCTAATAAATTGTAAACAAAATTTAAAAATTGTTTTTATAGGTTTTGTCAAATGTATAGCAATAATTGTAAAAAAAAAAGAATTGATTAAAGTATTTGATACTTTTGAGAGTGGACTTTTTTTACCCAACTTTAACAGAGGTGGGGTTGAAGAAAAAGAGTTAATGAATTATTGGATTACCTATTTAAATAAAGTGGTGAGTCTTCTTTTTTCTTTAATTTATCGTTTTTTATTATTTATTTTGTTGTCGTAACCTAATAGCTATTTATGGTATAAATAAATAAAAAAAGTATTTACGAAAATTGTTTAAAACGTTTGAACTGATAAAATTGTATTTATTCATATGTACCATTCAAAATTCGATTTAGTTTTGCAGAATATTTAAATAAGTGTATTGATTAGATAATTTGCGCAAAATATTACATGAAATAAGCGATTCTAGCATAGAATATTTCAAAGATAGTGCGAAGTTTAGTTTTTTTTTACTTTATTTGTGTTTTTAATGAATAAAGCGTTCCTAGAAACTTTTTATCAACTGTTTTAATGTATTTTAATCACCTTCAATGTTCAAGTTCAATGTATGAAATAAACATTTTAAAAGGCACAATTGGAAAATAGTATATTATATACCAAGGTTAAGAAGTATATCTTCTTTGAAGACTGACTCAGTCAAATTTGCATATTTGTTTTTACTAGTCTGAAGATAGTCGTATGTATTTAAGAGACCGAAACATGTAACTAAATATATTAAATAAAATCTAAGACATTTTATATTGGATTACGACATTGTTCATTTTATTTATTTATTACAATTTAATATTATTATTACATTAAATAAAAAAATATTTTTACTTCCCGCTCTTACACAACAATAAGTAAACGTTTATTGCATTATTCAACGTCATGTTGTAGTAAAATGTAATTTAATGTTAAATAATGTCAGTCTATCGATGGCAACAATACAGTTCTCATTTATCTTCTATGCAAGCAGTAATTAAGAACTGTTGTAAAACAATTTTTGTTAAAATTCGAAATTAGGTTGTGTTCGTATGTCATTATTTCTGTTCATCAATAACACTACCAGATAGCGTATCGCTTAGGAAGGATTGCCTATTGTTTCCATGAACTAAGATTAGATTGCACTTTAATATTATTTTAATTATAAGTAAACTTTGTTTTTTTTAGAGTCATATATTGCTAAACTAATCATTAAATTAGTCAGAAAAAAAAGTTATGCAAACGATTTTCCACTTACGTTTTTGTAAATTTAAATTAGGGAAACAAAACTAAGCAAACAAGCAAGCAAACTTATAAGCATTTGTTTGTTCATTTGTTTTGTTTGCAGTACTGTAAACAATTATTTGCGTTTGTTAGTGATTCGCCGCGCCATTGCTTTTGTTAAACATCTCTGATTTAAATGGTTAGTTAGTTAGATTAGTGCTAGTTGTATAGTGCGCTGTTTTGATTTGTTAAAAAAAATAAATATTACAAGAGGAACAGCTTTACTAAGAGATTTAACAAGTGACAATTTAGGTCAAATAACAAACTTTTGTAAAATGTCTCTAACAGATTTAGAATATTTGCTTAATTTAATTGGCTCTCTTATTTTAAAAACCGATACAAGATTTAAAAAAAACGGCGACAGCAGAAGAAAGAATGCTGTTAACGGTGTTTTTAATTTTGACGATAAAGTTGTTGGTACAAAATAAATTTTTTTTTGACATTTTCAAATTACTAGCTACGATTTAGTTAACTACGGCGTCAGATAACAACATAGTTAACTTTGCTTTAAGCAACCGGACATATACGTAGTTGAAAGTCATATAACTCAACAGAATTTGCAAAGTTTGAGATGTCTTGTTTACAACAGAAGGTTGTTCAGTTGTTTGAGAATATTATATTGGTAATAAATGATTTTTAGAAATATATGTAGGATAACTGATCTGAGGCCCGAGAAAGTAAATGTGTATTTGTGGTGAATGTTCTTAACAACTGGTTGCATGACTGTAAATAATGGCTTGACATATAACTGTATGCGGAACTATTTACTATCTATTTGGAGTCAATTTGGAGAAAGATTTTGATGAACACCGAATATTTCCATATCAGCATCAAAAAGCATGTTTTTAATTTGTTTTTACAATATTTTTGCAACGATCTGGGTAGCTGTTTATTTTAATAGCTACGTATTCCACAAATATGCTGTTGTGGCTGTTGACATTTTTTTGCACCAGTTTGTTTTATTATTTAATTATGCTTCATCGATTCTCCTATCAGATATTTTCCCTTTTTTTTGAGTACTTCTAATAACAGTATGTGTACGAAGATGCTGTTTATCTTGTTCGATAAAATATTTTTGATTGTTTTGAGTGGTATTATATTCGTTACTTTGGTTGTCATCGATTTTATTGTACAAAAACAAATTGAATATGTGTACATATATACTTTTAGATGCCTAAAAGTCATGAAGAGTGGTTTTACATTGCTAATAGATTTGAGGAACAGTGGAATTGTATTCTGCAGACGCCGGTTAATAGCAGCAGTTCTATTATTTTAATTACAAGTCAACGTTCAGTATAGTATTACTTGGAACTGTTGATTACGATTATAATTTTTTGTTTGCCGATGCCAGATGTCAAAGACTAATGTTAGATGGAGGGTTAATCTCAAACACTTTTTTTATAAAAGAATACACACATGGAATCTAAGAATACTGAGTGATTCTATATTACCAAGAACAACCCTATTTTTATATAGCAGAACGTGGAAAGTGGAAAATGTATTCGGCTTACTTTTTGCTGTATTTTGAGTCTTTAAGAAGTCACTATTCTTAAATCCAGATAAAGAAAAAACGTGTCAAGTTATAAGAAAACTAAAGTATACGCAACCCGTTGTTACATCGTTGACTGAAGACAACACTTTTTCAGTCAACGGTTATATGTAGTAGTCGCGCAATATCGTTAAATCAGTGGCTGCTAACGATTTCATTGAAATTCATTCATTGGTTCAAAATAGTTTATTAATAAAGGTCATTAACGATCTATTTCTGATAAATTATTATGCCTTAAGATTGCTATTAACAGACGATTGACGGAAACATTATTTAAATAGTATACTAAGGTAGACAGAATGTATAAACTGTAATTTAATTCTTTAGACAAAATAATTTATATATTTATTGTTTTAGTGTCTACTTGCTTCGCCTATCGCTGGAATTACAGCAGTTGCCGTATTTACCTTTTGGATATTTAGCGGATACTCAAAACTACCGTTTGGCATTTTTTTTGAAATTGTAAACATTGAAATCACAGTTTTCATTCAAACCTTAAGTTTTATTGTTTTGAGTACTGGTTATATTATAACAGACGTTGCCGTTTTTGTAGTATTGGGTCATTTAAAGCTTCACTTGTTAAATTTACAAAATTGCATTAAATGTTTAATAATAAACAGCATTAACGATAACTACAAAGATGTAAGACGTTAGTTGTTTAAAAATTGTTAAGTAATGTTATTTTTTTAGAATAACCACGCTTCTTGCATCGACGAAGAAACTGTTGAGTGGAAATATTTAAACAAACGTTTAACAGAAATAGTAGAATACCATACCGCTATTCTAGATGTGTCTAAGCTGATTGATGAAACGTTTTGTATGAGTCACTTAGTGAAATTTATTAGTTTATCATTTTTGTTGTGTTTGATCATATATGGTATATCAACAGTAAGTATCTTTATATTTTACATAAAATACAAAGTTTCAATAACGTGGTCAGTCAAACACATTATATGCTCCTAATTGTCATAAAAAGTAAAACAGTTTTTTATTTGTGTAAAAATTAAAAAAAAAAATAGACGATAACTATAAAACAATAATAATTGCATAACAATAAAAAAAATATTTTGTTGATCTAAATACTGAACTGGTTAGTTTTTAAAACAATATTAATCATTAACATTATTATGTAACATTCTTAAGTGTAAAGCCTGTTTGACACGATACATAATTATACACAGTGTGTATATATAATTTAATCTTTATCTAGATATGTTAATAAGTAATTAAAAGTTTTCTTATCTAGATAAAGATTTAGATACAAGCTGAAAAATGTGTTTAGATAATAGATAAGTTAATATATATTTTATATAGGTAATACTATAGATAATGAGTGTTGCTATTTAATTGTAAGCAGTTACTAAATGCGAATTAACGATAAAGCGTATGAGCGAAAAGAAAAGACTAATGGATAAGTAGTAAGTGGTAATGGAGAGAATGGTGTTACGTACTGGTGTTTATGTAGGTCTAATTGTGTTCCGTTTTTATATACATTAGGCTCGAAGTTGCTAACATGATTATCAAATACGTAAATCTATCTGAATTATTCTCTCAAAACAAAACGAAAATCAATTACTTGTTTATAAAATTTGCCAATTAAAAAACTGAAAGTCAAATAAAAAAAATTGTAAATCAAAGAAATACGTGACAAAAACTTTATCAACAAGACATTTATTATAGTTATTTCAAAACGTTCATTGCTAAGCAAATGACTATCAGTAATAAAAAGGTTACGACTAAAAGTCAATACGATACATTGTATGTTTATTTGAGATTAGACAGCGTTGTGCATTGTATTTCACTAATTTCTTTTCTGTACACGTCAAAGTTATTTCTGTACAGATCAAAGTTATTACCGTACAAGATAATAAGTTACGAAAACATAATTTACAAGAATTGTATAAATATTCCGTGCAGTACAGATATAATTATCAAGTTACAGCAAACCCTTTCTCTAAGCAACCAATATATCTATTTACACAAACCGCAACAAAACGTTTTATTAAAAATAAAGCAAGCTGCAAATTTTATTCAATTGATTTAATGACAAAACAAAACAAAACTAAAATGAAATTGACAAGGTATGACATATGTATTGTAATAATAACATATCAGCGGCCGGCGACGTGGGTATTGGATCTACATATTAAAATCATAGCAAATACTTGTAAACAGAAAAGGGAACGAACTAACCTTGTTTCCAAAATATTTGTTCGACGGGGTTCTCCAATACAAAATGCCTGGGAATGGAGCTTCATCCATGCCAACATCCAACGTGGAAAATGACCAAACAAGTCCACCATAGGCTACCGACTGCTATGTCTTAATGAACCATTCTTCTTTCAATTGACAACGGTGCCACCGGTTAATGTTAAAAAAGGCGACTCATTCACGTCGCAAGTCGGCTCGTAGGTTCAACCAACAATTATCAAATTGGTCGTTCGTTTGTCGGGTTCGAGCGAGTATCGGGGAAACAACAAAAGGAAGGGGAATTTCTAGAGATAGCTTTAAATTTAAATATAAATCCAAAACATACCGCCCACCAAAATCACTATAACAGCGTGATTTTTTTATGTGTTCAAAATGAATTAAATAAATCGCCCAACGGGTCAACAACTATAATACTAAAAACTAAACACAAAACTAAATTAAAATAACATAAAACGAATAAGAATTAACAAACAGGTTTATGCTGCGGCATGGGCACAGGGCAGATTTTGATTAGATGTCTTTTAATTAAACCTCGCGCGATCTTGAGGGTGGCAACACGAGCGATGCCATTCTTACCAAGATGTAGGGTTACGATGCGACCCAGTTGCCACTTCAGCGGTGGAACCAACTCGTTCTACTACTAAACTGTCTACTAAAGGGGTAGTGGAAGGTTGATTCCACTTTGCGCGTTGTTGGAGTGTATGTAAGTACTCATGGTGTCAACGACGCCAAAATTCTTGTTGACAACGCTGAACAAAACGCCAAAGTGACAAACGATTTAAAGGGAGAGACGTGGCATCCTCGGATATTCTTGGCGTTATCAATAAAACGAAAATAGATCACACAAACATAACCTACTTGCGAACCGTCACAGAAAACATTAAGCTGACAAGACTTGTGCGACATATGCGGTAATAATCGAGGGATTTTCAATGCCACCAATGAAGGAAGTTCCCTTTTAAATTGAGTCTATGACTCACAGACATCCGAAGGAGGGGGGTCATCCCACCCGAGACCTAACGCCCAGAGACGCTGAATCAGCCTCTTGGCAAACAAAATTACTGGAGATAAAAATCCTAATAGATCGTACATTCTTGCGATTTCAGAAAGAATCGCTCGCTTGGTACATGGAAGATCTTGTACCTTAACCGTGAACAAAAATGCGTCACACTTGGATTGCCATTGTAGGTCAATAATTTTTACAACCGATTCCGCGTCTTCGTGGAATGTTAACGGCTGTATTTGACAATGTTCGTCGGCAAGATCGTCTAACAATAAAATACCATTGCTGGCCTATTTACGCAGCTCAAAACAACCCTACTTTAACAATTCCTCAAGCTGATTCTTCAGTTTACAAGCAGCCTCCAAAATGTCTGCCCCGGACGCAACATCGTCCACATACAGATCCGAACGAATGGCTTGCGCAGCAAGCAGAAATTGTGTTTGATTCTCCTCTGCCATCTGTAGCAGACAACGAATGGCCAAATAAGGCGAGGGTGACATACCATAGATCACAGTGTTCAAACGATAGGTTTGAATCTCTTCTTGTAGAGATGCTCTCCACGGAATTAATTGATATTGACAATGGGGTTCATATATCAATATTTGTCGATACATTTGACGTATATCGCAAGTAAAGACGATACGATGTGATTGAAAACGAAGCAAAATAGTTACTATGTCATTTTGCAATTTAGGCCCGACAAGTAGGAAATCATTAAGTGACTTGTTGTGTGCGTCGCGCGAAGAAGCATTGAAAACCACACGAATTTAGGTGGCCTGCTTCAAGTTTAAACACAATGGTGCGGAATAACATAGCAATGGCTTTCTTCGGTGGATGCGACAAGAAGCGACATATGGCCCGATGCGAGGTAATCTTTCATAAATGCAGAATACATGCGGCGGACGTCAGGTTGACTGTCCAAACGACGCTCAAGTGCAAGCAAACGACGATCAGCAATCTGCATCGTATTATTGAACGTGGGCAAAGTTTGACGATCTTTGAAAGGCAACACAACGCCAAAACGACCAAAATGGTCACGAAAATGCGTATTAACAAACAAATTCTCGGCCTGATCATCTTCAGGTGAGAGAGAGAGTTTGGTGGGGACTTGATTCCACCTCCCAAAAACTTTTTAAAACGACATCCAAAGAGGTGTCTGATGTAAAAAAAAACGAATATTTTGGGACTGTAGTCACATGACTTGTGGTACCCAAAAGTATCCAACCGAAGAGGGTTTCAATAGCAGCTGGAGGCACGCCTTCACCCGGCACGGAACCCTCTCGAACTATAAGAGCGAAAATATCTGCTCCTAGGTGCATATCAATTGATCCTGGCATATGCCAATTGGGATCTGCTAACTTCCAACTATGATAAAAATGGGACGGAGGCAAGGGGCAATTTGGAAGATCGGCACAAATTGTTTGTACAACCACTGATTTGACGTCCAAAGATGGCTCTGAAAAGCTTTTAGGGCGAATTTTGCAATTAGTACAACCGCGTGAAAGGCGAAATGTCACATCACCTAGGCCAGATAAAGGGACTGGTTAGCGACTATAGGGCAATTCAAGTCGCTTACGACATCTTTCCGAAATTAGACTCGCTTGACTACCCGAATCACACAATGCCCTTATGGTTTGATAATTACCCAAACGATTTTGGATTTCAAGGACGACAGTTGCCAACAACATTGTACACGATGAACGCGCTGTGGCCACACCTACAGTGGCCGATGCCACAACAGGAATAATAGTTTCCGGTGAATCGTTAAGTAGGGTCACCTGCTGAGAAGGTGCCTTGTGAACTGTGGTTCTACATAAATGTAATAACGAATTGTGCGGGGCTGAACACTGTCGACATTTTCCTTTCGACGGACATGACCTCGCCTGGTGTAAAGCGCTGAAGCATTGATGACACAAACCTACCGATTTAACGAACAAATAACGATGGTAAGGGACTAAAGCAAGAAACCTAGGGCACCGATACATTCAATGCCATTCTTTACAATGAGCACATTTTGCGGATTGCGAATTAGCAGGCCGCTCAGTATTAACCAGTAGTGAACGCAAAGGCGAGGCGCTTCCATATCTTGCCGGACTACTACTAGAATTTGAATAGATGGACTTAGTGCGAGTAACATTGGTCGCACTGGCCATTGTAGCATTATTTAATAAATTGGTTTCCAAAGCACGACACTGGTCGGCTACAAATTCCCACAAATTCACATTAGGATATTGACCTAACGCAGTCACCTTTTCATTAAACGTATCTAATAAACTACGTAATGAGGATACACAATCTGAATAAACCTTGGGTGCGTTACCCAAATTATGCCAATAAAATGACACTAAAACCCGATCATTTATTTTTTATTTATTTATTTATTTATTAATTTCACGGGCCAAAGCCCAATTTACAATAACATTCGAAAAACAAAATTTTGTAATAAGATATTGACAGATAATTTTTTATATAAACTAATCATAAAAACTTCAAACATGTAAGTTAATTTACTGAGTTACCAACACTATAACTATAGTTAATTAAATTCATAATAATGAAAGAATTTAAAAAGGAAAAATCTGGATAAAAATTACCTACATCACAAGTATGTACCTACTTATAAAGAGTCAATGATTTGTGAAAAAATTAATCTACCTATAAGAACAAATTTTTTGGTGGTGGGGCACGAAAAATATCATAGTCAATGCTTGACAGTTTGTTATATTTTCTGGGGATTCGGCAAATTGGAGAATGGAAACTATAATTATTTTTCTTATAATCAATATTGAAAGACTTTATATTACCTCTGGTATACTTAGGGACATTGAACTTACTTTTACTTAGTAAGTGAGAACAGTCAATATGATTAGAAATTAAGTTGTATAAAAATAGAATATCATTGAAATCTCTCCTGGACTCTAATCTTTTTAATCCCAGATATTGCCTAATCTCATCATATTCCCCTATCACATGATTTTGACCCAATTTATACTGACAAAAACGCAGGAATTTGTTTTGAACTCCCTCAATTTGGTCACATAGAGACTTATTGTAAGGACACCACACAAGACAACCATACTCAAGGACGGGACGGACTAGAGCACAATACAGCACTTTAAACGTATTTACATCTAGAAAATGTCTAGAAGCTCTAAACACAAAACCTAATACTCTACTGGCCTTAACAACTATATTATTCACATGGTTATTGAAAGACAGATCACATGTAATGGTAACTCCTAGGTCTACAATGGTATTAACACGCTTAAGCCTTACATTAAACAGGTCAAAATTTATATCAGATTTTTTCTTTTTCCGACTAAAAGAAACATGATAACATTTGTCTAAATTTAAATCAAGTTTATTGTTAGTACACCACAATTCCAACTTTTTTAAGTCACTTCTCATTAGTTCCACGTCACTTTCACCTCTTATAACACTGAAAACTTTTAGGTCATCAGCAAACAACAAGTACTTTGAAGAGCAGAATTTACTACCAATGTCATTTACAAAAAGGTTGAAAAGTAAAGGGCCCAAATGGGACCCTTGAGGCACACCTGAAGTAGCGATGAAATCGTCGGATAGGAAATCTGAAGAAAATTTTACTTTGAGCCGCCTATTACTTAAGTAGTCACTAAACCAACGTAGTAGGGAACCACTTATACCATAATATTCTAGTTTAGCAATAAGTATAGAATGGTTTACCTTATCAAACGCCTTACTGAAGTCCGTGTAGACCGCTTCCACCTCAGCTCCTTCCTCGAACGCATCTAGGATAACTTGAGTGTAAATCACGAGGTTGGTAGAAGTTGAACGGCCCTTAACAAATCCGTGCTGATGTTCCACAATTACATTTCTCATAAGGAATATATTTTATCTTGTAGTAATTTTTCAAGTAGCTTAGGTATGGCAGACAGAATAGTAATGGGACGGTAGTTTGTTACCACATTTTTGTTACCACCTTTATGAATTGGTCGAATGAAGGCTGATTTCCAACACTCAGGGAAAACTTCAGATTTTAAAGACCAGTTAAAAAGTATTTGAAGTGGATGACTTAATGCCATTCTACAATTTGAGAGCACAATTGGTGGTACTTCATCGGGGCCCATTGGTTTTTTACTAACTAATTTTCCCAATGCCTGGTATATTTCAAATTGAGTAAACTGAATGAGCGAGATATCAACTTCGGAGCTAGATCTCTCTTCCATCGTTTGCTGAACCACATTATCTTTCATAAATACTGATTAAAAGAATTTAGCAAACATGTTTGCAATGACGCAACCATCCGAGCTCTCTTCACCCTCAAATAACATTTGAAGTGGCACACTGTCGTCCTTTCTAAGAGATTTAAGATAAGCCCAGAATGAGTTTGGGTTTTCCTTTAAGGACTGTTCAACAGATTTTTTATGATTGTAACGATCTGATTTTGCTAATGATTTACACTTAGCTCGTAGAGTAGAAAATTTGTTGTAGTCTTCTTTCTTCCCCGATACTTTGAAACATTTATGTGCTAACTTTTTCATAATAATGCAATCTTTCAGCTCCGGAGAACACCATTTTGGAAACTTACTGGCACACTTTTTTCCAATAGGTACATACAACTTAAACGATTCTTTGAGGACTGCATAGAACGTCTCTACAGCCTTTTCCAAATTGTCTGATACTAATTCATTTCTAAAAATTGATTCCCATCTTATTTGTTCATAATAATAATTCAGCATTTTGTAGTCCGCTTTATTGAAGTTATAAAAAGTGGACTCAATAGAATCTAATTTTGAGTGGTTGATGCGTAGTGATATGCTTAGAGGAGGGTGACCACCAATAATATCAACTGGGACCAAGGGTTCATCACACTGCCAACATGTACCAATATCATCAGGAGCAAAGCAAAGATCTAATAAGGTTCCTCTAATATTTCTCACAAAATTTATTTGCTGTAAACCCAGACCAGCCATACCACATGTAAAATTGTTACTCGTACGATCAATAGCTTCAGTAGGATCTACCAATGATTGATAAACAATATCATAATTGTTGGAACTTAGCGGTAAATGTTTTACTAAAGTCAAAGGTTTACCATTAAGAGTGGTCAACAAATATTGGAATTTCTCTACCCTTGACAAATGACTGATTTTGGCAAACCAGTGTGTTAAACAAATCATAAAATGTGGGCCAATCTTTCAACGAACCATCAAACGACGGAAGAGAAATTCTAGGAAGGCGTACAGTATCTTTAAAGGGGTTGGCAACCGACGCAGCATCCGACAATGCTGGCGACACAGGTCTTGAACCAATAATGTTACTGGAACCCTGGTTTTTGGGTTTTAACGACAAAAAAACTGCTTTAATTTCTGAGAAAATCGTTTGGATCTCAAACGTAAGTTTAAACAAAGTCTCCATTTGACTGGCATCGGAATCATCAAACACAGTTTGTTTGTCGACAGTTTGAAACTGACTATAAATTTCCAAAATTTGATCGTAAGCAGCTATAAATTTAGGCTGCTCATCCATATTTTTTTCGGATTTAAAAGCCCTATCGCACCACGATTTTAAGCAAAAAATAGTTTTCTTTGCAACAATTATAGTTTTTTTCATTGCATATGCCATGGTTGCATCAACTAAAAAACAATATCAACAAAACGACAACGAAAATGCAAATAACGACAAATAGCTATCCAACCAAAACGTTTCGAACACACCGTACAGGCGATCAAACAAATGTTATACCGGCTTTACAACTACGACACGACTTTAGTTGCAAACTACGGAAATAACTTTAGCTTCAAATTGCTCAAAAAAATGTATTCAAAACATAAACAAACTAAAAATGCAAACTTCAATTAAACTCCAAAGGCTTGAAACAATAATAACAAACGATACTGGAACACATCAACGAATGTGGGTAGAATCTAATTATATACAAAGAACGAAATGTGATATCGACTACAAAGGCGGTACCTTAGAGCGGTGCAATACAAAGATAAATTCTTTAACAACAACACGAAATGCGTAGATAACACGTATAAACAACTCGACCCCAACAACGCACAAACAACTAATGTTTATCAGAATTTTAAACAAATTTCTAAAATTCAAACTACTAAATTATTTCTATGATAACTCAATTATCTACGTGGCAACCAAATCAATTGTAACTAAATAGGTATACTAAACATAATCATGAAATTAAATGATTTATCAAAACGATAAATAAGATTGAAACCTGTGCTAATACAATGCACAAACCAAATTTTGGTATCTCTGCGATAACAAGCAACTTCAATAAATTCAATCAAACACTTCTTCAAAAAAACACAAAACGAACTGTAATAATCTATAGGGCTGCATCCAACACAATAGGACCAAATAATTACACAAACCGCAACGAACTGTTTTATTGAAAATAAAGCAAGCTGCAAATTTTATTCAATTGATTTAATGACAAAACAAAACAAAACTAAAATGAAATTGACAAGGTAAATATATGTATTGTGATAATAACATATCAGCGGCCGGCGACGTGGGTATTGGATCTACATATTAAAATCATAGCAAATACTTGTAAACGGAAAAGGGAACGAACTAACCTTGTTTCCAAAATACTTGTCTGACGGACAGTGGTGTTGTGCTAATTTTTTTTTACCGGAACGCGTATATGTAATTATATAGACGAGGCCAATCCTGGGTAGGCGGCCGCTCTGTGCAGTCTCATGTCCCAAATTTAACGACGGGGGTGATATTTTCTATGATAATCCTGGTTTTTTTTTTAGGTCTCATGTCCCAAAGATGGGAATTTCAGATCAAAATCGGTACGTTTGTCGGCATTTTTCTTAGCATCACTGTAATAAACTAATAAAGTTTAAAACATCTACAAATACTGGAAACCAACATCTGGAAATTCTAGTTCACAACAAATGTATAATAAAAATTCTTAGCATTAGCCGCAGGCCCCAATAAACTATGCCATGGATGAGTAACGTACGGTCCGTGCGCCGCTTGCATTAAAATTTATGTATGAAATCTTTACTTTTTTAAACTTTTACATTTTTTTCTTCTAATGTTTATTATAAATAAAGTTTAATTCCCGTTGAACCGGTTAACCGGTTCACGTATTTGTTTCGGTTCGGTTCGAGTTCCGGTTCAGCAGAAAAAAAAACGTTCCGGACTCCGGTTCACGGTTCGGAAAAACAAGCCGGTTCGTTCCGGTTTTTGTTCCGGTATGGGTTCGGTTCAAACCCTTGTTTATAATAATACATATAAAAATTCGTCAAAAATTAGCAAAAAAATCTGCAATTCTTTTTAATTTTTTTTTCAATACGTCAGCCAATTCTCGTTATCAGAAATCATCTTTAGTTCCGGAACGCGTTCCTGTCCAAAAAGGAAGTACCGGAACGACGTTCCGGAGCGTTCCGGCTCGACAACAGCACTGCCGACGGGGTTCTCCAATATAAAATGCCTGGGAATGGAGCTTTATCCATGCCAACATCCAACGTGGAAAATGACCAAACCGGCTGCTATGTCTTAATGAACCATTCTTCTTTCAATTGACAGCGGTTTCACCGGTTAATGTTAAAAAAGGCGACTCATTCACGTCGCAAGTCGGCTCGTAGGTTCAACCAACAATTATCAAATTGGTCGTTCGTTTGTCGGGTTCGGGCGAGTATCGAGGAAACAACATTTCTAGGGATAGCTTTAAATTTAAATATAAATCCAAAACAATATCTATAGAAGATTTTGTTAAGGCTGGGGTTCCGTTGTACATTTTCCCATTAAGATTTCATTTGGCCATAATTTTAAATCGATGGAACGGATCTAGCTCATTTTTTTACTATATTATATAGACTTAGATTAGGAAATGTATACACCAGTTTGTGCTTAATTAAAATAGTCACTATATTTATTCATAATAAAACGTGATTAAAACCATGTTAAATTTTTTCCGAATCTTCTAGCGAAAACTGCATTTAAGGCTGTTTGCTCACTTGGTGAGAATTAAAAATTCTTGTGGGCGTGTACTGTATTCTTGCATTATTTATAATCAAAGACAAGCGTTCTATATTAAACATATGTAAAGAACAAGAACGTACACTGTAAGTGTACGTGTTATATCACATTTTATAGCTTGATAACCATGTGTCATATCGTGTTTTAGTACTATTTATAAGATAAACAGGTGATAGTAGTAACATTTCGGTGTAATCAAAAACAATTTTATTTGTTATGTAAGTTGATCCTCAAAACATTTGTGAGCGTGTACTGTATTCTTGCATAATTTATAAACGATTTGAAAATGATAGAAGTAAGATTTAGGCAATAGAAACAAATTTTGATTTGTTGTGTTTTTAAACGTAGCGGTAATAATGTAATGAAAGTTTATGATACCAAGAAATGTATATTTCCAAATTTAAACATTTTAGCAGGGTAGCAAAATTATTGAAAAAATTAAATACAAAGAAATTTTGTGGAATATTTTACGAGAAAATTTAAAATTTGTAGGACTCAAAGGCCAATTATGGTGTCGAGCGATCAAAACAAAATAAATTTGAAAATGAACTTATTTTTGTTGAAATTTTAATTTTAATGAAATTATAAATTAAGAGAAGAAAACCGTTCAAAAGCAACTAAATGCCTCAAAGAAAGACATTATTAATTGCCCAAAGCATGTTTTTGGAGACCACAACAATTTTGAAGAGTATTTTTGCAGTGGCGCTAAACAAAACGAAAGAAATGAAATACCAAACATGATCGATTGTAGTTTATTAGACGATATTGTAGCTTGTTGTAGTCGCCTGTGATATCATATGCACATAGTTTAATTTTAAACATGAACAGTAATGCCGCGGAGACTTATAACGCAATTGTTGCAAAATTTGTAGGTGGGGAAAGGGTAAACTTTTTGTTGAAAAGTAGTTACCAGGTGAGATGCCACGCAGCGTGCATTTCTTATAACTGAAGTGAGAAATATCAGCAGCACGTTATTTATAAGAAAATGACACAAAAAGAGTCCAGGAAAATACAGTAAGATGTATATTTAAAAAAATGGAAACAAAACGCCTGTACCGACATAGTCGTGCAAAACTTTTTTCAAGCCGCAATAAAAAAAATAAGAAGCGCAGGAGAACCTGATGGAGATTATGGTTTGCTGGAAGAACCAATTCTAACAGAAGAATTAGAGGAAAACAAATTATGTATATTGAATTCATTAAATGAAACACGACATGAATTAATCTCTTTAGAACGGAATACTGTTGGGCAAAATACAAGTAACCTTTGGAAAAAAGAAAGAGGTTTGCAGCTCACGGCATCAAATTTTGATATTGTTTGTAAGAGACGCCAAAGAACAGATGGGAAGAAAGTTGCAAACAGGTTGGTTACTTTATTCAACTATTTCTGGAAGCGTCGCGGCAAATTGGGGTCCGGATCATGAAGAAATAGCAAAACGACATTTTCACAAGAATTTGGACAAATAGCT
Organism: Aquatica leii; assembly: GCA_035610365.1. Lineage (NCBI taxonomy): Eukaryota > Metazoa > Arthropoda > Insecta > Coleoptera > Lampyridae > Aquatica > Aquatica leii. Next base: position 119,311,983 of record CM069432.1, read on the forward strand.
CAAAGCTGTGGATTGTTTGTGTCTGCAGAAACTACGTATCTTGATGCTACTCCTGACGGATTAGTGGACGAAGATGGTTTATTTGAGATAAAGTGTCCTTACAAAATGGCAAAATTAAAAATATCGCCGAGAGAAGCAGCTGAACGCAAACTAGTATTGTATTTACCGTTCCAAGAAAATGCTGTAAAGTTAAAAAGATCGCACGATTATTTCTATCAAATACAAAGACCATTACAAATAACAGGAAGAAGATTCTGTTATTTCGTAGTTTGGAACCTACTGGGCTGGATAAAACTAATACTATTCAACGTAAATGTTGGTTTCCTTGATTGAATCGGGTATTTGTAAAAAGACACAAGTTTAGTGCATAATTAGATAATTTTGTTTTGTTAGTTCTTTATATTTCTGTAGAGGCATTTTTTGGTACAAAAACAGTGCAAAACAGTATACTAGAAGTGTTTTATGGCAGTCAGTTCAGAATGTTTATTTATAACACTTTTCTTTGTAGTGTAAAATTTAATTTAGTGTAGATGTACTTTTTTCCAAATAACCGATTCAATTATTTTAGACAGAAGTGGTAGAAAATAAAAAATTACAACTAGTTTTATATTCATGTATTTTATCTACAAGAGTTGTAGAAAATAAAAAAATACAACAAAATTCATATTTATATATTTGCATTGAATAATAAAAACACGAATGTTGATAGGTACGTCTTTTCTGTAACATTATCAGTTTTATGCGTTCCGAGAAGACAGTATCGTTTATCGTATTTGTGTACGTTAACACTTGCGCGGATCTCAACAATCGAAGTTACAATTCGACGTCGTACCACAATATCACAATAGATTTCAGTAAATTTTTTAAGTTTTATTTTCAATTTCCTGACGTTATTTGCAAAAATAGAATTTTTTTGAAGAACAATTAATTTTTCTAAGCGTTGTGAATTTGTCTGTAGCAGAGTTCTTTTTTTAAATTTCAAATTTTTTTGATTTTATCTAAGGCCCCGAAAAAAAAATTTAAAAAATGCCTCTGTACCTAGGTGAAGATAATTTTTTTAAGAATTTTGGCACCATTTTGAAAATCCTCCGATGTAATCTTGCCTTGTAAAATTGTAAAAACGATTTCTGCTCCGGGCACACAGCCTTAATTCTAAAACTGGGTCAAATAATTTTTTCAAGACATTTTACAAAAAAAAGTTAAAATCTACAAGTTTGTTTTTATACCGACTAAAACTTGCCGAAAAGCAACGTTTCGTAGTGTAGCCACTACAGAGATAGCGCGGTAACTGAAACTTTACATAAGCATTTAAATTTTTGTTCAATCAATGTCTATTTTACGAGTTCGTAAAAGTAGCAATGAAAACAACTGTGGTCGCATTAGATAAAAACAAACACAACAATGTTGTATTGCAAAAGTGCAATTACATGTCTTTATCACAAGGTCACAAGTTAGTGTAATATATACAAAATCTTATTATCTACCATTCAAAGAAAAAGTATCTTGAGTGTTTATAAAATAACCAACAATAAAACGTGTCGAACAGATAGTCTAATATATTTCAAATTTTTACAATAAAAAAGTTATGCAACTGTAGTGGATAAATTACGCACGTACATTTTTTTTTTCAATCACACGGTTTTTCTTATGCTTGTAAATTTTAAGAATTATATCTAGAAAGGCAAATTAAAAAGCGCATTAGTAAAAAAAACTTTTATGGCATTGTTTCTTTTCAAATTCTAATTAATGTGACACACTGCTGTACTAGAACTAGCTCATCAATAAAACCCATTCAGTTAATAAAAGAAAATATATCAGAAATTATGTAAAAATATTTCTAAGACTAATTTTTTTCCACAACTTCTTCTAATTTTAATTATTGCTTGTAAACAGAATTTGACTTCAATTAGTTCGTTCTTATCAATGCTACTTCTAAAAGCTAGGTTTGGTGGTAAGAAATATAGCTGATCTTATTTTTTGTGTCGGAAAACATAAATATATTTACAAGAGTACCTATTCATTCATAAGCAAGTCAACAAATTTCAAGTATAATCAAATAATAAACACTGAACCTTTTTTTTGTAGTTTTGGCGATCCAACCGGATAGTTTTCTGCCTACTCATAAATACCTACTATCACTACTATGGTTTTACATTTCATCTCTTGATTCAGAATTGTCTAAATTATTATTCTGCAGATATTTCATGGTCGCAAGTAACGTTTGTGTTACTGTTTACTAGATTTAAAATAACACACCCAATAATTTTTTTTAATAAAAATGTTATTTAAAAAAAGAAGAAAATATATAAAAACATTGTTTGGTAAAAATAAAATTGTATTTTTTAATTTACTGCTACAGTAGAGCTCGGTTATAACGAACTACCATGAGTGGGTGAATTTGGTTCGCTATATCCGACCGTTTAAATAAAATACATACATAGATACAAGCATATTTTATGAAATAAACTACAATGTACATGCATTTCTAAAGTAATAAACAAATTAAATTCATTTCTAAAGTAATAAACAAATTACACAATACAATATGTAGGTATGTGTTTATAATTTATCAATATTAGGTAATCGAGTTCAACTGTATTTCCAATATTATAAAAAAGAATTTCATTTTATAGGTACACGTTCTAGAAACGTTGGCAAGAAAAAGTATAACGGCACTTTGCAATGCAACAACCCTTGTATTGTGGAACACGTTGTTTCTAAAAAGGTTCTTTGGGTTCAATTTGCAATAAAACTTTGTAACCATTTTCTAATTTTGTTTGTAAATAATTTTTAAGAATTGTTTTATTTACATTATTCATATTTTATTTATGTATTTGCAAAAATATAATTTTTTTCAGCAATAATCTAAAGATCACTTTGTAGTATAAGAAGTTTGTATGACTATATGTAACATGTCACACTGTTTGCATTCATAAGGTTACCAAATATCGAACAGATTGAGTAAGTTGCCGTTTTTTGGTCAATATAATTTTTATGGAATCATAAATTATAAAGTAAACAGCTTCTGAAAACCTAAAATTGAACGCATGTCTTTCCCTAAAAATTATAAAAATACCATCTAATATTATTTTTGATAAAATACTTTTCTATTTATTTTTAACTTGTCAAAAAATATTTAATGAACTTGTTTAGAAAACTAGAAATTTAAATTTAATTTTCTAATTTAATGCTATCGTCTCTTATTACAATATGAAATAAAACCGAATACTATCAACTAGATTTTATTTTGAAATTTTTTTTTTCGGTAATTGATAAAATAATGTTTTGAAATACAGACGATTACAAGTAGATTCACAGTAAAAGACAACGGTTTCATTGTTAAAGTGTTTTTTCCTATTACTGCATTTTTTACCTGTTTTTCATCTTACGGGAGCACCATCTATTAGTATAGTCAAAAATCTATATGAACAGTTTTATCGTTGTACCGTAGCCACGGAGCCACTCTACTGATTCTATTTTCTTGTTTTGAGGTACTTTTCACTTCACGGGTTTCTAGCCTTAAACAGTAGCACTTTGAGGATTATTATAGTTCCCTAAGACGGTTTATTTTAAGAGCAAATTACAATGTTAAACATACGGATTAGAGATCTACAATTATGACACCCAAACAACGCGGGTTATTTAAAACTATAGAAATTAGCAATTTGAAATATGTTTCTACCAGCGAACCTACTTATTGGCCATCTGACAGGCGCAAACAGCGTGATCTACTTAACTATTGCCTTACAAAAGGCATTCCACAAGACCTTATTACAGCTGGATTATGTTTCAACTTATCTTCGGATTATTCTCCAGTCTTGGTTTCACTTTCAACAAACGTAATAAGTAAAGAGATAAAACCTAGTTTAAGTAATGAATATATAAATTGGAATTACTTTAGAACTTTAGTTGATCAGAAATTGACATTAAAAGTATCTCTCAAGTCCGAAACTGACATGAAAGACGCTGTCAACCATTTCAATGACACGATACAATGGGCAGCCTGGAATTTAACACTTAAGAAACTAATTACTCCTGCATTTTATGACTGCCTTATATCAATCAAACAAAAAACAAGAATATTCAAGCAATGGCAAAAATTAAGAACACCTAAACACAATCGTTTACTAAATGCAGCCACTCAAGAACTAAAAGGCCTGCTCAGCAAAAAAAAATAAATCCATTCAGTATTTTTTAAAAGTAATTACAGCTAGAGAAATCATTGATTACTCTCTTTGGAAGACAACTAAAAAACTGAAACAAGTAAAAAGCATTCCCCGTTCATCAGAACACCTTAAAGGACATTGGCCAGAACAAATTCTGAAAAAACACGTGTCTTTGCTAATCGTTTAACAAATGTTTTTCAACCACATCAAAAAGAAAGTAAGTCCAAAAAAGACGCAAAAATTGTCAAACATTTAGAGTCTTTATATCAACTAGAATTACCAATTCAGCGATTTAAAACCATTAAAGTAGAAGAAATTATTAGCAATCTACATCCTAAGAAAGCTCTTTCATATAGGGTATTTTCCAGACCATTAGAAAATGGCACAGTTGATCTTAATACTAAAACTAGGGAAACCTTCCAGCGAGTCAACGTCTTATCGTCCAATAAGTAAAGATACTTTCAAAAACAAAGAGTTTCTAGATATAACGCACAGGTTCGACAGTGTCTGGCACAATGGATTCCTTTACAAGTTGCGATTACTCCTTCTTATAAAGTACTTTGTGAAACTGAGTATACCTAACTGTTTCCAATAAACGCGGATATGCCACAGAAAAGCTCTCATTAAAATCAAGCCAATTTGGTCGTATGGCATCCAACTTCGGAAGTTAACATCCACATCAGACATCGAAATTTTAAAGCGCTTTTAAAGAAAAGTACTGTAAATGATAGCAAACGCACCGTGGTTTGTGCCAAACACGATCATAATAAAAGATCTTCATATACTTACAATTAAGAAAGAAATAAGCGTTATAGCACTCAGTACAGCACTAAACTTAGCTCTCATCCTAACATCTTGGCAACAAATCTTGTGGATTCACTCAAAAGCGACAGGCAACTATATCGACACGTGTCAAATGATCTGCCCACTAGATTTTGTAATTTATAATTTAGTTTAAAAAAACAATTATAGAATTTGAAAATCAATTTAGAGCCGTGTAGATGCTATTGTATTAGTTTCGACGGTACGAGTAAAAAAAGTTTGATTTGTAAATTAAATATTTACTTATTAGACTTTTAATTTTGTACTTGTATAAAAACGTTGTAAAGATCAGCTGTTTAAAAAAATTACAATAATTAATGAAACTTACTTGTTCTCGTAAAAAGTAAAAAGTAGTAGTATAGAACTCGTCTTCGCATTGGATACAAATTTTCATACTTGGCAATGACAAATATTGTTTACTCATTATACAATATACTATTAACACTTTTTAGTTTTCTTTTAGTTCTTTCTAGTTTTATTCTTAGTTTTCTTTTCAAATCAAATTTTAATATTCAAGTTTAAAATAAAAATATTATCCAAAGTAGGAATCAATAAATCTTAAGGAAAGGCTTTTGACTTTGAAAACCTCTTAAAATAGTAATTTCTTGAAGTAATTTTTTATGCGTCCAAAAGAGTGGCTCTGTCAAACAGAAGGTAGCAAAACTAAAAATGTTGACATTATTTTACCCACAATTTGATTCTTAATGGTAAAAAGCTACTTTTCGTAAATTTTTTTTTAATTCAATGTTTGACATTAGAATAAAAGGTATCTGTACAATGATTTATATTATTTAAAAACACGGCAGTTTTTATAAATGTTTAATTTAGTAATCAAGTGTATCTACTTTTTTGTTTAGAATTTATGTAACGGAATAAATTATTTTGAATTCATATAAATCTCATAATGTTGATACGATAAAAACAAAGCAAGCAGCTATTTGCAAATTATATAAGAACTGAAAAATTACTGACAGCATTTATCTACAGCAATTATTGCTTTTCTAGTGCCGTTAAAGAAATAATCGCATATGTCAAAGTTAAATTAGACCAATAATTACATCAACTTTACTAAAAATAACGTAAATTGTCAATTTTTACACAGCATAGCAATTAGGAACTGATAACTAAGTGCAACTAATAACATTAATAATTATAAAAAAATAGTAAAGAAAAAAAAAGAAAAACAGTAAAACTGTATGTTGGCATATTCACATAGTACTATAAACACATCTTTTCTTATCGAAAAAAATTGTAAAGTGCGTTTTGCAAGCAGTCACGTACACTGAACACCTACATCTGATTACAAAATTGAAAAAAAGAAAAAAAAATGTGTACAATTACTTTGAATTTTATAATAATAACTTTATACACTTTTTTTCTCATTTTAGACCGCAAAAATAAGGGCGTGTATTGTGTTCGTGTACAAAAAAAAACAGCTGTAAAACATCTATCAATAAAAACTAAAGAAAGCCCCTCCTTCTGAAATTTGACCAGTCCACAATAGACTCGACCTTTTTAAAAACATTTTGAACTATTGTAGTCTAAAAAAAAGCCACATGATTCTGTAACATAGGCAACACACTATGTGATGTTGGTAAAAAACAAAACTAGATAAAAGGCTACTTTAAAAATTGCTCAAAATGTTCACATTATTCGCCAAACACAACTGCACACGATTTTTATAGATTTTAATTTATTCCTGTTTAAACATCGTCAGGCTTTTGTTCGTCTAAAACAGTTAGTTTTCTAGGTGGTTTAGTTTTACAAATACTCGCTGATAAGTAAGACAATTTTAAATTAGATTATTTTGTTTAAATCTACAAACAAATTACTACATGACGATAAACTTTTATCTTTAAATTGGCATTAGGTTATGCGAGCGACATAACACGTTTTATTTCTTAAATAAGATTAAAAAATAAATAATTATCCATAAATATTTTTTTTACTATTTGCAAAAATTTTCTTTTACATTAACTTCGAGTTTTTGCTTTGATTTTAGGTCAGTGTTTCGGATGTGTTCTTTTGGTTGCAATGTGTTTATGCTGTTATTTTAATAGTACTGTTAAATATAGTTAATTATTACGCAGACCAAATAAACATTGAAAGTCAAAACGTTGCCAGGTGTTGTTATAATGTACAATTTGTCGGTACCGATATTAAATTTCAGAAGAGTTTGCTACTAATAATACAAAGAAGTCAAATACCTATAACTATGACCGTTGGAAAGTTTGCACCACTATCACTAACAACTTCAATAACAGTAAGCTGTAAAATTATGTTTTTAACAAATACATTTAATTACTTTGTAGATAATGAAAGCTACATATTCTTATTTTATGCTATTATATCAGCGCTAAAAAAACACACATTCAGTGAATATTCACAGAATATTAAAAAAAAATATATTAAATATATATAATATAAATATGGATACGTATCGAAATATGGAAACGTATCGGTATATCGATACGTATCGAAATATCGACTGCACCAACAACACCTGGGAAATTACTAATTAAATAAAATTGTTGTTTAATTTGTCTAATAGCATTTTCATGTTGAGGCATAGTTATATATGTAGCCTTTTGTCTTGCAACGCAGTAGGTTACTCTTGCTACTACCCTAGATACGGTCGACTTATGTACATTTATACTGTCTCCGATTAATTGCTGAAAACTACCAGTCGCAAAAAATTTTAATGTCAGCAGTAACTGATTCATCGGACTAATGGATTTGTTTCAAAAAGTTCTTGGTTTAATATCGTCAGCCAAAACATGTAACATTTCTGCTACGGTTTCTTTTGAGAAACGAAACCTCATTCTAAATTCGATGTCATCATAAATCTCCATAGGATGGTTACGTTCGCGTATTGTTCGTATTCTGCGAGGTCCCTCTTCATCAGAAGACAGTGACGATAAAGATGAAAGATCTGTAATGTTCTGTTAAAAAAGTTGTATAAGAAAAAGTAGGAATTCAATATTTATATCTATTTTAAGTTTGTAATAAAGCGCCATTTAAAAAATTTAAATTAATAATATAAATTTTTTACTTACCTAAATAGATAAATAATATGAATCTTACTTAAAACAGTTAAAACCTAAAATTATTAAATAACACTAATTTCAACGTAAAATTAATTATATTTGCAATAATTTATTTTAAAAAAAATAAACTGTGATTTACGACTTTTTTAAAATTAATCAAACGCTAATCGATGGTTAAGCGCGATTAGTGTGGCTATTGATCAAATAAGTTTAATCAACGATTATCTTTTAAAATTTGTTTTGTGCAACCCATTTCATGCTTAACCAATGGTTAACTTTGCTTAATCAGAGCGCTTTTGTTAAATATTTAATCAACAGATTAAATACTTTAACCAATCGTTAAATTGTTTTTATCCAATTGATTAGTAGTTATTCATTGATTAAATATTTAACAAAAGCTTTGTGTAACCTGCCGTTAATACGTTTTTTTTCTATTCTGGTACTCTAATAAGTACTTTAAAGAACTCATTTGAGTTGTCTAAAGTAACACTATATAGCACCCGAACTGTGATTTTGTTAGATTAGCAATACTGATATTTGAAAATTAAAATACAGCAATCCAACTATCACGTTGCAGGTCGTTTTCTAAACTTAGTCTCGTGTGCTAAAATGGACTCTTATGAAACTAGTCCTTTAATATACTATATCGTTTCACACCTTTCCACAACTACAAAAATAAGCCATTTTGTTTTAAGAATTCTGCACATATTTTTTGTTTTCTCTTTGTTAATTTGTTTCTGATTAAATATAATTACTTTATCTAATAATAACTATTAGCATTACTTCAAAGTAATTTTTACATTAAAAGTTTCTTACCATATCAATTATGTAAATACAGATAAACATTGGGAGAAATATTTATAACAAAATTTGCTAAACTAAATTATTAACCAAACATCTTTAATTTAGACGTGTTAATGTACAAAAAATTAAAAATAACAAAAGCTTTTGGAAGGTACATGTGTACATAATTTATATTCAATCTTATTAGTACATGCTGTAAATATACATATAACGTTTTCTGAATATTTGTAGAATATACAAATATTTAGTTAATATGCATTAAATATTTTGAATGTGCTTTGAATATTGTGAACGTATTTTAAATATACTATGATTATTTACTGTTCTGTGTGTTTTTTTAAGTATAAACTATGCGTTGTTAAATACTACTAAACTATTAAATAATAGTATATTCTACACCAAGCTCGAGAACTGTATTACTGTAGTCGTTGTAATAAGATTATTGAAACGTTTGAAAGCCTTGATATTATTCAAAATAATTACCGAAAGGGACTGAATGTTCTAGTTATAGATAAGGTGAGAAAAATAATCACTAAAAGTTGCAGTGTAAATAAATAACGCATATTAATAAAATTGAATTTTATTTGCCGACGGTGTTTATAAATCTCCAGTGACAGTCATAAAAGAATTACGTGTAAGTTGTTTTTCTGAAATATTCTTAACTATATATTTTATTAATGTTAGTTGCACTAAAAATTAGTTACATTTGTAATAATCGTATCTATAATAATTGTGTAAATAGTTAGTTAAAATTAAATTAATTTTTAAAATGTGATACATTATTATATACGTTTCTTTTATTGATAGGATCGTTAAAACTTAATTTTAACAGTTAATAAATAAAATGTTTGATTAAAAATATAAACTTTTAGTTAGTGACGGCTCGTGGATTTTTATGTCGCAAGCAAACCAAACCTTATCAAACGCGTCACAGGCATTTTTTTAAAAAAGATGCGTCGTTAATGGTTTTGCTTAAAATTTTATTAAAACAGAAATTAATAAAATAACACTAAATTCATAACAAAAATGCACTTTAATTTATTCTAGATGGAAATTAAAATCTATTTGACGATTTTTAAAACTCAGAAACTTCTGTATAACTTTAGTCTTATTTTGAAAAAACGTTTTTTTATCGATAACCTAGTTTAAAAATTTAAACGTTCTTGCAACATAGTGTTTTGTAATTATTATTTTATTTGCTTTAATGTTCTGAAAAATAGCGGCACTGGACATTGATGTAATGTAAAACGCGTAAATGTAGTTTCTTCAAAGGTATATTTGATATTATTACCAAGTATAAAATGTAACAAAAGTAGAATACCTGCCCTGGTTTAATTCCGCGAATTAAACCGCAAATTAACCCAGACAGCATGATATATTATCACAATGTTTGAATTGGGTTTATAAATATTTGTAATGTTTCTGAAATATTTAGCAAATATATTATGAAGCTATATTTTAAAAATATTTTTTAGATATTAGTAAATATTACTAAAACGTTATAGTATTTACCAAATATTCATAGAATTTGATTTATACCATATTTTAAACATTGATAACAATATTTATATAATGTTTCAAAAACATTGTTATAATTTGTTAACCTTTTCTTTAATTAAGTATGGCATTATTATCTAAGTAACTATTGGCAACTGTGAAATTCCAGAAATATCATTTATATAATAGGCAAACAGATAAAATCACGTACATGAAATAGTCAAAGCTGGTTTATTACGACGAATAATATAAATTATTAAGATTTCTAGTGATGATGAACGTATCAAATAATTATTGTTACTTAATACTAGTTAATTCTTTTACGATAACAAAAAAAATTATAAAATGCATCAGATTTTAAATAAATACCAGATTTAGCGCCAATTAGTTTTACCGCTCATGAGTATGGCACATAGACATGCGCGTTTTGTTATTCAAACAAGCGGTTTGTGCATATACATATAAACACCTATACTGCTGATTCCCTATCTTCCCAATGAGCGGAAATCGTAGGCAAGAAAGTGAGAGGTTTGACTACACCGTAACGTATTTAGGCATTAATACGCAGGCGCACCACTACTTCGTTAATCTTCGAGTCGTACATCTTCGCTCCACTTTTACATCGCGTATTTAAATTTAATGCGTAAATGATTAAAAATTTAATGATCTTAAACAAAGTTTAATTAAACACTTACCAAACTAAAAATTTAATAGTAGCAATCCAAGTAAATCATTTTTATTTAGAATTGTATTCAATAAAAACGTAGATTTTTACCTAAGTGCTCATTCACAATGGACGTAAAACGTAAACCGTCCCGTAATCCATAAAGATAAACTACAGGTGACCAAGTCAAAGTGTTCATAATGGATATACGTAAAATTTATGTTTACGAACCAATTGCGTATGACCGTAAAGAATACGTAAAGTTGAAATATTTTCAACTTTATGTTATGGTTACGTTTATAATCTGGTGTTTTTGATTTATCAAGTTGGAGTATTTGGTAATTGGTAATGTTATTTTTTTGACGACTGACGTGATTTTTCTTTGGTTATTCTATTTTTATTATTATTTATTTATTTTTATTTCTTTGGTTATTCTATTCTTCGTCATGTAGCTTAAGTTCCAGCATTAACCTGCGATATTCTCCATTTTGCTCTCGATTTCTATTTACTGGCCTAACCCACCAACGTCTCCGATTCCTTGATAAAGGTTGATTACGACGACGTCGTATTAACAATAATAATAAAAGTTGATTCAAACTTTGACAATCCATTTTTTAATAAACAGGTTTATAAGTATAACAATAACACAGAGTAGGTGACAATTTTTGTTTACTGTAGGACAGTGATATTTAAATGACAACAAACAAAAAATTTACACATTTGACAGTTGCTAGGCATGCGCGTTGGGGTATTTCTTACGTCCATTATGAACAGTAGCCATAAAAATTAAAGCTACGTTTGATTAACGGTTACGTACGATATACGCATTACGTCCATTGTGAATGAGCACTAACTCTGAATGGATTGTAGTCTTATCGAAGACGTTATTACCTAGAGAGGGAATTGATTGCTCCTCACGATTCACGCGACAAAAATAACAATATTTGCTAAAAGTCATATCTAATAAGAAAAACGTAAAATACTATACGTATATGACAGTTAATAATTTTTTTTACAAATGGCGATCATATGATAATACGATGTAAATTAAACGTTCGCGCATGCGCATAGATAAAAAATACTTTACGGTGCAGACGTCTGCACTCTAATGTTTCCTACGAGGTCAAGCCAAGCATCAGCGGTATAGGTGTTTATACGTATATGGGTTTGTGTTGTTTGTGTTTTAAAACTATAACCTATAATTAGCAAAATACGTATTAATCATTACTAAAATATTACTGATATTAGTTACATGTGTGCGTATTTTGATCTCGGATGTAGTTTAAATATTTTATTGGACATTTATCATATAAATCAAGTCGTGCAAGGGTAAGTTAGGTTTGCGTTATGATTGCATGATAATTACGTGCACATGTTGCAGAAAATATCAATATTTCTAAATTTTAATACCCCATTTAAGAAATTTTAGAAAAAAATGTCTTGGTACTTTGCACAATTCAGTGGAAGTGTCACCTAGTTGGGTGGTTGGAAATGAGTGTTTTTGGTCCTATAATGTTAAAGGCGTGAAACTGCGTAATTGTATTATTCAAAGGGTCAATCCTGAACATAATTGGTAAATATTGAAAATGAAGATTTTGAAAAAATGTGGTAAGAGACTGATGACTGATTGATTAAATAATTTCATGCTTGCATTTCAGATGACTTTAAAGTAGCTAGCAAAAAATGTAAAATGGCAAGAGAGAGTGACAATTTAACATCAAGCTTTGAATACTCTCAAACCAAATCATCTACTCCTTTAATTGCAGACTTGGGAAAAGGTTGTCGTAGAAAAGAAACAAGGTCAGTGTAGATTTTGAATATAACAGTGGAAGTTCTAGTGGAGAAGAACAAATTGTCAGTGATGTTTCACTGCCTCAACTGCCCAATGATCCTCTTCTATTAACAAAAGACAAACAAAGTAATATTTGTCTTAAGTTAAGGTGCCTATGAAGGAATAATGTTTTTATCCTTCAGGAGACAATAACAGCCAGATAATATTACCCCAAAAAGGTAAATAGAATATACTATTGCCATTGTTGTATGGTATTGAAACAATCGTTAGTTTTGTTTAGATGCGGTAATTGATAATAAAAAACTTGAACTAGAGCCGGCAAGTAGTAATAGTAATCCAGACTTAGTCAGTCGTATCAAAAAATTTGAGGAATTGGTGGTACAAATGATAGGTAAGTTTTTAAATTTTGATTGCTTTTATTTATAATGTTGGTTCTAGATTTTCAACGACTGGTACTGCAAAACTTAAAGATTATTAGTAACCAACTAAAAGACAACAGCCAAAGCATTGACACGGTGTTGTATACTCATATTAAGGACCAGGAAGTACCTACAGAACAGGAAACACTTGAAAAATGTTTACTGTTTTTTATTGACAATATTGTAAGATATTGTTTGTTTTAAATATGTTTTACATTTTAGTATTTTGTAGGCCAAAGAATTTTCAAAAAAGGGTGGTGCTAGTGTAAAAGAACTAACTCGGGTTATAATGAAGAAGGTAATTTGTGACAAAGTAGCAGCTCTTTACAGTACTAAGGGTTTAAAAAAAATCTTACTCTATAAATTGGTGATATGTAGGTTCTATTGTATGGCCATTTTGAAATTCATTAATTTTATGTTTTAGAGTTAGTTAGATTAAACAGTTTAACTGCTAACGCTACGGAGAAAGAGATAGCAACAGTTATAAAAAAAATTTTACCTCAGGCTTCTTTTAGGGGAAAGATAAAACCTACTATGTATGTACGTATTGTCTCAATGCACAACTTTTATTTTTTACCTTTTTTTTGCAGGAATTAAATGAACTAATAAAATATTGTTACATACAATGTAATAATCATTTTGCAGTAAACATAGTTTTTGATTCCAGCTAAAATATACTAAACGTTTTTCAAACAAATTATAAATATTTCATGAATGTTATATTAGCTTTTAAAATATTTTTATAACCTTGTTTCAATATTTAATAAATATTTTATAATGTTCTACAATATCATTTTAAAATATTGAAACGTCCGAGAAATTACTTGCAAATGCAAGAGCCCTCTAGAACTGTTATCTAGTTTCTAGAAGATATAGCGAAAAGTGAGGAACGATCGAGAAGGATTCGCCGATGTCTATAAAAGCCGAAGATGGAAATCGTAAGTCAGTTATTGTCGAAACGCGAATGCAGCTGTATTAAGAAGATTATCAAGTGAAAACAAATCGTTAGCACGTGTGTGTCTACATATATAAATCGAGAATAATCGTGTATGTGATAAATAGTGTAAACAAATCCGAGGACGTTATCTTATCTTATCTTAAGTGTTATACAACGGTTATACATAAATTATAGTGTAAGTGTTTTTATTATTAGATTTAATTATTTCGGTTAATTTAAAAGTATACATATTTCTATAATAAGTAAACGTAGTTATAGTCGTTTTAAATAAATTAGTTTTTAATAAATAAATCCGTAACAGTGGCGTCAGGTGTTGAGGTATCAAACCGTTCGCGATTTTTAGTGTGAATACCATTAAGTTATTTGATATCGCACCCGTAATAAAAACATTGCGTAAATATTTGTTAAGATTCGCGATAAGCGTGTTTATTTATAAAGTTAATATAGTGTTTATTAAACTTTTTCTTTTAACAAGTGCGTGATCGCGATATTATTTAAATTCGTTTTAGTGGTTTAATATTAATAAGTGGATAGTTATTAAATTTTGTGTTATATAAAAACTGCATTTTAAAAAGTAGTGTATTTAAACTTTATATTCGTGTTATATTTAAATTTATGCCGGTGACGCGTTCGCAAACAGTTAAAATGGATGCAAAGCTATTTGAATTTCTTGAATCAATCAAAAATAGTCAGGAATCGATGAATAGAAAAATGGAAGAAAATTCCCAGAAAATGGAAGAAAATTCAAGAAAAATGGAAGAAAAGTTTTACGAAAATTCTCAGAAAATTGAAGAAAAATTATTTGAAAATACCCAAAAGATAGAAGAAAAATTGATGTAAAATTCTAGACGTTTAAAAGAAGAAATACAAACGAGCATAGAAAATCAAATAAAAAGTGTTCAAGAGGAAACCCAAATAGATATGTTAAATTTAAAAGAAGAAATTTGCGAATCTATGAATGACAAAATAGAAGCAGTAGGGGATAGAATGAAACTGCTTGAAGAAAGAATGAACCAAATGATTTGTCATGGTGAAGGAAGCGTCACGAGTGAAGATTTAATAATGGACCATCGAGAAGAAAACACTCATAAATTCAAAGTTGTACCTCCGAATTTTGATGGTAAAGTTCCATGGTCAACCTACTACAAGCAGTTTGAAGCCGCAGCTACTGCTAATGGTTGGAGCAACAAGCAGAAAGCGACGTCTTTAATAGTGTCCTTACGTGGAGAAGCGCTGGGAATTTTACAAACTGTTCCGGACCATCTGCAAGAAAATTACGAACTCTTAATATCACGATTAGAAATGAGATATGGGGATGCTCATCTTCAACAAGTATACCAAGCTCAAATTAAAAGTCGGGTTCAGAAAGCTGCCGAAAGTCTTCAAGAGTTTGAGGCTGACATCGCTAGATTAACACGGCTTGCGTATCCTACAGCACCGGATACCTTCCTGGAGCAGTTAGCTATTCAAACTTTCGTAGATGGCCTCCGAGACAGCGAAACACAGCAGACCCTCCGGTTAGCTCGACCGAAGACGTTAGATAACGCATTAACCCATGCTCTGGAGTTCGAGGCGGCGAAACAAACGTCGCACCGAGGCAGCCATAAGCTCCGTTGTGCTGCAGAAGTATCCTCGCACACAGAAGAAAGCATTGAAGACATAGTGCAACGGGTATTTCGGGAACGAGAAGCTCGAGGAAGAGAACTGACGTGCTGGAGCTGCGGAGAAGTGGGCCACGTACGACGCCGTTGTACTAAGCCCAAAAGAAGACCAGAAGAGCGTCCGGAAAACTAGAACGGGTCGACCAAATGGGGCGAAAGTCGACCTCAACGAGCCATGCCCCGGAGATTACCATCCAAATGGCATCGCCTAGGGAGCAATTGCATAGCATTTATCTCGATGGCAAGATCAATGGAAGAAGCGTCCAGTTACTGGTTGACACGGGAGCGACAAAGACCATCATTCGTCCTGACATGTTATTGGAAAACGAGAAGACATCACCAGTAACAGTACGACTTCGAACGGCGACGGGCGACGAAATACCTACTCACGGACAAGTCAAAGTAACCATTGGTTTGGAAAATGGAGTACTCGACCATCAAGTACTGGTAGCCGACATCACGGAAGAAGTTATCCTGGGAATGGACGTGATAAAGAAGTATGGGTTCCATTTGGATATGAAGAACGATGTCCTGAAGATCGACAATGAAGAAATTCCTTTTCATTCGTCAGAGAAGGCAGCCGTGCGAGTCTTGTTGAGTGAAGACGTGATTCTGCCTGCAAGGACGGAAAGTGTGGTGATGGCACGCCTAGATGGAAATCTCCGGGAAGGCTACATACGCGCGATTGAACCAATGGAAGGCGGTTTAGTTGAAAAGGGACTACTCGTTGCCAGAACCTTAGTACAAGTAAAGAAGACGATGCCAGTAAGGATCTTAAACATCAACTCAGATCCTGTAACGTTGAAAAAGAAGACCGTGGTAGGCCAATGCACGCCAGTATCACAAATTGTGAGATGCGTGAAGACGAACGAAGATACGCCGCCGAAGAAGTGTCCACAACATCTATTGAACATTCTTACCACCAAATGCCAAAACCTCAGCCAAGACCAGCTGGCTAAAGTTAAAGTGTTGATCCAAGAGTACCAAGATGTGTTCGCGCTGGAGAGTGGTTCCAAAGGAAGAACTAACGTGGTGAAACATAAAATTAATACCGGAGACGCTCGACCGATACGACAACATCCACGCAGACTTCCTTTGGCGAAAAGAGAAGAAGCCGAACAAATAATTACGGATATGGAGAGAGAAGGCATGATTGAACCTTCAAGTAGTCCATGGGCATTCCCAGTGGTACTCGTGAAGAAGAAGGATGGATCAACGAGGTTTTGCGTAGACTACAGGCAGTTAAACGACGTGACCAAAAAGGACAGCTACCCTTTACCCAGAATTGACGATACGCTAGACACCCTGTCAGGATCCCAGTGGTTTTCTACGTTAGATTTAAAGAATGGATACTGGCAGGTAGAATTAGAACCCAAGGATCGTGAAAAAACAGCTTTTACGATCGGAACTGGTTTGTGGCAGTTCACTGTAATGCCCTTCGGCCTGTGTAACGCTCCTGCAACGTTCGAGCGTTTGATGGAGACCATCTTGCGCGGATTGTCTTGGAAGACGTGCTTGGTTTACCTGGACGACGTGATCGTGGTTGGAAGGTCGTTTGAAGAACACTTGAGCAACTTGAAGGAAGTGTTCCAGCGATTACGTGGGGCTAACCTCAAACTGAGCCCAAAGAAGTGCCACGTATTTAAGAAGGAAGTCCAATACCTTGGCCACGTCGTATCTAGAGATGGAGTGAGGGCTGACCCAGACAAAATCCGAGCAGTGCAAGCATGGCCAAGACCAATCGACAAACATCAGGTCCGAAGTTTCCTTGGGTTGTGCACTTATTATAGAAGATTTGTACCCGGATTTGCCAATATTGCCAAACCATTAACAAAATTAACTGAAGAAAAAGCAGAATTTAGATGGAATGAAGACTGCGAAAGTTCTTTTAATCAACTAAAACAAGCCCTAGTCACTTCGCCGATTTTGAGTTATCCAAGAGAAGATGGAAAGTTTGTTTTGGATACCGACGCAAGCAATCTGGCCATAGGCGCGGTCCTTTCGCAGATTCAAGATGGACAAGAAAAGGTTATCGCGTATTTTAGCAAGGTTTTGTCCAGGCCAGAAAAGAATTATTGCGTCACTAGGAGGGAGCTGTTAGCAGTCGTTAAGTCCATCGAACATTTCTACAAGTATTTGTATGGACGAAAATTTTCACTGAGAACAGGCCACGCCGCTTTAAAATGGCTTCTGCAGTTCCGTAACCCAGAAGGACAAGTGGCAAGATGGATCGAGAGACTGCAAGAGTATGACTATGACACAGAACACCGTGCCGGAAGCAGTCATCGAAACGCTGATGCCTTGTCCAGAAGACCATGTCCGGCGGACTGCAGCCATTGTTCGCGACTGGAAGAAAAAGTCGAATGTCTCCGGAGAACTGCTATGGTTGATGATGAGTGGGAACCTGAGCAGTTACGTCGCGAACAAGAAGACGATCCTGAAATAAGACTACTCCTGGACTGGAAAGAAAGCGGCCGACGACCAACCTGGGAAGAAGTGAGTGCTTTGGGCAAAAATATCAAAGCGTACTGGGCGCAGTGGGACTCCTTGATAGTAGAAGACGGTCTTCTTAAGCGATCCCTAGAAAGTGCCGAGGGCACGGGAAACAGACTACAGCTGGTAGTGCCGAAGAGCAGGGTGACCGAAGTGTTGAAGCATCTTTACGATGGGACATCAGGAGGACACTTTGGCATTAAGAAGACGTTGGGTAAAGTGCGAGAACGATTCTACTGGATGAACTGCAAAGAGGACGTCATGAAATGGTGCCGTAAATGCATAGTCTGCGCTTCAGGAAATGGTCCAGCGAGAAAGCGCAAAGCACCCATGAAACAATACAACGTAGGAAGCCCTTTGGAAAGAGTAGCGATTGACATCGCAGATCCGTTCCCAGAATCCGATTCGGGAAATAAATACATCTTGGTGGCGATGGATTATTTCACAAAATGGACGGAGGCTTACGCCATACCCAATCAGGAAGCAGCTACAGTCGCAGACGTATTAGTAAAGGAGTTTTTCTGCCGGTTTGGAGTTCCGTTGGAATTACACTCCGATCAAGGCCGCAATTTTGAGTCTGGGCTGTTTCAAGAAGTTTGCCGACTGTTAGGAATTAAAAAGACTAGGACAACGCCTCTCCATCCTCAGTCTGATGGCATGGTTGAACGGATGAATTGAACAATGGGCAAGTACTTAGCCAAGGTAGTGTCCGAACATCAAAGAGACTGGGATCAGTACTTGCACCTCTTCTTAATGGCGTACCGATCATCCGTTCACAAAAGCACAGGCCAAACATCATCCTGTGTCATGCTCGGTCGTGAGATAAGATTACCATGCGATCTTCAATTTGGACGAAGACCGGAAGAAGAAGTCGCTGGAGAAGATTACGTCAGCAAGCTGGCAAAGAGGCTAGACGAAGTACATGAAGAGGTTCGTAAAAACACACAAATTGCCAGCGACAGGATGAAAACAAGATACGACGTCAAGGCGCAAAATGGTGGGTTTCAACCTGGCGATATGGTCTGGTTGTATAACCCTCAAAGGAGACGTGGTTTGTCGCCGAAGCTGCAAAGGCAATGGGAGGGCCCCTATGAAGTCGTGCAGCGTATTAACGACGTTATATACCGCATCCGAAAACCGCCCAGAGGCAAGCCAAAAGTGGTCCACGTCGATCGTCTAGCCCCGTTTGCTGGCGATAACCACAATCCGCAAGTTCAGGTCCGAACCAGAGTAATAAGTAGCAGAACCAGGAATCCAATCGAAGAAATGGAGTTCGAAAAGTTTATGAACTTATACGGAGGTTCTGGAAAAGCTAGGTTCGTAGTTACCACCGAGGAACAACAATACCTGTTCCAGACACAAAAAGATTACGCCATCGCACATTGCGTGAGCGAGGAGCTTGACATGTCCAAAGGGGTTGCAGTCGTGTTTAAAAAGAAGTTTGAACAGCTAGATGAATTACGAAGACAGCAACCGGCAGTCGGAAAGGTTTTAGGACTACGTGGTGACGGACGCTTCGTTTTCTATCTGGTCACCAAGAAATACTCACGTGTCAAGCCGTTATACAAAGATCTGTGGCGAACATTATGGAGTCTCAAGAGACAAATGGAGTTCCATCATGTTAAGAAATTGGCAGTACCCAAGCTTGGTTGTGGCTTAGACCAACTGAATTGGAGGACAGTTCGAAACATGTTGGAGGTCGTCTTCCGAGGAACAGGCATTCAAGTGTTGGTCTGTAGTTACCAACCGAGGAGAGTATTGGGTCAGGAAAAGTCCATTGACTGTTACTTTTATGGTCAAGGAAGTTGCCGAAATGGAAGAAGCTGCCGCTATCACCACGATCCCTTTTACCGGTGTCGCATCCAGTCTCCTGTTCTGGGACAGAACAGTCCTAAGAAGGGGGCAGTGAAACGTCCGAGAAATTACTTGCAAATGCAAGAGCTTTCTAGAACTGTTATCTAGTTTCTAGAAGATATAGCGAAAAGTGAGGAACGATCGAGAAGGATTCGCCGATGTCTATAAAAGCCGAAGATGGAAATCGTATGTCAGTTATTGTCGAAACGCGAATGCAGCTGTATTAAGAAGATTATCAAGTGAAAATAAATCGTTAGCACGTGTGTGTCTACATATATAAATCGAGAATAATCGTGTATGTGATAAATAGTGTAAACAAATCCGAGGACGTTATCTTATCTTATCTTAAGTGTTATACAACGGTTATACATAAATTATAGTGTAAGTGTTTTTATTATTAGATTTAATTAGTTCGGTTAATTTAAAAGTATACATATTTCTATAATAAGTAAACGTAGTTATAGTCGTTTTAAATAAATTAGTTTTTAATAAATAAATCCGTAACAATATTGTACACATGTGCAGAAGTGGGACATTTAAACGTTTACACAATATTTGTACAATGTTATCCAAATAAATTTTAATGTTTTCATAATATTTAAATATTGACATTTATATGTTTTACTAACATTATAAAAATTTGGATGTGCTGTCTGGGAAACAACGAATTAAATTCAATTAAATTAATTAGATCAATTATACCGCGAATTAAATCGAGAATAAAACCCGCGAATTAAAACTGCAAAAACCTTTAATTAAATCTGTGGATCAATTTTGATTCGCGGGGTGTAATCGGCGGTTTGATCCACAGATTTGATTGGCAGTTCAATTTAATTATTGCTCCAGGCGCCCGCGGTCCGCTAATTTAATATATGATTTTTGGAATCAAATTTTAAATTAACAGAATTACTCTCATTCATTGGGACTTAAACTGCAACTCGAAATTTGATACCAAGCATGCTAACGTGGTCACAACTGGGTTTGAACTGTAGTGACTTTTCTAGTTGTACATGCATATACAACAAAGCTAGCCACTGGAGGGTAAACGTTGTTTGAAACTTGTATTTAACTGATTTTAAGGGCGATTAGTCATTTTAATATTGGATGTTTTACCCTGATGTTATTGAATAATTACAAATGGAAAGAATCTATTATTGTTCCACTGCATAAAACAGGCTCTAAGTCACAAGTACAAAATTACCGCCCAATAGCTTTACTTTCAGCCTTCTCCAAATTATTTGAACAGATTATATATACCAAATTATACTCTCATGTTAATCCGTCAATCAATGTAGCACAACATGGTTTTGTGAACAAAAAAAGCACAATAACAAATCTGCACGTATTCACTCAACAAATTTATCAAGCATTAGAAAAAAAAGAGCAAATTGACGTTATTTACACAGATTTTAAAAAAGCATTCGATAAAGTTGACCACGATATCTTGTTAAGAAAACTAGCAGATTGGGGTTTGTCACACAATATGTTATGTTTTTTTGGTTCATATCTAAACTCGAGATCAAGTTATGTTAAATTTGACGGAAACACATCCAGCAAATTCGAGCCAAATTCGGGAGTACCACAAGGTTCCAACCTGGGCCCTTTGTTATTTATATTTATTATATTTATTAACAATCTGCCAGATGTCTTACATTTCTCTGAGTCACTGCTTTTTGCTGATGACTTAAAAATATTTCGTACAATCAGATCCAATATTGACTGCCTAAAACTACAAAATGACATAGATTGTCTTTATAATTTGACTTCCGTAAATAAACTATCGCTAAATATAGAAAAATGCTCAGTTTTGTCATTCACTAGATCTAAGACACCTATATCTTATAGCTATATGATCAACGATGTAATTCTTAATCGTAATTATTATATCAAAGACTTAGGAGTACTCTATGATTCATCGTTAAATTTTAAACGTCACATTGCAAAAACACTATCTAATGCTTATAAGTCTCTAGGACTTCTTATACGTCAATCAGTCACGTTTCAAAATATAAACACTTTAGTAATGTTATACTGTACATTAGTCAGGTCAAAGCTTGAGTATGCATCAACCGTTTGGCACCCACATTCAATCACTCTAATAAAAAACATCGAGAAAGTTCAAAATAAATTTTTAAGAATCTTATACAAAAAACGATTTGGCATCTATCCCGATTACCATTCAGTGCGTTCAGTCTGGTTAAGATACGCATTTGAAATACAAAGTCTCAATAATCGCAGAAACATCTCCCTCCTTAAATTTGGATTTAAATTGTGGAATTTTATAATTGATGAAAGCTACCTTCTTTCTCTAATGTTGTTAAAGGTGCCTTCAAGACCGACCCGAACTAATGCCACTTTTCAAGTAAATCACGTTAATTTTACTTACCACGCACCCCTCCTATGTATGTTACGATTATTGAACAAAGTACTGTTAGTTACTGATACTGACCTAGCCAGTCATAAAAAATTCACAAAGGATATCGAGAATTATTTTAAATACGACTAAAGTTTAGGTTAGATTGCTTTTAAGGCTCTACCTTTACAATTACCTTTACAATTATTGTAATTATTACTTTTCTTGTAATTACCGTATTTTTCTTTTTATATTTAGTTTAGCTTAGTTACTTGCGGCAAATTTTCTGTAGTTCTATTTGATTTTATCATCCTTGTAATTAGTCTTAATGACTGTTTGGATGTTTAAATAAATAAATAAATAAATAATTGTTTAATTATTTTGGGTGTTGCGTATAAAAAATTCAAAATAATTTAATCATTGTTTGTTGTTTAGTAATTATTTATTTGAAAAGCAGCAATACACAAATTTATACAACTATTATACTTGAAAACAAGTTCCTACTGGTTTTAGTTTTCTGAAAAATGAACCGATGTGTAAGTCTTTTTCAGATATATTACAATTTAGGGTGATTAGTTATTTTAAATTGTAATAGTTCCCATTAACTGTAAAGTACAAACCTATAACCACAAATAGTACTGAACAAGGGTTACAACTCTACGCAGTAAAGTTAAAACAATAGGTGAAACTAACTTTATAATATAACACAATGGTGACACAAAATTACACACGAGTGCTTAGTTTATTTGAAAAGATTTGCAGAATTATGATACAACATAATTACTTCAACACAATGATGTGTAATATCTCTTTCACCATTGGGCATTGACTGACCATTAGTATTGGTAGGTCGGCTAGACCAGGTTTCGGTAACAATTTTGAAATGTTGCGGTACACTAATATGTAAATATGTTTATCTTACAATCAGAAGTATTTTGCGTCGGTAAAATTAAAGCCAACGTAAAATAAAATTATGCCTAGCGCAGAACCGTAACTTCAAAATATGTCTAAATTTACAGTTTATTTGGTTGTTTTTATAACCTTTTGCTGTATACTATGTGTAGCCGTTGATTCCGATTTTTAAGTACTTTTTAGCAAGAGAAAATTGGAGGCCTTTAAGTGTACGAGGACCGGAGCAAAGTGCCCCAGTTGCACACTCTCTGGGCGGCCCTAAAGCAGTGCAAAACTAATAGCAGTACTTAATGCTTCTGTTGGCATCTTCTTAGTACAGTGTACGCCGCTTAATATAACCAGGTTAAGATCTGGGGTTTTTCATAACAATAATCGAATGATAACAATTTACAAAGTTTAAAAAAAAAAGATTAATGTTTATTGTTTAGAAAGCAGTAAATACACTAAAAGAAAAAGTGACGTAGAATCAATGTAAATGTACATTGAATCAATGAAAAATGTACATATTATTCATCCGATGAATGGGTACATCAACACAATGAATCTGTTACATTAGATTAATGTACTAAAACATTGAATCTGAACAAGAATGTGTACATCAAGACAATGTATTATTACTTTACTTGAATGTACATGATTCATTAATTTCGTGTACCAACATTCTTGAATCAATCAAACAGGCGTATATTGTAAAAATTCAGATACAAAATTTATACGAAATAGATTATTGTTAATGTATTAAAGCAAACTTGAGAATGAAATTAATAATATAAACAGAAATTATGATTACTAAAAACAGTGTTTTTTCTATGCAGTAGCTATGTCCGGCCCGTTCTTAAATAAAGTGATAACATTACCCGATTGATAACATTATATGCGATTCCGATAAGCAGCGTGCACTGTATATTGTTCTAATTCATTTCATATGGGTCTGGTAAACATTTAAAACAAACAATTGAATAGCGTTATCACTTCACCAACGTGATTACAAAAAAAAATCCAACTATTATGCTTAAATTATAAAAATTGCTTTTTAAATGCATTATCAAAAATGTAACAGCATTTTATTAAAAAAAAGAATGTTATATAGTATGTATTTTTAAGTTTTCTACAAACGCACAATTTAGCTTCAATAGAGATAACGAATAAAGCAGGTTCGTGTAGCAATTTGCAGCAAAAATTATATTTGAACTGTTTCCACAGTTTATTTGTTTTGTTATTATGTTATTTTTATGACCTAACAATTAATTACTTTGCATTCAGGTGGTAAAAATGGATTGATATCATGAGCATTAACAATATTTCGTTTAGGTATTTAGTATCATAAATTTTCTAAATCTTAAATCTAAATCGAGTGATTATCATTGTTGAGAAATTGGTTTGGATTGATCGCTGATTCTTCGTTTTATATCTTTTCTGCAACTTGACACCACGTGGCACCATTTAAGAATAATTTTGCTTCTTTTAACTCGTATTATTACGTAAATAAATAAGATGCTACTTGAGTGTAATAGTACACTTACTTTTATTTCATTATTTACACTTAGTTTAATATAAAAATAACTTGCATTGGCTTTTAACATGAATTGGAATGTAATGTCGTGTATGATACAGCGATAGACCAAAGGGAAGTGTTGGATTTTTACCCACCGGCATCCCTTGCGTTCTCAGCCTTGAAATCTCATGATTTCAAAATAATATCTTAAAACTAATCTTAAATAAAGATAATAAATTGTAAAGGAAAAAGACATTTTACACTTAAGCTAAATTGGCAAAACACATAATTGATGAACAGATCGCTTCAAAACATGCCCGTTGGGCAATCGAACAGTCACTGAACGTATTACGCTGTCATCAGAGGAATGAATATGCACAACTCTTGCAATGCACCACTGCAATGGAGATGCATTCTTGTCCTTTAGCAAAACCAGAGAATTTTATTTTATAATTTCTGGTAACCGTTGAAACCATTTGACACGCCTTTGCAATTCCGAGACAACTTCAAGACTCCATCTTTTCCAGAATAACTGGACTTGCTTCTGTATTTTCTCATATATTACAAGATGATTATCAGAGATGGCGGCCAGATTTGAATCAGGTATTTGATATAAAGGTTTGCCAATAAGAAAATGGGCTGGAGTTAAAGGTGTAAACTCCGACGGATCGTTGGAAAGGGGTGATAGGGGTCTGGAATTTAAAACTGCCTCTATCTGAATTAATAAGGTGTTAAAATCTTCATAATTTAAATGCACGTTTCTTAGTAATTTACTTAAATGCGTTTTTACCGCCTTAACGGCACTTTCCCACATACCACCTTGGTGTGGATTTTGTGGTAATATAAATTCCCACCGAATACCTTGATCTGTAGAAAAATTAACAAGAATATTCTTTAATTCTTTTGATTTTAGAAATAAGTAAAGTTCTTTTAATTTGTTTGCAGCACCAACAAAATTTTTTCCATTGTCCGAAGAAAAGGAAATCGGTTTGCTTCTACGGCCAATAAAACGTCTTAGTACTGCAATAAAAGCATCAGTAGATAAAGATGTAACTAGATCTAAATGAATGGCTCTAGTTACCATACATACAAAAACGCAAATATACGCTTTTATTAATTTAGCCCCACGTAATTTTTTGTCTTTTATTAAGATAGGACCAGCGTAATCTACGCCTACGTGCGAAAATGCGGGATTTTTGAAATCCAAACGTTTTTTTGGCAAGTCGCCCATTAGAGGTTCATATGATCTGGGTTTGGCACGAAAACATTTAATGCAGTCGTGGACCGTGTTTTTAGAAAGAATTCGACCTGAGATCGGCCAATAACTACTTCGTATAACCGCCAATAACTGCTGTGGACCACAATGCAAAAGTGTGACGTGGTAATGTTGAAATAACAAATTGGTAAGATCATGTTTTTTAGGAAGTAGAATTGGAAATTTTTTGTCGTATGAAAAGTCGGAGTTTCTTATTCTACCACCAACTCTTATAATTCCTTCATCATCCAAAAATGGGTTTAGAGATATAATGTTAGATGGAGAAGTTAAGGGTTGACCCTTTTTTAGGATTTTTACTTCACGAGAAAACGATTCTCCTTGACATAACCTTATCAAAGTGTGTAAAGAATTATTAAGTTCTAAGCTAATTAAACCGCTGCAACACCGTGACGACATTTGCATTGTACAATTTTGCTTGAAACGAAAAATCCAGGCAACTACACGTATTAGTCTTGTCAAAGAAGAGTATTTGTCGATAAAAGTAGAATTTTCAATGTTTAATAAAGTTGAAACAGTACCAAGCTTTGATTTAAGCTCCAAAACAGAAAAATTTTCAGAATGTTGATTTGAATTTTTTGGCCATGAATCCTGAGAAAAATTTAAAAATGATGGTCCATGCCACCAAAGAGAATTTGACATTAATTCTACTGCAGATATCCCACGAGAGATTAAATCTGCAGGGTTTTCTTTGGAAGGAATGTGACGCCAGTTTTCTGGGTTCGAAAGCTCTTGTATTGCTGCAATTCTGTTTGCTACGAAAACATTGTATTTGTTCGGCGCGGAGTTAATCCAGTTTATGGCTATAGTGGAGTCTGACCAATAGTATATATTTTGAAAATTAATGGTAATTGAATCGGTAACTTTTTTAACTAATTGCGATAATAATAGTGCAGAACATAACTCTAGCCTTAGAATGGTTGTAGTACGCAATGGAGCTACACGTGATTTGGAACATAGTAACTGAGTACAATGATTAGCCTTACGATCTGTAGTTCTAATGTAGATACAAGCACCAAATGCCTTAGAACTACTATCACAAAACCCGTGCAATTCCAAATAGTCGACATTAGTTTTAATCACACATCTTGGAATTTGCAAATTACTTAAAATAGGTAATTCTGTTTTATACAGTTGCCATTGAGAATTGACATTTTCAGGAATGCTTTCATCCCAAGACAATTTTAATTGCCATAATCTCTGAATTAAAATTTTTCCTACAATAATAAATGGAGCCAGTAACCCTAAGGGGTCAAAAATCTGAGAAACCATTGAAAGAATTGCCCTTTTGGTATTGTTGTAGCAATGAAAATTATCAGGAACGTTGTATAATAGATAATCTGAGGTAGCATTCCATATTAACCCAAGAGTTTTCGCTTTTTCACGCTCGCCCAAAGGAATAGTTTGAAAATTCGAATTATCGTTGGTTTCCGTACCTATAACGTCTAGACCATTGGATAAAAATTTTCTTATTCTTAATCCTGCGGTATTTAAAATGGTAATTAATTGTTCCTTGATTTTTATAACTTCTTCGATGGTATCCCCTCCAGTTAGAAGATCGTCCATGTAAAAATCGGATTTTAACGCTAAAGAACCACTAGCAAATGTACCGGAATTGAGTTCTGCAAGATGTTGCAAACATTTGGTTGCAAGATAGCTAGCGCTAGAAGTTCCGTATGTAATGGTTTGAAGTTCATATGTGTCTATAATAGTATGTGGATTATCTCGCCAAAGAATCCTTTGCAATTTTCCTTGCGGAGGATGTATTAATACTTGACGATACATCTTTTCAATATCGCCCACTAAAACAATCTTGTGCTGACGAAATCGTAATAATATCGAAATTAGATCATCTTGCAGTTTAGGACCCACAATTTGGGTATCATTGAGAGAAATATTTGAGCTAGACTTGGCACTACCATCAAAAACTACCCTTAATTTAGTAGTCAACGAATCATTTTTAAGAATTGCATGGTGAGGCAAGTAAAACGGAGTTACACTTGAAAGAGGAATTTGAGTTTTAGCACCGTAAACTGTAATCAATTCTGATTGCTCGTCTTCTTTTTGGTCAACGACCTTTCTCATGTGTCCTAATGCAATATATTATTTTATAAATTTGCTGTATTCGGAATGCAAACTAGAGTCTGCTAGAAACCTTTTTTCAAGTTTTAGAAAACGTTCAGTGGCGAAGACCTTGGAATCGCCTAATAACGATAGAGATGAATTGAAAGGTATCGAAACGGAATAACGACCATCGGATGTTCGAGAAACAGTATTTATAAAATGCTCCTCACAAAATCTTTCCGTTAAAGATAACGTAGATAATCGATTTTGAAGTTGCACTTCCTCTAACTTCCAAAACCGCTGAACGCTGTCGTCCAAAGAATCACTTATTTGACTATAATTTTGATTTAAATCGCAAGGGACCAGAAACTACCCATCCTAATAAGGTTTTTTGTAAAGTGGGTTTATCTTTACCTAAGGCTATTTGACCGATGCTTAATAAGTTGTAAAAATTACTAGCACCAATAAGAATATCAACTGGCTGCGATTTATTGAAATTACTGTCAGCCAATCTTATGTTTTCAGGAACACATAGTTGTGATTTGTCGAATGAACTAGCAGGCAGATTTTCCGAAATTTTTGGAATGACGAGACACTGCAAACAAGTTTGAAAAGAAGATGTTAATGATGATATTTGAATTTGTACCATAAAGTTTGATTCGACTGCACAAGAATTTATACCTAAAATTTTAGTATGCGTTGCATATCTTTTGAGTTGTAATTTACCAGCTAGCTCTTCTGTAACAAAATTTACGTGACTACCGCTGTCTAAAATAGCTCGAGCATTAAACCACTTGTTGTTAGCACCTCTTATCTTGAGATTTGCTGTAGAGAGAAGAACGTCCGGAAGAGCAGGGCTAAATTGCGAAACGGAGAGCGATGTGTGTCGTGAATTTTCGAGAACTACGACTTCGTTAGAAGTTTCACTATTTGATGAAGTTTCTGCCCTTTCATTAGATTCAGAACTTGTATTCAAAATTTGAGTAAAATGCAAAAGAGTATGATGCCTCTTACGACATATTCGACAACCATACTTAGAATTGCAAGTATTTTTGTTGGAATGTCGTAAACAATTCTTACAAAGACGCAATGCACTTGCCTTGTCGAATTTTTCTTTAACTGAAAGCTGTAAAAACTTAGGACATTGCGCAATAAAGTGATCGCCGTTACAATTTTGGCATAAAGTTTGTGAAACAATTAAGGAATGTGGTTGTTGTAATTTATTAAATGCATTAGTATTATGACTACTACCATGTCCTTTTTGATTTGCTTCTATTTCCTCTAAAAGTTGACAATGTTGTTTTAAGAAGTCATTTATATCGTCCAGCGTCGGAATAACATTAGATTTAAATTCGGTAAATTTTGATTTGGTTTTCGTGTCAAGCTTAGACATTATAATATAATAAATAAACGATACACAATCATTTACTGGAACGGATAAATTTTGCAATGCGCGTATATGTCTAGAAAATTCGTCATAAAGTTTTCTCAGTTCTGCCCCGTTAGCTTTTATTATAGATTTTATGTTAAAAATCCCCTTGATATGATTAAGAATAATTAATTTAGGGTTGTCATATCGTTCGCAAAGCAAATCAAACGCGATTTTATAATTTTCGGCCGACGGTTGAATATTTGAAATTGTATGAGCCGCTTGACCTCGAAGACTACCCTTCAGGTAGAGAAATTTCTCAATGTCGTTCAATCGTGCGTTATTGTGAATAAGCGCGATAAAAGTTTCGTGATATGAATTAAAAGCTGTATAATTACCATCAAATGATGGCAGCGAAATTTTTGGTAATTTTGCATTTGCACCATTCCCGTTATAAGAAGCATTTAAAAATGTGGTAGGTGTAGAAGTAGAAATGGGTTCAGAAATTAATTCAGCTCGTGTAGTGAGATCAACGTACCTGTTGTAAAATGTTTCGTACTCTACTAAATCTTCCATATCTGCAGACAAAACTTCGATTTTAAGACAAACATCGTCGTATTTTTCAGGCAAATTTTTAATACCTTCTATATGAATTCGTAATTTTTTAAGAAATACTGTGTCCATTACAACTTCGGACAACGAGTTTAAAAATGATTCAAAATTATTTAATTTTGCTAAAAGTGCACGCCCACTGGCTAATAAGAGTTTGACTTCCTTTTCTTTTGCCATTGTAAAATGAGTTAAAATACGTAATAACAATACAAATGTACCTAAATATTAGATTTGAACGTTTACTCGCTTCAAATCAGTAATTGAAAGAATACCCTAGAAAAATTGACATTTAAAGTTTTAAGAAAATGTGGCAAAATGCGCAATTTGGCAAAAACACCATTAAGTAATTACTTTAAACGTCTGATACTTTGTGGGTTTTCAGAATGAAATAGTTTTTTTTGTAAATAAATGTACGATTGCAATTATAGAAATTATAATCATAAAGGCAGTTCTAATTGCATACGAACAGAAAAAGGGATGGAACGTAAGGAGTTTGACTCACCCTGGCCTTGTCGTGTGATTATCGTTAATAATAATAATAATAAATGTGTTTATTGTGTTAACAAAGTTACACAAAAGGGTAGTGTTCGACTTAAAAGCCGTTCTTCCACACTCCCTTATTAGCTTAGAAAAGAAAAAAAAAAGGTAACTATACATATAGGAATATAAGCAAAAAGAAAAACTTAAAATGTAACATACAACAAAAAAAAATTTCTTTTTCTACAAAAAAAAAAACTTAAATGATATTCCGTAAATTATCTATAATACAAAATCAACACAAAGTATTTTTTTTTTACTACAGAAACATATATATATTTTAAGTTGTTAATTTACTAGACTTTAAAAAAAACTTTCTACTATTACAATAATAATTGCTTAAGTGCAGTACGAAAACTATTTTTGGAGAGAGGCAACAAATTTAAAATCTGATTCAACAACTTAGGAGCACAATACGCGAACGAACCTTCATATTTAACAGTTTTGTGCGTTGGTATGTTATAAGTATTAAATCTAACATTTTTAGAGTGCACATCAGAACATAAAGATAACAAACTGTATAAATAATTAGGTTTTTGACCGTTTATTAATTTATATAATAACATGCCTAACATATACTTATGTCTATTTTCTATATTTAGTTCGTTACTAATGTTTAAAAATGGACTTATATGACTACGATAATTTAAGCAATAAACATATCTCATGCAAGAATTTTGAATTTTTTGCAATTTGTATTTGTTGTTGTTAGTTAAAAAATTATAGTAAACGCTATTACAATAATCTATAATAGGATAAATTACGCATTTAACTAGCATAAGTTTTGTTTTAGCGTTCAGTGAATGTTTAAATTTGTAAATAGCTTTGAGTTTATAGTAACAAGACTTAACGACTGTGTTTAAATGTTTTCCAAAACTCAGATCACTATCTATTGTAACACCAAGATTCTTGATCGATGAAACCCACTGTATGTTAGAATTATTAATTCTAATCTGGTATTCTGTGACGTCAATTTTACCAAGATTGTGAGGGCTTCCTGACACACATCGCCACTGTTTTATGCGGATTAAGACGCAAACCATTGTTTCTACAATAATCTTCATAGATAACAAATCATTGTTAATTTTATCTATTGTATTTTGAATTTCATTTGGATGGCAAGATAGATATAATTGAATATCATCAACATAAAGATGGTAGGAACAATTTTTAATACATTTTGGTAAATCAAAAGTATATATTGAGTACAAGATAGGACCAAGTATACTTCCTTGAGGAACTCCAGCTTTTAAATGTTGTAAATCTGAGACTATATCATTGTGCTTTACTGCTTGAGTGCGATTCGTTAAATAACTCGTAAACCACGTGTATGCAGACTCTACAACTCCTATATAACGTAATTTCGCTAGTAGTAGTTGAATATTTACTAAATCAAATGCTTTGCTTTGATCTAAAAGAACAATAATTGATATTTTACCGTTATCTATAGCATTGGATACGTCATTGATAATTTTTAATAAAGCAGTTTGTGTGCTATAGTTGCTTTGAAATCCTGATTGCAGTGATGGCAATATGCAGTTATTTTGCAAGTGTAAATTTAAGTTAGAAGCGACAATCTTTTCGATGATTTTTGAAATTGTTGGTAGAATACTCAAAGGTCTAAGATCTGTTAATGAGGTTGCTTTAGATGTTTTTGCTAATGGTATTATTAATGCCGATTTCCAAATATCGGGAAATACGCCTGTACTTAATGAGTCGTTTATTAACTGTATAATTGTATTTGCACAATAAGGATATATTAATTGAAACATTCTTATATTGATGTTGTCTCTACCAATTGCTTCGGATTTGATTAAACTAATTGCTCTATTTACTTCTTCTGTGCCAACTGTTTTAAACACAAATCTTGGATAAGGAGTAGTATTATAGTAGTGTTGTATTAAGTTGTTGTCAACTTCGATGTTTTCGGATAGATTTATAAAATAGTGGTTAATATCATTAGCCGTTATATCGTCAGGTAACTGAATAATATTTTTATTTGTGTAATTAAGACCCCAGCTTCTTAGTTTCTTCCAGACCAACTTTGAATTGTTGTTAGTTTGTAGTATGTGATTCATGTAAGCAGTTTTCTCTAGTTTGATAGCGTGTTTTAGGTAATTTCTTATACTAACGTAATAACGTCTTTTAGATTCTGTTTTGTGTTTAAAAAACTCATTACGCGCTTTGTTTTTTAATTTAATAATTTTTTTAATTGTGAACGTTATGTATGGAGGCAATGTTTTACGTTTTGTTAAAAGTATTTGCTTTCTAGGTGCATATATGTCAAAAGTTTCAGTTATATAACTGTTTAAGCAATCGATTCTATGGTTAATATCTTTGATGCAATTTAATTCATTCCAATTCATAGATTTTGCATATAAACCAAAGTTAGATAAATCAATATTCAATAAGTTACGATAATAACGTTTCTTACTTTTAGTCACTGGATTTTCAAGAGTGATCTGACAGTATGCCAAATCATGATCACTGACACAACATATCCACTGTTTCACACAATTCAACATGTAGTTCATTACTTACACAAATAACATCTATTAAACTTGTACTATAATTATCTATTCTTGTAGGTTTGTCACAATTTGTTTTAAACTAAAAGTTATTAACAGATTGTTGAAAAGTTTCACCTCATTACTGTTTATTTTTAACATGTTAAGATTTATGTCTCCCATTAAGACAATCGACTCCACTGCTAAATAAATACGTCCTAACCCATCGTAGAGTTCCGATAAAAAATTAGGACTATTAGGAGATCTATAAATAACACCAATTCCGATAGATTTTTGTTGAAACTTTACTTTTATCCACAACTATTTCAAGCCCTGTATCAAAATTAATTGTTTTATATAATAATTGATAGTGTTTATAGTTATTAGCCAAATAAATTCCTACACCACCACCAAGTGTGTTGGGCAGTCTAATCTAATAAACTGGTAACCAGATATAGCAACCAAATTATTAGAGTCACCTGCTTTCATCCATGTTTCTGAGATGCCCATTATGTCAAAAGTATGTTCATTTACAATATCAACAAAGTAATCAAATCCGGTGTTAATAGAACGGATGTTAAGGTGGCTAATAGTTAAAGTTAGTTTTTGACGTAGATATGGTGGGAACTCCCTTTACGTATTTGATAAAAATGTTTTGTTCGCCTTCAGATTTTCTAGTAATCAATTGCTGTTTAATTTGTTTATAATAATTTCGTTGCATAAGTGTTTCATCTAAACTAATTTGTAAATTAGGAAAATTATTTCTTATGTTTTTCTTATTCTTAATTACAGTGAGAGCGTCATATTTGTTTTGGAGTTCAATTTTTAGAGAGTCGTATTTTATTTGTGGAAATTCCAATACGGTACGCTTTAATACTGTTTATATTAATATTTGACAGGAAATGTTCTTTAAGATATCAATGGCCTTATCAATATCATTGTGTTCTTCTGAAGGTTGTAAATTATATATAATAACATTATTTGCGCGTCGTTGGCGATCATTAACTTCGTTTATAATGGATTCCATATTATTGCCTTCCGAAACCGATGCTTTAGATTTAATTTCAGTTTTCAATTCCTCCACAGTGCGTGTCAGTTGATTAATAACATTTAGTAAATGAGGTATTAATTTGCAGTTAGTGCACACAGTAGCTGTATCTGTATCTATGCTGGGATTAGCATCAATACATTTACCACATTCCCATTTAAAGCCAGGTATACCTTTAAGTAGCTCTAGTTGTTGTTTAGTTATATTAACACATCTGGCGTGATAATAAAGCGAACATGCATTACATTGCAGTCCTGGTGATTTTTGGTTGATTGCTTGTGTGCAGGATACACAACTGTTTGACATTTTTAATAATTATTACAAAACTTGTTTTAATACACTACTCGCGTTACCTTCACTTCACTTGCATTCATGTCACCAGTGCCAGTTATAATAATCTTAATTCGTCTAATGCCAGACGAATCGTCGGCGAACTGGACGCTCTATTGAATGCGCACAATGAATTATTGAAATTCTTCAAATCACACATGTACGAATTGCAAACTCTCGTTGATTCAATCAATATGGCGTAGTTACTGGTAAATAATATTGATTTTGATAATCTTCAATCCAAATCCGGCTCGAAGGACCATATGTTTAGGAATTGGTTTGGATTGATCGTTGATTCTTCGTTTTATATCTTTTCTGCAAGTTGACACCACGTGGCACCATTTAAGAATGATTTTGCTTCTTTTAACTCGTATTATTACGTAAATAAATAAGACGCTACTTGAGTGTAACAGTGCACTTACTTTTATTTCATTATTTACACTTAGTTTAATATAAGAATAATAACTTGCATTCGCTTTTAACATAAATTGGAATGTAATGTCGTGTATGATAAGCGATAGACCAAAGGGAAGTGTTGGATTTTTACCCACCGGCATCTCTTGCGTTCTCATACGAACATGCGCAGTATAATTGCATTAACAATCATAACGAAATGAATGCCACTAATTATTTCCAAATTTACCATCTCGGTCTGTTCTAATAGTTAATAATGCATCATACCATAATGTTAAGTAGATCAAAATTGAACATCAGCCAGAAATGGTAAATTGGGTTACAGAAAGAAATATACCGCACAATGAGGGTTCCACTTAATAGAATTATAGGAAATTATTAAAATTCATAAAGTAAAGCATTGCAAGTACAAACTAGATTCGTTGATGACAAACTATGGACATGCATTACTGCGTCTACCGCTATATCATCATGATTACATTAATATTGATTTATTACGTAATTTTAGTTTTTTTAAGAACTAGATTTGTAAATGTACTGTAAAATTATTGCATATATTTAACTCAATTCTAAGCTTCTAGTAATAGGGTTCCTAAGTGTGACGTAGTAACCTCCATGTTGGATCTAAACAACTTACTTAGCAACGATTGATATGAACAAAAACGTAGTATTAGTTTCAATTTCTATGGTTTCAATTTAACCTGTGTATTTCGTTTTTTATTGTTTTGGTACTTTTGTATTTGTTTAATATGGGTATGTGTTTTGCACCTGATTGTCGCCATTATAGTGAAAGCGATAATTGTAAATTTTATCGATTTCCGAAAAGGGATATTGAAAAAAATTGATACGGTAAGTTAGGTTAAGTTCGGATTATGTTTTTGGTTTATATAGAATTTTAGAAGACATGATAAAGATCCCAGTGATGGTTCAAGGATATGTAGTTGCCACATTGAAAATGGCTATCGTGAAAATAGACCAAAATTGTATGCACACAACATTGGAAAGAGGTTTCAATTTGAATCACTTGAAAAAAAGAGAAAGAACAGGTATATTAAGAAACGTATATCATATTTTCTTATTCAGGACATTTTTTCTGCAGAAAAATCATGAGTAATATGAATTTAGAAGAACCCAGTTGCAGTGGTGTTTAAGTATTAGAAACAGTGTTACCATCAGGTCAATTTTCAATGTTAATTGATGCAGAGAATTATTTTTTGGAAAAAAAGTGAGCGATCTCACAAGTATAATAAAAAAATTAGAAATTGCATTTTCCTTCAAACATATTAGCACCAATGAAGATTTGGTTAAGTTGTATACCGGATTGTCTAACAAACATGTATTTACGACATTATTTGATTTATTAATGAAGGTAGAACGCACCTATTATTCAGGCTGGAAGGTTATACTCAACCACAAGATCAACTATTTCTGACATTATATAAATCACGAATTATTACTCCATATAAGGATGTGACTTCAATGTTAAAACAAAAAGAAATGTATAGCAATTATAATCATCGAAACACTCTTAAAGGTCTTATTGGTATAGCCCCAAATGGTGTAATTACATATGTATCGGATTTGTACCCAGGATCAGTTTCAGACAAACGCATAGTGGAAAGTAGACGTGTGTTAGATGTGTTTGAACCAGGCGATTTAATTATAGCTGACAAGGGATTTTTAATAGCAGAT
The DNA here is from genome assembly GCA_035610365.1 of Aquatica leii. Classification (NCBI taxonomy): domain Eukaryota; kingdom Metazoa; phylum Arthropoda; class Insecta; order Coleoptera; family Lampyridae; genus Aquatica; species Aquatica leii. The sequence goes on from CM069432.1 coordinate 119,348,766, forward strand.
ATTTTACCACCAGGCGTATCTTTTAATATCCCACCATTTTTATTACAGCCACAATTTACGGAAGATCAGGTAATACAAACCAAAACTATTGCCCGTGCTCGTATTCATGTTGAAAGAGCTATATGTAGTATTAAAGAATACAGCATTCTTTCCCTTATACCACAAAATTTATTGTCAAAGGCAAATAAGATATGGAAGGTATGCACAGTTTTGACAAATCTTCAACTACCCTTAATAAATGAGGTTTATGAAAATTGTAATTAATAGGTATAGATAGTTTTTAGATGTATCTATATGTATTGAACATATTTCTTGTATATATGAAATAAAAATACTAAGTTTAAACAAATGGTTTTATATTGAGTATGAAAACGGATCTTATATTAACCTTATAGAAGTAGATCAATCGATTAATTATTTAAATTTGTTAAATATGCTAGAAAATTCATTAAATAGAAATTTGTTTTAAATATTTAAATTATCTGCCCAGTTCTCACTTCGTTTAATCTGTACAATTACTATTTGCGCCAGTGTCCACACAATTAAATAACACATTGCTCTATTTAATATATGCAGTTGCATTAATACAGTACGAATGATTTTTAGTAACATAATAAATAATGTAGTTGCGATCATTTTGCAGAAGTTCTGATAAATTTGCATTCCGTTACTTAAATAAACATTTGATTTCATAGCAGTGTCTCTAACTAATCCATCTGGACTTGCTACAATGAAACCACATTCATGCAACCACAACCCAGTCGTCACTACTGTTAGACCTGTTGCTGTACAAATTGCTTCTATGGCACATTTTTCATTATCACGACCCCACTGGATAGCTTTTATAGCATCTAAGTTGTATGATCCTGCAAAAATCTATGTTAACCTCATACAGTAATATGTAAATATCCTACCTGTCAATCTTTTATATAAAGAAGTACTAAATTTATTTCTTTTGCAAGAGTTCAGTATACTATACCGAATTTGCTTGCAGTTAAGCAATTTTTTTTTATTTCTAACCATAGAGGATTTGTATTCTGATGGATAGTGGCTGCTGCAACTTTTCCAATTTTACCTAGTGACTTGACTTTTTTAATAAAATATTCCATTTTTCTACTAGTATTCCTACATTCTGTAGACGAAAGAATGTTTGAAATACTACATATTATAGGTTTCCTTAATTCTGCATTGCTTAATTTTGGACCCAATAGCCAACAAAAACCTACATTTCCTCCAAAGTCTTTTAATTTATTGTAAAATTGAGATACATCCTGTTGTGTGTGAAGCGATTTACTAGGAATAAACTGACGGGATGCTGGAAATAGATCTTCTACCGTTTGTAAAGTGTTTGTTCCACTAGTTTTTTTAACTGACCAACTACATGATTTGTCCGTACTTGAAATATTGTAATGTGCAAAGAGAGCTAGTGTAGCTATATGATGACACACTACCCTACCTCCAGGACAAGCACAGTAGCTATCGATAATGTTTCTGTCATTATCCAGATTAATCTAAAATTAAAATTATTATTAAACCTTTAAATATATGCTTGATATATACAAACTGATCTAATATCTAACCTATAATCAATTTGAACGATGTTTTTATAGCAAAGAACTAACTTCTACTTTGTACAATTTATCTTTCATGCTTGGGTGAACGCTACCACTAATCTTTTTAATGTCATCGTTAAAAACCATATTTTTGACATGGCCCGATTCTACCGCATTTTCAGCACGCTCCAATAACCTCATGTCATCAATAACATAATTGTTCAACGACGATAACTTTAATACATGACTGATGGTTTGGTTTGATTATAATAATATTCACGTTTTTACACTTAATAAAATATTCAAAATACGAAAATATAATACTACTAGCTGTACCCTGCCACGCTTCGCAGTGGCACATTGTGATTGAATGGTTGACATTCGTATTAATTAATAATTGCTAGTTTTAATGTAATTATATTTATATACATTAAAACTGAGGTTAATCCAAAATAAATAATATAATTACGTCCACGTGTTAGATGTAATAAAAAAGATATAACCATTCACTTCTGTTAGAAATCCACTTGAATTATAATAAGTCTTTTTATTTTGCCTGTCAGTTAATAATATTTTTACTGTCCATCTTTGATATAAAATATAACCTCTACTTACGATTTGGTGACAGGCGCAGTTCGATCACAACACTATCACACCAAAAATTCTTGATTTAAGTAAATATTTAATTCAGATTGTATAATAATCAGAATCAGATTTTTTTTGTAAATAAACAATGTAATTGGGAACGAAATTGTTTCTCATGTGACTGCGTCATTATTATTGCGGTTGTCAGCGAGTGTTTTTCTCGCTTATGACAGATGGCGCGGTCACTGGTACACAGCTGATCGTTAAAAAAACTGTTTTCTCGCGGTCGCAGATATTTGACTGATGCAAAAAATAGATAAAAACAATCCTTGATGCGGATTTCATATCATGTTAAAATTTCAACTCAATCGGTTTTAGAGTTTTTGAAGCGTACACAAACCAACATAACATTTTTATATATATAGATTAGTAACAATCACAACAGTACAATGCTAACTTCCATTATAACCGTTGCTAGAGAAGTTGTTTAAATCCAGTTTCAAAAGTATGCCAGCTCATGACGTCAGAACTGAACAACTCTATTCTTGAGTTATATTACTGTAACGAATAATGTATATCATATTCAGATTACTACATTTGAAAAAATAAAATTGTATCTTGTTAGATACAAAAATACAGATATGGATTATTTAATTAATTCGAGTACTTTCTTTACAAACCAATTTTTCTTACTTATCAAAATTAAATAAAAACTTGTACACCTTACCAATTATGCAACTATATGTACACAACCTTAATTAGATTAGAGCTCTACTACTCTACTTTTTTTTTAATGATAAATAATACAAAGTATTAGGATATTAAAATTTTAAGTGTTATTCTGTTATAGACTATTAGAGTACGATCAAGAACGGAAGACACCAGTGCGGAAACGCATTTTTACATTAGAAAAAGATGCAGTAACGATATGAAAAGATATTGCAGTACATGCTAAAAACATTAATTGAAAATTAAGTCTGTTGTACGCTGTGCGTTGTTAATTTTCGTATATAACTTCATTGTTTTACTCTACTTATTTTACATAAGTTTTTATCAAAACAACTTTGTTATTCATATTGATCTTAAAAGTAAGTTGCTTTAATTGTTAAAGTTAAATACATTAATGAAATCATTTGTAATTTTTTATAATGTGCGAAGCAAGTACGTCTACTCCTGCAAAAAACGGCATGTGTTATCTGAGGATGCTAGAGCGATTGTTTGAAATATCTACAAGTTTTTTAGAAATACTAATTCACAAGGTAAAATATTTTTATTAGTCTAAAGATTATTTTATTTTACATGATTTTATTAGGTAATCTTTTGTATACAATTGTGCAAGTAACGGGAGTATCTAAAAGTATCGTTGTTTGTAGGAAAGGGGAAACGTACTTGATGGTATGTTTACACGATTTGTTTTTGGATCAAAAAACAGGAGATTATCATGAAGACATGAACTACATAAATTATAAAACGTAGATTGAGGACCAATTATTACCCAACCCAAAATGAAGAATTCGACAGTTTGTTTGATTTTGAGTGTAATGAAACTTAATTAACTGCTTAAAATATGTATTTTCTAATTTATGTAGCTGAAATAAATGAATTCTACAGTTTTAGAATGATACTGTAATTAGGTTATACTAACAAATTTTAAACTGTTTATTATCGATGGTTACTGTTTAAATAAAGTACTCTATTTTTTCGGTATATTAATATTCACAAATACTTCTGCATATACATTGTCTAAAGCTTACAATCATTTTAATGAAATGAGTTTTAAGCTTAATTAATCATAGTTTAAATTGCTTAAAGTTTAATATATTCACAAATGAGTACAGAATAACATAACTTTTACTATACGATTAAAAAAAAATGTTTTACAGTTTTCAAATCAAACTTAAAATAGAACACAAAGACAACAAGCTAAAAAATATACTTCTAAAATTATTTTTTTTAAGTTTTTTGAAAACTAATATTTTTAAGTTGAGCTTTACACTCTGTCGTCACGTTTCCCGCGCAGCTTGGTGTCTTCCGATATTAATCCTACTCTGGTAAGATGTTCAGTTGTTTTGCAGTACGTGTTCAGTTTAGTTACATTTATATTTATAAAACTGAATTGTTATATTAATAATAAATAATAGAATGCTAACGTTTGTTTACTTTAAAACCAAAAATGTTAATTCTTTTGCTATTAAAGTGTATAATATTCATTTTCCATATTTAATTTTCATTTTTAAAAGAAAAACTTTTGAATCAAAATAATGTGAATTTACAGATATTGATGATATTTTTGGTAATGGTTTAGAAGGGAAACCTACTTAAGCTTTCTTATAAAAGTTTCTTATAAAATTTAAAAAAATATTTTTTTTTATATTGAATTAGTCAAATCAATAAAGCAGTTAATAGAAACACGAAAAAGTATACAGAACATAACTTATTTCTTTACTTATCTGTAATTATTTTCCTAAGCATTTGTTTAATTTATAGTTACATGTTTATTTTGATCTTATTTATTTTGATTAAGGACAGACACGCTAAAAGTTTTTTATTTATAACGTTATAACATCTTTCATCCAATTCATTATCAAGAAAAAGAGTGTCAATGTTTGATGTTTCATTGTAAATTTAATCTATTTTGTCTAACATTCTATAGATTCTAATTTTTATAGGTACATTTATCTACGGATGAGTCAAAATATGTGCAAAGTACAATAACTATAAATAATAGGCATACAATAAAGACAAGTTCATATCATAAATAGGTAAAAAGTTATTAGGTGTTTAAAATTTGAAAAAAAAATATTTTTTTTATTAAGAACTTCTAAACTAATTAAATGTTAACGACTATCTTTTGAAGTTGTTATTGAATACTTAAAAACAAAAAAACTGTAAAAACTTAATGAAAATTAAATAAGGAGAAGATGGATTTTTAGAGTACCTCAACTGTTAAATCCTCTGGAATTTTTCAATCTTAAGGTTTTTTTTATTTAAAAATTATGTTTAACAGTAAATTTTATTCGCAATTTTTGTTGTTTCTTGTAAAGTTTTCGTTAAACGCATCGTTTTGCTTAGAAAAATAAAAAGGTAAACCTTTTTTCTACTACAAGCATGCTGTGTACAAAATTTGACAAATAAAATTAAGAAGTTTAACTAAATAAAGGTTATAGAGTCTGTAAAATAAAGTTTGTTTTTGTGAACCTTACCATGAATAAGTTTTCAAATTCAGAATGAACTGAATATGATCATGATTTATAGTAAGTATGATGGTAATGCTGCGGCGACAGTCAGACGTTACGCACTGCGCCCTAATCGTGCTATACCGAATAGGTAAGCAAAAATATTGCATACTTTTAGAAAACGTTTCAGCTGTTTGAGAAAACATTAAGAGAATATGGATCTTTCAAAAAACGCACTCAAGAGATGTTATTTCTTTTTTTGAAGAAAGAATATTGAATGGGATAAACGATCATCTTAATGACAGTACAAGACAAATTTCTCTAATGTTCGATGTTTCTCAGTCACGAGTTGTTCGTCTTCTAAAACAACATTTTATTTATTTAAAGCAAAACGATCCGTTTAATCAAAACTTTATAAGAGACAAAAAAGTTTACCAATAAAATTTTCTATCAAACACAATTTTTAAATAAAAAAAAAGATTAAAAAGTTACAGAGGACTTCTGTACTCATCAACTACAAAAAACAGTCGATTACATTAAATTAGTTTAGAAGTTATTAATAAAAAAGCTTTTTTCCAACATTAAAGACCTAATAATTTTTTACCTGTATATGCTAGGATATAAGTTTGTTTAAACAATCGTCTTTATTTTATGCCTAATATTTATAGTTATTGTACTTCGCACATATTCTGACTCACCCTGTATACATGTATAACCACTAAAAAATTGATAATAAATATTTGTGTTTTAATCAATTTAAATCATTAAGTGTTTTTTGTTTATCTATTTGAGATATACCTATTATATATTAACGTTTCTGTTGTTTTAGAAGATCGCGATTGAATATAACATGGATAATGACACTATGATTATATGCTATAAGTTTTAAGTAAGTGTATTATGTAAGCAGCATATAAAATTTAAAAATTCTAACAACATTTCTGTACAGTTTACAATTAATTATTTGCACAAATCATTGTTTTCCTTGTTTAATTTAAATATTGTTGTTTTGTAAATAATTGTTTTTTGTAAATAACTTCAACAAAAAAACATATAGTAGATAATACGTAACCACCAATTAAAATACCAAATACGCCTTCTACATGAATCCACTGAAGTGTCACAACAACTGAATTAGGCTGTTTAGTTTGCGATGCTCTATAATATCCTACTATATTTTGTACGCGTAAATTCATGTGAGTTTGGGCAGCCTAAAACGTGCAGTAAATATCTATATTACTAATAATTGATAATTACTTTTTTCTCCCAGAATTTAATTAAACCCACTTCGTTTAAACGATTAATCAACTTGTCAAGTGGATATAATAATGGAGAACTTTTCCGTAACATAAATACACAATATTCCCAATATAAATCTTCATGCATTAAGCGCAAATTCTGAACAATATCTTCAGTGATATAATTACCTACAGCAAACTGACCTAAAATTAAAAGTTGTAAATTATTTTATCCTTTGTTTAAAAAAGAAAATGTAGTGTTTTTACTCTTATTTAAAAAAAAATTAATAAACAAAATAAAATAAAAAAAAAATAAAATACAATATACATAGCTTTAAAAAAATTTGACATATTTACCTGAAGGTAATCTCTCTATCGAAAATGCAAACTGATTTTTTTCAGCAAATTGTAATAAATTTTCTTCTGAAGTTGCAATAAATTTACGTAGAAGTTTAACATAGTCTGACTGTATAAATAAATATTTTCCATAAGAATTGAATTAAAATCATATCATGTTTACCCTTTCTTCTTCTAAAATTGAATATATCCATGCGTTCTGAGTAGCACCCCAGTTAATATCACTATTAGCTAAATCAAAAACATTATTTATCACTCCCGTATATCTTGGAATAGTCATCACAGACGCCAGTCCACTACTGTACGAAGCACTTATAACCAAACTGTATAAGAAAAGGGAAAACATGTATTTTAAAGAAATATCAACAATTTTTCCAGTAGGAGAAACGGATTGCATTAAAAATATTTTTGTTATTCGTATTAAAGATTGATTAAAAATAATTCTATAACTGATAATAATTTTTTTCTTTTTACGGTGATGGTTTTTGCTAAAATATAATATCAAACAATGTAACTACCATAAGTTTGAATTAACTTTATACATACGTTTTCAACTTTTGCATCGAAATAACTGCTGTAATACCAATAGTTGCAATAGAAATTAACACAAAAGATAAAGCAAAATACAACCACATCTGTAAAGAAAAGGGTAAAATTGGGGTTAACCACCCTGCAGCTAACCTAAAACTATATTTTAAATATGTTGTTAAGAAACGCTAGAAACTACTTTGGCGCTGGAACTAAACATGTAATTCCAGTTCTTACTACAGGCTTTGAAAGATCTAAGAATCCGTATTCATGAGCCCATGTGTAAAGAGCACCTAAAATAAGTCATAGATTTTATAATTATTATTTTTTAACATTAATACCGTAACCAATATCAGCTTTATCTAAAGCGACATTTCCTAAAATTCCATCTCCGGTCCAATTATCGTATATAACTCCCCATTCTTTATTATCTAAAACATACACTATGCTCATATTAAGGTTTTTAGCAAATTCATAAGCTATTGCATTTTCTGATCCAATTGCATTCAGTGGAGAATTTTCTAGAACAAAAAATTACTGCAAATTTGCATTGCTTGAAATACAGAAGCACTTACTAATTATGCTGTATGGCTTATAGTTAAAAGTAGCACATCTCAACGTTCGACCTTCTTGGTTGTGTAATTTGTCTGGATACAAATTATTTCCATAAGTAAAGCTATTATTGTTTGTTGTCCAAAAATCCAGTATTACAGGATCATTATTTTGCGATTTGCCAATATACTTATGCGTTACTAGTTTAAAAGTACCATGTTTGTGACATACTTCATTAAATAATATGCACTCTTCTTCGGAAGTATTTGCCGGTATAATCATCAAAACGTTTACAATATAATTTAACTCTGGTAAATTAAAAATGTCTATATTATTTGCGATTATTAAGTATTTCCTTGAATTAAATCTATCACCGTGCAATTTCATTTGACTTTCTAACTTTTGAAGTATTAATGAAGGTTTTTTTGTATTAATTATTATAGCTTGACAGCCATATTTATGGAATACTAAATTGTTGTTTAAAGAGTTATTTGTAATTCGTATATTAACAATTGGGGTTAATGCATTCAATTGAAAGTCGTTATTATTTTCCGTTAAAATTAATATACACATAGAATCGTTAAAATAGTTGTTTGCAATTGTTCTTATTATAATGTTTAAAAATAGCGGTGCAATCATTTTTAGAACTGATTAGTTTCACCTGTAAATTCGTTTATATAATGACCTATATGAACACTACTAAGTTGATTAATGTTGAATGACACGAGAATATTGTGTCTTTAAGTGTATGTAACAACTAATTTTATATGTTTACACAACAATGAAGTTAAGTGGTTTATGAATTGTTAAAGTATGAGTACTTTGTAATTGAGAATAAACAAAATTAGACATTTTTTATAGGTTGAAATTAAGTTAATTTTTATCTTATGTGTAATAAGTAAATAGTTATTGTTTTATTTAAATCTGAATGAAATTCATTTTTGTTGTCTTTTTAGAATAAATGTAACAGTGCTTACACACAAAATATTTTTAGTCCAATTATACATCATAAGTAAATTTAAGATATAGTCTTTACCATTTAAGATAAAACATATCGGATTAAACGCGTATCAGAAAGAAACATAAGATAGACGTTTCCCTACTACAAACAAACGGCTCATGGCAAATAAATCAGCCCTTTAAGAAAAAGCGCGGACGAGTTGTTGTTAAACAGTACAGACAAAGATAAACAAGTTTCCTTTTTAAATAGAATAAACGAGTCGCGAGAGATTTTAAACACAAAACGCTTTTGTAAAGTTTTATTTGCCAATTTTTAGTAAATAACATTACCCTTAGATTATACATATGTATATTTATTTATGGAATTTCTAAACTAATTACCAATACGCTTATGTACACTTTATTCTTGGTTTTATTTACTAACTTCTTGTTGCTATTATCGATTATTTTATCAAAAACAACAAGCTGTGAAATTCCTTAATAAATTGTTATAACTTCTGACGACTCGCTTATGTCTTTTTAAAAGGAAACTTGTTTACTTTCGTCTATACTGTTAAACAACTCTCGCGCACTTTGTCGTAAAGGAGATATTTGCCATTGGCGGTTTGTATTGTAGATGTGTAATATGTAAGACAAAGATAGAAACGTCTATATTATGTTTTCTTTTCAGGTGAGCGTTTAATCCGATATGTTTCCTCTTAAATGGTTTACACTGTATCTGTTTACATATAAAAAGATGCAACATATTTAACCAATTTTCTTTGATTATCGTAACTTTTTGTAAACGATAAAAGGTATTTTCAAAACTGATTATCTTATTTACATACAATTCTATTAAAATATTGTTTTTGTTATTTTTCAATAACGTATCAAATATTCCGTCAAGATACGTACCTACGAATATCTTTATCTCTATTACTTAAATGTGCGATATGTTTTGAAATAATAAAGATTACGGTTTAAAGCCCGTATGACACAATAACATTTCTTGTGCAAGCGAGTCTGTACAATTTTTAACACATAGAAAAAATCCTCTGTATGACACTCTATAATGTTTTCTGTAAAGTAGCTTCTCATTGACCAAAATTAATGGTGGTAAACTTACGTATAAAGAGAAGTTGTGATTTTAAGTGTGGCAGTACTGTGTTTTTAACGAGGTGAACAGAGGTTAGTTTGCAACGTAGATCGAGATTTATTCCAATTTTAGTTTTGTGCGCAAAAACTCGAACATATTTTAAACAAGAATTTGACGTTTCTCTATTTTCTTGTACAGTTTATTGTAAAAGCTACTCAATTGCAAAATCTACAATAAATGGTATAAGAAACTTTGTCATGCCACACGTACTTAAGTAAAATTAAAACAGCTTTTATAAGATTAAGTGATTTTTTTATTTAAATGTGTAAGTTATAGCCTTTTGAAACTAACCAATACGCTTATGCTGTATTCTGTATTTATGGAAAATTATTTTAACATTTGCTCATTTTAGGCTACATTGGAAGTGGACATTTTTACTTTAAATAGAATAATACATTGTTTTAGCATTTTTGTTCTTTACGTGTCAATCTAGGTAATTTTTTTAACGTTCATCTTGCAATAGTTCAAATGTTAAAAAAATTAACCAAAAACATGGTTTTTTAGAAAACATATCTCATATAACTAAATTAACGGCAGGTATACACAATGCGTTTGATATTTACTCCAACTTTAAGACAACTTGTAAACAAGTCAATTATTTTAATGTTTTTGAGCTATCAGAAATTGTGTGTCAATGTATGCAAGGATTATTAATTAAATTATGATTTTTGTATGATAGACCGATTAAATTGCAATTGTTTTTAATTACGATAGTCATAACGTTTATTTGATTACAGAAAATACTAGGGAAGAACTAAAGCAGACAGTGAGATGTGTACTCAAAGATGTACTTCATTACTATTTCATATATAAACTACAACTATAATAAACGGAGTCCAATTAAAAGAAATTTTTTGTATTGAAATAAACGGAGAATATATAAAACATTTACTTTAAAGTTAATTTTTTGGTATTTGTTGTGATGAATTTTGGTTTATGTACAGCTGAGAATATTGGATCTAATTTCAGTTAATTTATTTTTATGTTTTTAGATCATTATTTTATTATTTTCTCTTTAATTTGACACAAAACAGCTAAAAACTCAAAAACCAAAAGAAATAGGTAAATACAATTACTAAAATAAGCAAGGTTTTCACTAAGCTTATTTAAAGTAATTTTAGTCACTTTATTCTTTACAAATAACTTAGTCTCTTTTAAAACAAAAAAGATCACTTTTATTAAACATAATTTTTTAGTAAGTTAGTCATATTTTATTACAAAATTAAACGTACCTAAAATGCTGTTAAATGACAATGACAATGACAATGACATCAAAAACCGTTCAAAGTGAGTGTGAAGTGCGATACATCATTTATTATCATAAAAAAGCTAGTTCGTCTCGTGATATTGTTGCTAAGGTAAAATCAATCTTTTGTAGTAAAAATGATTAAAATAAAAAAAAAGCATAAAAAAATACAAGACGCCCATGAAAAACTTCTGATAGAGACGACAGTGTACTGCGTAAGAAGATAGATAAGACCCAAAACGCGACTGATTTAACTAAATTATGGTCTAATGCCACTGAAGTAAGTCTATGTAATTCAACAGCGAAAAAAAGAATTTAGAGTTTTGGGTTTAAAAATTGTCGAGTACAAAAAACTTTGCTTGGGAAAAACAACGTTTCTTTTTTCTGAATTGAGTAAAAAACATTGTGCTATTCAGTGATGAGTCCACCCTAACCATAGACAATCATTCAGAGAATTTATACGTTAGACAATTCCGTCAGAAAAAATTGGTTTAAATTGCATACTTCCAACGAGAAAACAACCAATGTTAATCATAGTATGAGGATGCATGTCTGCTGCAACAGTTAGTCACTTACATGTTGTATTAGATATGATAATTGCTACTAAATACATTGAGGTATTAGAGACTAAAATGTTAAGTAGTGGAAACGATTTATTTGGCAACAAAAAGTTTATCTTTCCAAAAAATAATGCCTCATGCTATAGAGCTAAAACTGTACGATCTTGGCTTGTTGCTAATAAAATAGAAAAATTAATGAAAATTTATGTGAGTAGATATCCAACATAATCTTTAAACCAAGACCCACCAAAAAGACCAAATTAGTCAAATCCGTGATTGCTGCTTGGTTTCAGGGTGTTTCAAAGTAGAAATTGGAAAAATTGATTAATTCATTGCCAAACAGGTGCGAGCTAAGTATTAATATAGTGATTAAGTACTGTTAATTTTTACAAATATTACAACTAAAAATATTCTTTTTCGGATTTGTACACATGTTTAATAAATTAATATTAATTTATTGTGGTTTAGTATTTTGCAAGTCATCTTATACTTATTGTTTAATATTCAACTCTGTAGTTATGAAATAAGATTTAGTTACACTTATATTTATTTTCTGTAATAAAACTACTCTTAAAAGCAGATTTTGCTGTTTTAATAAGATAATGCAAGACTTTTCACTACTGTATATTATTGTAACCGTATACCGTCCACAGATAAGATATACTTTTATTTATCTACACTATTTATTTACTTTAGCACGCGCGTTAAACACTTATTTAGCACTTATTTATATAGACTATAAATTTTTTTTTACTGCGGATCATATTATTTTAAACAAAAATTTTGTGTGATTGCGATTACTTTGGAACACCACAAATTGCGTTGAATTACGCAAGTTTAAAATAAACTTTACAACGTTCCCCGCCTTTATACTATTTACAGTTATTCTTAATATGCAGTAACTTACACTATAAATGTTTGGTTTTGAACCTAACATGTGTTTTCTATATTTAAATCTTTTATTAGCTATTAATTATTTAATTTTTGAACATATATTAATTATTAATACATTTGTAAAAAAAATGTTATGTCTATTTATACCGGCTTTTTCACGTAACCTCTTCGTTAAAAGCTTTTATACTTTAAATCATAATTTAATTTAGATTTTTTTTTGATAATAGGTAAATGGTATATTGGCTTTAAAACTAAAATATATTCAAGAACCTATCACTTCCGGTTACACCGGAAGTGACCTCAACTTTATTATTTCAAATAGAAAGCTATACATTCTATTATTTTTTTAAATTTTGCGTGTAATTTTAAAGCTATTTTGTTCATTGCTTAATTATTATCCTAAAAGTTTTTGAGATATTTAGATGTTTTTGAGATTTTTTACATTTGTAACATCAACTTTAAGAATATATATCTTGTCAAATTATGAAGTTGGAGCTGCGATATTTCTAAAACTATTAAATGAAACTATCATCTTTTAACAATTTTTTGTGAAAGTCCAGCACACATACAGAGTGTTCAAAATACAAGGCCATCCTGGTTGGACCCACTACCTGGGCCGGATTAAGTAACCTTTTACAACAGATAACCGTTCGATTTGGTACAAAAATACAGTAGACCAGATATAGGAGTTATATTCAAGGACTTGCAGACGTCGCAAGAGATAATATAACTATTCCTTTTTAGATAAGATAGTTTATAAATACTGTAATTATGAATTAAAACGAGAGACTAGTTTTTGCTACTAATGTAACAACGTTGATAAAATTATTGTTTAAATAAAATAAATCTTTTTAAAAACAAATTATTTGATAATTCAAATAAAACTGGCGCAGTCGGTAGGATTCCGAAAAGATTAATTATTAATCGAAACGGAAAAGTTTACACGGTCAAGTGTCGAAAAAAGTGTTTATTATAAACAGTGACGTGGCCGGCGAATTTCAATTCCTCAGTAAACGAAGAACAACCCAGAACAACCCTCCAAGTCAACGACGAGTGTAAGCCCGCAACGTAGCCCAAATCAACCACAACAAGGTGCATCGCAGCATCGGTTGAAGGAAAACATCAACGGCAAACACCCAAGGAAAACACCAAGTGCGAGTCCCGCAACGCAGCCAAGGTGACCACAACCAGGTGCATCGCAGCATCGGTCGAAGGATACGTCAACAGACAACGCACACAATAAAAAGGTAAAAGCTTAGTTCTCACATTGTTATTTTAACAAATAAGGTACTTCCTTAAAATATTTTGTTATATCCTCCATTAATTGGAAATTGCTTTTGCAAATTTAAATAATAATAAACACACCAAAACGGACGATCTAGTTGAATCTTTAGACTCGTTAACGTTAGAAGCGGAAGACATGGCAAACCCACCTGTCAATTATCAATTATTCAAAATAGAATTAGATACAATACCGTTATTTGATGGTAAAGATACTCAAATAAATGCTTTTTGTTTAACATGTGAAAATATATACACACGTTACCAAAATATACCCGAAGTACAAACCGTAATTAGAGCCGCAATATTTTCTAAATTTAGAGGTAGAGCTTCAGAAATTTTGTCACCACGCGACGATTTATCTGATTGGCCCCAAATTAAAAACGCGATAATCGAACACTTTTCGGATGCTAGAGATTTAGAACAATTAACAGTTGAATTTAATAATATTAAAATTAATAAATCGGAAAATTTAGTTGAATACGGACATAGGATAAGAACCTCTTTAGGCAAATTAATAGCAAAATTAAATTTATCAGAACTAACAAATAAACCTATTAGGCAAGAAATTCTTATTGCTAACGCTTTAGATAGATTTTTAGTTACAATCCCGTACCAAATAGCAATGCAAATTCGTTCAAGAAAACCAAATACTTTAGAACAAGCTATAACATATGCTCAAGATGAATTAAATTTTGTACAAAGATCAAATCAATCACACGTAAATTCATTTAATACAAACAGTAAAATATTTTCAAGACAACCACAAACCAATCCAGTTCCAAAAAATATTTCTAATTATAAAAACTTCAATCAACCACCCCAACCACAAATTAATCCATTTTTAACAAATGCTTCCAATCATAGATTTTCAAATCAAACTTATCGACCCCAATTCCAACAAAACCAATTTCAATTTAAACAATTTCATAAACCACCTTCAAATGTGTTTAAACCTAACCAAAATATTAACTTACCAAAACCCATTCCAATGTCAGGAATTTGGAGTATAAAAATTATTTTCACGAAATTAATCCCGAATCCGTGATTTTTAACGAAGAAACTAATCAGTATTACGCCTCTGTCAATTTAGAACAATTTGACCAAATTAACCCCGAACCAATTACAAATGACGAAATAATTAACGAATATGACGAAACTGAACCGGAGGTAAATTTATTTTTAGAAACTTCCTTAACAACCAAATCAAGCTGACACAACACTTACCCTACATTAAATTAAATAACTCACCTTTAAAAATTTTGATCGATACAGGTAGTGAAATTAGTATTATTGACCCTAGAATAATTTCAAAATATTATCCAAATTCTACTAAACCAGTAAATATAAAAATAAATACCGCGAATGGAATTACTACAATGAAAACTTTGGCAACCGTACCATGTTTTGACGAATTTAAAGCTACAGGAAATTTTAAATTTATTGTCTTCAATTTTCACGAATTTTTCGACGCATTAATAGGAATCCGTGATTTAAAGAAATTAAAATTTAATATTGATCTACAAAATAATCAACTTACGCGAGTAGATAATAACAATTTTACATTATATTACGACAAACCGGTAAAAATTAACATTCCACCCAGAACTAAACAAATTATGACATTCTCATACGCTAAACCTAATCAAGACATTTTCATACCCGAAAACGAAATTGACGAAGTAAAAATAAGTGAAGGAATATACAACGTATACAATGGCAACGTAAATTTAGTAATAGAAAATCCAACAAACTCAGATAAAGAAATACATCTTAGTGACTTAAATGAAGAAAAAATTGACCCAAATGACGTACAACCATTTTGCTTTTCGCAAGAACCACAATTAAAAAACCTAAACAACTTAATCAGAATGGACCACATGAATTCAGAAGAACGACGAATGATAATTAAAGTTTGTAGAAAATACATCGACATTTTTAAAACACCAGAAGAAAAACTAACGGCAACACCCCTAGTAAAACACAAAATAAACACAAAAGACGAGGAACCCATATTTTTAAGATCTTATAGGACACCTTTTACAAATAAAGAAAAAATCAGAAGACACGTAGAAGAAATGTTAGACCAAGGAATAATCCAGCCAAGTATTTCACCCTGGGGATTTCCAGTACATTTAGTTGACAAGAAGACAGACGCATCAGGAATAAAGAAAACTAGAATGGTAATAGACTACAGACAATTAAATGCCAAAACAATAGACGATAGATACCCGTTACCAAACATTGAAGATATTTTAGATAAATTAGGAAGAGCTCAGTATTTCAGTGTATTAGACTTAACTTCAGGATATCACCAAATTGAAATGGAAAACGTATCAAAACAGAAAACTGCATTCAACACCGAGTTCGGACATTTTGAATTTAATCGCATGCCCTTTGGACTAAAAACGCACCAGCAACCTTTCAAAGAATGATGAATAATGTATTTAGTGAATTAATAAACACACAGTGCCTTGTTTATTTAGACGACATTATCATTTTTTCACCAAATTTAGAAGAACACCGGAAATCGTTAGAAAAAGTATTTCAGAAATTACAACTACATAATCTTAAACTACAATTAGATAAATGTGAATTTTGTAAACGCGAAACGGAATTTTTAGGACATGTAATCACCAAAGATGGAATTAAACCAAACCCATTAAAAATCGAAGCAATCAAAAACTTTCCAATACCACGAAATCAAAAAGAAATCAAAGGATTTTTAGGACTAATTGGATATTACCCTAAATTTATTCAGGACTTTGCCAAAATCACACGCCCCTTGACAAAAAGACTAAAGAAAAATACAGACATTAAAATTGATGATGAATTTATAGAAACAATAAATAAGTGTAAAACGCTTTTAGTAAACGACCCAATTCTAAAATACCCGGACATGAACAAACAATTTACTTTAACGACAGATGCCTCTAACGAAGCAATCGGAGCCGTACTAACTCAAGAAAACCACCCTATCGCATATGGATCAAGAACGCTTAACGACGCAGAAAAAATTATAGTACAACAGAAAAGTACTTTTGGCAGTAGTATGGGCAACCAAACATTTTAGACCCTACTTATATGGAAACCATTTTCTCATTGAAACGGATCACAAACCTCTCACATGGCTATTTTCATTAAAAGAAGCTAATTCAAAATTAACTAGATGGAAACTAAAATTGATGGAATATAAGTAAGATGAAAAATACAAAAAAGAAAAGAAAATTATGGTGCAGACGCATTATCAAGACCACCAAAAGAAATTTACACAAACGAAATAGACTTCGATACATTAATTGCAAACGCAGATGGACCCACAGATGCAGATATAGCAGAACTAGACGAAATTCTTAAAAACTTACCACACCAAGACGACAACGATACAGTTCACACATCAACAGGAGAAATAGAAATTAACATCCCTTACAACGAATCATCGTTAAATACAGCAAAAAACCAAATTATATTTGACACCCATCAGAATACTTCAGACGCAATAATAAAAAATTTAAACTTATTTGGAAACACAAAGAAAAGAATTTATTGTAATTTACCTTTCGGATATAGTGACACTCAAATTTTAAATACCTTAAAGGAAATAATACAACCAAATACAAATACTAGTATTTATTTCAAAAAACATAACATGGAAAGAGACATTCTTAGAATAATAAGAGAAAATTTTAACGACAATGTCAAACTAAATATCACTAATAAACTTTTAGAAGATATAGAAGAACCAACCGAACAAACAAAATTCATACAATATTACCACACTGGCAAAACAAAGCATAGAGGAATAAATGAAACTTACAATTCGCTCAAACAATTATATTATTGGCCAAATATGGAAATAGAAGTAACAAAATCCATTAATAATTGCGAAATATGTAACCTATCTAAAATAGACCGTAATCCACAAAATTACCCGTCGCACTAACACCAACCCCCCGATAAACCCTTTCAAACAGTACATTCAGATTTGCTATTTATTAACCGAAAATAATTTTAACCATAATTGACGCATTCTCAAAATATGCACAGGCTTATTTACTTCCCTGATAGAAACTCAAAAACAATTTTAGAACACTTAACATTATTTATGTCACACTATGGCATATTTTCCAAATTAATTACAGATAACGACCCTTCCTTCTGTAATAATTTAATATCCGAATTTTTAAATACCCATAAAATCAAACATCACAAAAACTTGCACGGAAAACTCAAAATCAAACGGAATTGCAGAAAGATTTAACTCTACATTAATTGAATCACTGAGAGTATCAAACATGGAAAATCAAACCTATCATTTGAAACCCAGTTGAATATGGCAGTAATAGCTACAATAACAGCATCCACACGACAACAAAATTTACACCTTTCCAAATTATTAACGGAAACGAAAGAAATATTTTACCTTTGACAAAACTACGAATAAAATCACTGAAGATTACATCAACGACAGAAACAAAACCATGAATCTTATTAACCAGCACGTAAAAGAAAACATAATAAAATCTAAAGAGAAAGTACAAGAAAAACAACCAAAACATTCGATAGAAAAAAATGTTCCAGGACAAGTTGTATTTGTTAGAAGAAACGCTCAAAGAAACAAATTAACACCCAATGCAAACAAAATAAAGCTACAAGATGTAACCGACAAGACTATCACATTCAAAAATAAAAAAAATACGACCACAAAACTTAAAAGAGATTTAGTAAAAAGATCTAAAAAATATATGTTGTTGCAGGACGAAGATGATAATCCTTATGATCCTGGCCCTAGCACTAGCAAACGAAGAAATCCAAATTAAAGAAGTTAATAACTATTTATTACCGTTAGAATTAGGAAAAGCTTATAATCATTTATTTAACCATAAATTAGTTTTTACGTTATCCCATAAAGACTTAAATTCCTTAATTATGAAATTAACTAAACAACACGAACTCATTTCAAATAAATTTAGAGAAATTCACCATGGTAAGCAACTTGAAACCAACATTTCAGAACATGACGCTAATGTCATAAAGTTACTCAAACAAGCAGACAAACAAATCCAAAATATTTTTACAAAAGTCACTAACTTTATAACTTCTAGTAGAAACAAAAGATCCCCTTTCAATTTTATTGGTAAGACAGCTAACTGGCTATTCGGAGTAATGGACGACGACGAAAGACAGGAAATTTACAGAGCATTAAACTTATTAAAAGAAAATCAAAATAACGTTATAAATAATATTAATTATAAAACAACCCTGTTGCAAAACATGCTGAATCAGATCGAAACCTTAATTAATAATACTAATAATAATATAGAATTAATTGAAAAACGCTTAAATTATATCAATAATGAAATCTCATTTTTTAACCAATACTTAGTAATACTTGAAACCTTATTTATCTTAGAGAATAATATTAAAGAAGTAGATAGTTTTGTAAACGATTTACAACAATCAATTATATTAGGTTTTAGAAATCAATTGCACCCATTTTTATTGCCTTATCCGCAAATAAATAATGAATTAAATTACCTCGAAAAATTGTATCCAAATGGTGTTATAAATTTAATAAACAATCATTATTATTATTCGATTCTTACGGTAAAAATTGACTAGATGCCGAAAGAATTATAATATCAGTAGAGTTTCCTATAGTGGAGGATACCATTCTAACATTGTATCAAATTGTTAAAGTACCTCATTTTCAAACTTACGTATTAGAACAATGTGATTTCTTAGCATGGTCCTACAATAAATCAATTTGTGTATCTGACTATTTACAAGTTGATAATAAATTTATAATTAAAAGCAGTGTTAATGAACAAATTAGTGACAAGTGTGTGAATAACATTTTAAAAATAGTGTCAATAATTGTACAATAGTTAAAGTAGAAGAAATCGTTACCGAACTTAAACCATTAAACGATGCCAACTACTTGTTAATAACGGACAAGACGAATTTAATTAAATACGAGTGTAAAACAAAAGGTACATTTAACGTACACAAAAATACTTTAATAAAGTTACCCTTAAATTGTTCCATCGAATTTGAGAATAAAGTGTATACCAATCGTAAAGACCAAATATATAAAGAAATGTATTTACCTAATATTTCAGAAATAAATTTTGAAAATATTATTGTTAATTATAAAAGTTTTAAATTAAGTAAAACTAATTTAGATAAAAATCTTAAAAAGCAAATTATGCAAGAAACATTAGTACAATTAAAGGAAATACCATTATCAATTCAATTTTCTCACTACTTACTGATTTTACTTGTAATAATAATAGTTGTCTTTGTATTGTATAAGTATAGAATTAAGATTAGAAATAAAATGTAAAATAAACAGGTCGACTTCTCTTTACTCTAACAATGAAAAGCCTGAGGACAGTCTTTTTATCCTCGCCCCGGAAGAGTTATATTCAAGGACTTACAGACGTCGCAAGAGATAATATAATTATTTCATTTAGATAAGATAGTTTATAAATACAGTAATTATGTATCAAAGAGGATACTAGTTTTTACTACTAATGTAACAACGTTGATAAAATTATTGTTCAAATAAAATAAATCTTTTTAAAAACAAATTATTTGATAATTCAAATAAAACTTATATACAAAATAAATATTTTTCTTGATTTCTATATAAAAAGCGATATTTTAACTTCAATGTTTTTAATGTAGTATTTTAATAAAATTCTTGAATAGTCAGATGCGACTTTGGCTTTCCAATTCATGTTTATTAATAAATTAAATTACTTACGTGTGCGTGTTATAGGTAATGTAGTGGTTCCCATTTAAGTGCTGTTTTACATATAGATTATAAAATAGCGACAGAAGCATATTAAAATTTGATCATTAATAAGCACAATCACTACAGGATATGTACTGATTGCTCTGAATAGAGTTTTGTTGTGTCTGATACTTACAAATCATATAATACAAGTTTAATAAAAAATACATGTAACTTTGGTATGTACATTTTTATACAGATTATAAACAAATTACACTAAATATATTTATTGTCTATACATATAGTTTATTGCCTTTTAGATCGTCCAAAAGGTCGACAGGCGTCTCAAATTTGCTATGCTCAATTACATAAGTTTTCATTTGGTTTACGCTTATACGGTCAATCCTTGTTCGTAAATCTTTTTTTACTTTAGTCCAGTGTGATGTTATGGTTTGTGTATGTATGGCCCTGTTCTGTGGGTTAATAAAATGTTGCGAGTGGTTTATTTGCTCGTGATTGTATCTTATATGGATTGCGCCAAAAATTGTGGTACTTGGGTGTACATTCGTAGTTATAATATTTTCTAGTGTTGCACCATCTCGACGTTGTACTACTTGTAGAAATGTCTTTTTTGTTTGCCGATCAATTTCACCGACTACCCATTACGTTTTCACAATACGACCTTGATTTATATTATATTATTATTTAATTACACATAAATAGAAGTATACCAAGGTATTCATTATTTTAAATTTACTACAACCATAATTAAAACTGTTTTGTGTTATATTATCAGTTGTACTAATTAAAATCAAAATCTTAATAAATTATTATAAATATCAAAATTAAAGTATTGTTTTTATATAAAAGTCAAGAAAAATTTTTATTTTGTATATACCTATATATTAAGTTATCTGGTCTACTGTATTTTTGTACCGAATCCAACGGCTACCTGTCGTCAAGGGTTACTTAATCCAGCCCAGGTAGTGGGTCCAACCAGGAGGCCTTAACACCTCAATTATTTCAAATAGAACGGCTTGTACTTATTAGATTGGTTAAGAACAGAATAAAATTGTGCATCTATTCATATAATGGTTCAATATATGCCCAAGACTAGTAACTAAAAACGAAGCTAATGAAATAAATGTTTTGGCTTATTTCAACGCTAACCGGAAAGCTCTATTCCAGCAGTTTCAATAGATCTGGGTCTATCCATATCATCAATTCACAAAATTTTAACAACGCACAACTTTTACCTATGTTCTTTTACTGCGTTACAAGCGCTTCAGCCAGGGGATGATATAAGAAGAGAGGAATATTGTGAATTTTTGATATTAAGAATGCAAGAAGATCCTCAATTTTTAGCAAAAGTTATATGAACTGATGATTTATTAATGGGCTACAGAAAATCCACGTGCTATTAGAATCACACACTGTCAAAACCAATTCAGATTCAATGTTTTGGCTGTGATCATGCATGACCGAGTAAAATTTAAAATATACGATGGTCTATTAAACTTTGAACGGTACATTAAAATTCTTATGGATATATCACCGTTTATGGATGATTTACTGTTTAATGCACTTCGAGATTGTTGGTATCAAATAATGGACGGAGCATCTGCGCATAGTTTCTAAATTTTGATTTGATTTAATATATCACTGTTTGAATAATTTTCTATACCGTTCTGCATAATTGTTAAAATTCGTATGTATCAAACAATAATGCCAATTGGCAGATTAGTGACAAATGTCATTTGTATTACTCAGCCTACTAGCTGAAATACTGCATTTTAATTGAAATTTGTAATGATATCAAACATATCTTTATAACTCAATAACGGTTAAAGATCCGTATAGAGAACCATTATATCAATTAATGCACAATTTCATTGTGTTCTTAATTATTCTAATATGTTAAAACCGTTCCATTTGAAAAAAATGAGTTTTACGCATGCAAAAGTTGTTAACTTTAGGATTATATTTTGAACAACCTGTATGTTTGCTGAACCTTTACAAATTTTTTTTTAAAAAATGATATAGTTTTACTTAATAGTGATACAAATATCGCAGCTTCAACTTCATAATTTGAGAAGATGAATTTTAAAAGTTGATGTTACAAATGTAAAAATCCTCAAAAACATCTAAATATCTCAAAAACTGTAAACTTTTAGAATAATAACATATATAAATAAATATGAACAAAATAACTTTAAAATTACACGCCAATAACTATTTACCTATTTTGAAAAAAATCTAAATTAGATTATGATTTGAAGTATAAAAACGTTTAACGTAAAAAACCTTGTATATTTATTTATTGTTTATTTGACTTCTACTATTTTAATATAAAATTTTTTTAGAATGTTTACGATTTTTGTATCTGTTTCTACATTTCAGATGTTTTTCTATATCTAATAAATCATTTTTGGTTTTATAATCTAAATTATTCTTATCAGTGACTGATTCTTAATAAAGTCAAGTGTAATACTAATAGCAATGGATATTACAATAATAAATACCATTTAGTAACATTCTCAAATTATTCTGAGGTTTTGTTTACGTTAATTTAATTACATATTTTGTCGTTTTCTTATTTTTTATTTTTATAATATAAAACAATTATTATCATAACTATTCAGCAATATATGTTTTCTGTAGGTAAATATTGAATAACAGCTTTTACCAAATTTTTTTAATTTGATACTAATAGCATATTACAATGTTTAAACCTGGACAAGATTCCGTTGTTGTAATGACGCATTTATAAAATAGCATCCACAATTCGTTAAACTTGATTGTATTTTCTTTAAAGCAGTATTGATTAATTTAACAAACAATTCTCAAAAGAAAATTTTAATTATTATTAGATAGAACAAAATTCTAATAAATCGGTCAAATATTTTCTTACAAAGCTGTAAACATAAAACGTTATCTTGATATTTTGAATCAATTTTTAAGCAGATATCTAGCAGACAACAAACTTTAATTTAGTTACTTTCGATATTGCATTGTGCAACTGCTCATATCAATTAAGCTACAATTAAATTTATTCAACAATTTTACAACGTAATTGTTCGAAATACTGAAGATGATGAGCTTGGTAGTGTTTTCTAAACTTTAAATAGAAGAAGACATGTATCAAAGCTAAAGGACAACAAATTAAACATCAGTTACTTTAAATAATTGTTATTAGCTTTTTTTAATTCAAATGAAACACACAAAATGGTGTTATTTTTGTTGTACTTTTGACAACGTACATTTTTTTTTATATTTGTGTTGCTCTTAAATTAATTCCTTTTAAAAAAAGTAAAAAAAATATAATTGCCAGAAATATAATGTTGATACTATATTTATTAGTAAACCTGTCAAGTTTGATATTAATTTTAACATAGCTTCTGTTTTAAATAAATTTCAAGACTTTTTAAATGATTTTTCCACCTATCGCATGCTTGTTCTAATAAAATAATTAACTTTGAACACTCAATTTTATGTGGATTTGTACTTTTTATTTTGCTCCTCTAAAGTTTTTGCGTTCCTTACGTAACTACACTAAACAACGAATATTGGCGTTTGCGATGTTGGGAGCACAAAAATAATATTTCATTATTTCCTACTAGTTAATAATTTAATTTACATTCTCTGATGATTCTATAACTGTTTACAAAATTATCTACCAGGGCCAAGTAATTTTATTTAATGCTATTTTAACAATTTAAATCGTTAGTTAAACAAATTAATTTAAAATGTGAATATTAATGAATTAAATATATTTTAGATGTAACCAATTATTAAAATAATAATGTGCAGTATTTTGATATTTGAGTTAAAATTTTACAAGCATTGTTGGTTGCTTGCACAATTATTGTCTATCAAAACAAAGGAAAGTTACGGATGTGTAAAAAATAATAAGTATAAGTGCTATTGCAGTTGTAGGTATGAATTCATTCTATACATTCAAACTAATTAAATATTATTTAAAATGCAGTTTAAATTAATTTTGAAAGCTTCAGTTGGTGCATGTTCTCTTTGTTCACTTAAGACAAAGGAACTAGATTGTGCTTTCTGTTTTATTAATATATTTTTTTTCCTTTTTGAAGCACTTTTTATTTGTAATTTAGTTAAAAGTTATTGCAATTTGTTTTTTTATCTTTAATCTGTATCAGAATAATTGAATGAAGTTTGATATCGAATTTACGTATCGATCTTGAATTTACGCATTGATTTCTCTGTTCTAGAGGCTGAAAAAAAACTTAATTATAAATAATTATGTCATCTACGTAGTTTCAGACGTATGTTGTTTTTGTGATTGTAAACGGAACTTGCTGAGATTTTTGTGTATATTTTACTTTTGTTCACTTTAACTCTACGTTATGCCACTTATGAAATGCTGTGTTGATATTACTAATGTTTTTTTTCTTTGAATTCGAACTGCTAGGTATTACCAACTCTTATTGATTGTTTTGTAAAGTAGTGAAATGTGATTCATGTATGAAAAAAATCTAAGATTGACTTAAAACCAATATAAACGTTCTATGCTGAACGTTTTCTTTAGAACGGTCTATAATCGGACTCGAAACGGTGAGCATTCACCTTCAACTTTAGCCATACGTACTTGCAATCCAGAAACATTGGTACCTTAGACATGGCATTTGCACTCTTTAACAATGTTTGTGTTTTCATGGATGCTATGCGAGAGTGTAACAGAATGATTGAATCCCTCTCAATATGTTTTGACCAAAGCAAACTTCCGTAATTAATTCCTAGATTAGATTTATTATTAATGAGTTTTTCTAATCTATTGCATTTTTTCTCATTGTTTATTGTTTGTTAAACATTTTGGATATGAAAAGATAACAGCTGATGGAGGTTTCTTGCATGCTCTTCCTCTATACAGTAATCGAGCATATTGGAAGTAATACAATAAATTGACATTTTATTACAAGTGTTAATTTTTTTTGTCTCTCCCTCTCTCTCTTTTGCTTTCTTACCTTTCTTATTATAAATATACCTATTTCACGCATGTTAAAATCCGAAAGTAAAAAAGAGTAATAAGATATAGTTTTTTTAGTGTTTGGTTAAGATGGCAATTGAATTGAATAAATTGGGATTAACATCAATATAGGCAACTAACAATACTATCAATACTTCTATTGTCCTATAGATGTACTTAGTATGTATGTTGAATAGTAATTTCTTGTGTTTAGATTGAGATTTATTTTACGATTTTACGAAATTTTAATTTTGTTTATGTTTATGCTTTGTTTAGAAGCGCCGTAAGCACATGTTAAATTTGTAACGACGACACAAGAAACCGGTTTAGTTACAGTTGTTATAAAATAGTTATTTAATTCTTTGGCGTGATAACCAATTTGTTGTATTTATTTAAGGGTCTTCACTACAAAAAAAACTTGTCTTAAACGGTTGGAATAAATAGTGTAGTTTTAAGTTACATTTGTAGAACTTAGAAAAAATAGTAAAAAACTCTTAAATTCTGCAAAGATAAAAAAATATTAGTTATAAAAATTTTTAATTTTTCTTCACGTTTAGCATGAAAACCGTTCGTTGAAAATACTTCAAAATAGTGTTGTTAGTCTGAATAATTAAAATGGCATGGCATCTTCATTTTTTGAATATAATAGTTTGTTTTTTAATTATTTAATAATAAATATCACAAAAATTCATAGTTGAAAAATAAATACTTAAGCGTTTTATTTTAGACATAAAACTTTCACCATAAAACATATTAAAATATTTCCAGGGTAAATGATTTATTATTTATTTATTTAGAATAACATAAATGCGAGCTTTCGAACTTGGTCTAAGTTCTTCGTCAGGCAAAATTAAATTTTAATTTAATTTTGCCTGACAAAGAACTAACTGTAAAAATATTTTAACAAACACTTAAGCGTTTAATTTAAAAAAACAGATGCGCCAAGACATTATTTTGATGAAGTTAACTTATCTCATATACTCAATGAGTACACAAAAATTATTAACCAATTATTATCATGTACAATGGGAAAAATGAGAATATCAAATATTTTTTTTTAATTATTCACCGCTCAAAATCTGTAAAATAAAAATTAAAAAATACAAATTAAAGTTTTATTCTTTCATTAGTATCCGAACAACATATAACATTACTAAATTTATATTTTTTTATTCAAAGACTGATAAAGAAGCGACAAAGTAACAGATATCTGCTAGTAAATGCAAACAGCACGTGTCAATTTCTTTGCGATTATCTAATCTTAACGCCAACGGTACACCTGCAAGCAGCCGGATACATAAAATCTATTATTTCGATTTTTCATTGCCATTATGATCTCTTTTAGATTCTGGGTCAATTAAATATCTGCAACCCACATAACACAAGATATCCTAGGAATACGTTTTTAATAATCTGAATATTCTAATAATATCCTGATATCATAAGCATGTTCCTGGAATAAGCTTAATATCTAATATTACATTAGGTTATTCCTAGCATAACATATTCAGATTGTTCACAGTTTATTCTAAAAAAAGATGCTAGGAATGTTTAATCATCATTCAGAATATCCCAGAATATTCTTAGGATTTGGTCAAAGGTGATGCTTAGCATGTTCTTTCGGACCAAGTCTGAATATCCTAGAGTTATGTTTAGGATATCCCATGAGACTGACTAATTTTTACGTTGTTTGCATAGAACGTCTGCTAGTGATTTATTTGTATACTTTTAAAAACAGGTAAGCGGTATCAAATGATTTATTAATTATGTTATAAATATACGTATAGTTGAGTAAATTGTGTTGCGTTTATGTTTAAGAAGTTAAATAACTTTTAATTACGAATTGGTAACATAACCTCTGATTATATGCCACCTGTTGTTTTTTCTCTAAAAAATGCTTCCTGAGCAATATTATGCTTCCATTTTAGTTTGATCTGTATACAAAAATAAATAAATTCTGTGTACATACATATACAGTTTTGAAGCAAAAGTTTTTTTCAGACACCACAAACAGATTACGACCTGTACCGAGAAAGCCAAATGCCTTGCTAACGTTACAATAATAAGACGAAATGAAATGTAGAGGAATATAAAATATGTATTAACTTAAGTATTATAATTTTAACAGCTTGTATAAAAGAAGTTCAATATAATAAGAACGTTATAAAAGTTTATGTTGTCATTGTATGTTAGCCTTATTATAATGAAGAATTCTAAAATGCCGTTGACGTACAGATTATATTAACGCTGGAGACGAATTTATCCATAAATCTAGAAGATACATATTATGCCAAAGAGTTTGCAGAATATTGAGCTTTTCTGTTATCAACTTCTCAACAATAAATTGTGTTCCAAAGCAAGCGTTTATTAAAGTTATTCCAAGGATACTCAGGTTATTTCAGGGATATCTGTGGGATTATGCTAGGAATGACTTTAGCATATACTTTAAGATATCCTAAGGTCAAGGTACGAATATGAAAAGTAGTGAACTTTGTTGATTCTAGGGATAATATCTGGGTATCTTTAGGCGAACAAAGAATATCTTTAGCATATCCTAATATCCTTACAGGTTATGCAGAGCACATTCTAGAATATTTTTGTGCTAATTGGGAATAGAGAAGTATGCTATTTTATTGTTTATTGTAATGATGATAAACCCCTTCGTGTTGAAAAAATTACAAAAGACGAAGATTTGTGGAAAAATGAAATGATTCCAACGTTATGTCAATTCTACAGTGCGTATTTTAATGATTGTCCGGTGTTTGAATTTGCCGCGTCGTTATTCTAGTAACTATAATCATGCTATAATCAATCAATGTTGGTTCGTTGACGAATAAACAAGCGGCAAATTCAAACACCGGACAATCATTAAAATACACACCGTATAAAGAATGCATTTTAATGGAAACGATACGAGGAAATATTCGACTGAATAAAAAATGCAAAGATCCACCATATATATTGAAAGCGAGAGAAGAAAGAGAGAGTATTCTTTTTCGGCTTTGTGTTGAATGAGATCCGCTAGATGGAAACAGTATCGTTTTTAAACTTGAAAAAAATACGCTCCGCCTTATCAGAATTGTTTTGTGTTGTCTTCAGCTCGGATTGCATTTAAACTTAACTTTGAATGAATTGGATTTTTGTCGTCGTTTTACGATGAAATATAATAGACACAAAATATTTTTAAGTAAATTACGAATCATAATTCTATGTAGCTTATGTATTTACTTACATTAGCTTTAATTTCAATTAATTTATTCGCAATAGTGTCAGACAATTATTTTATTATTTTTCGTAATTAACATAAGCATCGTTTCAACTGTCACTTTATTATTTACGAGTAACTTAAAATAACTTATGAACACAAAAGGTCAGTTAAGGTCCGTTTTATTGAATTTTTTTGAAATTTTTAGTAAATGCGTCAGATTTTATTACCCAATTGTTTCGCGCCAAAAATACTTCTTGTTTGGTTACAGAATGTGTTATTTAAGAAAACATATCTAACATTATTATAAGTAACAGTTATTATCTATTTTGCCATGTCCTAAAAGAGATGACAATTTTAGAGAAAGACATATTAGTACCCGTTGGATGCAAAAACTATGTCTTGTCAACTAAGTGCTTGTTAGCTGTTAGCTAAGTACTTTTTCTATTAATTGTCAGTAGGTTTCTTAGTCAATATAAATTTATAAATGCGAAATCCAACAAAGTTCTTAGATATCAGAATAAGTTGTTTCAAGATTGTCACAAGGATAGAAACTTGCAGCAAGTAGAAGAAAAAGAAGCTTGAATCAAATACTCTAGTTACCACACAAGTTTGCATCAAGCTTATTTTGCTTTGTTCGTAATTAAAACCCTATTTACATTTAACACGTTGACTGCCACAATGCCAAGACAAGAACGGTCGCTCTAGCTACAATAGTTTTTTTTTATTTAAAAGTAATTGTGTTCTTTTAACCGTACGAAAACTAACTACAGAGAAAATTGTTAAAACATCTTTATTTTGGTGAGACTCCAAATACACACGCGGCTACAATAGGGTGATTTTGCTCACAATAGCCGTGTGGTACAGTTTGAATAACCTATTGCTTAGTTTGTTTTTTTTAACGTGAATAAATGTACAAAACATTAATATACTAATTTTGAGTATTATCATTCAAGTTATTTCTTTTGATTGCGTCAGGTTTTACTTTTCGTTGATATTTTTGCAAACAGAACTTACAAATGTGTAATGGCTGCAAATGAATTTTTTTTCAAGCAGTTCATGCGCTATCTGTATTGTACTTAAAAGCATGCACTTCATCCAAGATTTAATTCAATGCACGTATCAACTACACGCTTGTTTCAAGCTTATTTTGCAAGTTTACAGCAAACTTGTTTAAACATGTGTGTAATTTCGGTGCAAGCTTGAATTCAGCATCTAGTTACCACACGACAAACTTGCAGTAAGCTTATTTTGCAAATTGCAAGTTAAAAGCAAACTTGTAAGCTTTTATATCTGAGTTACTTACTGATTAAGTTCAGTCAAAGTAGCCTTTCGCTTTGATTTCATTTTTCAAACAATATTCCAGTGTAGTTAATTGTTCTCCCCGTTTTCTTCAGCTCTCCCGTTTTTGATTCAGTTGTTTACAATCTTTTTTGCTCTTCTAATTGTGCTTGTTTTGTGCTAAATGTTACATTAAACTTAGCTAAATCGATAAAAAAATCCGGATTCAACTTGATCAAATTTGTTTACAATTTATTTTGTTTATTCAATTGTGCTAATATTAAATTCATTAATTTTTTTAATTATTACTATAAAATGGATAGATAATTAACCAACAAGAGATTGCCAAACCAGAACAACGAATTGCTAAATTTAACCATAAATTAGCTACTTCATTAAGACTGATTAGATTCCATTAAAAATTAAATCATACACGATTTTTTTCCAATTTACAAGGTGTAGGTATTCCGTTTCTGTTCAGATGCATTCATCTATTTAGAATAAAACACAGTTAGTTAAACATTGTATTATCACAATTTAGCACAATTAAATAAGCAAGAAATAGTGTAAATAATTTAAAAACAGTGAGTTTGTAGACATAAACTTCCGGATTTTGTTTAAAAATAAGTTTAAATGTTAGTAACATTTGCATAAAACGAGCACATTTAGCCGACCAACAAATATTGTAAGAAAAATTGTATGAAATGTTATTAACAATTTCAAATTAAACACAGTTAAAAATAATACAGGTTCAATTGAGCACAAAAAACACGATTAAATAAGCAAAAAAAATGTAAAAAATTGAAAAAACGGGGGACTAGTGTTCGAGTTAGCCCTTAAATTTGTTTTATTTTTTTATTAATTAAAAATTAAGCACTGGAATATTTAATTTAAAAAATGAAAGTGCGGGGTTAACTTGACTAAATTTATCAGTAAGTTTAGGCAAGTTAGCGTTCACTAAATATTTAACGAAATAAGCTAGCAAATATGTGTCGACACCAAGCTTTTAGAGAATTTAAGTTTAAGTTTTGTTAACGATAAAAAAACTAACGACAATGCTTTCTGGAACAAAAACAATTTTTTTAAAATTTGATTCAATTTTTTATTTGTTTCAAACTGTAAATACTTATTCAACGCATATTATAAAAATTCCATTCAAAACGATTCTAATTACGTGCATATTTTTTTTTAATATGGAGGAAGTTACCAATAATTTTTTAGAGTTTAGCTTATAGCTTGGAATAATAACTGACGTGCAAGAAGGTACAAAACGCAATCAGGTAAATTACGTTTTTAACATGGATCAACGTTATTTTTGATCTTCATGCAAACAAATTATAAGAATTTAGTCGTACGTTTAATTAGTCACCTATAATTAATATACCTTGGAAAGGGCTTCCTCTTCAATCCATATCTTATCTAAATGTTGATGTCACTATACGTGATTGGTCTAAATCAATATTACTTCTTAGAAAAGGCGGAGTTCGCGAGTTCTTTCAAAATCATTAAATTGCGTTTCAACATTTCAGGAAAACCAAAAGTCCAAATAAATTTTTGTTTTGGCCATTGCAATGTGTATAATGTAACTTACAGACTGAACTTTTTTTGTAAAATAATATATTTTTCTAATTACTTGTGATAATTACAAAACGTTATTACTAATAGTGATTCAGACTATAATTATGTAATCTTCCATTGTGCAAAATTTCATTCAAATCCGTTTAGTATTTTCGCTGAAAACTTGAAACGCAGTTTAACATTACAAAGTATACGAGAAAAAGCAAATATAAAATAACAATGTCTTGAGAGCTTTTACTGTATTAATGAATACGTATATCATTTGTTTTAATAGTTTTTAAATGCTATAAAATGAAGTGAGGTTTAGATCTTTAAAAGTCAAAAAGACAATCCAACACCATAAGTTACTGCTGTCAAACTGCCCTACAGAAACCATATTATTTTTTCCTAATTTTAAATTTAATAATAAGGTAATCTAGCACATTGTCAGTTATGTCATAGGTTTTACTGTCAAATTCAATTGTATGACAAATACATCCACTGCATTACCATATTACTAAAATAAAATAAAATGGCTTCTGTAGTACACTTTGTCAGCAAATTGACTGGATAGCTCTATACGTAGATATACGAAGACTAAATTGTAGGTTATTACCAAAGATAAATATATGTATGTGTTATTACAGCTCCACTTTGCAAACATGATAGTCGGAAAATATGTCAACTAAAAAAATTAATTTGAAATTTTTGCCGCGATAAATAATTTGTCCAATCATAATTGAGAATTCGAAGTTGGTACATTCACAATTAAAAGTTGGTGAAAAGTGAATCCTAAGTAAATTATGACAGTTTACAGCTGACATTTTTGCGTGCGTTTTTTTTGTTAATTACTAATTTCCTCTTGTTTATTAAAATCAGTTTTTTTGAAGACTATTGCTTCATTTGTGAAATACAGGTATGTATTTACAAATGTTTTAATAACATGAAATTATAATGTAAGTTTTGTTTGAAGGTTGTACTATGTGATTTATCAGTTTCAAAAGTACCAAGTATTGTTTATGTGCGTGTGACATCTACAATCAAAATGCCAAACTAAAGTTTTAAAAGAACCAATAGATGTCACCCTAAAAATGACTTCCCTTGATAGCTTCAAAATTATTTACTTTAAGAAGAAATGCAACTTAAGGGGCGATATCGTATCGACTGATTGGATCGAGATGTAGGGGTCGCCACGTTCGTATTGGATCGAGATTTTTCAGTTCTTGCGTGTCTGTCGAATTGTAAACTTTGGGATTGAATTAAAAGTTTTTCTTTGGTTAACATTGCGATACGATTTTTGAAATTCTGGTAGTAATAATGTTTGTTTGAACTTTTATTTAGTTTAAGTGTAAATATATTATTGATTTATTTTTAAAATAGGAAAAGTTACAAATCACGGTTGTGTTTATATTAATTGTGAAAATAATATTACCGAAAACAAAGGTACTAGTTTTTTTAAGTTTTTTATTAGTGATATAGTGCGTGCTAAATAATGTCAGAAAAACTGTGAAAATATAAATATTGCCACAATAAACTTGGAAGATTTAAAACAAAATATTTCTGGGAAGCACCTTCGGAGATAATGTATAACAACAAAAGGAAATTTTGAACACACTGCAGTTCTTGTTCTACACCTTCAATCGGGCAAGTATTTTTTTATTTTTTTTTACCAAACTTTTAAAAATTGTTTAAATTAGCATCGGAGAATCTCCTTGTCCGGATTCTTTTTCTTCTTCTTGTTGCACTTAATTGTAGAATAACTTAAAATAATTACTGTAAAGCAGTGGCTGGGATCGCTATTATTTTCCACGATCAATGATTCAGAAGTAAGTAGTAATCGACTGTTGCTCAAAATTCGCTCGTGTAAAGTTAGTCATAAATCTAGCCATTAACATTCGATTTTCGTTTTCCGGGATAGAATAACGTTTGGAGTATTGAAAATCAACATGTAATGTTTTTTTTCGACATGACGTGATATTTGAATTTTGATGCAAACTTACGAACAAATAGTTTAAAGCATTAATAAACAACATATTAAAAAATAAAAGTGTCGTTCTTTCGTAAATTAAATGTTTCTATTTGAAATTGACCCTGAAAATATTATTGAGTAATTAGTCATAGCTCGTATTGATATTTGTCTCAAACATAAGATTTATGTATTAGAAATACATTTGCAATTCTTTTTAAATACGTATTGTCATTTGTAGTTAATGCTTATTGTTTTTAACTTCCTGTGTTTTTATGATTTACCTTGGTGTTTATATAAAGCTAGGTATTTTCCCAAAATGCTGAATGTGTGACACAAATTTTACAAACGTTTTTTCCTAGAAGAGTTTTCCAATTCTCTTTGAAGAGAAATGCATTCCTAAATTTCTCTAAACAAAAAAAATATAATTCAATGTTTAAATGCATTGGTCTTTTTTGGAGTTTACTCCTTAAGAATCGATTTGCATATATAAGGGGCCCGGTTTGAGAAAAATCTGAGGAGTAAAATCTATCGATGAATGACCTCGTTACGTTTTTGGTGCGCATCCTATGTCGCGCAACTTTCTAATTTTACTTATATTGCTGTTTTTATTATAAATATCAATTATTAATATTGTTATTGTGAAGTTTTAATCGTTATCATTGTGTTCCGCTAAAGTGAACTGAAAGTATTTTCAAATAACTATGGCAGAAAGAGGTGTAGATGATATTTCCGGAACATCTAACAAACACGTGGCTGCGTTATAATTCATGTATTATATGTATGAGGATGTGCAATTTGTATTTATTAAATATTTTAATAATTATCGATGTAGTTCATATAAATATATATTTGAGAACAACACATAAAATTAGATAATAATTAACCCAATATGAATTATCGAGCGCATCCACATAAAATAGAAAATTTCTAACCTAACCAAAAATTCGATGTCTATAAATTCTACCAGGTTATTATGATTTATTTTATAAATAATTTCTAATATTAACAATTCTAGTCAATAATTCGATAATATTATCAGAAAAATCGACAATATTTTTTCATTATAATAATGTTTTCATAAAATTTTCTTTCGAAAAGTTATTTTTTACGTTCATACAGTATCAATCTTTTTTAAGTTAAATAAACCCTTTTTGCGTCTGGTTAGACTATCGAACTTAAGGAGTAAACTCCAGTCGTGCGTCGGAGCTGACACACACAATTTTATTAAAAAATCTGTATGTGGTTTAAAATTCTTACGAAGAAAAGAGCAAAGGGGCTATTTACCTACTTACACAAAATTTTACGATCTTCCGTGAACTACCTGCATACTCAACGTTTATTATACATTTATTAAAGTAAATATTATAGGTAAAATCGTATTATATTAGTCTTATTTGATTTGATCAAGTTTATGCGATAATTAAAAGTATGATTTCTTTTCCACAACCGCAATTGTTATTTTATAAGCGATCAATGATTTTGCGATCGTTATTGTATAGACGTTCGATGATCGCAATCATTATTTTGCATAATGACTGATTCATCGTGATTGCAATCATATTCAAAATGATTGTTCTGGCCATTGCTTTAAATGTTTTTTGTTGATGTTGGCATATGTCGAATCAAAATATTGTTTTTGTAAATGTTATGGCCGCATTTTTTTAGCACCTTGTCTAATAAATACTTACTTTTTAAAAAATAAAAAAAAACAGAATTCTTTTATGTTTATTTTAGCATGCTAAAAGCACTTCAATACAAATCCAAAAATACATAAAATATTTTTACAATTGTTTAAACTTCGCAAAAATATTTTGAAAATACTAATACTAATAGCATTTTCAAAACTTTATTTTTAAAATACTAACAAATATTTTTTTTTTACTTTTTGGGCTTATTTTTTACAGAAGCTGTAATTGATGATATGAACATCAACCTAAGATACTCAAATGTAGTAGTTTCTCAAACATACGGAAGAAAACGTCCATTGTTATTTATTGATGACGATCGTGATGACGAATAAATTTATTCTTTCTACAGCTACAGTTCACTAAACGAAGGTATAAGTAGACAAGCAATAATAAGTAATTTTTTTAATATATATGTTTATTAGTTCAAGATACGTCCTATAATATTTTGAAGATACTGGAACGATCACAGTGTGTGCTCAAATTCGTCAAGCCGTTAAGTTTTGACTAAAATAAGCAACAGAGTGATACAAATGGATTCTCCGTCAAAATTCATTTTAAAGGATAAATTGGTCAATTATTCTTTCAGAAATTTAACATTAATTTTAAGTTAAAATTATTCAAATTACCAGTCGACTAATAACAAATTCGTTTACATATGTTTCGAGCTTTAAAATAATGAAGCTCATCTTCAGAAAAGTCTACAAAAAATATTTACAACTTTTTTAAATACAAAAAATGTCAACATATCTTTTCCAGAGTATTATTTTTTGTAAGAAAGTTTGGTGTTCAGAAATATATTTACTTTCTAAATTGTTTAATAAAATTTCAATAAAAATAGGTGATAAATTTGATAATCAATTTTTTAAACAAAATCTAGATTTTTCAGTGGGTTCTCCTTTATCACTTTTCTTAATTTTTTTTAAGAAATTAAGAAAAGGTAACGATTTCAAGATTTCTTTTTCTAATGAAATATCTCTTCGGAAACTTTTTTTTTCTAATAATAATAATAATTTAAATAAAAGTGGAGTTTACAAATTAATTTGTTCTTGTTAAAATATTTATATTGGTATGACACAAAGATCTTTTCAAACTAGACTTAATGAACATCTTAGATATTTAAAAAATAGTTCAAAATACATTAATAACGCAAATTCAGTAAAATCTACATTTGCTTAACATGGGATAATCGTCATACTCTTTTTTCTTACAAATTATTTCATCATTTTAATATCAATAACAAACAAATTCTTGAATTACTAGAGTTCATTTATATTAAAATATCAAATATTTTTTTTTGTTGAACGATCAAACCAATTTCAATTATGATTTTAAACTTAAATTTTCTTGGATTTGTTTCTAAATTGCACCATCTTTCCTTTTTTTAAATAATTAACATTTTGTAAAATTTACATTTTTTAATTATCTAGTTACAAATTTTCATATTTGAGATTGTTCAAAAATATGTAAGTTAAAAAACTTTTTGTAATCTTAACTTTTTATAAGTTGTAAATATTTTTTGTAGATTTTTCTGAAGATGAGCTTCATGATTTTAAAGCTGGAAACATATGTAAAATATACCTTTTGAAAGTTAACGAATTTATTATTGGTGGACTGGTAACTTGAATAATTAAAAAAAATTGACCAATAACAATGAATCCCCTTAAGAATTTAATTTTAATTTAATTTGCATTGTTTTAAATATTTCTGTTTTCGATTTATATTTTACGCAAACAAAGAAATATTTAAATACACATATTTTTTTGTTTTCTTAAATATAAAACATGATATTGTTTAAGTTTATTTGACATTTACTTGTGTCGTAACAATACAAGCTATTGGTTATGATATTAACCTTTTTTAAACAGGTAAACTGTAAAGTAAACACAAATATAAGAAAAAGGTCTAACTCGTACTTCATAACAAATAATTAAGTTCGCAACATAAAAACTACGATTTTGCAGATGGCAGTAGGTCTTAGTCTATTAGTTTATGAAAAGATGGGGTACAGACAGGTAAAAAAAGAGAAACAAGAGAGATAAAACTACAGTACGATTTTTAACACACTATTTGCGCCAATTCTTAAATTATTACTCAATGCTTAAATTTAGTAAATATGGGTTTAACGTAATCTATGATATACCAAAAAAGTATTAAATACAATTTTTTGCAATATGACCATTACAATTCTTCACTTTTTTTGCCATTGAACGATTCTAAAAATGGAGCTCTTTGTGCGCGTTACTCTGGTAATCTATTCATACTTTTTCGTTTAAAATTTGTTTTAAACATAACTGTAAAGACCTTTAACAATAATTTCATTCATTGAAAAATTCATTAAAATGATTATTTGTGGAGTTATCTAGGAATTAAAATTATCTATTTTACATCTAAAAAACATCATTTGAAACGCCATGACAATTGTCATAACCATAATACAAAATTTAGTTTCTGATTTGAAATTTATAACTTAAACCTAAAATTTGATTTTTTAGATTAAAAGGGTTTTAATTATTCTAGTGCACCCTCTGTGATTTGATGAGTGAAAATTTAAACATAATGCACAAGTTGTAGGAGCATTTGTGCATTTTTAATATGTTTTAGAGTCATGCATCTTTCACACATCTTGCACACTGCAGTGTTTTAGTATTTTGTTGAGGCGGTTCAAATGACATTTCTGTTTTGCAAAACTTTTATGCTTAGATCTCATTTTAATTTGTAGCAGGTCTATATCTAAGGAAAGTGAGAAGTGATATTTTAATTTTCCTATTTCTTACGTTAATTGTTTTTGACTTGGTCTTAATGCTTGAGGTTTTGTATGTTGTAAATAAGTATTGTTCGCACAAGATCTCGTCTTGTCCCTTTATGCGCAAAAGACTTAAATGCGTTTGACCTATTCAGAAATTACGCTACTCAGTGGCGGCGCTATGCTTCTGCCTCCCCCCTCCCACCATTTTAATTGAGGCGCCCTTAAAAAAAGCAGATTGAATTTTATCATTGTTTATTTACAATTGATATCGAGAATATAATCAGATTTATTTGTACACTTATCTTATGAAGGTAAATAGATACAAGAACTTAAAAATTAATCTAAAAGTACAGTAAAACCTCTGTTAACGGACACCTCTGAACAACAGACATCTCTCTTTAACGGACAGTTTTTTATTTTCCAAACTTACTACTACAAAACTATATATCTCTTCATAACTGTAAATAACCTTTATTCAAAATATGGTTTTACGCAATTAAATTCAACCCATTTTTTTAGCGGACACCTCTCTACAACGGACAATATTTCTTAACCCGTTGCTGACCGTTATGGAGAGGTTTTACTATAATAATATTTTTTTCTTTAGATTTTGCTGTAGCAAATTCATTAATAAGATTGGTAAGTTCCAATTAATGATCAACTCAAAACTAAACTGTGATTAAACTGAACACCTATTAAGTGAAGGCCTGAATGAGTCAAATGATTTATTAAATGACCACCGGGTATGAGTATAAAATGGTTTAGTTTACCAAAGAAGTTGAATCAGTAATTTAATAATAATAATAAATACTAATAATAAAATAAATAAACGGATTTAATAAAGTTATTTAAAAAGTTTGTATTGAAACACTTAGCTAATGAAGAAGACCGAATCAGCAAGTCGTAATACTCGTAATCAGTGTGAACATAATCTTAGGCAGGCACACGCACACTTGCTTTCAGAATTCCTAATTTGCGGTTATGATTTTTGATTTCAAACTGTTTTTCCACAGAAAAATATTTTTAGAAACTTAGCTACAAAATGTACTATAAAAATAATTAAAAAGATACCTTTTAACCTTTTATTGTTTCGGTTTATGTGAATTTAAAAATTTGTTCCTACATGTACTGCTTTTACCTGTGTTGTTTTTGTCAGTAATTTAATTGTTGTCGTTATCTAGTATTGCTCCATAGTAGTTTTGTTTTAAAAGTAATTTTTATTTTTTTTAAATTCATTTATTCCTCCTCGCGGTAATTACGCTATTAAAAACAATAAACTGTTGCAGTAGGGCGCCCTTATAACTTGGCGCCCCCTCGCGACTGCGGTGACTGCTCTCCGCACCCGCGAGTTACGCTACAATTCCACTTATGGAATTGAAAATATTAAAAAAAATAAAAGTATAAAATCGATAATCAAAACATACCTATTGAAAGTAGAACGTCTTCCGGGTTTGGACCTTGTTGCCCACTTTCGTAAAAGACTTAAAAACCAAAAGATTTAAATGATCAACTTGTGAATCAAGCCAGATTCTAAACTCCATACAAGAGTGGAAACGGTCAATTTGTGTAGTTGACTTCTATTTTATTGTTTCACTTTTTTGATTTGGTTTGATTGAGTTGAATATATTTAATTTTTTGGATCAAACTTATTTTTAAGCAATTTAAAATTAAGTAGATAAATTTTTGTTACTGTTGACTCTTGATAGAAAGAAATCAACGCGATACAGAAACTAGTAATATTATTTTTATAATAACAATTCTGGTTAACTGAATCGTTTTCAGTTTTAGTTAATATTCTACAGATAATTTTTGTTTTGCTTTAAACGTATTTGGATAAACATTTTATAAGACCTTTAATATATACAATTTTCGTTTAGAAGTTTTGAAATAATGTATTTGTAAAAATAAACATTAGACGAATAATGTAAAGGAA
This sequence comes from Aquatica leii, assembly GCA_035610365.1. Classification (NCBI taxonomy): domain Eukaryota; kingdom Metazoa; phylum Arthropoda; class Insecta; order Coleoptera; family Lampyridae; genus Aquatica; species Aquatica leii. The sequence goes on from CM069432.1 coordinate 119,388,942, forward strand.
AATAAATTTTGAAAAACATGAACACCACAAACCATTCATATTAGTGAACACAAAAGTGACACTGAATTGTCAAGCTTTAGAGTTATCGAATATAAGATGTCAACAGATTTTGCCAATATAACCAAATACTATACTATACTACTATCAAAGAGTATATAATATATGTTTTGTTGGAAACAATAATGTACATTTTTTAGTCTTAGTTTTATTTAATTTGGTTAGAATAGCAAAAAATTAAATTTCAACAAAATTATATAGTTAACTTTCTATATGTTGATTTGTTATTTTATTATTTTATTCTTTCATGCAAATTAAAAAACTAAAGGTTTTGTTTATGCAGTCATTAATAAACTAATAACGTTTTTAAAAGGTACAAGAAAATTACATTTTCAATTCGATTTTAAAATATTCCATTTACATATTTGACATTAAAATACTTTATTTAAAAATGTTATAGCATAAATTAAATTTTTTGTAATCCGTGTTCTTACCATACATTTTATAAATAAAATATATATGGTAATTTTTAAATGTTTGAAACAAAACAACAACAAATTATGGTTATATGATTCAGCAAGCATTATAATTTTCTTGTTCTTCATTTATTTGCAGTTACTTAATTTTTTGCTTAGCTAAAGCTGGTAATTTATGTTTTTTTAAATAAAGTATAATAGAGGGGATATTATAAACGTTTGTCCTTATAATCCAGTCATCCCATTCGTAAACAGATATTCAAGGAAAGTCGGTACATAGTATATTATGGTCGTCCCACTCATTTTTTAAATTTTCATAAGTATTTTATAAGCATGGCTGTGTCAGTAAATTACTGGTGTTTTGTGTTTTTATGTTTTATGAACCGACCTATTGCAGGTAATTATCAATGTTTTTAAGTGTCATTTTAATTATTGGTTTATTGTTTGTGTTAATTAAAATTCGTGTTTTTTATCTAGTACATTTTTATATAGCTTTAAAAATTATTATATATGAGATAATTTAATTAACGCAATTATTTTTAAAAACAAAATCATAAAGCATGGTAGAAGGTTAAACTAAAATGACTAATTTTTAGTATCTGTTTAGTGTATTGCTTGTAAGCATTGATTATAAACGATGAAATGCTATTACGATAATACGGCTCGATAAACACAACCTTGTTTTTTTTCAAATTTTTAATTTTTTGTCAATTATATTTGAATTAACTATTAGACAATTTTAAATACATTTTGAAATAATTTTTACAATCGATGGTTAAATCTAAACAGAAGTCAAATTTTATTTAAACAACGAAACAAAACAAAAATAAGAAACAAACATAATACTTACCTTTTTTTTAATTTTAAAATGTTTAAAGGTGATTTCTGTTTTTTTTTAGTTTATTTTTGTAAATAATTGTATTTATAAATTTTGTAAATAATACAACTATTTGTAGTTGTATTTTCAAAGCGGTATAAGATATATCACATGTTTTGCACCTATTATTATAGTGAACGATTTTATGCAGCCTATTATACACTAGACATAACATATCATATTGTTCGTTTAGTGGAAAAGTGGCCATTGGAAATAAATCATTAATTTATTATTAAAAACTGATAAACACTGATTTGGTTCAGAAACGAATAAAACTAAACGATCTGACAGTATGGGAAGTTATTTGTTTTAGCAAGTTTTGTTAAATTTTATTTGTTTTATGACTAACTTATTTTAATGTATAGGTAATATCAAGTTTGCCGTTATCCCTCAATTAAAACATAGGTTGTTATACGTTGTTGAAAATAGAAAAAAAGATACAATCTATTTATGTCAAAATCCAAGATGGCGCCTATTTAAAATAAGAAAGTTGCTATCAATATCTCGAAAACGGTATTTGTTATATATTTTTACAAAACATAAATTAAGTTGTTACAATGAAATAAATAAATTTCGCTCAATAATTTTTTTTTGTAATTGTTAAAATAAGCAAAATATTAGCCTTTTTCAAAAAATGGATTTTTCGTTTTTTTTCGTTTAACTTTGGGACCACTCGGAGTTAGAATTATTTTTAAAGATAATCTAAATCAGCACAAAACACTCTACATAATTGCTCATTTAACCAAATCTATATCTTCATTAATGACAAAGATACTAATGCAATGCAACTCATATATATATAAAATAAAAATACTATTACAATGTTTATCAATTTTAAAACCAAAAAAATTGTTTTGTTTTTAATTGCTATATTTTATAATAGTAAAGACTCTGGCACTGGTTTTTTACATTGTATAATATCTATTAGTAAAATTACCTGACATATACATTTCAAGTTATTAAAGCGGATATAACATACATCAACGATGGTCAGACTTTAATTATGCGTGAAATTCAGTTGAACTTCTTAGTTTGCACAATACTGTTTTTCTTATCTGTGCAGTCATACTTTTACCACAATCTGTATCTAATGATTATTTGACAAATTGTTTTTTTCTTGATTTTGGTATTTTCTATTATAGTTGTAAACAAATAAACTATACAACAATACGTTAAAAAAATTATTAATAATTTTAAATATGTCAAATACACTTAAATACTTAAATATTTAATTAAATTTAAAAAGAAAAATGACTGCAAGAAACTAAGAATGATTCTGAAAATGTTGTGCTATTGACATTTGTGGTATTGTGATCAATCCTATATTTACCTTTTAGTTGATTTCATACATATGGCAGACAAAAGTGTTTTATTTATCTACATTATAACTAGACAACAGATAGTTACAGCTTGACCAAGCTTACAAAAACTCAAGGTAGGGGTCAGTGGGGGAGCTTGCATCGTAAGGTACAATAGAACAAAATAGTATTTTGACGTTAATATTTAAAATTAAAATTAGGCATAAACTGCCGTTAAAAAAAATATTAATTAAAAAATGTATGAATAATTTTAATCATTGTACGAATATCTTGATTTAATTTAATCATTACCTAACTATAGCTATGATAAGCAAGTACGACTTTTTAACAAATCTTTTATTAAAAAATTTGCAAAGCAGAAAAGTGAAAAAAATTGTTGTTTTTTTAACTATGACAACAAACGATTCAACAAAATCTATTCAAAAACCATTTTAATAATATAACCACTGAAATAGAGATCAGTGAATATAACTTATTCTAGATTTCATTTTTATATAAATAAAAACTAACTAATTTGGCAAATTTGTATCGGTCGTGTAAAGTGTAAAGTAAAACCATTTACTTTATAACTGCATATTATTACCAGCACAGCCGGATAAAGAATGCATAGTCACTTTCTTTTGGAACTAATTACAATAAATTAAATAATTATTACCAAAAAAGTACTTGCAATTTTTCAATTAGTTAGCAGTTATTATATGCATTAATACCTTCTAAGATGTCAAAAAAGACATATATGTATAACTTTAAATCGGTTTGCCAAAGACTACAATAATTCTATAAAGAATGGATGCATGATGATTTGTAAATTTGGAAAATGAACGCGCTTAAAAGTTTTAAAGTAAGTTTTATTTAGAAGCTTCTTGACACTTCACCTGTTATCAAGCCATATAGGTACTAGTATCTATTGTTGCGTAGACGTTTGATTTCTTTACGTATTTGAGCAAGAGAAAACGTAGTAATAAATGGAGATAACTGCAAAAAAACCTTTATAACGTTGTTTACGTTATCATTTTGTTTATAGTGTAACTAGAATCTTTGAGATTTTTTAGCCCATGATCCTGTTTTGTTGCGTATTGGGGTAGTGCTTATTGATAGCTTCGTTTCTTATTATTTAAAATTTCCTATTACTTATTTTGATAAATTATGTTTAATTTGCTGTATTACGAGATCTTTGCCATTACTTCATGATTGGTTCTTTTCTGCAACCAGTCGTTTAACCTTTAAAAGAATACTTGTATTTTCTTGTACTTGAGTTTCTAGGATTTCAGGAGTTGTTTGCTATGCTGCAGTCTGAATTGTGCATGTATTCCAACTTCTTCTGTTGTAGTGATTCTTAGATTGAATTGTAAATTTTTGTTTATATAATCTTGAAATGAGTTTCACTGTAGTCTTTTGTTAGTAGGGGCCTTGGCGTTATTAAAATTATTGTTGCACTGATAGTGGAGTTACGAGTGTATAAACAAAAGAAAAATGATACTCTCCTTACAAAAATAAAGGTCATAACCTTGACTTAACACTTGTTAAGTGTTTGATGAACGTTTCATGTCTCTTGTTATTTTTTTTATTTAATTATTGACATGTATGTTTTATTTGTTTTTTTGAGTTATTGTTTTACAAATCTGCTTTCTAACTTGTAAACTAAGATGACAAAGTTTGAACAATGATAAAAACGTTGTTTTTGGTAAGACGTGAGGTAAAATACGTAATGTAACACACATGAATAGAGAAAACCATAAATGTATAGTCAATAACAGATCCAGTGTAACTTGATACTTTCTTTTTGCATTGTTATCTCGCCGACTGATTAGGTTTATTGTCTTTAGTCTTAGTTTGTTTCAATCTAAACTTTCTTGAAATTAGTTTAATGCTACAAATAAAGACAAGTTGCAATGAAACTTAGTAATGGACACTATGAAATTAAATTATTAGTAAAATAGAAAATCAAAAAAGGTATTGAATTACACAAATTGTATTAAAGTTCTTGAGCAGATTAGTATTCCATACTCATTAAGTACTGATTGATATAAACAATAATGTTGCTGAACAATATAACAGTATATGAGTAAATTTACAAGAGAAAACTGAATCAATTTTTGTCAAATACGTTGTGAAACAGCAGCGTTAGCGTTGACTGGTAAAAAAGTCTGTACAAATTTATAAAAAATGGGAACTAAAATTGGCAAATGTTTAAAACAGTTTTTAACTGAACGACAACTAATTTAATTTTTTTTATAATTTTATCTGAATTATTGTTTCGAATAATTTCTTTATAATTGCTTTAACTTGCAGAATAAAAATATTTTGCCCATCATTAGTTTATCAAATTAGAAATCATCAATGAAGCTTATTGTTACTTTTGCATTGTACTCTAGTCCTTTGCTGTAGTCGTTGCAATCACCTTTCTATATATATATATTTTTATTACAATGTGTTTAAGCATATATATTTTAATTCAAATATAAAAAAGTGTGCAAATGCATATTATCATATTCAATTAATTACTTTTTACAACCTACATGAAACAGTAAATAGGTATATAACAGTTACAAAACGTGATAGTATCGTTTACAAACAAGAAAAGATGAAGCAGCGCCTAGGCGTATTCATCAGTATAAAGAAAGGCTTTTTACACGTAATGTACATAATAAGAACAAAAAAACAAATTTTTAAAAATATGTTTTCTGTGCGTTGTGTGCAACATCGTCAAAAATTCATAAATACTTCAGTTTTTAGTTGTTAGGTGGAAGTAGTCTATTGCTCTTCGATACTTATCCTCGGGGGTATGTTTCGCACGGCGAGAAAGTTGATCTACATATCGCAAGGGATATGTAACGCAGTGAATGACAAATAACGTTTTTAGCTTGCCGCAGTCAACATGTTAACATTACGTAGCTAGAAAGCCTGAGTTACTTTTTTTTGAATAAACTATAGAATATCAGTTTTACAAAAATTAATGTTTTCATTAATTAATAACTATTTTTTTCTAATGTTTTTGAAAATAAAAAAGAACCCAAACACTAGAGCAGACCTTTATCTATAAGCAAAAAAAGAATTGTATCATAATTCTAAGCAGTTTAGAAACAACAGTCTTTTCGCAAAACCCTTAAAATTAGGTTTTGTAAAAGGCGCCTTAAAAAATTTTTGTACCCTAGTTACAATAGACATAGAGGAGGATTAAAAATTTTACCAAGTGAATGATGTTTTATATTCTATATACCATTTGTTTATATCACTTTCACTTCTTACAGAATATTTAATTATCAATTAAATTAATTGAAAATTTAAAAAAAAATAAAACAACGCTTTATAAACACGTGGATAGTCACAACAAAATTAAAGGTTAGAATACCTCATGTCAATATAAACGTAAGAAATGTAAATAAAAAAAATGCTTAGTTACTGTTTTCAAATAGTGGAAACTACGTGGTGACTTCATTGGTGCCCGGCGACTAAAGCACCTTATAAATGATTTTTCGTGGTGTTGAGCACCTCATAAAATTATCACTTATCTTATAAATGTGTATATACTTATTTTCGTTAAACAATATAGTTTAGCACAAAATGCAGCACTCCTCAAGCTTTTGAAGATCGCCGCCGCTGAGCGTTACTTATGCCAGAAAAAATCTGAATTACTCCTAAGTCGCGCAAAAAAGTTTTATTTCAATAAACACGTTAGTATAATATGGAACAAAACAAAAATAGTAATGACTGCTAAAATTTTATGCAGCAACAACAGGATTTGGTTAAATATTTTTTATGAAGTTTTCTATCCTTTAAAAATAGCAAATAGCGTATTCACTTATTGTAATTCACCTCGTTTTTTTGCGCGACTACTAGATGTAACAACGGGTTACGTATACTTAAGTTGCCTTCATTAACAACCTTGTTCGTTAAATAACTATTTGCGTTACCTTTTGTAAAATTATATTCTTTTTTAAAAAAATTAAAAAAAGTATCAAAAATGTTGGTACTACTTTTATTACTAAATCTGTCAAATTTGACATTAACTTTAACATTTTTTTGCTTTACGTGGATTTCTAGTTTTTATTTTGCCACCCTAGAGCTTTTTTTGTCGAATACGTAACTACACATAACAAACGAATATTTACGTTTGCGATGTTGGTACAACAAAAAAAATATTTATAAATACGTTGCGGTATATTATCAACAAAACGTGATAGAAAAAATCATAATCTTAAACTGGCGTAATACATAAAACTTGATATTATTTGATATCTTATTATTAAGTAGGTACTGCACATTTTATTATATTTCTAGATTATATGTACAAAAGTAATAAAAAACAAGATATAATAAAAATTTTTTTTAATGAACGAAATAATAATAAACTGTAGACGTTGTATTTTAGTAAAAGAATGTAATAATAGTAATGTATAACAATATTATTGAAGGTAGAATGATGCGAGGACGTTGAATAAATATACCGTCACTAGTATAAGTACCTATATTATGTGACATACGTTTAGTAGTATTAAATCAGCACAATTTTATATAAACACATTGATAAAAATTAACTATATCAGTATTATTGCATATTATTTGTATAAAACAGTTATTCAAGTTTACAATTAAACTGCTACTAAACCATTGACAATATATTTTAATAATTGTTTATAAAACTAGTTTTATAATTTTAATAAACCTTGATTTACGCTTTTTAACCTTTGTGCCTCTATTACGCAAATTAAATAATAATTGTGGTTTAGATGGTCAGGTCAGTGATAGGAGAAATGATAGAAACAACTATAATTACGGAATCCCTGGATTTTGTCCATCGGGAACACAATGTCTTCCATTAATCGAATGCCCACTTTTGAATAAAGTCTTTAATCATGCTTGCGCGTACAGCAATAGGTAATCGCAAATTGTGTTAGATCTGTAAAATAATGTTCTTTTACAGAATTGGTGATATGGGCTGTGGTTATGAAGGTTCTGGATTAGTTTGTTGTCCGATCACAACTAATTCACCTCGTGCAAATGGCAACGGCCAGTCCTGTGGTACATCATTAGTTTCACAAGGCATTCATAATGAAATTGGTGCAAATCCATGGGTTGTAAGAGTTACCTATAAAGGTATCGGTCTTACAAGTTACTGTAAGATTTTGTTTTATAGCATATGTTTTAGATGCTGTTACAAAAGACTTAAAGTTTCCTTGTTCAGGATCATTAATAAGCAGTCGAGTTGTATTGACAGCGGCACATTGTGCTGTTACTAAATCTGAGAATTATAAACTGTAAGTACACTTGTATAAATCTTATTGTGTTAACAATAAAAATCTAAGATACGGCGTGCGTGTTGGAGAGTGGTCGACAAGTTCAAGTTTAGATTGCGGAGAAGAATTTTGCGCATTGCCGGTACAAGATATTACGGTTAGTCATGTTATACTTCACCCAGGATACGAACAACAAAATTTTAAAGATAACGTAGCACTTCTTGTTTTAAATGATCGCGTTAATTACACAGGTAATTTTTTTAAATAATTTTTTTATTGTTTTGCTAACAATTATTTCAGTAACTGCTCAACCAATATGTTTACCTCAACAGTGGTCAATAATAAGTAATTATGGAGTGTTAGTTGGATGGGGTAAATTAGCTGGACAATTTGGTAAGTCAAGGTTATCATATTTTTTAGTGCAACACAAAAATTGCAGAAACATCTCCGTTGCAACAAACACTTCAATTGCCGATAGTTGCATTACAACAATGTTTAAATATTTATGGAAGTAGAATTCCCATTTCTGAGAATCATCTTTGTGTAGGTGGAGTAGCAGGACGTGATGCGTGCGATGGATTTGGAGGTTCGCCTCTAATAGAACAGCAAAATGGAAAACATTTTATAGTAAACTTTATTTTTGTATTTGTTAAATAATGTTTATTTTATTTATTTGTGTTTAGATTGGACTCTTGTCTTTTGGATCTGATCGTTGTGGAGCTGCTGGTATACCAAGCGTATACACTAACGTAAAAAAATATACTAATTGGATAAATGAAAATATACCAATTATTAGAAATTGAATAAAAAGTTTGCAAAACTTGTATAAAATTTTTGAATTGTTAGTTGATAAATAAAAGTAAATCAATTTTAAATTTTAGCATTTGTAGTCAATACAAAAAGTTTATATTTTATTTTACTGATAAGTTAATAAAAATGAATAATTTTATGTGTAAACTGGTTTTTGTAAAAATTAAAAAAATAGAAAGTTTATATGTATTCGAGTGCTTCAATACAAAATACAAAGGTCTAAATGCATGGTCGTCTTTATAGGTTTTAATTAGACCGTAAAATTTAGTTGCACTACTTAAATCTCAACTTTTTTTTAAGTGATTATGTAATTACATTTATGAATCATTACGTAATTAGTTAAGTTATTATATTTTTTCTGTAATTTTTAAGCATTTATATTATTCAATCGAGCCAAAATTGAGTAATTGTATTCATCTAGGAATATAATCACGGTTGATATAACCTTTTTATAATGTTATAATTAATTGATTTTAATTTGAGTTTATAATTTACTAAAGTAATCTTAAAAATCATAATGCTTTATAAAATGTTTTCTCTAAACCAAAGGTACAAATACATTACTTATTATTGTTTGTACAAGATTCGGTGGTTGCTTCTCTATAGGCCAAACACTTAAATACGTTTGACCTATTTTGAAAATACGCTACTATCTACTCATAATACTGTTTTTTTTTCTAAAATAAAAGTATGAAGTCAATCAACAATACATATCTACGTTTAAATTGTAATTTGTACTTTCAATAATTGTAATTAAATTAGTTTACTCTATAATTTAGAATGGCTTCTTTGGTACCGATGTCCTGATATGCTTAATTTTGAAATTGAAATTGAAAAATCTGCCACAAAATTATAATGTGTGATACATTATTAAACTTATAATAAATACTATCGGACACGAGATGTAATTTTTGTAGCAGCCACAGTAAAAAAAAGCTGATAATGGTTTTTCGGAAACAAAACATTGTATCAACATGTGATAACAGTTTTTGTGAAATTTCAAAATATTAAAAAAGTCTTTTTAATTTTAAACATGTTCTTAAATAAATGAAATAATTTTAAAACTCACATTTTTAAAAAGATATCAAAAATCATTAAAAAATTTGCAAACATCATTTTTTAATTAGTTCTATATGGATCAATCAATATGTTTTGTGCATTTGATTATTAGAGATCTACATTTTGTAAATTTTGTAATTTGATATTATTTGAATGAGTTTGTGCGGCATAGGGATGTGCTACACATATAAGTTTTATCTAAATGGATTAGTTTTATTCAAGCATCAACAAAGAAGTAAACATTTTTATCCTACAGAACCGGATACAAGAAGTACGTATTTTGAATACATGCAATTGATGCAGTTTGAAGAACACGTAAATAAAGTGAATCCATGTATTTTTTCTTTTTTACCGACGCGATAATAACGTATACATTTGTTTGACGCTTCGTAAGTGATTCCTTGGTATTATTGCGATTTACATTTGGGAATAAATTTGCTTTAAATTGACCCTTGCTTTAATTCGTTTATTATTCATTGTACCAACGCTGCCTTGACGTTTCTTTTATTTTTGACTTTTAATTTTATCTAAATTACGCACTATGGATCCAATTAAAAAACGGGGACCAACTAAAGCAAAACTAATTCATTTTAGAACTAATTTAAATTAATTAAAAACTCATGTTGATAACAATATATCGTAGCAGTAGAAGATCCGACGCGTTTGCGCATGGAAGTGTCTACTGTTGAAGCAATTTTATTTAGTGATATTCAAGATCCAATTGAAAATAATTGTGGCAATTAAGAAAATGAGTATGCAAAAACAGCTAATTCTTAATACTAGCACGCTAAATTAATTCTGCAACAGGTTTGGTTGCACAAACTAGATTGCTGAATCCGTTCCCATATACTTATAAAATTAAATGAATTCATTTCCGTTCTAAATTGGCAAAACTCAACTTAAAAATTCTTCAACACATAATTTGTGCACATTCAAACTACTGGAACGATGGCTTACAACTAAACACGAATTTGCACTATTTACGTGAAAATTAAAATTGATCGCACATTAAGTTTATTAGCTTTTTATTCTAGCAATCTCGCCGATTGTTTTAGGCCGTAAAAACTTTTATTTAGTTTACAAATCTGAATAAATCTTTCTGATTGGCTTAAATGTATATTTCTTTCTCTAAAGTACGATAAAGAAATAGTTTACTTACATCGAATTGTAATAGGTTCAGTTTCTATGCTGCTGCTACATGGAATACAGTTCTGATGGTATCGAATCTTGCAACTGGACTTAGCGTTTCTTGAAAATTTATTACAAGTTTTTAACTGTAGTCTTTTGCTACTAACCGCGCTTTAAAATGATCAATTCTGCCGTCAAATTTTGTTTTGGTTTTATAAACCTATTTGCTTTCAATTACCTTCTTGGTTTGGTTGTCTATTAAAGCTTGATATTCACTTTTCATAGCTTTATTCTATTTGCCTGAACTTTTACAATATACTGCATCAGCATACAGCTGTGACATATATTTCAATGTTTCTGCAACTAGAATATAATCTTCAATATAGGTCTTCACAATAGCTCACAAAAACTGCCAAACACTTTTCTTGTCCCATTTTTGGCGTTTCTGTTTAGGTAAATGCATAAAACATTCTGTACTAAAATACATTAAAATACATTATTTCAGTTCGTTTATTTTGCTTTTTTTACAATTCGATGACGCTCTTGTTACTTATTCTGGTGAGTTCGGTTTTGTTTAACACATGAGGTGCTGTATTTACTGCTTCCACCCATAATTATAGTGGTAAATCTTTTAGATGTATCATTGACAGCGCGTTTTTCACCACCGTTTGATTTTCTCGCTTTGCCATACTATTTTGTTCCGGCGTATATTCAAGCACAGATTTAAAATCTTAATATTAATTTTTGTGCCACCATCGCATAAAATTTCTTTTACACTGTGTTCTATATTTTCACATTCACTCAAGAATTGTTTCAAACATGTGACCACCTCAGTTTTTGTTATAATAAAAAACACCCGTCGATTACTTCATTCAAATTCATTCTTGAAACACAGAAAGTAACGTTTCCAATAGGTACGCAAACATTAAAATAAATGCGTTGTCCTGGTTGAGTTGCTTTATCCAAATATAAAATAGTTTTTCATGCTGTTTTTCACATGCAGACCCAGTGCAAAATTCTTCCTCCGATTCAATCTTAACTTTATTTATTTTTAAAAGGTTCTATACATGTTTTTTATTCTGATGACAAACACATTCATGCCACAACTGCAAAGTTTCTTCTTGTATGGTTAAATACACAACAGCAGCTTCTTCTGGAATGCACACTTTCATATTTAAGATGTACAAACCCTTTTTAATTTTCTTGCCGCATAACCTTACTTACTTGCCATTTTTGCTAAATGTACAACAAATTTTGTTTATCTTAAACAGTAACATTTACTTCCGTTTTGAAAAACAGAGAATAAATTCTGTCCCGACTTTGGAACGTAAAGCACATTGGATAAATCGTTAATTTCTCCGTAAACATGCATGGCACTGTTGTTGCCTACTTGTATGGGTCTTGTTTTAATAAGTTCGGCATATTCTACTAACTAATTTTTATTATAAGTTGTATGTGCACTCAGATCTGCAATCCAAAAGCTTTTATTGTCTTCAAATTTACTGCACATAAATGCTTCACCTGTTGGTTTCAAGCGGTTTTCTTTGTTCTGTTTTTTCTTCAAGTTTTTTTGGCATTTGCTTAAGAAATGGAGCACCTGAAACACTTCAGACATTTTATTTTGCGATTTTAACTCGACTCGTTTGCAATTTTTGTTGATCAATTTATTTCATACTTCAAAACCCGGCCCGGCCATTCACTTCACTTTTCTCACCAAAACGCTTCGTTTGACTTCAAAATTATTCTTCCCGTTATCTGCTGTTTTATCTTATTGTGTCAGTAGGTTTGTTTAATGTGATAAGTTACACTTTTATGATTATTTGTGTGCAAGACAATATAATGAATCCAGTAATGGTCAATTTAGCGTTTGATAGAGTAGCCAAAGTGGCTGGCGGGTGCGCACAAGGCGGAGTGCTATTACCCCTACTGTGGTGTCTTGTCATGAACGGTCTACTACAAAAACTTGAAGACGACATGGTATTTGCTTTAGGATACGCCAAGGATCTCATCATTATCACAGACGAGAAGTTTGGGGCAACTGTATCGAACATAATGCAAAGTTTACCAAACGATGGAAAACGGATGAGATAAAATTATCTGCGATGTACGGAGTCACGCTCTCGATGACAAAAGAAGTCAAATATTTGGGACTCACTCTTGATATTAGACTGACTTTCAAAGAAAGTCACAACGAAGGCCATTAGGGTTTTTAATACCACCAAACGGATGATCGGGCACACATCGGGATTGAAACCCTAAATGACCAAATGGTTATATACTGTAGTAACAAGACCCATCATCACATACGGCGCGCTTGTATGGAGTGAGAAAACTAACCTGAAAAGCACAGCTGCAAAGCTAAGCAAGGTACAGAGAATGGCATGTCCGCTGATAAAAGGAACGATGAGAACCACGGTCACAGGAGCCATAGAAGCACTACTTTTACTTCCACCATTACACCTTGTTATAATGGAAGCAAGACAAGCAACATACAGGCTGCAGATTAATAAACAGGCGTTAATTACCGGGAAAAACAAACCGGGTATATACAACGTGCTGCGTGAAGAAGCAATCTTAGCTAAGAGATCAGACTTCACCAAAAATGATCACATCTTAAAAAAATTTAAAGTGATAATACCGTCACGAGACGAGTGGTACACAGATGGGGCTAAAAATCATAACGGTACCGGAGCAGGAGTATATGGAGGTACCATATGGGAAACAATAACGGAGCATAAAAAATTATGGAAAACTCTTCAGGGATGAGACACACAAAACTCTTTCTTACAGAGCCACAATCAAACACTCAAACTACACCATCAAGCATTAGTCGACAAAATTTATGGAAACTCACCGGACTAATTACAGGGCACTGTGACCTTAACAAACATATGCATAAAATAAGACTGCAATGTAGCCCTTTATTCCGCGGATGTTTGGAGGACGACGGGACTCCGCAGCATCTGCTGTGCAAATGCAAAGCATATCAAACGCAACGCACAACGATTCTCGGCAAACCAAAGCTAATGATGAGCTGAAAAAGAACCCTTGGAATAAACTTCTGGACTTCATTGACAAAACAGAATTGCTGAGGGAGTAATAAATCAGAGGTGCACAAAAGGACCAAGGAGACCGCAGTCCAGGGGCGTTAAACGAACACCCTCTTGAACTAAATATAAAAAAAATTGATAGAGTAACACAAAATTTTCCATTTTTTATTGATTAAGTACTGATTAAAGATTGCAAAGATGAAGAAAGTAAAAACTCGAAATGTTATGTTTGTCTCTTTATTTGTTTAGTTACTAAAGCGATGCACATTGAACTGGTTAACGATTTAACCACAGATAGTTTCATTTTGGCCTTCAAACGTTTTATTGCACGCGAGTAATAACGTTAAAAATTTATTCTGATAATGGAACAACGTATTTAGGCGCAAATTCAAAATTATTATTTTGAAAACTAATAATAAAAACTTATTGCATGCTTTTACAAAGATTGGTATTGAGTGGCATTTTATACCACCTCATTCTCTTCACTTTGAGAGAACTAAGCGTGGGAATATGTTTATTTTAGTGGTTTACGACCCTTTTACAAAGCATATAAAACTTTTTGCAGCAAAGAATACAAAAACGAAGACAAATTGGGTAACAGTGAAAAAGTTTATTAAAAGCTATGGAATACCTAATCGAATCGTTATCGATAGAGGGACCTGTTAAAACATACATTTAATTCAAATAGACACTTACAAACTAACAGTGAAGTACAATCCGTGATGCAAACATTGTAGCCTCCATTGGTATCTACGATCGATTTGATAGAAAAGGACGAATAGGACAAAATAATAGAAGTAACTGAAAGAAATCTGAACCTAGCAGAAAATAAAACCATGCAAAAATCGACGTCTCATGTTTTGTACGGATAGATCTTTAACTTTATTCATTCTTTGTATGATTCTTTGGCGAGTGAAAAATTTAAAAAACCAGAAACATTACAAAATGAAATTAAACAAAAGAATCCGTTAAAAAGAAATAAATATAAATATGTATGATAAGATACACTATGAAGCAAAGGAATATGAAGTAAGTATAGTATTTATCAAAGAAGCAATAACAGCGACAGGTCAACTAACCAAAACACAAAGCAGATACAAGAGAGGGCAAAAACGAGATTACTGACGTTTAAGTACCCAAAGACTATAATGCGTAAGAAAAACTTTAATGGTGACTAAGCTGCAAGATAACCAAATGGGGTCAATAATTAATAATTTTATGTTCTTTTAGTGTTATTATTTGAGTTCTAGTAAATATGTTACATTATTAGGTTGGTACTATTTTTTGGAAAGTAGGGTTAGACGTTAGATTAAAAAGTTGCGCTTTTGATCTTTTGTTTTTGGTTAAGAAGTTTGTTCGGGGTAGAATTAAAGTATTTTATATTTATGTTTGTTTGCTGTTGTCCTATACATTAGATTGATATAAATCGTACAGTATTAATTTTGGAGTTTATATTAGGTATAATTAATTATTATATACCTACAGTAGGTATTAAAATTTTTGATAAGTATTAAAAAAAGTGAATATTGTTTGTTTTAATAATTTATAACTTTAATTATACATAGTAATGATTTAATAAATTCTAGTAAATTCTTAAATGTATTAACAATCCTTTAATAAGTGATGGTATATACAAGGAAGGTAATTAAAGAAAAAAGAACTTATAATTTTTTCATTCAACAGTTATATAGAATAGTGAAAAAAGAATAATCGTTAAACGAAAGTATTAGATCAAAGTTGGTGTCTAAATTTAAAATTATTCAACAAACACAAGAACAAATTTACACATTGTTATAATGTTGTGTTTTTTGAAACTTAACAAAATGTAATTCCTATGTTAAATAAAAATCTATTTTGTTTTAGAAAATACGCTTTTAGAAGCAATCGTATGTAAAGCTTATTTATAAATATTTTACATGTATTGTATCACAATCCTACTGCTAGATGATTTCTGTCAAAAGATATTTGCTTAAACACTTTAGTTCATAATCTTTCTGATAATCAAGTAGATACATTAGTGATTTAAACACAAAACAAAATGATTACAGTTAATAAAGTAACAGTAATATTGATAACGCGTATTGGACCCTTACCTTTTCGGCTTAAAAATTACATAGGATCTCCTTATTTTCTATTTGTAAGCTAAAAATTTTGCAACAATCAAAACTAATGCGCTAATTTAAGTAATGTAATGAAGAACTGTTTTAACACTAAGCTGGTGAATCACAGACTAAAATCGCAAATATTTTGCACGCAACCATAATTACGATGTTGATAAAAAGTTTTCTTATAGAACAAAATTATTTCAGTAAAATTTATTCAAGTGAAATTTTTGTTACTCATAAAATAGGAAATTTTTATTGTAAGAGCTAGTTATTGCTATTGGAGCATTTGTTCTTTAAGGAAACTATACTACAATGAGTTTAAAGTAAATTTTTTGAACAATAAATTGGATACCAATCTATATAATCTTAATACTAATTTCTATTACTCTAAAGTACAATATCTACAGTCAATGCAAGAATTGTTTTGGTCTTTTTATAATTATCATTTATTAATTACAAACTATTATTCATAATTCTAACTACGAATTTATTGACTATTAAATTATTTATTTTTTTTTATTTGCCGACTAATAAAAACAAGCATATTTATTTTCAAAGATATGTAGTGCGCCTTTATCAGATTGCTGACGTAATACTGCTTTAGTTTGCTAAGACGTGTTTACAAAATACAATTAAAGCGTAAGGCTACTAGTGTTCCCACCATAAATAAAGTGCAAGTTGTTGGAAATCACAGAATAGTCAGTTACTCTAAGAAATTAAGGCCACGCTAAATATTTATTAACACATTTTAGTAAATAATGAATAGTATATAAAATTTTATTATGTAAACACGTCACCAGTTTTTTTCACTTTAAACACTCATTCAAAGAATTTTCAAAATTTGGCACTTACATCACTAAACGTCCCTTAAATTTAAAAGACGCTATGCGCATTAATTCTTATTAACATCAAACGATAAATTAAAATTTTTAATATTAGTGATTGATTAGAATGAACTTCCCATCACAGAATGGGTACTTTGAAAATCACAAAATGCTATTTATTTCTATTCATTTTAAAAATTCGTTTGCTTAACGTTATTGAAACAAATTTGATTACATTTTAATGTTTTATTATTCCTCGTCGTTGCGCAAACCAGTTTGAAATTCTGACGGTACTTGCTTCTTGAAACAGTCATCCAAAAATTGGCCCATACTTCTATATAAATGCTTTTTTACACCGCCAAGTCCATGATTTTCATCGGGATATATCTAAACAAAAAAATTAATCAAACTTTACTAATTGTATGAATGTGTAGTTGTTTGATTTTTACGTTACAATTGCAATATTATTCTTATTTACGTAATAGGCAGATTTAAAAAAAAACTGACAACTGTACTAACCTGTTGTCTAAACAAAGTTCCTGCTTCCGAAAGAGACTTTACTAACGCCATCGATTGCTGTAGGTGAACGTTATCGTCTGCCGAGCCATGTACCAAGTAAAACATTTTATCTTTTAACTGTTGAGCTTTTTTGGTAACGTCAGCTTCGTCATATCCTTTATAATTATCAGTTACGTTTGGAAGTCCCATATATCTTTCTGTATATGCAGAATCTGTAAAGTAATTTTTAATAATAACTTTTATATAGTTTTAAGTTGATTAACATTTACCGTAAAGTTTCCAACTAGTAACAGGGGCTACTGCAATCGCGCATTGAAATACGCTTTTGGGACTGGCAAGTGCTAATGCAGCAACAAATCCTCCATAACTCCAGCCCCATACGGCAATTCGTCTTTTATCAATAAAATGTAGCGTGTCTTTTAAGTATCTTAAATCAAATGTTACGTACTTGTCCGAAAGTGAGAACTATTATTATACTTACTCGGTTACTTCTAATTGATCTGATACTTCTATCGTACCTAATTTGTAATAAATTTTGTGTAATAATTGTTGACCTTGTCCGCCGGAACCACGCCCATCAATTTGAGCAATAATAAAATCTTTATTTCCTGATAAATACGTATTCCAATCTATTCGCCACCTTTCTGTTACAAGTTGACTTCCTGGTCCTCCATAAACTTGAACAACTAAGGGATATCTTGTAATTTCATCTTCTCTTAAACCCGGCGGTAAGTGCAATCTAACGTGTGCTTGATAACCACCTGATATTTTCACCGGAAATGTTTTAATTTGTGGTAACGCCATTTTTAAAACTTTTTCTTTAATTACAGTGTTGTTCTGTAAAAACATCAATAATTTTGGTTGCGGCATAACGGCTTTATATAATGAATTTGTAGGAATACCAGGACCTAAACATTCTAATACAAAATAACCCGCATTGGGACTGAAAATCACGTTATGATATAAACACGGTTGTTCCAAATTTAATCGAGCGCCATTCTTATTTCTTTTTTTTCTAGGTGAAGGTGTAGTTATTGTCGATTCTTCTTCCATCCAATCGTCATCCCATTGTCGATTTCTAGTTGTAAGTAGATCAGCTGCAAATTCTAAATACGGCGGTGATGTTGGAGGTAATATTTTTATACATGTAAGACAAACTGGAGGTTGTAATGCTGCACCAGTTCTAGGTGGAACTGACGTTACTCTATATAAATGCTGTTCTCCTGGTTTTCCTTCAGGTATTGCCAAAAAATATCTGAAATTGCGTAAAATATTAAATTCGTTTGTAGTTTTACGGTGCACATATTATTTATGGTAGAACAAATGAACAGTTATAAATGATAAGAGTTTATGAGTTTAGTTATAAAAACAAAGTACAACAGTTTAGAGTTACTATGGTTTTTACAAAAATATTTAAAACATATTTTACGATAAATGTTTTCTTTGTTTTTTCGTGTAATGCTTTACAGCTGTTTTTTATAGTTTAATGATAAATTAAAGATGTATCTAAAACAAACAGTTGCAGTACTAACTACTATTATCCACTAGTTTAAACTAAATTAATATTATTATACATAATACAAATTTTAGTGCACAAAATGTTTACTTGTA
This sequence comes from Aquatica leii, assembly GCA_035610365.1. NCBI lineage: Eukaryota > Metazoa > Arthropoda > Insecta > Coleoptera > Lampyridae > Aquatica > Aquatica leii. Next base: position 119,407,954 of record CM069432.1, read on the forward strand.
ATAGATACAAAAAGTTAAATTATTACGGCAAATAATATATCTATTAATAATATTTTGATTAATTAATTATATAAACAAATTCAAACTGATTACAACATTTAGATAAAAAAATATTTTATTTTCTTCAACGTTACACGACGAGTAAAAGCAGTAAGCTCTATCAGAATAACATGAATTCCGGTGTTACATGAACTAGGTGGATAATGATTACAAACAATAAATTTTCTCACATGTGTGTTATGCAACGTTTTAAATTGATTTTTAATGCTTGTTAAAAAATATGTTTTTTATTTAGTTTTATTATCTTAAGCTAATTAGTACTTACATGACGTCGTCCGAGAGGTCCCAAGCTAATAACCGAGTGACTTCAAACTTTCCGTGAGTTAGAGGTAAAATTCGTCCCTTTGGAATATTCACAGCCACTGCGTGTTTAAAATATCCTTCAGGCCCATCTCTTATAGGAGCAATAGTAATGTAATTAGTGCTATCCCTTCCAAACAAAGGAGTATCTCCCATGTCTACCCAACCAGGACCATCGCTTGTAATACGCTGAGTCTAAAAAATGTATGCAGAATATTGTGTCATAGAACTTTTAAAGCAATTAAAAATATTAATCTAATAAAATAATACCTCTTGACAATTCCACATAGGAGTTTTGCATATGGATATTATAGATAAATTCTGCGGTCGATTTAGCCAAACAACGCATATTTCCGTTAGACTGATCCAAGAAACGGCCGTAAAATAATATTCGCTAAAATATTTTATATTGGATAAATAAGTAAATGAAACCATTTCAATATAAAATTATTATGTAAAATTAATTTTACTGAATGTACTTCACTATAATATATTAAGAGTTATGCCTTACATATTAGCAAAAGCAGCAGGTGGCTTTACTTGTCTAGTGCGAATATTAGATGGATCAGCAAGATCGGCAACAGTAAGCGTAATTTTAGGATTTCTGGTCCCAGGTTTAGGATATCGTAAGGATCGAATATCCGGATATAACCGACCTTCTGTTAAGGATCCATACCATGGAAATTTTAATTCTTCTACTAAACTATCGTTGAATGAGGCATATACAACCATATGCCCGTCGTTTGAAATCCAAATCGCACCATTTGTTCCCAGTATTTCTTCTAGAAATGTACAAATGTTAATAATACAAAATTTAAATTTATTATTTTACCTTCGTATAACCAATCGGGGACTCCGTGACTTACAACACCAGGTACTGCAGTATCGGTTATCCGATAACCCGCATGAGATGTCGGTGAAGTTCTGTAGTAAATGTCATAATTATGAACCATAACTAAACCTTGACCTCTTGGAGACCATTCCGCGTATAGTAAGTACGGATGTTCATCAATATCTGGAGTTGGTCGTATTGGGAATTCGTTTCTTTAAAATATTAAGTTAATATGTTACGAAAACTGAAGGCAAATTTATTTACCCAGTTTCCACGTCGTATACGACATATTGTGCAAGATAAGAATACCGAAATAATTTTTGTATATTTTGTGCTAATAATAAATATTTGTGATCGGGCGAAAGTTGAAATCGTGCTGGATTTAAGCGAGTCTGCAAATTGACGCATTTTATTTATTTTAATATAAAACAATAATAAAATATTATATTTGGCATTTATTCTAAATGACAACATACAATGCATAAAAGAGGCTCTGAGCAACACAAAAGATACTTTTATCTCTTTTTATAGCTTCATATAAAAAACAATTACAAAATCGGAATTATATTTGTCCTTTGTACTAGCGTCTTAACTAATGCGCTGCTGCAAAGAATTCTTACTTAAAAACGTTTATTGTGTAGCTCAACAAATTAATAATTCAGTGCAAAACTCTAAAATAGTCTTATTTCTAATGACAATTTGGTTTTGCCATTTAAACAAAAATGCAAAAATTGTTAAATGTGTTTTTATTTTATTGACTAGCTAGTTCTGCATTTAATTTAATTCTAAAATAAAAAATAGTTTCTGAGAGTTTAATCTAAAGAACACGGTGCATGTGGAATGTAGATCAATTCGTGTGTTTTACTTATTGCAATTACTAGAGTGTGAACTGGGCAAAGCATTGTTTTAACCAAGCACAATGTTTGGTTTTAATGTTTTTAAAATAGCAAAAATGTTTATGGTTTATTCAAATGTATTTTATTACAAAAGAAATTAAATGAAGTAAATAAATAGTATTTATTAAATTTCTAATGTTCAATGCAGCAACCAAATTATTATGTTTTTTTCCACTATGTGCTTTCATTAGTACGTATTGTGAAGTAAACTTCTATAATCGCAGGTAAATAATACCTAACATATTTACATTTCTTAAAAATTCCATATCAAATTACAAAAGTATCAACCAGAAGCAAGAGATTTTGTTTAAACCGGCCGATTTTTTAAAATTGTCGACAGATGGTAGACCTAGTAAATTGTAGGCATGCCGCTATTTCTCAAATACTGCTAAATTCATTTTTATAAGACAACGTTTTATACGCATATTAATAGAAAAAACTATAATGTAGGTCAAGGAATGTTTAAAATTTCCCGTATTGTTCGCTTTTTGGTTTTAATTTGGCATTAAACTTAATCAACTTTTGAATTTTTTTAGCCTTTATTTTAAAATTTAAACATTCCCAAGCCAAAAACGCATTAAGCTAATGTTAAACCATTTTGTTCAAATAACTCCAGAAATGAGAAATGCAACAAATTCTAACTTAAATTTGGTTTAGTTAGTTTTTGCGATTTGATCTTGACAATTATACAGTATAGCTTTATGTGACTAGATGGCGATAGTGTTTTTCTGAATACTATACAGTTCGTACAATTACTGTCCAGTAGATGGCAAGATTGCGTTTTTATGCGTTACAGTTTCCTACGTTTAATAATAAATATTGCCTAAAATATATTTATTCTTGTGGTATGTATTTTGTGACATTGAATGTCAATGTCACATGATATAGTAGTACAACAGATGTATATACCATGATTTACGGAAACTTGATATTGTACTGATAAAAGAATCAATTTTCTTAATAATATGTGTGATAGAAATACATAATATTTTGAATAAACAACTTCTTTTTTATGATTTATTTATACAATACTTCTTTGAATACATTATCAGTTGTCGATCAATCGATCATATACAAAATACTGATCGCGAGGATAGATCACTTATAAAATAACTGCCGTAACGAATTTTACCTGAAATATTTACTTTACTGAAATGTTTTTTTAGGTATGCAGGTAATTGTTTAAAGAAAACCGTAAAATTGTGTTTAAGTAAGATATTGTTATAAAGCTTTTTGATCTCAGCTTTTTTTTGTAAGAATTTAAAACTACTACTGATTTTGTAATATTCGCATTTAACTTTTAAGTTACATATTTTTTTATGCATTATCTTCCAACAGAATTTAAAAAATACAAATACTGTAATGTTTTTTTAAATTAAATTTCGTTATAATTGTAAGCTTAATGCTTGTTCATTGACCTATTATGTACTGCGAATATCTTATAGTAATTTCTTCTTAAAAATAATTTTTTTTAAATTATATTGTAAGAATGTATAAAATACGATAACAGAGAATGATCGATTTTTGCGCTATACTCAATTACTGTGATTTCTGATCATTCACAATAGAATTGCGATTGCTGTCATCGATCCTAGAAAATAATCGCGACCATAGATTACTTAATATAATCGTACTTGTATTTGCTTGTTTATAACCACATGTGTATTATTTAATCTGGTTTCAATGTGTTTTGTCGGATATAGAATGAGACATTTCATATGAAATTGTCTATATGCAAGGCCGGTTAATTTTATATTTTGATCAAGCTTTGAGGAAATCTTCCAAAGAAGAAATTCACATCTAATTAATTTTTATAACCTTCCGTTTCCGCTTGACGAAGGTAAAACGTAATTTTTCTGCTTTACTCTTTTTAGCTGTAAATTTTTTTCTATTAGAGATAATCGTACATCCAAAGCGGAATTTTAAAAAGAAAAGCTGATAGTTTCTATGATGAGAAAAATATGATGGTAGAGCGATCTTATAGTATAAATTTAGTATGCATAAATAATAGTAAGTACATGGCTATAGAAATGGAAACGTTGAAAGCTGATTTTATACACGCGTAATTTAAATAAGTTTTGAATAAACCGCGGGTCAAAATCACAACGTATAAACATTGTAAGGTAACAATGTTCGCCATCGTATTTCACTAATTAAAACTTGTTTGAATTACACGGGTATAAAGTCAGTTTTCAAGGTTTCCACTTTTATAGCCATTTAGTTACTATGACAGTTTTTATGCGCATAACAAAACTTCACTTAGTCAATACCGCCCAATAATGACATGCTGCTAAAAATACGGTTTTTTAAACTCATTTTCGTGAGTTTTAACTGACTCCAGTGTCTCGGTTATTTAATGCCACCTAATGTTACTCAAAAATGAAGTGAACACCCTAGAAGAAATAAACTCAAAAAACTAACCCAAATAACCTAATCTTTGTGATCTTGTGATATCTGTTTGAAATTTTTAAATTCGGGTTTTTCAGGTCACAATATAAACGTGTTTACTGCGACATAAAAATATGAGACTCACGGGATCTCTTGTTCTTAGCTTTTATTTCAAATGTCTGTATTAGTCGTCTTATTATTGTATTCTTAGTGTGTGTACAAAACGTTTCTTTAAAGTAAAAATTTCCGTAAGAGAATTTAAAAGAGAATACTTACAGAGTGTGTATAACATTAGTTGATTTTTCAGAAAATTATTCAATTATGGTACAAGATGAAGTACAATTCTTTTCATTGGATAGATAATAAAGAACTTTTTATAATTTATTTTAAAGAAAACGGATCACTTGAAACAAAAACTTCCGTGATTAATGATTGTCTAACACACACTATACAGTATCGTTATTCGCATTTCAAAAAATGTTGTTTAAAAACATTAAAAAACTTATTCAAATTTTTAAAAAATCCATTATTTCAGTTACGGAGATGCCAGTCAATAAAAAAATTTAAAAAAAATTATAAGTATATGCTATTCGAATTTCAAGCAGATATTTTTTCTACAAATAGTGGACTGTGTTTGGGCTTCGATAAAGTTTAATCGGAGTAGACTGTATTTTGAAAGATTTGAAATTACCAGGCCTTGAAAAAGAAAGACCCTACAAAGCACTGGGCCGCGACCCGTTCGGAAGTAAAAACCACTGTTTACAATACAACTAATTTAATTTCCACACTATAGCATTGTCTACAATAAAGGTACGAATTGGCGGGAAGGAGCCAACGCGCTCCGATCCTTAACGTACAACGCGTATATTGCAAGTGTTGTTCAACAACCACAACCCTTCATGCAAAAAAAAAACTCCTGCGACGCAAGGTCCTGAAGCGCGCGCAGTTGCTTCTTACTGCGCTTTACATATTAAAATACAAGTGAGCTTAAGGCTCCGAAACACCGCCCCTTTTGGAATAAGTGAGGGTGTTTCAACATTCCCAAAAAAAACATTGATTAAACTGGTTAAATATACTTAAGAACTAACATTTAAACAAGCTATTGATAAAACTATTGATAAAAAACTATTACGGTAACAACTAAACAATGTTTAAACTTCACTACCCGAAGGCAAAACATACACTCGACGCACTGACCGTTTTATAATATTTTTATTTGCCAGGCGCAACGCACGATATCGTCAGTATTGCTGTGGAGCACCGTAATGCGTCCCAACAACCATTTTTGAGGAGGCAATCCATCTTCTTAAATGAGAACCACCGAATCAATTTTAATCGGTGGGCTTCGATGCTGAAACCACTTTGTTAAGCGCTGCAACTCTGGAACCACTTCTCGACTCCAACGTTTCCAAAAGTGAGCCGCCAATTGTTGGGCTCGTTGATAAGCTGACAACCTATTCTCGGCAGCGTCTGTCAGGTCAGGGCTAGGCGTCGAATCCAAGGACGCCCAATTAAAAAATGACCAGGAGTTAAAGGTTGCAGGTCATTTGGATCGGTTGATAATTATGATAAAGGACGTGAATTTAATACGGCCTCTATTAAGGTTAACGTAGTATAGAAATCCTCAAATACAAGTTTTGAGCCTCCTAGAATACATTTCAAATGTCCCTTTACGGACTTTACCGCACTCTCCCAAATACCTCCTTCATGAGGAGAACGAGGGTTAATAAATTCCCATTTTATTGAACGCGAACTCAGATAATCACATACAGTTTCTTTAAACTCTGTGTTCTTAAATAATTTTTGAAATTCGTCAAGACTATTTTTTGTTCCACGAAAATATGCAGCATTATCACTAGTGATAGCATACGGTAACCCCCTACGAGCAGTAAATCGCTTCAAGCAATTGAGGAAGGCTTCCGTAGTACAGGAAGTCATTAATTCTAAATGCATGGCTTTGGTCGTCAAGCAGACGAAAATGCAAATATAACTTTTAATTAAACGCGCTCCTCTCGTGCGTTTGTCCTTTATTAGGATGGGACCAGCTAAGTCTGTTCCAACGCTATGAAAGGGATTAGGATTCGCTTGCAAACGTTTGGTGGGGAGATCAGCCATAATTGGGTGTGTAACTCGCGGTTTTGCCTTGAAACAAGTAACGCAAGTTCTAACAAATTTCTTTGTGATATCCCGGCCTGATACGGGCCAAAACTTCTCCCTAATAACCGCGAGCAACTGCTGAGGGCCACAATGTAAAAATTGACGGTGGTATTTATCAATTACTAATGTAGTAAATTTATGAATTTTTGAAAGGTGTAAGGGGTGCCTTTTATCATAAGCAAATGGCAAATTTTTTATCCTACCCCCCACCTTTATGCAACCACTTTCATCAATAAACGAACGCAAGGCCTGAGTATGAGTATTTTTAATAGGTTTTGCCCTTTGCAGTAAACCAATTTCGTTGGGAAATGTATCGTTTTGGCATAATTTGGTTAAAACAAGGGAAGACCTGCTGAGCTCTTCAACCGATAAACTACCTGTCCTACGCAATGTTTTATTACCCTTTAGGTTATTGATGAACCGAAGAACATATGCCAAGCAAGGAAGAAGCCTTGAATACGACGAAAACTTGTCAAAAATGAATGCACTAAATGGTTCCTTGATTTCGTTATATAAGTTTACTTCCTTTACCTGTGCCTCTGTTTCACAATCGTCTAAAGTATTAATTTGAACGTTCGACTCCGTCCATTCGTCAGCACTTAATGACAGAAATTTCGGACCATGATACCAAACCGAATCGTTATTCAACACTGCTAAACTAGCTCCCCGAGAAATGAGGTCGGCGGGATTATCCTCGCTTTTAACAATTTACCGCCTTCGAAAGTTTTTGTATGACTGCGATGCGGTTCGCCACAAACACCTTATATTTATTGGGACTAGAATTTATCCAATGTAAAACGATAGAAGAATCCGTCCACAAAAAAACTGCATGGAACTGAAGTTTCATCGTTTCAATTATTTTATTGGTGAGCTCAGACACCATTATCGCCGCACACAACTCAAGTCGTGGAATACTTGTTGTGTGCAATGGCGCTACTCGGGATTTTGAAATAAGCAAATTTGATACGATTGTATCGTCACTTAAAATGCAGCGAATATATAAACAAACCCCATATGCATAAGAGCTACTATCAGAGAAGCCATGTAGTTCGATAGTTACTGCTGTTGGAGGAATCATACATCTTTGTATCTTAACCGAATGTAAAAATCTCAATTCTAACCAGAAGTCAGATATTTTTTTTGAAACTGGAACGTCCCAGTCCAATTAAAGTTGCCAAGTTTTTTGGATAATCAACTTTCCTCTAATAACTAACGGCGAAACTAAGCCTAATAGGTCAAACAATGTCGAAATTTCTGATAAGATGGTTCTCTTGCTAACGATCGATGCGTCTTTAGGAGTGAATTCAAAAAACAAGGAGTCAGTTCCCGAATCCCAGTGTAACCCCAACGCTATCGAGTTTGTTAGTTCCCCTAAAGGAATGGTAGTTTTATCGAGTCTGTTACCGGAATGCGAAACTTCTAGTTTGTTTGAGACGAATTTTCGAATTAAAAGCCCTGCCGAAATAAATATTGACGACACTTGCTTTTTTATTTCGCGAGCACGTTCTGCTGAGTCGCAAGAGCGCACGCTTCTGGAAATTGTTTATTGTTTTTGTCAGCAAGGTATTGAATAACTCGAGTGGCTATATAGCTGGCCGCACTCGTCCCATATGTGATTGTATTCAACCTGAAAACGTCAAATCGTTGTCGTGGGTTATCTCGCCAGAGAATATGTTAGAAATATCGATCCCTATGATTTACATTAATCATTTTGTACATTTTCGCTATATCGCCACAAATCGCGACATCGTACAAACGAAATCTAATTAAAACATCGTAAAGATTGTCCTGAACTGGTGAACCTACTATTTGAGTATCGTTGAGAGCAACTCCCGACGACGTCTTAGTACTTGCATCAAAAACGACGCGTAACCTAGTTGTTAAAGATGAGGCCTTGACAACAGCGTGATGCGGTAAATTTTGAGGAAGGATTTTGTTGGCAACGACGGGCCCATCCTTGGTCGGAATTGTCGCTGATAGGCCGAGTTCAATATCCGCATTTAAAATTTTAGTCATGTGACCTAAGCTTTCGTATTCTTTGATAAAGATAGTGTAATCTCGGAATAAAGCTGGGTCTTTGATAAACCGCCTTTCTAACTGCACTAAGCGTTTTCCCCCCATCGTACGAGATTCGCCTAATTTGGAAACTATGCCCTTAAAGGGTATAGAAACAACAAATCTTCCGGTCTCGTCCCTCGTTACTGTATTTAGAAAATACTCTTCACAATACCTTTGTTCGGGCGATAATAAGGATAGAGGAGTGTTGGGTTTCACCTCGTCCAGCTGCCAAAATTTTGTTATTGAGCTGCTTAACTTCCGAAATGAGTCATTACAATCATTAACACGAAAATGATGTGCGGATGTGATAACCGGAGACGCCTCTTGCGATAGACCTTTCGGAAAATTTCCCGTAACTAACCACCCCAAAAGGGTCTTTTGTAATAAATCTATCTATTAACATATCAATGTCATTAGACTGATTAAATGTATCGTTCGCTAACCGAATGTAATGAGGAATTTGTAATTTTGTTCTATCAAACGTAATTCTAGGTAACCGACCTGTTACCTTGGGTAAGACCAAACACGAAATCATTGAATTGAATTTTCGTGTTAGGGATTTGATTTGAACCTTAGCCATCTAAAAACAGAGCGAGGTCATTCCATTCACGCTAGTAATCTCAACGTTACCTGCTTCACATTTAATATTTAATCGACGACAGAGTTCTTCACTGACAAAATTACTTTGAGCACCGTTATCCAACAAAACTCTAACGATAATTTCGGAATTTTCATTAACTGCGCGAAGCTTGGCTGTAGACAGCAGCGTCTCCGCATTTTGTACGAAATTACAAGATGTTGTTGGAGTTGATGTGGTAGCTTGATTTGTGACCCTTGAGGATGAAGCTTTAACTGGATTTTCTTGCGCTCTGCTCGCAATACTTGGTTAATTTGAATTAAAACAAAGTAGGTGATTATGTCGTTGTTGACAGAATCGACATGTTAAATTAGAGGTGCATTTAGAATCTCTCTCATGTCTTAAACAAATTTTACAAATCTTTAAAGTTTTAATTTTTGAAAACCTAACATTAACTGGCATGTCGATGAATTTAGGGCATGCGGTTACGTTGTGATCTTCCTTACAAATTACACATAAACTATTAAACTGTGAGAAGATTTTGATTTTTTTATTAAAGGTTAAATTGTTATTATGAGGCTTACTGGTGGCGGATGTGACCGGACTAATTTTTGCGCAATTAGATACGTCGTCTAAAACGTCGCAGGGACACCAAATGAATTCTAAGCTTTGTTCTATGCTAGGAATTCTTTTTGGAAACTGCTTAGCAAATTCCTCGGCTGTTTTGTTGTCTGCTTTATTCTTAATAATGTAAGCGACAGTTGCTTCTTTATACTCAGCGTCCGATAATTGTTCATTTTTGATAGCCTTTAAGCATTTAAATAGCTTATCGTAAAACTCGCGAAGATTCGCTTCTTTGGTAAGCTTGGGCTTCTAACAAACTATCGAGATATGAAAATAGTAACAATTTTACGTTGTCGAACCGATCTTTAAGCATTTTCTTTGCCAAACAGTAGCTAGCTGGTTCGCTTTTTAACTCCTGGATAATTTGAGTAGCATAACTTCTTAAAGAATTTTTTAAATAAAGGAATTTTTGCGTGTCAGACAAATTATCGTTCGAATCAATTAGCGCCTGAAACGTTTCGAAGAAACTCCTAAAATTTTGGTAAGTGCCATCAAAGGTGGGTACGGAAATTGTTGGCAATTTGATATTTTCCGACTTTGTGTGGGAACCGTTTTGAACTGGAGGAGTGTTCGAGGGCTCATTTACGGTAAATTTTTCAACCAAACCTTCAACTTCTGCGACCGCGGAAATATACGATTCCTCAAAATTGTCATAAGACGGAATTTCCCCCTCATTTGCTTCCCTTAACTGTTTGTATGCCGTCGTAAATTCTACCAATGATGGCTTAAAAATATCTAGTTTCATTTTTGCCTTACGAATAACTGAATTTGATATTACTACTGATTTTAATTCATTAACATACCCTTCAAACGATGCTAATCTTTCAATTAAAATGGTTAGCTTTAACAGCAACCGTTTTGCGTCTGGGCGTGTCATTTTTACCTAATGAATGAAAAAATAAACCTCAAAATTCGAATTTAAATCGGGATACGTTGGCGTAGCGTTAATCCCCTTTTCCTAAACGTTAGATTATGTATTGATTAAATTTGGCGCCTAAAATATTTGCTAATTAAATGCGCTGGCGATGGCCAATTAAACTTAAGTTTTCAATCGGACCAAACACTCGAGAGATTTTAGCTTTAAAACTCTGAATGAAAGTCGAAGCAAAAAGAAAAAATGCACAACCTGTAGAATTAAATAATTTACCACAACAGGTTGAAAGAAACTGAATGTGCTTTCTATAGTTAAGCAATTATACATTTAATAGGTACCTTGAAGCGAAATTAAAGTGCCTACATAATTCACACTAGAAAAGAATAAAATGATTTAAATAAATGAGATCGTAGGACTGACCTTATCTAAAATGGCGAAGCGACGCTAATTCCAAACGAAACCGCTCTTTACCGATAAGACTTCCAAGTAGATCCTGACAGCTTCACAGCAGCAGGTGGCGCTACGGTAGGAAACTGTAACCTTGCTGGTTATCTTCTGCTGGTCTCTCGAAAGGAGATGGCGCTGAATGATCACCAAGCACTCTATATTACCGGCAATAAAGCATCAACCGGCACTGTTTCGCGCGCTCGAATTTGGCGTCACATAAACCCCTTTGCTCTAAGAAAACACTTCGCAGTTAAAAGTCAATTAAATTTACTTTCCGAAAGCTTTTTCCTCGCGGGTTCTTCTTTCCTGAAGGTGGAAAAAGCTAATGTTCTCTCTTAACACTACTCACGTAACGTTTTAACCTTGCACGTGGTTTACGTTAAACACAACAGTACTTCCACAGCTCTTACAACTATTAAAGTTTTATTTATTATTATTTTTAATCAGTCACCGAACGGACCTCAAACATTCGCGGAGAAGGATCAAAATGTTTGGACTTCGATAAAGTTTAATCTGAGTGGACTGTATTTTGAAAGATTTGAAATTACCAGTTCTTCAAAAAGGAATACCCTACAAAGCACTGGGCCGCGACCCGTTCGGAAGTAAAAACCACTGTTTACAATACAACTAATTTAATTTCCACACTATAGCATTGTCTACAATAAAAGTACAAATTGGCGGGAAGGAGCCAACGCGCTCCGACTCTTAACGTACAACGCGTATATTGCAAGTGTTGTTCAACAACTACAACCCTTCATGCAAAAAAAAACTCCTGCGACGCAAGGTCCTGGAGCGCGCGCAGTTGCTTCTTACTGCGCTTTACATATTAAAATACAAGTGAGCTTAAGGCTCCGAAACAGACTGTTTTGATCAGTTGTTGGGTTTATCTCCTCCAGGATATTTACACTTAATTTTTTACACACATATTGCACAACAAAATTTTTATGGTAAAAATTTGATAATTTATCAATTAAATTAAACAGGTTATTTATTGCAACTGATCCATGTTCTTTAGTATCTTTTTTCTGTTCTTTTTTTAAAATTTTTTCTATTGTATAAAAAGGATCGATGCATGTTTTACCACTTCCAATTCAAGCTCTTACGATTTCAGTGACAAATGTGTTTGGAAGTGTTTTACTTGTTCTTATCAATACTACGGTTACAACAGCGCCACGGTATATTTATAACAGAAACACAGTATATAAAAATTTAAGTTAAGCAAATGTAAATATTACTGAATTAAATATATTTTAGATATAGTACGCTTAAAGTGATAATGTTTTTAAATAAATTTTATTTACTTACTTTTGTGTTCTAAACAGCAATTAGGGATTACGTCAAAATTAGATAAAAACTTTCGACAAATCATTTTGACAACTAACTAACTAAACTAAACTAAAGTCATCAATCAAGGACCCCTTGATAATACAATTCCGAAAAAAAAAGCAAGTTCAATAAATGTACAAAAGCCAAAATAATTGTAATTTACGTGACAGCAAAGCATTTGTTTTGTTGAAACGAATCGAAATGATTTGCGTAGCATTGTTGCACTGTTTTTTGTTGAACTATTTGCTAGATGGATTGCACCTGGGTCGATTCTCTTTATTAAAGCACATTCTATATTCGACATTTTTCGTTGTATTGTCAGGTGCGAGAACGAACAAAGTGGATCTTTTGCCAAGACGTGAATATGCTACATATAATTGACCGTGAGAAAAACATTTATTTTCTTGATTCAAGCCACAAACACTGAAGAATTAGCATTGCAATTTGTTGATTTGTCAAAAATTACCGATTGAATTTATTTTCGAAAAGTGCACAATGACAAATGATATAATCAATATGTGTTTAAGATATCAGCAAAAGAACCGTTCCATACAAAATTTACTAGATAATTAATTATTTTTCGTAAATTTTTTCGATGCTATTCTTCTATTTGTAACAGAGACAAATCCAACAAATCAAGAATCATAAAAATTAGTTTAGTTGTTCTTAAGTTATAAATGGTGTAACTAAGCCAATTTTGTTATATATGTAGATTATTGTACAAAGAATAGGCGCCCAATTTTAAAATAAAATAAGACCCCAAAATTATTCAACAATATTTTTGATACAACCGTTCATTGGGTATGAAAAATATTTCTTTAATTTTCTATAACTTTTGCTTCTCAAAACTAAAAGTCTGGTTAAGAAATTTTCGCAAAACAAATATTGATTACTCTTTATTATTCTAAACATTTAGGGCATTAGAGTATCGAAATTTATGGTTTCTTATTTGTACTCAGAAAACCGAAACGACATCTATCAGGACCTGAAAAAAAAATTAATAAAATACGTGAGCAAGTTGCAAACCAGCTGAAAAAATCATTAAACAAATTTATATCTCATTCTAGTCATTCAAACCATCATTTGAAAATCGCTGATCGAGAAGGTGCTTACATCGGTAAACAAAAAGATACAGTTGAATTTGAACACCAAGATCTATACGAGAGCAACAATGATGACCAAAATAAGGAACAAATAGTCAACACTCAATTAAGTAAAAAATCAGAACAAGATATTGCTTTAAACGATACTTTAAAAGATATTGCTTTCTGGCCTGACACATTATCTGATAAAATGGTACAATTTGTCATATTAAATAAATCGAAAAATATAGGGAACATAACGTCATTTAAATCGCTCTATAAATACAGTGAACTATACTATAGAGGCTTGTGTGATTTTTATAGAAAAAATTAAAATGGTGAAAAAGAAAAAGAACGTGACTAATTTGTTTCAAAACATTTAAATCCATTTATTGTTATCCATGCAAAATATTTTGAAACTTTAAGACTAAATTGACTACAGGTTTTCAAAACTGGATACATTTTAGAATAACTTTATCGTAGCATGAAATATCAAAAAAACACGTTGCTTCAATGTGCACATTATACAAACGTTCTTCAACATTACAACGGAAAATTATTGCAGAGAGATTTTGTAAAGAATTGTATCTACAATAAAATTTCTCACAGGTTGGTGAATTGCTCTTAGAGGCCACAATGAGAGTGCAGACTCTGCGAGCAAAGGCAATTTTTTGACTAGATTAGAATATTTGAGTGAATATGACGACTTTATAAAGTTGCACTTAAAAAAATATGGCAATCAAGGTACCGGAAACGTAAATTACTTGTCACATCAAGCATGTGACAAACTTTTGCAAATAATGGCGGATTCTTTTGTGACATAAAACACGCTAAGTATTATAGTATATTAGATTCTACACCAGATGTTGCGCATGTAGATCAATTTACTTTTGAAGTGCGCTATTTATTAACAAATGGGGATGTTAAAGAATGTCGAGTCACTAGAAGAGACCATTGTATCTGCTTTGCAAAATTTGTCAGTAGATATAAAATTTTGTCATAGACAATCATACGGTAATGCTGCAAATATGTCAGGGAAGCACAATGGGCATGTACATTTCTCAATCTTAGTGTACAGTAGAAGATTAATGCATATGCACATCAAATAAACAGGTTTATATAATAAATGACAATAAGCTTTTGTACTTATTGCAGTTATTACATGTAAATTTAAAATAAAAAATAAGATCTTGTAGTTGCAGTTATACACTTATTTCTAATCTCTAAAAAACATAAATTAATTTTTTTTTAATTTATGCAATCTTAATGATGTCATCATGTTAATATATGGTTTTGTATAACATTTGTAGCTTCAATGCTATATTTAATCTTGATAAATAAACTCAAATCAAACTGATTATTAAAATATCTATATTATATGTTCGATAATATATATACGTCATTAGGTCACAGTACAAGAATGTAATTTTTACATAATATTGGTGGACTGCATATAAATATTTAAAATAAACATAACGTACATATATAACGATACGAGCGCAGTCAGATAGAGACGAGTGAAAGAAAGTGAACGAGTGTGTGGTATTTGCATCGTTATCGGACTGATGTAAACAAATCCAAAATTTGAACCTTCATTTTTGTTTGCGTTTTGTACATCTCACCTGTTATCTTAGCGGTCAGAGATAGTAGTCGTTAAGTTTCATAATTAATGTATGTTGTCTATTTCTTGTACTGCAACAATTATATTTTTAGCTCAAAATGCCGCTATCTACAGTGATTCTAAATTTTGTTGCTTTTAGTTATAATAATTTATACAATCGTCAAATATTTTAACACAAAATGTTTACTAAAATTTATTTATTTTAGTTATCTTTGAATTATCAAGTTTAATGCAATTCACATATAACTCAACCATGCTACAAAAACCAATAACGCTGACAAAAAAAAATTTCAATAAAATTGTTAAATCTACATTTTTAAATTGTCTACAACAAAAATAACAAACGCTTTAAAATTAGACGAAATTAACAACAAATTATACAAACACCGCAATGGATGAAACATGGATGCAAGAGCATTGCTCTGCATAGAACGTATAGAAAGACATTCTGAGCAATTGATGTAGTTTTTAATGTGTTGTTATAGTTTCTATTCATTTGTTATTTTGTCGCATCTAGATTACGACAATCAATTGTTAAATTGGTGTTTTAGTGTAGTTAATAGAGTTAGATAACTTATGTGTGTTACATTGTTAAATTAATATTTTTTCTCTATTCAACAGTATAAAAATACCAAATGACGGCTATAAATAAACCAAAAGTTGGCAATAAAAACAAATATCTAGTAAGTCAAAAAAATTTTTGAAACGTTGAGTACATATCGACTTATGTAAATTTTATAGATGTCATCTAATAACGAAGTACATCACTTTGTTCAAGATATTTCAGGAAGGAATCGAGTTATCTCAAATTTCTTTTCATATCTTTGATGAGAATGAAAACGTACAGCTTTTTTCTAATTTAACTAACTATGCATCTCTACCGATCTAGGATATCACAGTAATGTGCATTTCAAAAGTGACCACCCTGTACATGTTATATATATGATTCGAATTTTTACCATAAAAAAATATTTTTTGTGCTGGCAACATCACAAACGTCAATATTCGTTCGTTAGGTAGCTAGGTAATAAACAGAAAAAGTTCTAGAGCGGCAAAACCAAAAGTAGAAATTTACATAAAACTAAGCGTTCAAAGTCAATTACTGTTTTAGAACGAGTATGCAACAGGTAAAAAAAATATATAAAAAATCTTGAAATTTAGTTATCACTGAAAAAAACCAATGTTAAAGTTATTGCCAAATTTAGTAATATATATATGTAGTACCAACAATATTTAATTTTTTTTACATTTTTATAAATAATGCAGTTTTACAAGAAGGAACACAAATAATAATAACCGTTACGATTGTTAAAAGTTTTATAGCATTACTTACTCACATGCAACACTTTGCTGGGCGGCTTCGCGTTGCATTAACGCTCGTTACACTATGATTTCTTTTTGACGCTTGTCACGTAAATTATTATTATTTTGTGCTTTTCTCCTTGCAAACATCAATAATTGTTTGATAGTATAATTGCGTAATGACAAAAAAACTTCTCGAGTCGCAAAATAATAAATGAAGCAACATCCCGATTACTCAGTGTTTCAAGGTAATGAGTTTGTAGTAGTAAAAGCTGACGTAAAGAATTTGACTCCGTGTAAAAAAATGAATGGCGAAGTGGAGGCCCATGATCAATGTATCTTCGTGTACAAAATCGCGATATGAGAAAAAACGTGGTTATGGATTTATGTGTGGAAAAATTCCATATAAATAAACATTTTTTTTTCTAAATTTTGTTTTCATTTGTTTTATAATTATATATTTTTGTTATAGTATTGATTTGATCAAATTTGGATAACTAATTTTTGTTTTAGGCGTTAATGGGTTAACGTTTGTTATGCTATGTTTCATGTACATCTATTATTACCAAATTAATTAGAATGTTACAAAACCCATAAAAAAAAAAATATTAGAAAAATGAGAACAAATTATAAAAAAAAAATTATTTACATAACATAAATTGTGAAATTTAGATAAATACTTGCTACAACAAAATACTTGATGACTAAACATAAGATAGAATAAAAGTATATTTATGTTAGGCCATGGAGATGATATTGAACAAATCACTATTTTAAAAAATTTTAAGGGATCATTCTGATTTAAGCGCTCAAAAAAATTGATATCTTTGTACATTTAATAAAAAGCTATTATTGTAGATTTTGATATATAGTTTTTTAAGCGTAATTCTTAATTCTCTAGAAATATATAAAGAAATACTTATTTATTTTTTTAAATATCTTTTATGAATAAAAATTAAGGCAAACGTAACTCTTTAAAAATTTGATGTGTCGCTGGCGGCGTTGATTTCGTGATATAAAATATTTAGATTTATTATGACAGTGGCGCTAGCGCATTCTATGCATAATAATATTTATTGATGAATAACAAAATGGTGGAAATTAAAAAAAAAACACAAAAAAGTTGAGCATTTTTTAATTGTTTTTGGGCAAAAAAAAAATAGGAAAAACTAAATTTTAATATAATTGTAGAATGCGCTGAAGCTATTTATGTGTAGAATAAGTGGTTAAAATTTCATAAAGATTGGTTTTAGGGTTTTGAAGAAATCACTGCCGCCGACCGAAAAAATGCTGTTTTGAGAAAAACGTGTTTAAAGTTTTTTTATTTTGTTTAGTTTAGTTCTGGAATATTGCAAACTACGACGATTAGCTAAGCGCACACGCTGGTCATAGCGGCTTTAGCAAAATCGACGTCATTTGTTTTAATTACAGAATCAAATTTTTGATTAAAAATGCAAGTTTTTATTTGCAAGTTTTTATTTTACACGAAATTTCAACTATTTTTTGGCCACTTTATATATATTTAGGGGCCATACTCCAAACACATATTTGAGGATCGTTTTTAGTTTTAAAGTTTACTTACAATAGTTAAATTCTAAAAAAAAGCAAGTACATATTTTAATTAATAGAGCATGTGAGAGTGAATTAGACAAAATTGATGACGGACGAGCACGCTCCGGTGGTAAAAGTAACAAGGTGCAGATCATAAAATTATATTGTTAAACTGCTCCGATTGTTCTAAAATTTTAACACAATACTTTTAGATATACTTTCAAGAAACGTAAATTAAAAAATTAGTTTTTTGAAAGTTTTAAACCAGAATGATCGCTTAACCTATTAGAGCATTATTACAGAAAAAAATGTAAACAAGTTTGAGGTATTTGTATTGACACTTAAACGAAAATGTAATTTTTATTACATTGTATTAACATTTATAATTATAATGATAGTGCAATTATTAAAATTAAAAAACGCATTAATTTTTTTGGCAATGTATATATTTATAAGTTTATTCAGATATAAAAACTAAAATGTCACAAGAGTAAGAATGTTCCGTTATTAAAAACAATTTCAGAAGATTTAAAAATTAAGAATATTTACATACATTTTGAATACAGAAAACTAGTTAAAGACAGTGTTAGATTTTAGCAAAATTAGAGGAGGTGTTGTACTCTTTCTTTAATAAAATATCAAACCAAAAAGTCTAGAGGATTAATATTGAGAGATCTCGCAGGCTATAGAACGTGACCACCACGACCAATCTAACTATTCGGGAAGTGTTTATCCAATCACACTCTTATATTACGAGCAAAGTGAGCAGAAATTTCATCGTGCATGTAAATCATGATATGGCGTATTTTCAACGGCATCTCGTCAATCACTTGTTCCAATACATTAAGGTACACATTGGCATTAAAACGATTTGATAGATTAAATGATCCAACAACCTTATAATTTATTATGTCTAGCCAAATGTTAATTAAAAACCTTCTTTGGTGACCTTATTCTATAAATTCATGCAAATTTTTATCTGTCCAATAGTGAAGATTATAAGTATTAAATACATCATAATGGACAACATAGATTTATCGCTCCAAAGAATACGCTGTAGAAAGTCATCACCTTCTTGAATCAAATTTACAATAATTTAATTGTATTATGTTGTCGTTATCATAAAGAAGCTAAATTTTAAAAATGCTTTTGGCTTGGTCGACCAGCATTAGCGTTTCTCGGTAAAAACGAACCAGTTTCTCAAAGTCGTTGATCCAGTCTTTGAAGTGTATTTTCTCTAGGTTGTCTTCGGTTTGAAAAACATATGCCATACTCGATTGAGGCCGCGTTAGTATTTCTGTTAATCATTCATTCAGTGCAATTCTGCTTTACATGGTTATAAAGATGGGTACCTACTTAGCAATATTGTTATTTGATGTAACTTGTAACAATAATTGCTAACTTCTGTCAAAAAGTGATATTCTGTTAGTAATTTCGTAACAATAATTGCTATGAAACAAGTTTGGCAATATTGCTAAGAACAATGATTTAAGCATGCGCGAGCTCAATCTTTCATTCGAATATTATTAAATTAACCTAACTTTAGCTGATATTTCCTCTTTGGATCGGTAACAAATTTCCGGAGAATGTCCCAAAAGTCGCGCAGTAAACGAACGAATGTGGAACAAATGGAAGTTATGATTGAATTTATACGAATTCATCCACTTTTGTTAGATAAAAAAACACACCCTTTAAATACCAATGAGGTCGAAAAAGCATGGGATAATTTAGTGTTAATGCTTAATGAAGTAGGTAATGGTGCATGAAAAGATAAGAAGCAGTGGAAAACCGTGAGTACCAGTATTTTTTTTTAAATAATTTTGTTCTTAGTTTTTTACAGAGTGGAAATCAAAAACAAAGAAGAAAGCCCGAGTAAATAAAAACTGTATTACAAAAACTGGAGGAGGTGGATATAAAAATGAGCAGTTAACAAACATTGAAAATCGTTTAATGAATGTAATTGGGTGGATAAGTGTAATTGGTTGTGGAGATTTTCCGGAAGAAATTGATCCTAACCAAACCAATTGTGAACAAGTTGGGACTAGTTCAAATACCAATGTTATGCAAGTTACTGAAAAGTACGTTGTATTAGAAGATGGCAACTTAGAAGTTGTTGAAGATCATGATTACACAGTCATCGATAACGACATACAATCATTAAATAATGACGGTACATTTAATGCTTGCAATAATTGTGGTTAATATAAATTACTTTGATTTCAGATCAAACACCACAACCTGCAATACCAACTTCTAAAAGTAAATTTAAAAACCGTATGTATAAAAAAGTTAATGCACCTTCATCCCATCTGCAAAAGTGTGCAGAAATGTATGCCTTATCTGCAAATTCTTTAAGCGAATCAATGAAAACAATGGCAGATAGCATGTTGCAATTAGCAACAGCTGTCAAGTCATTATCAGAGGCTATTGCATCGAAAATCTAATATGAATTTGAGTACTTTTTTATGTAAATATATATTATTCTATATAAACATATATAATAAAATTTATAAAAATGTTTAAAAACTATTAGTCCATTTCATTAATGAGAGTCACTAGGTTTCTTCTTACAAGACGGCCCTCTGTAAGAATATTTATATCTCCTGCTAGAAAGCCATCATCGTCTTGTGGCTCATTATAATTATCTTCTTCTATTTCTGGAATATTATATTTTCTACATAAATTGTGTAGTACTACACATGAATAAATGTTACGACCAGCTGCTCCATGACTGTAGTGAAGAACTCTGTACTTTGGCAAACACTTAAATCTTGACTTTAAAACTCCAAAACATCTCTCCACAACGTTTCTAACAAAACAATGGCGTTGAGTATACACTGCTTCTGGTGAGTTAGGAGATGCATCTGGTATAGGCGTCATTAGCCTTGCACTTATTGTGTTAGGAAAACGAAGTTATTTTAATATAATATATTTTAAAAATGATTAAAAATATAACAATTCCAACAACATTTCTGTTTATTAATTATCTATTTTTTTTTAAATAATTTAATTAATAAAATATCTTTATTTTTAATAACATTTTATTGGATTTTGCAATAACTGGTTGTTATTGATCCATAAAAAATAAGATGGATATACATTTATTACAATATTACTCAAGTACTCGTTACATGATGTCATAGGCTATGTATCTATGTATGTTAATTCGAGGACTTCACCGCAGTAATAAGTTTGGGTTTCGTAATTGTTCGGAACAATTCGTGGAATCTAAACTTAAAAGATTTGTTTTCATATCTTTGGTTTTCATCGCGGATTTATGTGATTTTTATTGGTTTTCATACAATTATAATAATGATAAAATGTCTACGTCGGGTATAGAGTGTACTTTATGTGCAACTAAGTTTACTTTTAAAAAGAATTTGTATGCTCATATACGAAAAATTCATGATGACGTTAGTAACGAAGATTTACTACCTATTAAGCAAATTCCTAAAGAACTTTACTTTGTATGTAGGCGTACTTTTGTTCTTAAAGCAAGTTTTAAAAAACATATGAAAACAGTTCATCAACAAAGTGTTTGTGCTGACAATTTCATTTTAAGAATAATATGTCCTTTTTATAATTGTAATATAAAATTTAAGCATTATCGTTTCTTGCACAACCACCTTAAACAAGAACATAATGCAAATATAGAATATGAAGAATTTGAATTTAAATGTAAAGAAGGTAAGTGCTTGTATACAAAAACGTATGTAAGTAAATTAATCACAATGTTATTATTAGAATATGCAAATAAGAAAACTGTTTTTAAGAAAAAAGCTTTACTTTGTATGTTCAAGACACATCAGAGAAGATCATGTCAGATGGGATACGAAAGACTTATTAAAACTGTCATCGATCCAATTTATACAGAAAAAGTGGCAAAAATATTCGATCAACTAAGAGCATGGGTACAAATAAAATTGGGAAGGCTTGTTGTTCTCAAATGGAAGTAATCTTGCATAACAATGATTCAATATTAGTTAAATTTTGGAAAACGCACATTGGGCATTCCATTGATATTGCTCGCAGCTACTTAAGCAGAGAAGTTAACTTAGAAATTGCAGGTATGTTTCTAATTTTCAACATTTTTATTAAGGTTATATTTGCAACTTACTTTCTAGGAAAACTCAAAAATCGTGTGCAGTTTCAACATATTTTGGATGAAATTAGAAATTCAAACATTAATGATGATGGCTTGCAAAGAATTCATCTCATAGAAAAACAAGACATCTATAATATATCTAGGGATTTTAATATTAGCTATTCCACAAAATATCACAAAAATGATGCGATTAGTGTAAAGTTGTGGGTTGATGAAATGAAAAGTCTTACTAAAGAATGTCCAGTACTGTTTTACAAAGAACAAGGCCAAGAGGATGAAAACAATATTCTTCCTAAAGAAGACTTTGCTTTAATAATAATGACATCTTTTCAATCTCGCCAATTAAAAAAATTTGGAAGTGACAAGATTTGTATAGATGGTACTCATGGTACAAATGCTTATGATTTCATACTGTACACTTTATTAACAATTGATGAGTTTGGTGAAGGATGTCCAGTAGCTTTTTGCTTTTGTAATAGAAGTGATGAAATATTTTTTAATCTAGTTTTTCAACATGTTAAAAGTAAAGTTGGGCTAATTTCCGCTAATATTTTTATGAGTGATGACGCACCTGCGTTTTATAATGCTTGGGCATCTGTTATGTGCCCTGTTTCTCATAAGTTATTATGTATTTGGCATGTGGAGGAGCTGAAAAAAAAGCGTTGGTCTACAAATCATTAAGAATTCTGCTACAAATCACTTCTATTGAAACGTTCAACGACTGTCTAAAACAAGTTTTACAAGACTTACTTTGTGATTCAGATACGATAAAATTTGGTAAATATTTTGAAATGCATTATGCAAGTCGTGCAACAAGTTGGGCTTACTGTTATAGAATTCGACTAGGAATCAACACTAATATGTATTTAGAATCGCTTCACAAAGTAATTAAACACATATATTTAGAAAGTAAAAAAGTGAAAAGATTAGATAAAAGCATTAATGCAGTAATGAAGTTAGCTCGTGATCAAATATTTAAACGTCTCATTAAACTATTAAAAAATTCACCAACACAAAAAATTCAGTCTATTATGCAAAGCCATAAAAAGAGCGAATTGATTCTAAAATCAACAATTAAATTAATTCCAGAAAGGGACGAATGGTTAGTGCCTTCACAGTTAAATTCTTCACAACAACATCTTGTAAAAAAAGTTGATGAAGAATGTGAAAATTGCTTCTTACAATGTAGTGTGTGTAATATTTGCATACACAGCTTAAAATGTTCATGCATAGATAATGTAATTAAGCTTAACATATGTAAGCATATACATGCATGTGCAAGATTATTTATTAATAAAACACAAAGATTAAATGTACAAGACAAGAAAGAATCGGAGATCATTGAAGCTGTCAGTGATTTAAAAGAAAATAATTTTGCACCTGTTACGGTCGAATTTTTTTTACGTACGTCTAAGTTATTACGGACGAAATTTTCAGTATGCACGCCTATGTGTTTCGACGAAAAATTAGATTCGGGTTTTGACGCCCTCTAACGTTCCTTTTCTCATTAGATGTCATTTGGTAGAAAGTCGTCACATGTGAATGATGTAAAATGGTCTGTAACTAGTGAATATTGATATATATCCGTTACCATCTGGGAAATAATGGAAAACCATTTATAATTATTTAATTACCTAATTTCTTTGAGGCGTTACAGGGTAAGCTAAAGTCGTCTTTTAGTATAAACTCGTTTGTAATTCGTTTTCCTTTTGACAGCCATTTTGCGTTCCTTCATTTTGCACCTGTTATATTCTCGATAAATGGATATCGTAAACTGCTACTAAATAAGGCATCACGTTACCGTACTCGAGCGCTTGCGGAAGGCAGTTTTCAAGCCGCGCAATTGGGGTCTTGCGGAGCCGTCCTGGGCAATTATACCACACGTGGATGACACGACGTTAATCATATTAATAACCACCTATTTTTGATTCTCACTACATACAGTAGTCGATACACGTTTTGTTTACTTTTGAGATATATTTAATGAATTACTTAATACAAAATTGTTCTAGCTGAACTATCTTTGTGAGTTGGGGTTGTGACACGATTCGGGTTAATATTTTATTGCAGGCCACTGAAGAAGAAAAACGTTTTTCTTTGGGCTAGTGGATATTGGAATTCGGGTGAGTGATTTGATTTACTTTAGATATCGTGGTCACGTACAATTACTCACGAACTGTGGGATTTCAATTTAACGTTAGTAAATAAGTATAACGCGTAGCTACCATTAGGGTATTTAACATCAGGGAAATCAATGTTTCGCATATTGTATGTAGTTGAAAAACATATACCTCGGTTGTTTATAATTGTGTGTGGTGGGTTGCCGATGTTGTAGGCATCGAGATCTTAACTTTTCTTGTTTCTATAATTCTCTAAATTGACTATTCCGAACTCAAACGTTAATACCGTTATAAATATTTAATGTAAATTTTTCTAGTCTTTAATAACTCCAACTGTGGGGTGTAATGACTGTTACTTAATACAACTTCAAATGTGATAACTGTTAATGATAGACTGAGGGCGATTAAAGTTGTTAATTCTTTTTTGTGTGCTTATTATTTCCTACGAACCAGTTTGGGCTACTCGAACAGCTGAGTAGAGGGATTACGAATCTTCGAATTGTTACAAGTTCTACACCATTCTGTTGTGAGCAGATAGAAGTATGACTTTGGGATAAGCTCTGGCGCCCTGAAACATCTTTTATATATTTTTTTTGTGATCCTACCCTCTCACCGACTATTGTGAGTTTGGCCGTGCAAGGTTCGTAATACCAAAAGCTTGTAACACACCTTCGGCATTAATAAACCAAGAAATTGTAAGCAAAGCAGAAATTATAATAGGTTTAAGTAATAATAGTTTAAGTCTATCAAATAGAAAAAAATTACTTCTTAACAAGAAATCAGTTCAATTTGACGAAAAAGAGAACATAAATGTAAATAAAAATGTCGAACACCAACACCGTTTAGTTTCTGTTAAGAAGAAATCTAAAAAGAGCACTAGCTTTTATAAACCTACTGCAATAGAAGTAACTAAATTCACAGCATCTTTGCAAAACGGTTCAAACTTAGTTTTAAACATTAATACAAACTTTGATAATTTACATTCTTTTGACCATTCATATAATTAAAATTTTGTAACATATTTTTGTTAAATAGCAATTTATAAATTGTGTTTTTTTTATTGAAATTGACCTAATATAGTAGTGTAGATATTTTTATGTAGTATGCCTATTACGAATATTATGTTAATTTCTGAAGTTAATTTTACATTAATATATAAATAAAATCTCAAATTTCCAATTACAACTATTTCTAAATCTAAATAAGTATTGCCCTTTTAGAGAAAATTTCAAAAAAATTATGAATTCATTAAACGCTGAGCATCGATATTTTTGGGTTGTAAATAAAACTGTAATATATCATATACAGTGTTTAATCATATGTATTGAACGATTATACAATTAGTAATAGTAGAGTGCTCAGCGCTACAAAAGTGCTTTAAAAATAAGTTTCGTGGGGGGCTCGGTGTTACAAGATGAAATTTTCACAGATCAAAGTTAATGTCCTTATCAATCTAAATTTTAAATTTGTCCAAAATCGGAATGTGCAAAAGGGCACAATATCCAAAATTGGAGTTACACACGCAATGCTAAAGTATAAAAAATTTGCAATATACCTATCGAAAAAAAATGTTTAGTTTTGTGGCAGATGTATTTTTAATTATTAATTGAAATACACAAAATGCGGTCTCGCTTACGGACATAAATAATTTGAAACTGAAATATCTCGAAAAGAACTGCAGAAAAAGTTTACTAAAACCGACCATTTTTTCTATTTATACACAATTATCTCGGAAAGTAAGGCCTAAATCAAGAAAAGTTATTCTTAAAAATAGTTGCATCAATTCGTATACAAAATAATAGTGTTAATTTCAAAATTTTTAAGTTTATAATATGGTAAGTAGGTAATTAAATATCAAACAATGCATTTTTAATCACGTTCGGCCGACGAAAAGCGCTCGCGTCCCCACTCTTTCGTTTCATTCGCTATCTCACAATCTACCGTAGCTCCATCACGCTTCCTCTGTTATAGCCAAAATTTACACAAAGCAATAACAATAGGTATGTTAATTTTTTCTATCATTATTACTTTACATATTATATAAAAACAAAATAAATTGATTATTCCTATCACTATCACTATAACAAAAAAATTATCTAAAATTTAAAAAAGTTATTCATCGTCTGAACTTTCTGATTCTATTTCGTTGACATTGACAAGCATTAATGGTTTTGCAATCGTAAAAGGATTTTTGCACGAGTTTTGAGTGATGCACCTACATGAAGGGATACAGCCCATCTTGTTCGTCCTGCATTTACAAATTTTGTTAGTGCAATCTAAAAAAGAAATATTGAATATGGATTATCCAACAAAGTAATAACACATTTACCTTTCTTGCAACTACATGATGATAAAGCTATTAACTGAGTTGGAAACGGTGGAAGAGTTGTTAAAAGTGGAATCGGATCACTGTTCTCATTGCAATGCCAGCCAAACTGTTCAAAATTGGGAATTGTGGGTAACGGTACCAAAGCATTTTTCCACACAGTTGTTTGAAAATACACCCGTAAACAATGTTGTTTTAGAGCATCTTCAGTGGGTGGCAACCTAGATATTGGTGTTGCAGCAGCCATAATTCCCCTTAACGTATCTACAGATTGTACATCTGTGCTTTTTGAATATAATTTCATGACAAAATTTTGCATTTTAACAAACATTTCATGCGAAAATTGTTCTACACCGACTCCACTTAAATCGTCGCTACATTCCAGATATGTTTTCCAACAAGTCCTTTTACCAAATCCAGTAAATTGACTTGTGGTATCACATCCTGTAAAGGCATGAAATGCTGGCAAGTTTTTTATTAAACTGTCTGCTAGATTTATTTTGTGTATGGGAATATACCGCAGAGAATCACTTTTGCCTGTCTTCATCCATACTTCTTGGGTAAGATGTTTTCTAAAGTGCAGCAATAAGACCAAGACATCTGTATCGTTGCAATCAACAATGCATCTCCTGTAGCCTGAAACCTTGGCAGAGAGGACATGTAGTAAAATCCGCGTATCTGCTTCTTCATGATTTGACACTAGCAATTCAGGAGATTTTACTTTGAAGGTTGCTTTGTAATCTGTCACACAAGTAAATCCTCCACTAGTGGCAAATTCAACGGTTTTTTTTTAGAGTGATTTGTTAAGTTTTCGGACAAGAAATTGGTCAATTGTTTTTTATTGAATACAGAATGTATAAACAGATTCCAGTGCTGTGGCAAGGGCGTGTTTTCGTTTTCTATGATCTTGTTGATAGTATTGTTTTGTCCTCGTTTAAGCCGTGTTATTGTTTTAGTGGAATGTTCTTTGTAGTTTGCCAATTAATCGCTTTTGGCAAAATACACATTTGTTAACGTTAAAAACATCTTTTCTTAAAGATCTTCCGACAGGGAGCGGTAGTTGAATACCAAGGTCCTCACATTCTTGTTGTCTTTTTATTTTACATTTCAGACTTTCTATATTTTTTTTGCTAGTATAGCCTGCATAACATGTTTTATGGCACGGTAAATTTTTCCAGTCAGTTTGTTTTATGTCACACACTATTTTTTGAATATCCTCATCAATATTTTTTGTTATCTCCTCTCGTAATTTAACAGCTTTAATGAATGTGGCGCCAGTTTTCTCAGTTAAATTTGTTGTACTACCTTTTTTTTGCAAAGTATGCAAGTGAGGCCTTGTTTAATTTCAATTTTTAATAATGAATCAAGCTCGCTGCCTGAATTGTTAATTAGAATAAAATTAATCTAAATTGTGTCATTTTATACTTAATATAACTGGTAAGTAGCCGAAGAATGGAATGTCTACAACAGTGTTCTAAACTATCACAACTATAACAAATTAATAAACGAATGAACTCATACAAATTCGCACAAATTGTATCAAATCAACCACTAACACAACTGACATCATGCCTTCGTGGAACCTCGCGTGGAACACAATGATATTTTTATAAAGAGATACTATAAGATTTTCATATGCAAGTGTGCAATAGAGCAACGGTAGATTGTGTGATAGAAATTTTATTTTTATATAATATGTAAAATAATAATATAGAAAAAATAAACATATTTATTGTTATTGCTGTGTGAAATTTGGCTATAGAAGAGGAAGCGTGATGGAGCTACGGTAAATTGTGAGATAGCGAACGAAACTAAAGAGTGGGGACGCGAGCGCTTTTCGTCGGCCGAACGTGATTAAAAGTGCATTGTTTGATATTTAATTACGTACTTACCATATTATAAACTTAAAAATTTTGAAATCGACACTATTATCTTGTATACGAATCAATGCAACTATTTTTAGGAATAACTTTTTTTGATTTAGGCCTTACTTTCCGAGATAATTGTGTATAAATAGAAAAATTGGTCGGTTTTAGTCAACTTTTGCTGCAGGTCTTTTCGAGATATTTCAGTTTTAAATTATTTATCTCCGTAAGCGAGACCGCATTTTGTGTATTTCAATTAATAATTAAAAATAAATTTGCCACAAAACTAAACATTTTTTTTTGCATAGGTATATTGCAAATTTTTTATAGTTTAGCACTGCATGTGTAACTCCAATTTTGTATATTGCGCCCTTTTGCACATTCCGATTTTGGACAAATTCGAAATTTAGATTTACAAGGGTATTAACTTTGATCTGTGAAAATTTCATCTTGTAACACCGAGCCCCCCACGAAAGTGACAATAATTTTGCTCGAGCACTCTACTATAATCCTAAAATATTTTTTTTCCATTTTGCCTTCCATTACACCTTTAAAATGTAAATATGCCGCCATACTTTTGCATACGAACGACAGCCAAACTATTTTACTGGTTTTTAATCACAAGTGGTAGTTTAGTTTTAATCGAATACTTAAACAATAATTGAGACGGTGATCTTTTTAAATCAGTTATTTCTGTGTTTCTTTTGCTCTAACAAACCAGCATACCTGCATGCATGCATGAGACTTTTTTTAGCATATTTTTAACGGTTTGTACTGCTCTTTCAGAGAGATCATTGGACCTAGGATATCTAGGACTTGATGCTTGAAATTGTCTCGAAAATTTTCTACATTTATTAGAGTTATTTAGCATATTATCTGACACTACTATATCTGGCACACCAAAAACAGCAAATACTTGTTTTAGTTCATTAACTATGGTCTCAGAACTTTTATATGTTAGTTCAACAACTTCCATCCACTTTGTAAGATAATCGACTAGAACGACATATACGATTTATTATGAAATTATGAAAGAGCAGTTCTGGAATTTATTGCAGCATTATTGTTTTTTTTTCATTTGCACAACGATACCTTTCACACACACACGACATGTTGAAATTATCTTTTCAATATCAACTGTCATCCCGGGCCAGTAAAAACAGCAAATCTTCTACTACCTCTAAATTTTGTAAAATGATCTTAAATTAGAATCTTTGATACATTTGTTTTTGGTCATTCTTTAATATGATAAATCATGGCTGATTTTAACAGAACGTTGTTTAAAGTTTCTTTTCTATAATGATCCTTTCTTACCTTGCTCATTCGCACATACTTTACTACCGAATGCACAATTTCAGTCATTTCAGGTATTTTATTATCAACTGCTTCATTCTGTCGACTATTACGCGATAAGTAGTCAGCCACGTACAGATGTTTCCCAGGTAGGTATTTAATGGTTATTTCGTATTTCAATAATTTTAATCGCATTCTTTGTAATCTAGTTGAATTAATTTGATTTACTGCTTCGTTCATGATTGATACGTTAGGTTTATGGTCTGTCAACACTGTTATAGGTTTGTCATATGTATAGTTGTTAAATTTAAAAAATGCAAACAATCCCTAATAATTCTTTCTTAATTATAGCATACCTTTCCTCGGTTTCTGTTAGAGCCCTTAAAACATGCTACCAGTTTACCTTCTTGAAGTAAATAACATCCCAGCTCTGTTGCTGAAGCATCTGATTGGATCGTTACTTCTTTTGACACATCAAAAATATGTAAAAACTTTGCATTCCTGATTTTATTTTATAATTTCCTGTAATGCAATTTCATGTACAGTTAACCACTGATATTCGGTGTTATTTTTTAATAACTCATGCATTGGAGAACCAATTGATGCTAAATTGGGCACAAAATTACGTAAATAGTTAATTACAGTTAACAGTTCTTGAAGATCCTTTTTGTTCTCTGGCGACTTTAATTTAATTACTGCCCTAACTTTATCATCAACAATTCTTCTACCATGCTTACTAAAAATGTGACCTAGATACTTTATTTGCGTTTTATTTTTATTAAACTTTACATTCATCTTCTTTGCTCTTTCAACAACCATTTCTAATGTTTTGTCATGTTCTTCCTCTGTGTCAGCTCAAATTACAAGATCATCAAATTATATGACAATATTTGGTATGTCTCCAAAATTAACCATATTAGTTTTCTGAAAAACTTCTGGGGCCATGCTTACGCCAAAAGGCAACTTTATAGCATCCAAATGGTGTTGTAAAAGTGCAGTACTCACTAGATTTATCATCTAATTTTATCTGATAATACCCGTCCTTAAAATCTAGAACAGTAAAGATCTGTTTATCTGCAAGTTTTGAGCTAATTTCTACAAAATTCGGTATTTCAAAGTACTCACGAATTATATTCTTATTTAACTCATACGGATCTAAACATAAGCGCAAACTACCATCTTTTTTCTCTACGATTACTAGATTGTGTACCCACTCTGCCTCTGTGTCTACTTTAGCGATAATTTTTGACTTACATAGATCTTTAAGCGCCAACGGTACATGTCTAGCGAGTTTTGCTACAAGCCTACAATTGCTCTGTAATTTTATAGTGCAACTTTCTTTGAACTTGCCTAATCCGTTAAACATTTTACAGTTCTCTTTTAGAAATGATTCTTTATCTTTAAAACAAATAGTGTCTACCCTACTTATTAGTCCTAAATCTGTACATACTTCTAATCTTAATATAGGTATTACATCTAATTTCACTAAAACAAAACTCTTTAACTTAGTACCTCTATATGCTTCTAAGATAATCTCTGTTAATTTTAATTTAACATTCAGAACTTGCCTTGACAGCTTTTTGTATATCTTCATTGGGATGATGTTTACTTCCGCACCTGTATTCAGTTTGAACTCGATTTGGTTAATCTCTACAGTTACTTTCTGTTTCCATATTTTTCATTTGTGCTGTGTACCCGTTCTATAGACCTTACCAAAAATCACATCTGCTTATATCATTTTCTGTAGTTGCCACCTATTTGACTGTCTTTAGTTGTCACCTATTGTCTTTACGTTCACCTTACACATGCTACTAAAATAATTCCTTTTTGAGCACTTGTGATACTTTTTCCATATGCCGGGCATTTTCTAGGCAGATGATTTTTACCGCATTTTTCACATAAGAATCGTACCTGACTGCTACTATATCTACTTGGCCGATTTTTAGCCACACTGTGTACTTTTGATTATTTTTATTTCCATTTGATCTTATTGTTTCCATGTGTTGCCTGGTTACTTCAGCATTACGACTAATTTCTATTGCTGCTGTAAATTGTAAATTCTTGATAATTAGTAGTTTCTCTGGTAATCTATTATTTGTTTCTAATATGATCCTATCAACTAATATTGATTCCTCCGGATTTCCATATTAACACCTGTTTTTTCCTTTTCTTTTCTTGTATTGAATAGGAACCTCTAATACGTTTTATTTACCCTAGACGCACAATAATTCTTAAACTCTTTTGTAACTTTATCGTATTTGTTGCGATCTACTTCACTCAATGTAAAATTATTGTATATACAATGGCCTCTAGACCCATTATATTAAGTAGCACCGCAATTTTGTGTCCGGCTTAGTATCCATTTCACTTGCGATTAAATATTATCTGATTTTTTGTATAAATTTATTGTAATTTTAATTCAGATTGCCTTCAACCCTCATGGGATCTGCAGCTCTACCGCGTGCTTCCATTTTCACGTCGATAATCTTCACAATTCAGTCTAATATCACTCTTGGGTTCTCTTATTCTATAGCCAGCACTGACTGCGCCATACAATAACAGGTTGTTATTAATTATTAAAAAATAGGGTGGATATACATTTATTACAATATTACTCAAGTACACACTACATGCTGTCATAGGTTATGTATCTATCTTAATACAGAGTTATCAGTACCAGCCAAAACTTGGTGTCAATATATCCTATTACCGATTTAAATTAAACATACCGTAATATAGAAAACAATATTTTATATTTTACATAAAAAGTAGAACGGAAATATATTATATAAAATTATATGGTAGATCAAATTATGTTCTGATTACATTTTCTAACCGCCTAAAGTTTTTTTTTACAGTGAAAATGAAATTTGATGTTAATAATAAAAAACGGGTTTCATCAAAAGTTGAAATTGTACTCTCTTATTTGACTATAAAATACGTTTTTTATACTTGTAATTTAATTTAAAACATATACTTTTTTGTAAAAGTTTAAAATAAATACGTACAAGACAAAAAAGGAAAGTGATGTTTATATACATAAACTAATACTATAAGGCATGTATCGTCGTTGTTTTAAATAGAAACCGTTGTTTTTATACATTGACATAAGTAATTTATATACGGCAGTTTTACAAAAATATTAAGCAATATCGTATTGATTTTAAATTGTATATTTACTATATTTATTGATACTGAATTACCAAGTGTCTTCACAATATATTTTTTACCAATTAGCATATATTGTACAATTTCAATACCAACTGATAACAAGTAAGCTTAAGTTTACTTCACAGCTAATAATATCGTGTTTTATTATAATTAAAAGAACTAAGTAGGTACTCTTTTAACGAGTAATGTTTGGTTTACGAGAGGAAACGTTGCGTAAGCTGAGTGAATGCAGATATTACGAGTAAAAAAAACACTCAAAAAGAATATTTAACAACTTTATTCTAATTTATTTATAAACTAAATATTAACACGGTTTCAATTTAACTATTTTCAACTAACACTAATAAAATGCAACGTTATTTAGAAACAACACTTACATTAATTTATATATTACTATTACTCGAAAAATAATGTCCGCAGGTAACTTCTGTTTATCTAAACCGGTATTTGTTTATATTAAAAACACGTACACTCACAACGCCGTATTTATTTTTCAATAGCACGTGCATTTTATTCATTTATCTTAGCACACACGTTAATCACTTTTTTATTTAAACCGACAAAGTATTCTTAATACTTCCGACTGAATTCGAAAAACTGTTCTGTCCTAAAACAAGAAACTGGATGCAAAACCGGTAGAAAGGATAGGGGGATAGCGCCAAGTTTTCTCCATTTCGACAATAAAAGTAGCAATCAATGGACTTTTCCTGGCCCGATATTCTACTTGGATAGTAACTGCAAACCAACACTTAAACGTTTGTTCCTTGGAAGACGACGATTTAATTTATATAAGCCACAACCAAGCTTAGGTACTGCCAATTTCTTAATACTGTGGAACTCCATTTCTATCCTGAGATTCCATAATGCTCACCACATGTTTTCATATAACGGTTTTGCGCGTGAGTACTTCTTGGTGACTAGATAGAAAATAAAGCATCGGTCATCACATAGTTTTAAGACTTTGCCGACTGCCGATTGCTGTATTCGTAGTTTATGTAATCGTCCAAACTTCTTTATAAATACGATTTCTACCCTTCTTGGCATTTCAAGATCCTCGCTCACGCAATGTGCAATGGTGTAATCTTTTCTTGTTTGGTACAGGTCTTGTTGTTCTTCTGTTGTAACTACAAATCTAGTCTTTCTAGAACCCCCGTACATGCTCATAATAGATTTCGTAGTACATTTGCGTAACGTTGTTATCGCCAGCAAACGGGGTTAGACGATCGATGTTGATCATTTTCGGCTTGCATCTGAGTGGTTTTTAAATGCAATATATGACGGCATTAATACGCTGCATGATTTCATATGAGCCTTCCTATTGCTTCTGCAGCTTTGGTGATAAACCACTTCTTCTTTGTGAATTATACAGCCACAGCATGTTGGCAGGTTGAAGTCCTCCGTTTTGAACATTGACGTCATATCAGGTCTTTATTCTGTCGCTGGAAATTTGTGTGTTTTTATGAACTATTTTATTTTGTCTAGCCTCTTTGTCAGCATGTTGACGTAGTCTTCTCCAGCAATTTCTTGTTCCGTTCTTCGTCCAAATTGGAAGTCGCATGGCAGTAGTATTTCGCGACCGAGCATCACACAGGATAGTATTTGGTATGTACTTCTGTGAACAGATGATTGGTATGCTATTAGGAAAAGGTGCAACTATTGATCCCAGTCTCTTTGGTGTTTGGATACTACTATGGCTAAGTACTTTCCGATTGTTCAATTCATCTGTTCAACCACGCCAGTGAGCAAACTTTTTGAAACAACACAGATTCAATGTTGCGGTCTTAAACGGAATGTAATTCCAACAAAACTCTAAACAGACAAAAAACTCTTTCACTAATACGTCTGTAACTGTAGCTGCTTCTTGATTGGGTATAGCGTAAACTTTCGTCTATTTCGTAAAATAATTCATCGCCATCGGATCTATTTGTATCTCAAATCAGATTCTGGAAACGGCCCTGCAACGTCAATCGCTGTTTTCTCTAAAGAGTTATACGTTATACATTACACGTTACACGTTATACGTTACACGTTATACTGTTTTATCGATGCTATGCGCTTTTTTGCTGGATAATTTTTTGATGCGCAGACCGTGCACTTACGGCACTATTCTATGACGTTTTTTTTGCAGTTTACCCAGTTGAATCTTTCCAAAACTTTCCCCAATATCTTCTTTACGCTAAAGTGTTCTTTTGATGTACGATCGTGCAGATGCTTCAACACCTATGACACTCAGCTCTTCGGTACTACCAACTTCAGTCTGTTATTTGTGCCCTTGACACTCTCTAGGGATCGCTTAAGAAAACCGTCTTCTGCTCTCAAAAGGTCTCATTGTATCCAGCATACTTTGATATTTTTGCCCAAATAACTCACTTCTTCTCAGGTTGGTTGTTTGCCGTTTGTTTTCTAGTTCAAGAACACTTTTATGTTGAAATGTTTGTTCGTCATCAACCATAGTAGTTTTTCGGAGACATTTGATTTTTTCCTCAAGTCGCGAACACCTCCTTCAGGTTGTTTAAATGTTTTTCAGACGACCTTTCAACCGCATATACGTCGTCTAGATAAACCAAGCACATTTTCCAAGACAGTCCTCGTCTTCATCAAACGCTCGAACGTTGTAGAAACATTACTTAAAAGCACAAACACAAATGTATCAACGGGTCTTTTGGCCAAAATACGCGTAATAACGGTAATTATAATTGACGTAACAATTTATCGATCGGGCAACCTATTGTAATACATTCAACGTGACCGAACTTAACACAGTTGGTTCAATTGTTTAACTACAATAAAATTTACAAGGTAATCTATTTAAGCAATTACCTATATCGCGATAACACTTTAGCATTGTTCTTAGAAACGTAACGTTTAATACTGCAACCTACTTGAACTTGGATAAGAGTACCTGGGCGTAGTCTTTGCTACTCGACAAGTGTGCAGGATACCATGAACACGGAATAACAGAGATGAGTCTATAAGAGCTATAATCCAGAGTCCAATCGTCGACGTATTTCGAGATGATGACTTACAGTAACGAGTCTAAAAAAATATCTGAGTAAAATATCTTAGGTAAGAAACTATTAAATAAAAACCACGAACAATACCTATTCACCATTGATGCAAGAACGAAGATAAACTATTACCTTCCGATGATAGTCAGGCTTACAGGTAAAGATGGATGAAATACTACGTAAGGTCCACCATGTAAAATTTGTAAATGTGATTTAAAAAAAAATTGGCAAAAACTACGTATAAAATTTGGCAAACAAAATTAATACAACCCTAATTCTTCATCAGGTTGGTATCGTTTAGCGTCAAAAAATAATATACTTTTTGTATCCATCTTTAGGTGCCGATGGTGACATAGGAAGTTTCCTTCTTTTTATTTGTAAAAATAGTTTTTTTTGAAAAATCAGAAAAGTGGTGGGCACAACACAATCCCATTAAGAAAAATCTCATAATTTTAATGAATCGTAATTATTTAAATGTAGAAAACAATTTTGAATGCACAGTTAAATAAACTTTTCAAATGATTTTGGGATATCAATAAATAAATCGTTACAAAATTTACTTTTCGGTAACCACTCTTTAAATCCAAGGTGGAAAACCACTGAGATCCTGGCTGGGTGTCGAACGTATCGTCAATTTTCAGTAAAGAGTAGCTGTCCTTTCAGGTCATATTGGTAAGCTGTCTGTAGTCTACGCAAAACCTTGTTGGTCTATTTTTCTTTTTTACGAGTCCCACCGCGTTTATTTAAAGGTTCAATCACACCTTCTTTCTTCATATTTATAATTATTTGTTTGGCTTCCTCAGCTGTTTCCAAAGAAAGTCTGCCGAACATCGCCGCTATTAATTTTAAGCTTCTAGCGCAAACATTTGGGAGTAAGAATGTCCATTAGATGTAGTAGGTACCTCTTCGGCAAAGTATTTTCACTAAAACTCATCCATCCCACAATTTGATATACTGCCGTGCATTGACCTACCACGCTATTCTTTCATTCAAGATCCTTACTGGCATCGTGTTTCAAAAGATTTTCATCCAGGTGTGCCATTACCACACTTTCAGTACTCGCAAACATAGTCAAGTCTTCACTCAATAAGACTCACACACTTGCTTTCTTTGACAATTTAAAAGCGATTTCATCACCGTCGATGTTTAGGACATAGTTCTTCATATTCAAATAGAACCCAAACATATTTTTGTTTCTGTTTGTTTCTAGGATAACTGCTTCCGTGTTGTCCGCTATCAGTACTTGATATTAGAGTACTTCATTTTCTAAATTAATGGTGATTTTTACTTGTCCGTGGGTAGATATTTTTTTGTACGTCACCGTTCGAAGTCGCACTGTTACTGGTAATATCTTCTTATTTTCCAGTAATATATCAGTACGAATTATAGTTTTTGTCGCTCCCGTGCCAATCAGTACCTGAACACTTCGCGAAGGCTTCCACGGCCGGAATCTATACTAAGATTAGAATGTCTTCCGGGTTTGGACCGTGTCATATTTGCAACCGAAGCTGCCAACGTTTTGCCCACTTTCGTAAAGGGCTTCATCAGGGCGTGAGATAAATCGCAAAACTCAAACAAGCAATCGAAATCTAACTAAGAACTTCTCAAAAGTTAGGTTATCCACTTGTAAAACAAGCCATAACCTAAACTATGAAAAGGTAAGAAAGAAAACGATAACCTGAAAAAGCAAACGAAAATCTAACAAAGAACCACTACCGAGTTAGGTAATCAACTTGTGAACCAAGCCAGATTCTAAACTAGGTAGAAGTGACTTAAGAAGAAATAGTCTCCGTATTTAAAGGAACGGATGATTAAGCTCGACCCTGATTGGGTTACGGTTGCTAGGGGGCGTGTTTTTGATAAATGACTAATAACCGGGAACCAAAGAGGGGATAGTTCAAAACCATGATCGCGATTGAAGTTATTGGGGTGTTTGATGATTTCTATGCTTTCTCGGAATTTTCTGTTGAAAAGGAATGGAGATTTGGCAATCAACAAAACATTATCAAAATCTATCTTGTGACCTGTAGTAAAATGATGTTCAGCGACCGCAGACTTGGAAGTATACCTTTTCCTTATACAACGATCATGTTCTGAAATGCGAGTAATGACGGAACGACCGGTTTCACCAATGTAGACTAAACCACAAGAACAGGAAATTTGGTATACACCTTGAGATGAAAGTGTAGGAAATTTGTCTTTGGGAGAAGGAAGAATCTGAGAGATTTTGCCTGTCGAGTTGAATATGGGTTTAATACCATTCTTACGAAGGAGTTTTCCTATTTGATCTGTAACCTTGTGAATGTAGGGTAAAAAGGCCAATTTCGGGTTGGATTCGGGAGTAGAAATGTCCTTAGGTAATCGAGTACGTGGATGTAAACCACGATTAATAACTCTATGAATATCTCGCTTTACATAACCATTGTTCACTAAGGTTCTAGTAAGATGACGTAAGATTTTCGTTTGCTTTTTCAGGTTATCGTTTTCTTTCTTACCTTTTCATAGTTTAGGTTATGGCTTGTTTTACAAGTGGCAAACCTAACTTTTGAGAAGTTCTTAGTTAGATTTCGATTGCTTGTTTGAGTTTTTACGAAAGTGGGCGAAACGTTGGCAGCTTCGGTTGCAAATATGACACGGTCCAAACCCGGAAGACATTCTTATCTTAGTACCTGAACACTTCGTTCATTGATTTTAACATCAAGATTCTTTGCAATTGCTCTATAGGCGATGCTATTTAAATGGTAATTTCTAAAACATGACTTATTGAGGTAAACTTTTGCCTCATTTGGTTGACCTGCTCTAGTTTTTCTTTTGAGCTTAGTACAACGTCGTCGTGCGTGGCCCACTTCTCCGCAGTTCTAACACTTCACCTCTCTTCCCCGAGCTACTTGTTTGCGGAATACACGTCGCAGTATTTCTTTAATGCTTTCTTGTGTGTGCGAGAGAGCACAGCGGAGCTTATGACTTTTTTGGTCTGCCTCGAATTCTAAAGCATAGGTTTAAATGTCATCCAGCGTCTGCGGTCGAGCTAACTAAAAAGTTTGCTGCGTTTCGTTGTCTCGGAGGGCGTCTAC
Organism: Aquatica leii; assembly: GCA_035610365.1. Classification (NCBI taxonomy): domain Eukaryota; kingdom Metazoa; phylum Arthropoda; class Insecta; order Coleoptera; family Lampyridae; genus Aquatica; species Aquatica leii. The sequence continues at coordinate 119,447,011 of CM069432.1, forward strand.
AAAGGTTTGAATAGCCAACTCTTCTAAGAAGGTATCTAGTGCTGCAGAATACGTAAACCGTGTCAATCTGGCAATGTCAACCTAAAACTGTTAAATTTTTTTCCTAGCTTTTTAAACCTGATTTTTAATTTGAGCTTGGTAGACATGTTAAAGATGAGCATCTCCATATCGCATTTTTAAAAGTAAAATTAAGAATTCATAATTTTTTTGCAAGTGGTCAGAAACAGTCTGCAAAATTTCAAGCGTGTTTGGCTTCTTCTTGATGGTCCAATAAATCTTTACTCATGACACTTTCTTTATTGTGACAATTAAGTTCGTTCATTCTTTCTTCAAGCAGTTGTGTTCTTTCTACTAATTTTTGTTCTAGTTTGCTTTCTATGGTACTTGATTTTTTTTTAAACGTTTGTTCTAATTTGTCTTCTATTTCGTCTTCTACAGTTTTTGTTAAATTTAAAATACCGCTTTGCATTTTTTCTTGAACAGCTTTAATTTGATTTTCTACATTAATCTGTATTTGTTTTTCTATAGTTTTTATTTGATTTTCAATACTAGTATACCTTTCTTCCATTTTTCTAGAATTTAGAACTTAGAGTAAAAGAACATATGGTTGACTGTAAATACCGCACAAAATCAGCAGTAGAAGAACACGTGTGGAACTAAGGACACTACGCTTTGACCAAACTAAAATGTTGGCTAGAACTCTTTTCTACTTTATCAGACTAATCTGCGAAGTTGTGGAAATAGAAAAACATCCATATAATATAAACCCAGAAGACGGTTTAAAAATCAGCAAATTTTGGTTACCGGTATTGCACCCTCTAAGACAAAGATCAACCTTCTTGGAAAGCACAGAAACACTTACTCCGAGTAATAATGAAGTCAGTCAATAGAAAGATAAGTTCCGTTAATTAAGCTAATCGCTAATGATATAAATATTGTCACTTACACTTTTACTTTTACCACTCTGAACATGCAAGTTGCATTGTCTTGCTAAACGTCAGTTTGTTTGGGTTCACAAAGGACAATACGGCAAAAGCCACGTTCTACTTCTTGTTTTGGCTTGCATGGAAAGACTAGAACTATTGACTAATCATATAAGGCATTCAACCTTTTGTTGCGTTTTTATGCAAGAGATGGCGAACGTGTTTTGTTTGTCTAGATCATAACCGTCACGTCGCTGACAATTAGTACCAAAAATTAGCACTGATTTTCTTCATACTGTTGTAGACGTGTGTTTGAAAATAGTTGTTTGCGCGTATCTATCGTTCAAAGCAATAAGACACGTCCTGCCTCACAATCATTTGTAAACATAAACTTTTTACAAATTACATTGCACATAAAACAAAACACACTATTTCTTTTCACTATTAGTCAATAACTAAAAATTATAAGACTATATAAATCAAAAATGAAAAACACTTTTTATGTACAATGTGAGTATTAAATTTCAAATTTACATCATAAAGCTTACATTTTTAATCTAAAACTGAAAATCAAATAGTAAACTAAAAACTAAGGACGTTAACAGTTTTACTTTACTTTTAAATCGTTTGACATCTTAACACTATCTGGCGATTAGTTAAAATACTTAGGTGCTAAAACGTTTACTGATTTCGTAATTTTATATTTTGTACGTTAGCAAAATTATTACGATACATACTAACAGGCAGGCATAGGCAGTGCAAATCACAAATAATATAAGTACAACGACTGTGATCTCTGTTCTTGATTAGTACCCTCTAAACTTTTTCACATATTGTAAAAAAACGGCAGTGATTTAACGTCATTTAGTTACTGTGATAATACTCGTAAAACTTTGAAACCATTTTTTTGCTTTGTTTTTTTTTCAACCAGATTTATAGAATAATGAAACGACCAACCCTAATTTTGAGTTAATTTTAGTAAATATTTTAAGAATTAATAAAACAATTTTGTAGGTATCTAAATAAGAAATTTACTACACAAAACCCGAACTCAATCGGTTAAAAAATAATCTCAAAAAATAAATTAGAAGTTTAACATTGTGCAAAATTATGTTAGGAATCGTATTGCTTTAATTTAAAAAAACAATTACATGCATTCACAATCTCAAGTTAATTTTATTTGTAAACGCTATGATTGTGCACGTATTAATTGTCATCATACGGAGAAAGGCAATGATAAGCGCTGACCTATATAAACGAACGCGTAAGTACTAGACGACCTTGAACGTAATATTCAGTCGAATGTCATTCATTTTTAAATTATGCGCTGCTATTAGAAGTGCCCAGTATCATAGTATATTGTACGCCACTGTAAGTACCGTTGCGACTTGTGTTGGCCCCTCGCCGCCTATCCCTGTTAGACCCCAACCAGTCCGATTACAAGTCTTATATGATTAGTCAATGCTAGAACCAAACCTAAAAAGTCTTAGTACTTAACTACGACGCGGTCTAAGCCGAAAGTCGCTTATAATCATAAAATTGTCAAATGTTTTAATAAATAGGTACAATTAACTTATTTTAGGCATTTAGAATTTTTGTTAAAAGTTCATTCATTATTTAAAAAAAAACTGTCTTATGTTTTAAAAATATTTTATACAACAAAATAAGATGTTTATGATCGGAACTAAAATGGTAAGTAGGTAATATAATATGTTTCAAATTGTGTTACTAACTATTTCGCAAATTAATAATTTAAAATATAAATTATTATTCTGTTCGGTTTCTAACAAAATTTAATGTAAACGTATTTCTAAATTAAATACGTTTAAAATTTTCGTCAACGTTGTTTTAAAATTGTATATTTTACAGTAACAAAATCAATAATTTTAGTATTCTTTAATTTAGAATTTTTTTGTCTGAATGCAAATATGTATAATTTAAAAATCAAAGTTAAAATCACATTTCTAATATGTGTTATATATAAAACCTACTGTTCGTTTGATTTATTTATAGTCATCAATTTTTTTAATATACAAATTGTGTAATAGTAGATTACATACCGAGGCGGAAAGTATTCGATTTCTGTCGAGAGAACTATAGTTTACCGAGAGGCATAGCCTCGAGGTGAACTAGTTCTCGAGACAAATGGAACACTTTTGCCAAGGTTTGTATACAATTTTATTCACCAAGCGGACAGTGTTTTATCGCAATTAGTTTTTAATTACCACAACTGTTGCAATAATATTTTTGCTGCAACAATAGTGGAACTAATCAACCCTAGCGGAACGCATATTTGCGATATTCGCGAAAGAATAATTCTTTTCGTAATTGGTTTATTTAAATCATTATTTAGTTTAACGTTGCACATTAGAATATTTGTTCTTTTTGCCTAAACTAAACCTAACGTTTTTGTAAGTTCGTTTTGTTCAAACAAGCAACAAGATTTACAAATTATTTAAATTCTATTTTCTCAAGTGAAGTCGCCCACTAGCTAATATACTTGAAATTCTTTTACATGTGAATTGCGCCATTAACTGAATCTGACCCATATAAAAATATCATCTACATAGAAACCATGAGCGATGTCGCGATGTCTGGTTCAATTGCTTCTGTTTTACGCTCTAACTGCTGCATGCTGCGTATAGCAAGGTACAAACCCGATACTATGCCGTATATTTTTTAATAAATCAGAAATAGCATCCTTCTAAACTATGCATTGTAGTGACCACTGTGACATCAATTTTTGCTTGTCGATACATATTTTAAAAATCGGCTGTTATTACATAGGCAAACAATCTAAACCTTAAAATTATTGAAAACAAATGATCTTGAATGACAGGTTTGCATCTTTGTAGAGCATTCAATAAATATCCGGAAGTCTGAACAGGATTCTAATGACTTATGTGATGACAGCAGCCTAGACGATATTGACATTTATTTGGAGAAAAACGATTAGATGAGCAGTCAGCAAAATCCTGATGTGCAAGACTGAAACCGGGTACAGATGTACTTCCGCGGACAGTAGGCGTAAGTGTAAAAATTTTGTTTGTGTAACTGCAAAAACCATCATCAAAGACTAGTGGACAGCTGTTTCGTCCGGTTGGGACTCCTCATTACTAGGTAACTCTAACGCAGTTACACAAACAAAATTTTTACACTTTTTGTTTATGTTAGTGAATTGAATTTCCCGCTAGTATTCAAACAATAGTATGTAATTGTGTCGTTTAAATTCAAAATACTAACTACAGCCTCATAGTTTTCTATATAATAATTTACTATTAGTGGCTCCTTTATTCACATAGGTAGCGTTGACCACCAATTTTGCAATTCAATATTATACCAAACGTATATAACTATGTCGAATTTGTTTGTTGTAAATGTGAAAACTGCATCAGAGTATCCTAGTGCTGAGGAATCCCAATAGGACGAAACAACTGTCCACTAGTTTCTCATGATGGTTTCCGCAATTACACAAACAAAATTTTTACATCTTTGTTTATGTTAGTGAATTTAATTTTCCGCTATCATAGTTTTCTATATAATAATTTACTATTAGTGGCTCTTTTATACACGTAGGTTGCGTTGACCACGAAAATATCAACAGAAATATAATTTTGGTACTACATTTATTACTAAACCTGTCAAATCTGACATTAACTTTAACATCGTTTTTCTTCAATTTTAATTGAGTTTCAAGATTTTTAAAAAGATTTTTCCACCTGTCGCATACTCGTTTTAATATATTAATTGACTTTGAACACTTACTTTTATGTTGATTCCTAGTTTTTATTTTGCCACCCTAGAGCTTTTTTCGTTCATTACGTAACTACACTAACGAACGAATATTGATGTTTGCGATGTTGGAAGCACAAAAAATTAATTTTTAAAAAGTTTTCATCTTTGGTAAATTTTATCGTTCAATTTCAACTTTTTCTAATTTTTAAGTTTTATTGAAGTACAATGTTGAGTTAGACATGTCTACTAGTAATAATTACATACACGAATTATTAAATAGTTTACTTAATTATTAATTAATTTATACTTACGTATGTTTGATTGGACATTAATGTTTTAACAGTTAAATTGGAAGCACACATTAAACTAATACCACCCCATTGATCTTTGAATAATAATTCTTGAGCTGCAACAAAAAAAAATATAGTAACAAGTTGTACAATACTAATTAGTTGTTTAAAAATATTAATAAGCAGCATTTATGATTTTTAGTTTTATTTAAAATTGCATTTAGTTTTTTTAACCATATGTACTTATAATTAAAAAAAAATAAATATTTATAATTGCTATGAAGTAAAATTAATTATTAGTATAAAACAAGTTGTATCACTAATCTAGAAAGTGCTAACTTTTATATCAATATGTTGATAACAGTTACTTATGCACTACGAGATTATTTTCTCTTAGTTACTATGCTTGTTTTTAAGAGAATAGGTATGTTTGATGTACTAGTTATTAGGCTAATAAGTGATTTATTTACCGATCTAGAACAGGACAAGTAACGTGTACTACTTGGAAAGGCAACTAGTTTGAACAAATAAAAATTCTACATAAATAAATAAAAGCGTAATTTTGTCGTTTATTAACATAATGTAATAAGATTAAAGAAAAACGATTTCATCATGCAAAAATTAGCATAAGCAACACGAACATTATGGACTCTACCGGTCTCAGACAATATTGAGGAGTTCGCTACGCTCAGTCCGCAAACATTGTCGTCGACCGCTAAAAAACCCTTGTTTTTTTTTAATACTTAATATACTTAGTATTAGTGTTTGTTTTTAACAAATGTTTTAATATTTTTTGATCACTTCTATATCAAAATTTATTTTTTTTTGTAAATATAATATACATTTATTTATAATTAAGTAAAATTATAATTGTTTTTAGCAATTCTAAGAAATAAACAAATTTATTATATTTGTTTTAAAACAAAATTTGTTAGTTATTGGCTTAGATAATAATTTATCTAAGCCGCATAACAGATGACCTAAAAACTAAAAAACTAGTAATTAGTGTTAGACCAACTTTTAGTTATAAAATTCTACTACACTTTGCCGGCCTAGCCAGAAATAGTAGATTGGTAATGAGGGCGATTAATAATTGATACTTTTAAACCGTATACTTAACTTCTATACTGCTAAAAAAACTTGATTTGATAGCTTAGATTAAAGTGCAGAAATCTGTGTATCTGCACAGTGTCGTTTACTGCAGCGTGCTTGCGCCTGAATGCATCATAATGTGAATTAGATGAATTTAATTGTAATTTTTTAAAAATTTCATAATTTTAAACACGTTAATATTGCCAACTCGTACAATTTGAATTAATTTATAAGTTTAGTAAAAGTTGAAAAAATGAAAAAGTAATAAAATATAAATATGTAGTATTTAAATTTTTTTTAAAAATTGTGTAGGAGCCTTATCTTTTTTTTTTGGATTTATGATTTTGTATTTTCAAGTGTCATTTTAATATTCTAAAAATCATTTTACACAAATTTAGTTTTAAGTACACCTTTGAATACAATAATTTACTAAAAAATATGTATGGACATATTCAGCTTTTTACTAGAGGAACAAACATTGCATAGAAAAGAGCTTAACGTTGTTTGCTCTTTCTCAATTTAAGCAGGCCGATAACAAACGAAACACAAACAAACAATAATATCTAACGTTTCAATAATTGTAAACAAGTCATAATTATTCTACATTTGTTGTTGTGACAATTAAAAATGTCACGTGGTAAAGCTGTTTCTGACGACATAAGAAAAGTGATAAATCACTTGAATTAAAATAAAAAATCTGTTGCTCAAATTGGAGACACGGTTTATTGGTCACAACTCAAAAACAAAGAACTGACAGTCGACCAAAGTATTCTAAATAATAAAAATGATTTATAGAATCAGCAGCACCTGCATGTTTTTCGAGAGCAACGTACCACTGGGCTGTCCAAAAACTAGGGTTTAAAACTTACGAAGTTCAAATTGCATCCGATTTACATCCATTTTTAATTTTAAGATCTATAATCATAGGAAAAGTTTTTATTAACAAAAAAACAGAAGAAAAATAGACTTTTGTAGCAAAGCACTACCAAGCTTGGTCTCAGGATCAATAGAACTCGGTAATACCGATTAACGAAGCTCAGTTTTAAAATTTGTGTTGCTGATAGTCAAAACCGAGTTATAAGAATAAAAGAAGATGTTTATCACACAGACTGCCTCAAAAAAGAAAGTTAAGTTTCCGACCTCCATTATAATTTGAGGATCTATGTCAGCTAGAGAGGTCGTTACACTTTGTAGATCGAATTATAAACGGTAATAAATACATAAACGTTCTTCAAATCAATTTCTAGCTGTAAATTGCAAAAATGCTATAAAAGAATATTGAATGCTGCTTTTAACAAGTAATTCATCGAGAAATGTAAGAGCAACTTCGAAACCACCGAGTGAATACAACATAAATATGTTAAATTTGACAGAGCGTTTTATTAATATTTATAATGAATAATTAGCCTCTAACCCTAGACAATTGTCAGAAACTACATTATTTAAAATTGTGTTGTGAATCAAAAGCCTTAAAAGCAATAGAATCTCTTACCACTTCCCAAAAGAATAAAATTGCGTACGAAATTTTGCAAAAAAATATCAGAATACGAGATTAATTGTCCAAGACCACGTGAACGCATTATTAAACACCCTGGAAATAACAGAATATTCAGCACTTTCGTTAAAATCATTAATAAATGATATAAATTCAAGGTTAGAATTATTAAAAAACCTTGAAATCCCAGTACAAGGATGGGACGTATCTTGGTACCACTTATTTGTAAAAAGTTAGGTTTTTACACTAGAAAAGAAATCAAACTTACTTTGAATACGGGAATACCAAAATTATCTGATTTAATAGATTTTTTAGATAAACAATGTTTGGTTTTATGCTCTATTAATACAAGAAACGTAGAAGAAACAAACATTACAAAAACTGTAAATTCTTATAATAAATCTGTAGATGCAGTCACAAAAAATTATAATACATCATGCTATTACTGCAAAAAGTCACACTTCGTAAGGCAATGTCCAGAGTTTGTTGCTTTAGTGATAAAAGAACGGAAACATCAAATACGAAAACGTAACATGTGTTCAAAATGATTTGAGATAATCATACTACCAAAAACTGTAAAGCCACCGGATATAAAACATGCAGAAAAAAGCATCATAGGTTACTTCATGAAAGTTAAACAAATTGAGATAACTCGAGAAACGAACCCACGGTCGCACACTGTGCAAAATTTTCTTCCGATTCTGTCAACAGCACAGGTGCTAATTAAAAAATTCGGTAGCTTTGATAAAGGCCGTGTTCTCTTAGATCCCGGTTTACAACTAAATTTAATTTTAGTTCATTTATGTCAGAGACTGAACTTAAAAACCAATACCGACGAAATTTCTATCTGTGGAGTAAATAAGCAAAACAGTACAATCCAGAAATCAGTTTTAATCAAGCTGAAATCTATGATTAACAAATATCAAGTATCTCTTAATAGACCATTTTAAGGTCCGTGCGCTTCTGTGTCGCATGTTCGAGTACAGCTGATTACTTTCAAACCAGTTTGACGGTTCTGCGTAGTAAAACTATTAAAAAAGTCGAAAAAATGGAATTTAAAACAATTAAAAAAGGGCAATTGTGTATTTAGTGACTGCGAAAGTGATAGCCGACCGGGACTACTAGGTTATAAATTAAACTTGCCCTTTTCCTTGAATTGAATGTTAAAACCACATTTATCTGTGACCGGAAAAATATAACTGAGATTAACCTGGTTATTTAAGTCCGCATTTCTAATTTTCTTTTTCTGCTGCCCAAGTGTCTTTGTCTACGTCTAATCTTTAAAAGATATCTTTGCTATTGTCGATGCATTCTTTGGTCCTACAAGAATAAACAACTTAAATGCAAATTTATTACTAATAAATACCTTTTAATTAAAACGTAATTTTTTAATTTACTTCTCTTTATACCTCTATATTGCAAAAATCTCTTTAATTCACATTTCGGAATTTTGCGTCTGGAACGTCGTCCTTTGTTAATTTAATAGTTTTATGCGGAAGTTCGCTAGGATACTCAGTCATCATCTATAACAACAGTTTTTATTATTGTCGAGCTTAAATAAAGGTTGTAATGCACTTCATACCTCGTTTAATTAACAACGAAACACATAACTACATATGCACACTATAAAAGATGATTCGAAAAACAAACCACAGCTGATAGCGTGCGCATGCGCAAATGAAAATTGAAATGGTCTATTGTCACATAGATCGCGTTACAAAAAACTTGCGGGTTAGTTCATTTGAAAAAAGCGGTTTGAATTTGCCAAGTGTCGACATGGCGGATCCAGAATTCAATCGTTAACGTCCGGTACACTTTTTTAGAAGCGGAAGTATCGTGGAAATTAACGTATTCCAAAGAAATCAAATTTTTTAAATTCAATGAACGAGATTCATACAGTGTTGTGCATAGATAATACAATCTTTATCTAGATGAAATAATAGATAATTTCCAATTTTTTTTATCTAAATAACGCTTTAGATAAAAACTGAAGAATTTATCTAGATAATAGATAATATAATCTATAATTTACATAGATAATACAATGGATGATTCCATCAAATAAGTACAATAGGTAATAATTTTAATTGATTGTTACCATTTAATTATCGTCATACACATAAATGTACAATATGATCCCATAACAGAATAAATAACAATTTATTGTTTATTAAAGTTCCTAATTAAAACTAAAAGACAACTTGAAAAAAAAATTAAAATCGAAGAAAAACATGACAAAAAATTTATTGATTTAATGACCTACTATTGTAAAATATAAAACAAATTACATTATTTACAAATCTTGATACAATACTGTTAATTATATTTGACAGGTTGTCAGTAATTGTACTAATAAGATATTGTCAGTAAACAAGTTTATTTATAGAGTAAGGTAAACGACGACGCGACGAAAACGGAAGATTATTTATAATTAAATTACCATTTAAACAGCGATTTTGTCAACGAAAATATCAAATAAAAAATAATGAATTTTTATTAAAAAAATATATTAAATCCATAAATAAATCGTTAAAAATTAAAGGTTATAGTTTCAACTAAAAAATTACAACACGAAAATTCGTATTACTTGCCACACAGTCGTTGCAGGATCGGCAAAATCATGTAACGGATTAAGTTTAAACGATAATCTAATGACAGGGTAAAATTTGCAAAACGATTTGTTCGAATTAATAGTACGTTTTAGAATTCAGCAAATCGCATTTTGTTATGATATGGAGAAGATGTTTCTTCAAATTAGAATTGCCGAGTCAGATCAAGACTATTTGAGATTATTTTGGCGCAAATTACAAGATGATCCAGTGTAAACTTATTGTTTGACTCGCTTAGTATTCGGACTAACTAATTTGCCACTTACCGCGATGAGATGCATTAGACAATTAGCCATAGAATCGGAAAACCAGTATCTTTTAGTAAACCGCGTATTAACTAAGGATGTTTATATGGACGATATTCTTAGCCGTAGTGATAATGTAGAATACTTCTTAGCATTACGTGATGACTTAATAAAAGTGTTAAACCGAGGACGTTTTAAGTTAGCAAAATGAAGGAGTAATGACTTACTATCTCCATCAGACGAAACGTTAAACGATGAAAAAGTAGCAACAGATAAATAATCGACAAAAGTATTGAGATTAGTATGGAACCCCCAAAATGATTCTTTCGGTTTTAATGTTGAGGAATTAATCGCACCGGACACTTTAACCAAACGAGTTTTGTTAAGTCAAATTTCGAAATTATTCGATCTGATTGGAATGATAATAAAAGCAAAAATCATCATGCAACAATTGTGTGTGCATAAAAGTGGATGGGATAATCCTGTTCCAAATAATATACAAATATCGTAGCTGTCTTACGTAAAAGAATTCAAGGATTTAAATAAACTTGAATTATCTGGAAAGGTAGTTCCACCGGAGGGTAGAGACTTAGAATTCATCACATTTTGTGACGCGTCTATTAAAGCTTTTGATGCATCCGTTAATTTAAGATCAAGAGTCAAATTTGGACGCATCTACACATGACCATGGCATAACCTGGACCATAACACGCAGATAATAAGTATGCGAAGTTATGTTTACAATATTTTCATCAGTTTTGATTCTTTGGATTTAAAATTAAATTAGTGATTAAAAACATCGTAGACGTTCAAATGAATTGATTTATGAAAGCAGGTGTTTCTGAACAGTAATGTTTAAAACAACAAAAATAAAAATCCATGATGTTTCATATTTAAAAAATACAGATTACCTAAAAAATAACAGTACCGGCCGTTATCTGGTAAAGTGTCGGCAATATAATCATATGCTTGCTCGTTAAATAAAAGATACCCTCTAATTAACAGAAATTACAGAAAGTACATGCAAAACCATTACAAGCAGAGCTCTGTCGTAATGGTCAGCAGTATATTCGATGACAGGTAAATATCATTGTCATGTTTATACGTTAGTTGTATATTATAAACATAATTGCATAAAGATTGCTTCTTATTCGGTTAACCTTACTATTAGAGGTAACTTAACTAAACAGTTTTTTGCACTCTTTCTGACTATTTGTTTTCATATTTAACATGTGTTTTTTGTTTACAGAGCAAACAAGTTTTTTATAGCCAAGGTGTATTACCCACTAATAATACTATATCTAATAGTTACATTCGCACTTAAATTTTGATCGAACCTAGAAAGGTAGTTATAATCAAAGTCAGAAGCGTCGCTATTAAGATTCAATAGGGATTAGCTGCATTTTTTAAATTTATTACAGAAATTATATTCTGATTATAACAATAATTAATTTAAAAGTTTTAAGATCGATTTAAATGTTTGCAATTTATTACCTGATGCTGACTGCCAATTAAGATTATACAGTCGAAACAATAATTGTAGTTAGTTTTCATAAATATAAATTTGGATAAGACATATTTTAAATTATTATAATTTAAAGTTGTTTATTGCAATTCCTTACCAAAAAATTCAACCAACATAGGAGTAGAAGACGAGATTAAGTCGTGGTTCAGGAATTCAGCTGTAAGGGAGGCGAAATAAATGGAAGAATCAGAAAAAAAGCGAAATAAATGGAAGAATCAGAAAAAGAGCTACAAGATTATTTTGTAGAAACAATTTAATTATTTTATTATTTTGTTTCTCATTTTTAACTAAGGAATATAAGTTTTTTTTTCAATTTATTGTGTCTGTTATTTTACTTTTAAATTTTTTTTAAATAATTATTGTTTTGTTTTTCTATTGTTGCGTGAATGTGCAACCAATTTTTAAAAATTTAAATTTTTTTTATTGCTTTTCTGGTATTGCATTGTATTATATATTCTATAAATCGTTGTATTTTGTTGTATTATGTATTAATGCTTTTTAAATAAATTTTTGTACCTAATTTTGTAATGTATGAAAAGTCAAATAGGACTGGAACTATTACTGACGTTTTTTAGATGTACAACTCTGTGCCAAAGTAACGTACTATGGACGTCTATAGTATTTACTTTGGATTTCTTGTGGACGTCCGTAAAACGTTAAGATGTCCATGAAAAGACATCCATTGGAAGTTCATAGGACATTTTTGTGCTATGAGGGCATGTCCTAAAACTTAAAGTAAATTTCTAATTGCAACATGTTTTTATTAAGTAATTCATAATTATAATGATACAAGCAAAATATTTTGTTAAAATTAAGATTAGAAATCGATCAAATTCAACCAATTTTTATAAGAAATCATATCAACGATTAAAGTACGTAATAAACTACTACGAAACCACAAGTAGGAGTTTCGAGTAAGCATTTATGTTATTATTATTTGTTTCACGCTGGTATAAAATAACGTATCAGCAATTTAATTTGAGTTAATGTTCGCAATATATGCAAAATTCTTTGCTAAAGCTGTGGTAAAGATAAATTAACGTGTAATGTAACTCCGATAGCATTTTATTTGGAACTATACGACATCGGTTCATCATTTTATAGCAAGTTGCTTGCAGGATATAACCTATAACTCACTACATCAATTAGTGAATGATTGGAAACTATCAGAAACTTACCAGTAAGTATTGACGCTGATTTTGAGTATTGTTCATTTTTGTTATATATTAGAATTATGTCGCAAAGCTATAGTGTATTTAGATATTTTTAGATAAAGAAATTGACGTTGTCTCTTGTGTGCCTAACAGAAAATGATTTGGACATATTTGCGAAAGGTGAACTTGGGTTGATGGTAAAGTTTAGAAGGAAACCACCTAGTTGGAAAATGCTTTGACAAAAAAAAATAACTTTCCAAAAGTTACAAGAAGATTATTTAACTCGGATGGTGTAGATTTGACTAATACTCTAAGTGGGTAACATCCAATGGTAACATACTAATAATGTTAATGTGTGTACATATTGGTGTCAAAGACAGTATTATTTTGATCGGTAATATTAGCAATAATTATAAATTTTAATGTAATCAAAAAATAAACCATAAACTGTAGTCATGATACAAATATAAATACGTTTAAACTGTGCGTATATTTACTGAAATCAGCCAAAACTGGAAAACGAGAAGACATCACAATTCAGGATATTGGTATCATACAGATTACTCCAGACTGTACTATATACACTAAACAAAACACATTACATGCACAATTATTTAATTCAATTCCGGTGTTGATGCTTTACAACAAAGCAATGGAATTCAACATAAATAGTACCGTACAAAATACAAGCCAAGGTCCACCAATTTCAGAAGAACCCGTTTTAGCACCATCTGATCATTTTGGCAAGTTGCAAGATAAGGCTCAAGAGATTCAACAATCACAGAGTCATACATACTGGCATCATATCAATACAACCACGACTGTAATTAATTTAACAACAATAACACTTATAGTAATTACAGGTAGTGCAATTCTAATAACGTGGAAATTACTAAAGAAGAAACAAGAGAAACCAGTAAACCCAGCACAATTCATGTTAAATCCATTACCACCTGACGACAACTCAGATAGAGGCGATACAGAAGCAGCAGAAGATTCCAATCAACCACTTCGTAGCGATGACGCCCGGCAGAATGTTTGAACTACAAACATAAATTATTTAAATTTAATCTAAAACAAATTTTACAAATATAAATTATAAAATTTCTAAGTTAAAAATTAATAATTGTGATGTAATTCTATACACATTCCTTGCAATGCATATAATGTATATCAGCACATTCTTGCCAATGTCACAACATGTATTGTGTGTTAACAAATTCTTTGCAATGCCATATAACACATAAGCAAATAGTTTATAATGTAGGCTAGTAATGAAATAGTTGAATGTAGAGCTAAGCATTTTTATGTATATAAATACTTGTAAATATTGTTAATAAATCAGCAGTCATTTGACAACCGTATTTTGATTGTCTCGACTACTACAGTTTAAAGTATCAGTGGACCAAGCCATAATTACCTGCATGAGGCTGTGCAGGACTGATACCTCTTAAATTGTACTTCCTTTACTTCGACGGTTTAACGTATCAGTGGACCAAGCCATAATTACCTGCATGAGGCTGTGCAGGACTGATACCTCTTAATCGTATATACTGCATTACTGACTATCCAAGCCACAATTTTCCTACATGAGGCTGTGTAGGGGTCAGTAATAATTATACATTTACTTGTTACTTTAACTCTTCATATCAGCACACTAGATCTCTCGCTGACAAGTTTATTCCAAATATTCATACCCTGAAACTGCGCAAAGACAAACATTATGAAGCTGCTTGTTTAAATTAATACCAAGTGATATTATATATATATGTCTTTACAATCACATTAAGCAACTTTTGAATGATAAAAGAAAACGCGTTTTCTTAAATTGATATATTATAAAATCTATACAATTCTTTTTCAAAATATTTGTTCTAATAAAATAAAAGTTTTATTTAAGTGTACATCAGCTTGACTCAAAATCAACAGCCTAGTTGCATGAAATATATCAATTTTTGCTTTATTATTGTAAACTTTTCTTTCCGTGTTAAAAATAAAGATAATCCAACAGATTTAATATTACGTAAAACCAGTACTAAAACTCTTATTAAAACCAAATTGTTTTGGCACGGGCCATCCTTTTTAACTAAAAGTCAAAATTGGATCGAAAAGCGCTTCAAAGTTACATTTGATTGTTCTGAAATTTCGGAACAACGCAAAACGGTCGTACTAACTGCGATACGTAAAGATATTTTTCTTGTTATATTAAATGTTTCTTTGTTTAATAAATTAAAACGCATTTTTGCATTCTGTTTTCGTTTCATAAACAACTTGAAAACCACACATAACAAACAAACCGGGATTTTGTCAAGTTATAAGTTATCTTTTGCTCCCAACGTAATAATTAAGATTGTTCAAGCACAAGAATATCCTTCTGAATACAAAACTTTAAAAAGCGGTCGCGGTAAAGTTGATAAAAGCAGTCCATTATCATTAGATACATACATGGATGAAAATGGAATCATTCGCACTGCAGGACGCTGATGTAATTCACCACTACCTTATGATTCAAAAAATCCGATTTTATTGGCTAAGGGGCACCATATTAAAAAAATTAATAATAAGGACTCATGTGACACTTTTTCATGCTGGACTAAATTAAACGTTGGCAGCAATACGATCCAGATATTGGCCGATACGAAGAAGGAAAGATGTTAGAAAAATCATACATTCTTGCTTACCATGTTTTAAAGTAGTGCCTAAGTTACTTACACAGAAAATATGAGATAAACTTGAACCTTGTAAATCTTTTACGAAAACAGTTGTAGATTATTTCTGTACCATATTGTTAAAGCCTAGCTGCGTTTATGCAGCAATGCACCTTTTTTGTGCGAAGGGTTGTTCGGAGCTATTTGACAAGCCCTTGGCAGTTTAGTAACCCTAAGGTAAGCATTGAGAAATGTAAGAGAAACTTCGAAACCAGCAAGTGAATACAACATAAATACGTTAAATTCGACAGAGCGTTTTATTTATAAATATAATAAATGATTAGCCTCTACACAATATTTGTTTGTTAAAATAGCCATTTAACAGTCACGATCTTTCGTCAATCGAAACTTGTTCTCAAGTTGCGTGACGGTCTTCAAAAAATGTGGAATGATTTTACACTAAATGATTGTCAAAGATTAATTAATACTACGTTCAAACGTACCGAAGCGGCAGAAAGTCAAAAAATCGATGTAACGCAGTGGTAATTGTACTTAATATTTGTTCATTTTTTAGTTACCGACAATAATAATACGAGTTTTTCACTTTCGTTTTTCCTTAATACCGACAGTATAGTTTGATGTATAAAAAATGAATAAACGTTTTCAATATGGTTTTAAGAAAAAATTTGTTTTAATAAATTATCGGATTGCATTAACATTTCCTGAATGAAACAAGTTTTTGTTAATTGAAACAACTTTACGGAGACATGGCATGTATATATGTTTAAAATTTTATTTATTTGTGTTGATACAATTTTTTTTAAATTCTGCGCATGCTTATTTACTCTACGATAGAGTACGGTGCGATAAGCTTGTGTCTTACTCAATTATATACTTACAGATACACATTATGCGTATATTAATATTTAAATGAAACAAGATGTGGAAGTCAGGCCTGGTTTAAATAGTACGGCTAAAAATTAATTCTGCCAGATTCCCAACCGTTCAGGAAACTAACAGTCGCATTTTGTCACCTCAACTTCGTTGTTCGCACAACTACGACACTGCAGCAGTTGAGGTTAACCCCACACTAGAAAATTGTTGGACCACGTGATTTTGCCAATTTCAAAAACTGGTGGAAAGGTAGTAGTTAAAACACGAAGTAGGTAAGCAGCTTACAACTATTCTAAACAGTTCACACCGTATTGAAACTCAGACCAAGAAGAATACAAACAAAAAAAAACAGATGTCTAATTAAGAAAAAAACTGTGGTTAAACAGAAGAAAAAACGATTAGAGTCTTCAGATTTGGACAGCAAAAGTCTAATATTGCAGGAAAGTGATATATCAGCAGAAGAATGGGACGAAAATGTAATGCGTAGGGCGTGGGAAATAGTAGATTACATACCGAAGCGGAAAGTATTCCATTTCTGTCGAGAGAACTATGGTTTACCGAGAGGCATAGCCTCGAGGTAAACTAGTTCTCGAGACAAATAGAACACTTTTGCCAAGGTTTGTATACTATTTCATTCACACTCAGCCAATAAACAAAATAAATAACATCATATTAATAAAAAATGAATGAAAACCTACTTCCACAACATTATCGCTTATTTCGGTAAAATGTTAACACATAGTAGGCACTTCGCAATTGACATATACGTATTTAATTTATGATTGTTATTTTATCAAAATATTTAAAACAAAACACACACAAATTAGAGGTTCAGAAAGTGTACATTACTGACCGTTAGGTTTTCATTACATGCTCGTTTTTTTAACCATGGAAACCGCTTATTTACCAACCGTTAAGAGGTTCAGAAAACTGTACGTTACTAACTGAGTGTAAATAAAATTATTTTCAAACCATAGGAAAGGCGACTGGCTTATATATGTGAACTGCAGTGATTGGTTTCATAATGCATGTTCAAAAATCGAGATATTTGCAATTTATGCGAAAAACTGAGAAAGAAGAATAGGAAAAATTATGTTTATTTATACGTTTTTTTAAATATGTTTTGTTATATGATGTTTTGTTATTTTTGGAAGTCGGTCTTACCCGTTTTTTTTTTATCGAACAGCTTAGACTTCTAATCTTCCGTATTTTCTATAAAAAATCCGACTCGAAAGATCAAAATGTTTTATTCATTGCATTTATTATAGAAACTAAAACTACACATTTTTTAATGCTTGTATGACATCAAAATTTATTACATGCTGGTAAAAATTTTTGAATTCTATATGAGTTAATTGATTTATTTATCTAATTTTTTTACAGCTACAAAAAAATATAGTTTAGTTTATGAGTTCACTATTTATGTTTTGCATGCTTGTAAACTGCTATAAGATATAGAATAAATTGTTTTTTATATATGTGATTACTATTTTTGTGTGTATGTACTGATATTGCTTATGGTTAATGTACTCTAGATTTATTTTACTTGTAAATTTTAAGCACAAAAACAGCTCCAAGTTTCAGTAAACTGACAAAGTTGTTGCTAAGTTTTGTTACTACTTTAACAAATAAACATTTTTGTTTGAAATTGTGTCTTATAACATATTAATTAAAAGTCAAAATTATAAAACTTTCATTTGCAGATATAATTATTAAACCTTAAGATAACGCCAATTAAATTAAACTTTTCTTTTTATTAGAGCAACATTCTATGTATAATATTTTCTTACTGTACTTGGCACTTATATTTTGTAACAGTTGTCATAAAAATTGTACATGATTTAAAAAATTAAAAAGCAATATATATGTACAACAAAATTTATAGTGTATTTTAATTTTTATGTACAAGTAAAAGTAAACAAAATATTTAGCAGTTTAAAACAAGTAAATTTAAGTAAATGCACTAAATAAAATTATATAATTAAATATTACTTCCTATTTATAATATTTCTTAGAAGGACTAAAAATACAAAATTTAGTTGCTTTAATAATTTTTATTTAAAAACCGAATAAACCAGATTAAATAAATTTAAATTTACCTTAAATTTAACTTGAATTTAAGCCTCAATAACAACAAATAATTTTCTGCAAAAAATTAGAAAATTTAATTTTTTTATATTAGAAATGCAATTGTTTTTTTTTGAAAAAACATTAGTGCAACATTTTGCAAACAAAAATAGTGATTTTCGTGTGTATATGTAATACATAAAGTTGGTAGTCAGATCAACGTATTGAGTCTAGTCAATTTTAAAATTAAAATTATATTTTATTTTCATATTCAATTGCTACTTTGTGCAACTGTTTTTCATAAAAACATTGTTACAAAGTGCAAGTCATTTACACGAGCAAGTAAAACTATCGCAATTTGATATATGAGACTACTTGCAAATAATTTGCTAGTGTAAACAGGTCCTGAGAATGCTATCGCAGCAAGTAACTGTGCTAGCTGCACCTCTAAACAAATTGTAACAGCCCTCTAAGAAGCTAAAACAATAAAAATTGTCTTGTTGAAAAGTTTCTGTACAAGTTTTAAAAATACACAAAAGAAGACTGTAAAAATAAAAAGAAAACGATTGGTCAAAAAAGTAATTTAATAAATATTTTTGAAAGATTTCCAAACTAATAACATTCTGCTAAAATTTCATTGTTTATTATTTTGAAATGAATATACACAACGTGTCATCAGGTGAATACTAACAAACTTAGAAACTACTGGAGCTTATATACTAAATACATGTTCGATGAAGCGTTCAAGCGTACAAAATCAATTTAGCGTAACAGATTAATTAACAAAATTACTTAGTGAAGTTTAAGTTGTTTTAGAGGTTCGATAAGTGGTTTCCATATGTTGCTTATCTCGACACTTGGCTGGCTGAAAATTTCTTTGTTGTTGTTGATTTAAATTTCCAATAACCAATACCAATAACATTGGTACAAACGGAAATTTAAAGAAGAAAGAAAAAAAATTAACATTGGTATCAATTTCATTACCTAAAAAGTCTAAAATGAAGTACACAAAAACTTACTTAGATGTTGTGTAGAATGAAAATTTATTCCACCGTATACTTCTCATTTCGGGGAAGTTTGGAAAGCTGGAGTCAAATCAATAAAATTACACTTAGAAAGGGTTTTGGAAGGTTTTAGTGTAATTTACAAAAAATTCTTTACTGTTTTAACTTATATAGAAACAGTTCTTAACTTTCGTCCTTTGTATTCTTTGCCGATGTAGGTTCTTTAACATCTAATCATTTTTTGAGCGGACGAACGCTCACATTGTTGCCTGATCCTAAATTGCAAAAAATTTTGAAAAATAGTTTGCCGAGTGAAAAATGTGGCTCAGACCTTTTAGAATAGATGGCATAAAAAATATTTAACTAAATTGCAAGAGAAAACTAAACGGACACAAGAAAGTTATAATCAGTTGTGTGTTAGACACAAGCGATAACATCCATCCGTGTAAGAGCTACATGAAAAGTAAAGTAAACCAAGATAGTACGGATTGTTTCAATTAGATTGTCGCATAATCTAATTAAACGTTCAGTTCGAAAAAGTTGTGTTTTGTATATATTAAATTAAAAACCGCCAGCTTAAAAATAAAATGCACGTACTATTTTATAAAAAGAGAATGTTTGTGCGTATTTTTGCCACTTTGGTGAAATAGTTACATAAAAACCATTATGTGTTTTTAGCCAGTACTACCTAACATGTGGTATCAAATAATTTTACTAAAATGAAGATTTTCTAAGTATATTTACGTAATTAAAGCAATTCTTGATTTAACTAACCCTCGCGTGTATTGGCTTCAAAAGCGGCATTGCTTTTGTTAACTTGAAGTTCTTTATAACAAATTTGGCGGCGACTTGAGGACTTTTATTCAATCCCGTTACTAAGGGTATTTTCCTGGAATGGTGTCGCACATTTAATAGACCAATTTAGCTATTATACTTAATGTGGCATTGATGACCTCAAAGGTTTTATTTGATTTGATCTTCGCACAATTGTGGACACTTGTAAAATATCGTTGATCGAAGCGGCTGCGTTTTTATTACATATTTGGTTGAAACTGTATTACGTAATTTTTATCTAATTTTGTATAATCTATTAAGTCTTAAGCGTTATAAATGTTATATCAATAAAAACATCAAAAAACTATTGTCGAACCAATATTTAATATTCAATTAATTATGACATGTTTCGGCCTTATAATAACATATGAGCCATCTTCAGATACTACAAAAAATTAATATATCAGGTTATTATGAATCTTAAAGTTAAAGTTAAAAATGTCATAAAATTATAATGATAGTTGGATAAATAACAATTACAATACACAAGTGTAAATAACGATATCAATGTACATACCTAATAAGCACTAACAAATGTATATAATAAAAATTGTCTATATTGTCTAAGTAAAAAAAAAACCATTTTTTTGTTTTGTCGTTTTAAAATTGACTTAGTTAACTTAAGTAACCGGTATTATTTTTTCTAGTCAGCTTCTTGTTAAAACATAAGAATTATTATTTTGTCATCGCTTGTAAATTCAAGAACACTTGTTTGTTATATTTTTTTGTTAACTATTGTTTACTTTTCTCTTTACCACTTTGATTCTAGGATCAGACGTGCCTTTGGTGTCTTCGAGCCGAAGAAAGAAAAGTGGCAACTATTTTTTTCTATTATAGCATTCTCAATTACGCCTATGTACCGTCATCTCAACTAGCCTTAGTAACGTAGTTATTACCAACAAGACCCACCAGAATA
This sequence comes from Aquatica leii, assembly GCA_035610365.1. NCBI lineage: Eukaryota > Metazoa > Arthropoda > Insecta > Coleoptera > Lampyridae > Aquatica > Aquatica leii. The sequence continues at coordinate 119,468,442 of CM069432.1, forward strand.
AACCTTGGAATTACTGTGCTCTGCTCTACAATTTGTTGCGAACAGAAAAGTAAGTTTGACGAAAAGTAATAAAACCCTTAAACTCGCAACACAAGAGCATGTTAGAAAAAAGTATGTAGTAACAAAAATATAATACTTTATTTCGACTAGTAACACACATAAACTAACGATAACAAAATGAACACCAAATCTCAGAGCGTTTAGTAAATGTATACAGAAGCACAACTATAAAGACGATGAAATACGCAATATAACTAATCAAATTACTTTTAGTTTTTTTGGTATATTAGGAAGTAACAAATAAACCTTAAATTAAAATATAATTCAAGACTTAAGTGACATTAACTACAAAGGTTATAATTAATTTAAAAATTACACCTATCTTATAATCTACAGATACTATAACAAACATTTAAAAATGAAAGTACCGCGAATTAGAAGTTCATTATTATTGATTCCCTAGTTATTTTATAGTTAGAATTACATACAAGGTGCGTCAAAGAAAAAAATGTCCTTTACAATACAAAATATTTTGGTATGAGAATTAGCACTATTTGTGGTGATAGTACAGCAGTCGGCTGTATGAGCTTGAAATTAACAACAAAGGTAAATAAAACTATGTATTTTACTGTAATCTAAGTATAATTAGTTAATAAAGTAATATATATTGTAAAAAAGTGATATCACATAGTCATAATAACTACAAATACTATTTTGACTAATTTGTTTAATTGTCTCTAAAAATAAACAGCCTGTTAAGTAAATATCAAGCTGCTGCGTAATATAATTACAAATTTAACTTTACCAAACTTACCAATTTTAAATTAACTGTATCTAAATATAATTTAGTAACGCTTTAATTAATTTAGTAACATTGAAACGATGTTTCTATTGGTTTTGATTATTGCTATTTTATAACGTCATCAAACAGATTTATTTATTTTTAGTTTAAATAATATTTTCTTTGGAACACGTAAAATTTTGTAACATGTGAACCCATTAGGTTGATACGTTTAAGTTTGAGTTTTCTAGTTGTGATAACCTTAATTATATTTTATTCATATGATATTTAGTCTTTAATCCTTGTATTAGATTTTTTTCGAATGTTTTTTGTTCTTTTTCCGGATTAAACACACTAATATAAATGCGGCAACTAATCGTGAAGCCCGTTCCATTTAAATTTTAAACTTTTTATAAACAGTTTTATGTTTTGTTAAGCCGCCGATTACCGTGAGAATTCTTCTAAGAAGGGTGATCAATTTTAACACATAAACGTAGACGTGCCTCTAATACTGTAAGTTGAAAATTTCACCATATTTTAGTGCAATTTTGATTAGTGTTATTTAATAATGTCTCTATTGCTTTTCTTCAATTACATTAATATTTGTGTCTAAGGATCTCCAATGGTGAGGTTTCGTGCATCTTTTAAATATTTTTCTTCCTTCCGTCATTTTTATTTAGGTAAATTACCATTTGATTCGGATTATCAAAATTTAAACTTAATACCTATCTACTAATAGATAACTCTTCATTCATCAGTATTAGCAGCACTAGAATTACAGTGATGGGCATTTACACGTATAAAATAATTTTTTCCACTACTAGTTGTATACGCTTGCATTATTACGTATAGTAGAAGGCCGTGAAGTTGTACTTTTTTAACCGCAGGTAAATAATATTTCATTATTAACTAGTAGTTAATAATGAACATATTTACATTTTCTGATAATACTGCAACAGTTTCAAAGAAAAAAAGTTTACCAAACTGCGTACCAAGAGCAAGAGATTTTATTTAATGCTAATTTAAGTTTTCAAATCGCTCAATTAATAAATTAATTTGATTTTAAAAAGTAAGTTATTTGAAGTTCGCGCTTAATTAAATGTGAATATTATTGAGTTAAATATGTTTTAGATATAATCAATGCTTAAAATAATAATGTTTTTAAACATTTTAAACAACTTTAGCAATAAAAACTTACGTTATCTGTTTATTTTTGTGTTTTAAATCACAATTAAGAATTACGTCAAAATTAATTCTATTAAACTAATGACAACTGTCAGAATTACTGACTTGATTTTTAATTTAAAATTAATATCTTAAATTTTAAATTTGATTTAGTAACAGGTAGAAAGGTTTTAATAATTCTAGTAGTGGAAAAAATTGTATATATAACACGGTTGAGAAGTTTATTATAACCTGCGCGATTTATATCCCTCGACGCTTCGCGTCTCGCGATATAATCTATCGCTTAGGTTATAATGATGCACTTCTCAACCTTGATATATAATATACTATTTTCCACTACTAGTTGTATACGCTTGCATTATTACGTATAATAGAAGGCCGTGAAGTTGTACTTTTTAACTGCAGGTAATAATATTTCATTATTAACTAGTACTTAATAATGAACATATTTACATTTTCTGATACTCCTACAACAGTTTCAAAGAAACAAAGTTTACCAAACTGCGTACCAAGAGCAAGAGATTTTATTTAATGCTAATTTAAGTTTTCAAATCGCTCAATTAATAAATTAATTCGATTTTAAAAAGTAAGTTATTTGAAGTTCGCGCTTAATTAAATGTCAATATTATTGAGTTAAATATGTTTTAGATATAATCAATGCTTAAAATAATAATGTTTTTAAACAATTTAAACAACTTTAGCAAGAAAAACTTACGTTATCTGTTTATTTTTGTGTTTTAAATCACAATTAAGAATTACGTCAAAATTAATTCTATTAAACTAATGACAACTGTCAGAATTACTGACTTGATTTTTAATTTAAAATTAATATCTTAAATTTTAAATTTGATTTAGTAACAGGTAGAAAGGTTTTAATAATTCTAGTAGTGGAAAAAATTGTATATATAACACGGTTGAGAAGTTCATTATAACCTGCGCGATTTATATCCCTCGACGCTTCGCGTCTCGCGATATAATCTATCGCTTAGGTTATAATGATGCACTTCTCAACCTTGATATATAATATACTATTCTACACATATACGTAGAAAATACGTATTTAATGTATAATATGTAAACAATGTAGATAATGACGTAACTAATGTAGAATAAGCGCCATATTTAAAAACCCAACCTGCCAACAGCTGTTGAAGTTAGAATTTGACATTTGCTGATTAAAATTAGTCTAATTCCTATTGCTATTTCTTCTTATAATCTCGTTCCAGTAATAATTACAAGTTTTATGTATTACTACTGTGAACCGAATTGAAATATTTTAGTCTTTACCAGATTCAAAACATAAAACCCAAAAAACAGTACCAAAGTTTCGAATTTGAATAAAATCTGTTCAATAATTATCACGAAACGTAAAAAAAACTTTTCTTGTCAAAACGCTATTTTATTTTAAAAAGTAGCTTCAACGATTTCTATTAAGATATCGATGAAAATAGTGATTGATGTAAAAATGCGGCTTTATATTCATATTATAACTCAGTTTTACCGCATTGTAATTGTAGACATTGTATTTTATCCTTTTTGTATATGTACATTTGAAGCTTCATTAGTGTGTATCGAGCAGCTTCGACACTTAGTTTAAGCACAGATAAATAAGGTATACAGATAGCCAACGTATATGAAGGTTTTGGCAGTTAGTACGGATACAAAAATGTTAGTTAACTATAATATTTGTAACGTACGAAAAATTAACAACAGATGGCAAAGTAAGAAAAATTGTTTTGAGTAGCAGATAAAATAATCATCACAACTTTGAAATAAATTATCGTTTCTTTGACAGATGGTGTACTTGTAGTAGTAACGTAATAAAATTCGAAGAAAATATCATAAAACTTTTACGGGCTTGTGACTAATAATGTTTATGTACGGTAACTTTAATGTCGGTTACATATCAGCAGAAATTTGAAACTGTTAAATTTTGCTGACTACTAATAATCAAATGTAAAAAATGTAAATGTAAATGCAACGTATACATATAAAAAATATTTTATTAAAATAAAAACCAAGATAGTAGATATAAAGAAATAAATTAAACAGCAATAAAGAAATTAAACTATATTAAATAAATACAGTGCACGCCGCTTAATAGAACCACACTTGGGGCTTTTGATAACAATAACCAAATGATTTTTTTATTGATTAGAAACGAGTAAATACATACATGAATACATACAGCGTGTATCGGATTAATTTAAAAGGTGAAATTATAGCATCAATACAAGCAAAAAGTATTGTTCTAATGCAACATTTCAAATATTTAAATTTGGAGCCAAATAAATCGAAAATTACGGACATCTTACATTTATTACTGCCCTAAGTTTATTGACACTGTGAAATAAAAAAAATGAAAAACGATGTTATAATGATGTTATGATTAGAGGTGAGTGATACAGTATTTTGTGTATCGAATATTGATACGACTACTCAGACCTACTTATGATGTTTAATTTAGTTCTAAAAACTATACATTTTTTCTCAGTAATTTACTGACACCAAAAACAAATGTTATCACAACGTTTTTATTCTAAGAACTGCACGAGTACACTAAAAACAACTAGAAGATAACGTAAATGCTTAAATGAGGTGACGTTACGTAGGTCAGTTAAAATATGTACTTGAATAAATGAATAAATGCAATGCAAACATAAAGCTATACATGCAGAACGGTATTCAATTATTTTAAGTTTTAATTGAACAGCCGGATTCAGCTGACTTTTTTTGTTGTACCTACTTATAATGTGCAATCGATGCAAAATACGGAAAATACATTGTTATCCAATTATTAAAACCTACTTAATTTAAGTGGCGGGTACGTTGAAGACGATATTTTTAATGCGGATGACGCAAAACTTTTCTTTAAATGTTTATTGTTTACCAAAGAAATAATTGGCATGCACACCACTAGTATAAGTTTACTGGACGCCATTAGAGATATCAGCAAAATATGGAATATCAATGTAAAACAGCAAGCCATTATAAATTATTTTCAAAAAGCCCCGCCTTTTTTGATAAACTAAAAAATATTATTGTGCTGAATTGTGTTCAGTATGTGCTACCTTGCGCCGCAAAAACAATTTCCTTTTTTCCATTTACTGTTTTCACAAAAACCATCAATTTTTTAGAAAACAGGTAGCCTCGTTTTTTCGATAAAATCAAAAACAACTAGTGTGCTGAAATTGTGCCCATTATGTACTACTTTGTGTCGTAAAAACAATTGTTCTTTCTTTTTATTTGCAGATTTTATGAACAAAAAAAAGTTTTTACGATAATACATAGCTTCGCCTTTTTCGATAAAATGAAAAGTAACTATTGTGCTGAGTAGTGCTCAGTAAGTGCTATTTTGTGCCGCAGAAACAATTTCTATCTTTTCACCATTTGCAGAGTTCATAACGGCAAAATTATTATTATGATAGTAGTCGATGATAGACGTTGTCTTTTTGTTTTGTACAAAATGAAAAATGACATCTTACTGTTTATTGTACTACACTGTAAGCAATCCGTGTATACATTTAAGATTACATGTTTGTAATAGTAAAAAATAATAATTGCAATAATAGAACGGTTCGCCTCCTGGTAAACGATTAATTTTAAAGTTTGGTCAAATTAATGTCCCCTTCTTTTAGGAGGTTGGATGAAAGCAACTACTTCAGTAATTTGCGACGTTTCGTGTTCAGGATAAACACTTCATCAGGCTCGCTCACACTGAGTCAAGTAATTTTTGATATAATTAAAGTTAAAAATAAACACATTTAATTGAAAACATGATGTTTTACGTACATCGTGCACTTTTAAAAACGTACGAATCTCGTATAGGTACAGAGACTATATTGGTTCAAATTTTTTATAGTTATTGTAAGCAAAACTGCATGGTTTTATTTACCTAATGATGGCATCTATTAGAAACCAACAATTTCTGGTCCAGATCAACGCACTGCACAGAGCAATCGAGCTTACTATAGAAAAAGAGCAAAATGGAAATCTACTTTTCTTAGACGTGAAGACACCCCAAAAGGAAAACTACAACTTGCAGTATGTAGAAAAAAGATGCATCTTAAAAAAGCACTTAGGAGGAACTGTTACAGAGACACCAACATAAAGAAAACTACGAAAAGTGGATTTTGCAAACAGAATCACCAAGAGGGATAACTTGTACTGTATCTACAAATCTTACATTTCCCAATCTGTAGTACGCGTAACACGAGTGATACACGACACCGTGCTTGGTGGTACTCAAAAGTATGAAACCAAATTGTTTTTCCTAATAATTCTAAAAATAAAATATTTTAAAATTACGAAAAAAATAATTTGTTGTTTCATAAAATCTACATATAAAAAGAAATAACAATTATTTTACACATACTGAGCACAATTCAGCACACTAGTAATTTTTGATTGATAGTCTCCGTAAAATAAATGAGGTAAAAAAGAAATTGTTTTTAGGACCCAAGATAGCACATACTGAACACAATTCAGCACAATAGTAATTTTTTAGTTTATCAAAAAAAGTGGGGCTAACAACAAGCAAGTAATGGATATTTGCATATCTAGTATATAAACTTCTAAAAAAAAAATTTGAAAATGAAAGTGATAGCGTGGAATAATTTGAACAGGAAATTACCATCTCAACATTTCAAGAAATCTTGTATATCGAAAAAATGAGAACTTTATTGAATCAAAAGAAAATGTGCTAAATACGTGTTTTCTTATTATAACGTTTTTACTAGTAAATTAATGACAATAAATTATTTTTTCAAAAGTTGATAAATTTTCTATAACATGTCATTTTAGTTTAATAAAAACAACCAATTTATTATTCCGTTTTAGTTGGACTTATTGTTATTGTTCTGATATAATTATACATTTTTTGACATTTGTGTAACTTTTGTAGATTTAACTTCATTATCATTTATGTATACATTCTTGTTAAATTATGTAAGAATTATAATTGATAACTTTAACAGGCACGGAACCAGGGGTAAAAAATGAGGTGGGCCACCTTTGGGCCCACACTTTGCTGGGTGGGTCCTTATAAAATAATTATAATAATAATAATAATAATAATAATAATAATAATAATAATAATAATAATAATAATATAATAATAATAATAATAATAATAATAATAACAATAACAATGATAATACATTAGTTTAGTAGAAATTCTGGTATGTATCTGTAATGTATAGTCAATATTAAAGCATATGCTTCAAAAATCAGTAAGATAGAAATCTCATCCTCAATGTAGAGAAATAAGTATTATAATTTATAACAATATAACTCACCTAATGTAACAAAATTGTTCGATTGTTGTGAAGCATGTCGAATTCGAATAAGTCAATATTTTTTGCACTAGCTCGTTCTATATTAATAATCGCCAGGTGATCAAGTCTTTCATCGGTCATTTTATTCCTAAGATAAATTTTTAGTCTTCTTAAACACGAAAATGTACGTTCACAAGATGCACTAGATACCGGAATTGTAACACATATCACAGCAAGTTTGTAAGTTTCTTGAAAAACAAGTTTATATATTTCTAAAAATTCAATAAACTGCACTATATTTTTTATTTGTACGTTTTTCTCATTTTGATACTGACTCAGAGTTTTTGGTAAAAGATTAAGTTCATTTGTCAAAGACTGAAGATCGGTGCTATAATTTTCTGCCAAAGGTAATATCCTGTCATACTTTAAAAACAAAGGATCATCAGGATTCAATGCGCTGGCACCGTTAATAATATTGGCCGATTCAAGAAATCGATCACTTAGTTCATTAAGAACAAGGTCAATGGATTGGAAAAAATATTTTTTTAAGCTGATTTTCTGAAGGAGACAAATCTGATTCTAAATTAAGCTTTTCGGTAATGTAGTAATTTTCAAATTTTTTTGGAATTTTTTTAAGTCTCTTTGTTTCAGGTTGTTCCACTTCTATATTATTGTCCTCACATATTTTATTTTTTTCTTCCAAAATTAGCCCAAACTCTTTGTCATTTCTTAAATTTTTAAAAGTCTCAATTGTTGATTGTAGTAATATATTTGCCTCTACTAAATTTGCTGTAATTTTTTGAAAATAATCACTAGCTCTTTTAAAAATAATTAAAATTTTGGAGTACATACACAGATTAAAGCCTGGTGCCCTATCATTTTTTTCAGATATTAATTTATTTTAAAAAATTTAAATTTCACAGAGTAACTTCTTCACAGCTAAGCATGCAAAAAGATGGGCTGTCCAACGCGTAGATGAATTTTTTTTTAATTCAAATGGCGGTTTATCGGGATTAACATCGACCTGGCAACATCGGAAAGCTACGCTTTCCTCTGGACGAGTAATCTGTATACTTTTGCAATGTGTTTGTTTGTCTCAAACATGTAGAAAAGGAAGTACATTTGTTTATTGTTATGGTACGCACTACTTGTCAATTTATGTTGACATACATATAACCTCAAATTTTAGAATCGGTTCTAGCAGCATTATTTGAAGTACGTCGATAGTAAAATGAATTGAATCAAACTTTAAACATGAAATATAAACACAATGTATATTTAGCTTGAAGTAGGAATATGTAAAAGTAAACAAATACAATTCTCGTTTGACAAGTAGTGCGTACCGTTTGTTGACAAATACTATTTCTAACTCTTACAATGTTGTGTACACTTTGCAGCCTGTGATTACTCGTCCAGAGGGAAGCATAGCTTTCCGTTGTTGCCAGGTCGATGGGGATTAACTTGTCTCTGAGTCTCGATCAATTTTAAATGCATGGCTGATCCGGATACGAAAACATATAGAGATTCCAAAATGTCAAAAAATAATTTTCCATTTGGTAAAAGTTTACACACATCAACTACTATTAAATTCAATCGGTGATTGTAGCAATGGGTATAAAGAGCTTGAGGCACTTCGTCTTTGAATAGTTTTTGAACTCCTTTTAATAGTCCACTCATTACATTTGCACCATCGTATGTTTGCGCTACACATTTACTTCTATCAATTTCACAGCTTGCCAAAAGTTCCTTATTATATGACAATAACGAAGCTGCCTTCAAATTTTGAGCCGGTTTGTAACCAATGAAACGTTCATACACAGTTCCTTCCAAATAATATTGTAGCACTACCGATACTTGTTCAGTTTTTCTAATATCTTTAGTTTGGTCACAAATAATCGCAAAACAAACACTCTTTTTAGCTTCTGCGCTAATGTCTTCCAAAATGAGTTTCGAAAAATTGAATAATATTTCTTTTTGGATTCTATGGCTAGTATATTTAGCATTTTTCTTATCATCAATTTTTCGTTTTACAATTTCGTTGTACTTTGAAATTAAAGTTAATAGATCTAGAAAATTGTCTCGATTAGTGGTGTCTGCACTTTCTTTGTCACCACGTTGGGCGATATTTTGTGTAGCTGTGAATAACAACGTATCAGCAATAATACTTAAATATGTCCTATTTTCTTTAACTAATGCTAAATGAGCTTCACTAATTTTGGCCGCAACAGAAGAACATTTACCAGTATTAATTTTAGAGAAATGTGAATATTAAACTATACAATTTTTATGTTCAGCACTTATAGTTTGTTTTTTAAACTTTTCAATTACTGTCAAGAGCGCGTTTCCAGTTTTTAAATCCAATTCCCACAAACACTACTTCCGAATTTTCCCCAATTGAGAAATGTCTACACATAAAACAATAAGTCGAATCTGTAATTACACTATATTCTAACCATTCAGGATACAAAGCAAACCATTTACTATTAAATTGCCTCAAACGATTACCGAAAACAGTTTTTCAATAAAATTTTAGTTTTAGTTGCTTAGGACAATCTACTTTTTTTTTCTCTAGATTGAACCAATCTTGAAATTTCACAGCAGGCTCATCCTCGGACTCATCATATTCTATATCAGTGTCTTCTTTTTCATTTTCGGAAGCTTCTGATAATATTTTCTCCTCAAAAAAAGATTGCACAGCTATTTGTGAAATTTCACTACTAGTTGACTGAGCTGAAGTTGAGGGAACAGATGAGTCACTGTCACCAACTTTATATTTTTTTACAAAAAAGTCTTTGATTGTTGCACCTCGTTTTTGACTCATGTTTTATAAGATGTTTCTATTACGACTGACCGAATAATACTGAAATAGGATACATAGAAAGGGTAAACTTTAAAATCGTAAACATTTTCCGCTTAGGTTTTAAATTCCACTAAAATGTTTATTTTAAAAGTCAAGTTTCCCATTATTCATTTAAAGAGTCAATTTTATTTATTTTATTTAGCCAGCGTATCGCTCGGGAAGTAATAATTTTTTTGTGATAAGTAACCGAGACATAACTTGGCGTCTGCGAGTTGACTCAGATGTGTTTAATTACCGATTTTTGGAAGTCGTAAAAATAACTCTTTTTCTTAAGTCGCCCCATAATTTGTTTTAAATTGATTTGAAATAATAAATTTGACTTGTCTTTATTTTTTCTAATAAGATCTTTCCACTACCAACAGGTGGCCACAAGGGTGGGCCAGACGTATTTTGGGTGGGCCTGGGCCCAAACGGGCCCACCCCTGGGTCCGTGGTTGAACTTGAAGCACCTTAGGTAAAATGCGTATTTGTCATCATAAAATAAGAAGCGTAAAAAAAAACCGTGTGTTTACTTTCCAGCAATTGTACGTGCTCCTTGTACAAACAAATGCTGAAAGCGAATTCGATATACTTACAAGATAACGAAGAATAAGATAAGACTGTCACTATAATTAGAATATAACGATATACATACAAGTATTTAGCCATCTGCAAACAAATAGATGTACCATAGTTACAAAATCTCTACAATTCATTTTCTGACTATTCTTTGGGTAGCGCTGTTACAGCTCACAAGTGTGTTGCCGCCAAACTAATTTCATTTGGCCGCCAGAAAAATACCGTCCAATTTAATGCATGCGGTTGGCTATCAGTATATCTTATTTATCTGTGGTTTTAGTAATGACCAATTTTTATTTATTTATTATATTTTCCATTTTATTAATGTCGAATGAAAATAATTACAAGTAGAAAAAGTTGATTATTAGAATACAGTGCACGCCGCTTAATCGAATCTCGTTGCGACTTGGAATTTTTGATAGCAATGACCTAATGATAACGATATCCGAAATTCAGAAAAAAACAAATAAAGGTTTATTGGTTAGAGAACAGTAAATATATACAGCGTGTATCTGATTAACAGGTTGTTAATTTAGAAGATGAAGTCATAACATCAATAAAAGCAGAAAATGTCAAAATAAAAATGTTGATAAAATGTTTAAAAAAATCAAAATGTTGAGCCAAATAAATCGAAAATTACTGACCTATAACAATAAATAGTTTGTTGACAACGTTAAGAAAAAGAAATCAAAAATAATGTATATGTTTAATTAATTCACTGTTGTGAGAACTACACATTGCTTTTCGGTAATTTGCTGACACTAAAAATAAATACAAAACAACGTTATCACATAAGATGTAGTTAAATGAAGTTATTCTAAGAATGCATGATATGCTTTCCAAGTTAATTCTCGAAGATAGACAAGCAGAACAAGTATTTTTCGAGTACAATGATAAAATGTTTCACTCTAAACATGCGTATTGTGAAAATTCAGCTAAAAAATTCATGCATAATATGTCTTTGTTTATGTATAGTAACACACCTGAGAAGAAAATTGATGACATAAACCCAAATTATGATTACTATAAACGGTGTTTTTTCTATATAGTATTACCCGATTGATATAATCCATGATTCTAAAAATTTTGTTATAATACATCAATTAATTTTTGTTCTATCCAATACGCAGTATTTTTTAAATGTTTTTATTTGTTTTTATTTAATAGTTATAACCTCAAGAATAAACAAAAAATTTTTTTAAGATAGATCAACTGTTGAAATTTGTACTTGCACCGCTTGCACAACGTGTAATTATAGCAATTTACCATTCAACTTAAATTAATTGTTTAATTATTAAATCACTACTTCATTGAAACGTTTCTTTTTATGAAACTTAAAATAATTATAATTGAATGTAAGACATTGTGTGATAGAGGGAAAATTTTTTCCACTAATAGTTTGAATATAATATATACATTAGAATGTTTAAAAAAAATCGACAATTTTTTTTGTGAAAATATCATTGGAAATGACAAAAAAAATACTGTAAAAGTTTCAGCTCTTAATATTCATATTAAAGTGTGCCGCATCGCAAATTTCGATTTTCCATTTAATTAACATGAGAAAAAGTTTTGTTTAGACTTTGGAATTTTATAACTTAGTAACTGAATTGGTTATCAGTAAGACTATAATATACTCTTATAGGAAATTTAATGCTCTACAAATCTTATGTCTTATAAATTTTTCGTAAATCTACTCCTTCAAAAGTTATTGAAGGCTAACGTTGAACTCTCGATAAATTTCATCATTTTTTCAAATTTCCACCGAAACTATCAACTTTATTATTTTTTGGATTTTTGGGATTTTATATTTCATTGATAGATTTTTATTTCTACATGAATAAGCAAGTAAATTTACAAAATTATTAGACAATTAAATAAGAATGATTGGCATATAATTAAAATAATTTAAATTTATAAGTCAATGAATTACAATTATAATTGAATTTTTATAATTAAGCTGGAATAACTCATAAACCGGGTAAAATTTTAAAAAACATAAAAGAGATAATTTATAGGAAATATAAAATCCCAAAAATCCAAAAAATAATTTCTCCATGTTAATTTAATAATTCATATATAAATATGATTATAAAAATTGATCAAAACATAAAATAAAATTAAGTTCTAGTCAAAAAATTGAATAATAATTCTAATTTTTAATAAGTTAAAGTACGATTATTCAAAAAATTTCACACTTTGACAGATGCCGCTCACAAACCGTAGAAAATTTCGAAAAACTCGTGATAGATAATTTATAGGAATTTAAATTATCTACAAAAAAAGTTCAATAACATTTTCCGATAAAGTTGATAGATTCGCTGGAAATTTGGAAAAACGATGAAATTTATCGAGGGTTCAACTTTAACCTTCAATAACTGACATTTACATGATGGATTTACGGAGCCAGTGGTTTCAAATAATTGTATCGTTTTTTTGATACTCTTTAAATAAGGTATTGGTCTATCTGCGAAAAACCAGCAAAGTTTTCTCGAATTTGGACCTTTGAAAGACCTCGAAAATATTGTTTTACCCCAAGAGTTTTTTCTTCTGCATTCATTTTTGAAGCTTGTAAAACAATTATATCAAAACTGTCAACACTTCAAATGTTTTATAACAAATCAATGCTAACTTGATTTTTAATACCTATTTACTTGAACATAATTCAAGTTTATTTAATTTTGGAAACATAAGCTGGTTTATTAGCACGCAAATGCGGGCGCAATTTGTTTTTTTTTATCCTACAGAAAATTTTCAATTGTAATTTTTCTAGTCTTTGTTCTTCAAATTTCCATTTCCTCAAAAATAAAGTTGCATAATGTTGATTTGACGGGCTACAATTTAATTTTAGCATCCATATTACTTTAAAAACCGAAGATAGCCGATCTGAATCGCATGCGCCAAAACCTTCAAAATTTCGAATTTCAAATGCCTGTAATTAATTTATTAATTATCAAATTATAATCAAACAATTGTTTTTAGAAACGTTTTAAGTGCCACTTTAAATCTGCGTCAAGATTTTTGCGATTTTTTAATTTGGGAAGCAGGAAAAAAATAATTTCAATTTTCCCATGTTAAAACCCATAGTGGATATGGAACAATGTTGTTTATTTGCTACAGGACAATTTAGCTAAGAGACTGAATTGTTAAAACTTTTGTATTTATATTACTTGCTGTTACTAATTTTATAGTTTTACATTTTTCAATTATCAACTACCTTCTCTACAAAAACTATATCTAGTAAAAATTCTCACAAGCAAATTTTGTCAGTTGTTAAAATTATATATTTATAAAACTAACCAAACGCATAGCACAAAATTATTAATTAACCCTGAATTTTAGTTGTTTAGTACAGTTTTGTTAGTGTTTAAGTACATAATACTTTAATGTATACTCAACCAAACTAAATTTACACTTTAACTGTTGTAAAATCTATTAAATTATTCACTTTTAAAATTACGGTTCAAGAGATACCGATGCAATTTTACTTCTCATTACTTTTGAAAAATACAATTGGTTTCTAAAAATGTGCCTTAAAAAATTTAATTTTTTTTATAATGCTTTGTCTATTATTACGTAGTAATAATACAACAATAAACAGAAGCTTAAGTTTCTAAAGGACTAGTTTGGCGCAATATTAAATCGATATATTATTTAGGAGAAGCACTGCTGCAATACTGCAGTAATGAGACTTGAAATATCAAAGTCATTATAACTTTTTATAAAAATCTTTATTTATAACTAATCTCGTATTTTATAGTACGTTCTTACTTATTATAGATTAAGTTTAATCTTGCCTCGTTATTGTAATAAATACTATAATATGTTACCTTATTAACAGATTAAAGATTTCTACTTATCTAAAGAAATAATGAAACGTAAATAATCGTGTTTTGTATTTGTACATCTTATACCAACCTTTTTAGACGTGGAGCCCTTACAAATTAAAGTTAGCGTGACGGAGCCCCAGTATTTTTTCAACTAATTAATTAACTAAATAAACATTATCTAGATTTTTAAGAAAATAGTTTGTAAATTTTAAGTAAAATTATTTAAAAAAAAATTTTTTTAAACGATCTATATTGTTAATTGCTACAAAAGTGTTCGCATGTTAATTTGATGAGTTTGGTTTTATACAAGAGAGTTGGAACGCCATATAAGGTTTCACATTCAAGCGATTTTGATACTTTGTTTTAGTGGCTACGTGCAAAAGTATGTGCTGACAAATGGAAGAACAGAAAATTTTTTTAGCAATATCTTTAATATTTGCCTATAGATTTACTTTTGCTCCATCAGTGTAAACATCAATGCAATAGTCTCATGGTAATCCATTTTCGCAAAAATAGTTGTTAACATTGAAAACTTTAGATCTTGTGGTATTACTTTCTAACAACTTACAAATAAATAGATCTTTTTCTATAGCATGTTCGTATTGATACCGTACAAATACTAACAATACTGCTAGGTGTGCTACATCAGTGAATTCGTCTATTAGAAGAGAAAACTTACAAGACTTTTCTGGTGTTATGTGAGCCTCTCCAATCATTTCAACTTTTTATGAAACAATCTAAGAAGCTGCGGTAGCATTTTCGTTAACCGTCTGTGATGTTTGGAGCATAAACGTTTTTGCTTTTAAAAACCGTTTTCATTTTCGCGTAAAAAAATCTGACCTCTTATATTTATATTTATGATGCAAAGATTGGAAATGATGAAGCATTTTTGCAGAAAACATAGAACTGTTTGTTAAAATTTTGTTACACAAAGCACACTGATGAGAATTATCGGAATTTATAAATCCAATAGCTATGTAACTTTTAAAAAAAATTTTTTTTGTTTTGTGTTTTATGAGATTTATTTAAAGATTATTATCGCAAAGCCTACTAAAGAACGTTTATTACTAGTTTTTGGTATAACTAAGGTATCTGCTTCCGAACACTACCAATAAAGGAAAATCTAATAACAATAAGTTACGAGAATTATCTTGTAAATTAAAAAGGCAGCGACTAACTTAGTTTAATTTAGAGATTGGGTCGTCTGCTTCGTAGTGCTAAATTATAAAAGCACCAAAACGATAAAATATTAGAATGAGAGACACTGTTTAAATCTTCCCAAAGCTGTAAAAAACCAAATGACAAAACAGAAGTTTTAATAACGAGTATATTTATTTTATCACAGACAAAAAAATTCGTATAGAGAAGAAGATAAATTTACATAGGTGCAATCAAACGCTAAAACGTAGGTTAATATCACAAACAATAGTGGTTGAAATAAGCCACCTTCGGTTGGGCAACACGTTGAACAATAAATTAAATTTGTTGGCCTAACTTTTACATTCTAAAAAAATGAATTTACATTTGTAAATTATAACACAAATATGCAAATCTCGATGATTTAGAGAACCAGAGCGCACCATCTAATAATACGTGACACCTAGAAAACATAATACAACATAATTGTAAAAGTAACCTACTATGTACATACAGCCGTACGTGCAATTAACTGGCAACGTAAATACAAAGAATAGAAGTAGGGATTATAATACTTAAATATTAGTTTTCTTTTGAAGAATGCGACTAGCTAGTGGTACCTTTGCGAAAAACAAATCAAATACGCTGAGTTTCCGTCAAATCAATTAAATTATTGCATTAAATAGGTTCTCTAACAAGGTTAGAATTTTTTCCAATACCCGTCGGTTTCGATATCTTCAACGCAAGTGACGTGACATCATAAAAATTTTCCCAATAAATAAATTAGTTTTACTATCTCCACATCGATTGAACACGTGTGGATATCCAGAATTCCGCTAATGATAATTACGGAAGAATTAAATTATATCACAAAAATTGCAAATTTGAACTAGAAGACCCAGGATTTGATTTTGTATCTTATGAACTTGATGTTAATGTATGTAGTTTTTAAAGAGTTTTGTTTTAGCCAACGCACCATTGCAAACAATTGATAACACACCGCTGATAAAACATAAACAACTATGACGCACTAGTATTTATTAACGCAGACAAATGTTGATTAAGAACAGTCATTGTTTTCAAAAGAAATTTGTTTATGTTGGCAGATTACTTTGATACTTAGATAGTAGTAAATTTCAAAAATATTTGGTAGATTTAATTTTTTAAGGTGTTTACAGAAAAAAGCTAAACATGCAAGCTTTTTCTTAAAATTTTTAAGGCTGCTACCTGTTTTAATGTAGTATTTAAAATACTTAGTATTACTTAATAGTATTGGTACAAAATTAACAACTACACCTAGACCTATCTATAGAATAGGAATATGTATACAAATAAGTAATACGTTTTAAAAACATGTTACTAAAGTGTATTCATTGGATTTCAAAAATTTAGATAGTCAAGACCGGTTTTAAAACTTTGATTGCAAATATCTCAAAACTGGGCCACTTTAGACTAAAGTTTAAAAAAAAAATTTATTTAACACCACATGGAATTTCCTCCTTGAGTTTGTAGTTGTATTTCAGATACATCTTGTATAAAAAAATGTATAGGTGAAAGCAAGCAAAAGTATAATTTCTAATAAAGTAAAAACGTTTTGTATGTTAATATTTTAATATCAATGTTTAAAAATCAATCATTTTGATTTATGAAATTTATATTATTTTTAATGTGGCATACTAGACACAGCTTTAAAAAGACACAATTAAACGTTTCAAAAAAATGTTTTTCTTTAAATCAATTGTTTTTGCTTATTTGTATTTTAAATAAACAAGTATTTGTTTATGTGATACTACTTTTAATTAATTACTTAATTATTAATTTAGAAGTTACAAATTTAATTTCTTATTTAGTAATTTTTGTTTTACTTTATACCAATCCAAGTAATGTTAGTTGCCTAACATATATATATATATATATATATATATATATATATATATATATATATATATATATATATATATATATATATACATGCATTTAGTACTCATACACCTCCGAATGTTATATGAATAGATCGATTTCGCCTCCGTTTTTACGTGTTCGCCTCCGTTTTCGGAGCCGAAGGCGTTTTTCTTATTTTTTATCTGTATTATCTTTCTTAAGACACTCTCTATCGTTTGACGATTTTTTTGTCGGAGGTGAAAACGATCTAAATATCTATACAAAAATACAATACAGTTCTACTATTTATTCACTAGAGGCGCTGCTGTTTTATATTCATGATGTATTTAGATCCAAACCACCTCCTTATGCTACTAGTACGTATTTGCCTCATCATATTAGCAACACCGCTAGAGGCAAAAACGATACAAAGATATATGTACATGACGTATATGGATATAATTACTTTTCTGGATTTAGTCGTACCTGCATACCTCGTCTTTTCTCCCAGTTAATTTTTGTTTAATTTGCTTATATTACAGATTAGTAAGGTAAGTATGATATTGATATGAACTAATATAAAACAAGTTATTATACATACTATATACAGTGTATCTCCAGACATAATTTACAAGAGGAAAAACCATTTAATTTTACGAAAAAGTTTACTGTGACACTTAGAAAAATAAAAAAGTTTAAATGAAAAGATGCCATTATCTACAGAATAAAATCTTTATGCAAAAATAAATAATATTAAGTAATTGTTAGATCGGGGACACTGTTTTAGACTTTGAACGAAACGTTGGCAACTTCGGTTTCTAGTTTAAAACGGTTTAAACCCAAAAAAACGTTTTCACTTTACTTCGGCCATCTTATATTTAAATTCATTTTATTTTGTAGAAATGTTTTAATCATATTATTTAAAAAAAATAATTTTGTTTTTAGGTAGCTGTTTAGTTACAATTAAATAAATAACACGCAGTTATAAAGTTTATTTAACAAAGATTATAAAAGTAATAAAATGAAAACAATATAATACAAATAATAAAATAATGACATTATGTCAAAATGACTATGTATTTTTATTTTTCTGCTGTTGTGTATATATTATAAACAAAAGTCTTCACTTTCTGTTGGTTTATAGGCTCACACACCCAAGCATTTTTAGAGCTTACTTCTTTTTAGTATGCTGTTTAAAGTGACGATACCAATTTTTTCTGTTTTTTTGTTCTTCTAACTATTCTGCTTCTTTTTGATTTTTGCAACATTTTTAGAACTTGATAAACTGCAACTTTTTTCTCCTTCACAGTCTTTTGTAGTCGAAGGTTTGTTTTTCTGTACGGGTGCCGGTGGTAAGTTCGGTAGAATGCCCTCTTCATCAGAATTAATATTAATGACAGTTAATGCCTTGTTTTTGTATTCAATTTGGTCCCCTTTGTCAAATAACGTTAACAATGTTGCAACCTTAACCGTTTAGTACGCTTTTTAACTTATTTCGTAAAATTCATGGTGAGTTTTTACTGTGCGGCCCATCAATTTGGCAAATTGGGCACTTTGATTTTTACTAGCTGCATCAGAGTTGCAAATAAACAAATATTTGTTTTTTGCGGCATCATTTCACTTTTTAATTCAAGTAACAAGTCTATAAATTTTTGTACATTTGGCGGAAACAAAGAGTTATAAATCTAAAAAGGCATCTACTTATGAAGCCAGCAGTGGACGACTAAATCAAAATGCTGATAGCGTGATTTTAAATGTAAACAGCAATGCGGTAGGGATTTACCACTCAGTCGTTAGCAAATTTTTGGGTAGTAAAAAACAATTTTTTAAATCTATTTTCCAATATTTATAGTTAAAAACAAACTATATTATGAATTTTACTTTGCTATAAAATTACATTTTTTAAAATATAACTTTAAAAAAGAAAACAAAAAATAACTGCTGCACGATACATATAATGTTAGTTATGTTTTGGCCAATTAATCAAGTATTAATTAAAAAAAAAATAAAAAAAACGACACTAGACTTGTTTTAGCATTACCTACAATAAGAGAAAAAATATTGAAAATTTTTATAAACCGTGAGAACAAAGCTATAAACTAAATGAGCGACGTGAGAAAACTACCTTAATTCTCTTTTTAGGTATGAGGAATGTGTTTTTAGCTTGGAGTAGTAATTTTACAAAAATGCACTTTGTCCAAAAAACAAGAAAAAATCCAAAATGCATTTTTCCGTTCTTTAGTAATAATGCTTAATTGGTTGGTCTATCCACTTAGAAAGGGCTATTTTATCTGCAACATTGTTTGCTTCTAAAGAAAATTTTTTTAACAGTAGATTATTCACTAAAGTTGGTTTTAAGCGCAGCTTTTCTGGATGAAAGGTCCCATCGTCATCGGAGTTGTGGCTGCAGTAAAACGGATCTAACGATTCATAGCCGGTAGAGCCTAGAGAGAATAAAAAAAGAAAACAAATAGTCAAACACATTATTATTAATTATTAAGTACGCAACCTCAGCTTTTTCAAATTTCTTGAGCATTTTGCTTTCGCTAATTACATTTGATCGCCAATTTTAGAAGTATTTTTGTACTTAAACAAAAATAGTACGATATAAAATTTTAAGTTTTCGCGGTTGTTATGATTATAAGCGACTTTCGGCTTAGACCGCGTCGTAGTTAAACTCCCAGACTTAGGCTTGATCCTAGTCTCTTCTTGACAGCCAAAAAGAAGAAGTAGAACTTGGCTTTTCCAGTATTGTCGTTCGTGAACCCAAACAAACTGACGCACATACGGGTATTTGAGCATTCTACGCGGCCATAAGTCAATTTATCAAATTTCATAAAACAAACCTTTAATTGGCTACAAGCGTAAGAGGACATTTCAGGGAACTATAAGCAACTCTTTCCATTCCTCTCCTCATTTATCTCTTCCGTCAACGTCAATCGGAACTTGATCATTGTGTAGTGTGTAAGTATCAGTTCTCGACGCTTTTTTGCAAACATTTAGTTTCAAAGTGAATAAAAATTTTTCTTTGTTTTGTGATGAGCAAATAGTGATAGATTCTATTTTTGGAGGTATGTAACTATTCCATTACATATTATTTAAGTAAATATTGTTTCATAATTGTATATTTTTTATCATTCAAATATAACTCTTTTTGTAAGGCTGTTTTTATATAGTATTTTATGTTCAGAAAAGTAAAACTAATACTATCGGGGTAGATCCGGTAATTGTTCTAATTGATATTAAAAATTTATAGTACGAAGTATAAAAATAATCAAAAATTTGCCGCGGAAATACGCAGATGCAATAAATTTCAGTACTTCAATCTTTTTTCAAAAAAAAAATCGAATATGAAAATGACGTCTTATGCAAATTAATTCAAAATTTTATTGTTTTAGATGTAATGAGTACCTCGAGAGTAAAAGTAGTATCTCGCAAATACTTGTTCAACCTTATAAAAAATGAAAACTTTCGGAATTTGAAAGAAAAACAATTTTTTTTAAAAGATCAACTTTTTTCTCGTGACGACTTAGCTGAGGACGAATTCAAAAAATTTAAATTTAATTTTGCACGTTTCAAATCGAATATAAGACAAAAATGGACTAAAGCTCATAAAAAAGAAGCTGTTTTCCTAAAAAACAATAATCTGTGGTTGGTAGGCATATTTGAAATTCCCGTGACAACACAAAATTGACCAAGCCGCCCACAAAAATCGTTTGAAGAGTCGAGTGAAAGGAACAAAAGAAGGAAAACTGAGGAACTCCGCTCCACTTTGGAAGGTGGTTTTTTAGTTCACGCAGCGCAAGTCGGGTTCAGGAAATCTGAGAAACGAGATGCTTCCAGTATTCTTAAAAAAATTACTAGCACACCAACACGTGCCTCAAAATACAAAAAAGCTTATAAAACTACTACAAAAACTAAAAAAACTTCACAGTTGAGACCCGTGGATGCACTAAAGATGTTTATTGATGTTGATTTAACACGAGGGCAATATGAAATAATAAGAAGAACAAGAAGAAAAAGTTCTTCCGTGCTATAGTCTTTTGCGACAGGCAAAAATAGAATGTTATCTGCCCCCAGAAGCGTGCACAGTACCGAGTACCCGCGCTACAAGCCAGCTGCAATCACTAGTTGATGTTACAGCTAAGCGTTTATCAGAATTTCTAGAAAACGTCTTATCAACAATAGAAGAGAATAAAAGGAACACTTTTACAATGATGTGTAAATGGGGATGTGACGGATCTCAACAATCACAATATAAACAAAAATTTGACAATGAAGTGGATTTAGATGCGAATATATTTCAAAGCTGTTTTGTGCCTGTAAAATTAGTTTGTGGAAAAAACAATAAAACGGTATTTTGAAAATGTCCGACACCTTCTTCTCCTCGGTGGTGCCGACCGATAAGATTCCGTTTTGTGAAAGAGACTACTAATGTCACAAACGAAGAAATAAATTATGTAAAGAATGCCATAAACACATTAATTGCTACTGAAGTTAATATTTATAGAAAAAGTTGTTTATTAAGCATAAGTTTATGACTACGGTCGACGAAAAACTCTGTAATGCAGCTACTGGCACAACATCCACAAGTCGTTGCTACATTTGTGGTACAACTTCAAAAGAATTCAATAAACTGGATCATAAAAGGGATATATATTTTAAAGCTACTGAATTTGGGTTATCTATTTTACATGGCAGGAGTAGATTTTTGGAGAGCATCCTCCATTTAGCATACAAATTACCGGTAAAAAATACCGTGAAAAAAAGACAGAAGAAGAGAAACAAATCGAGAAACAAAGAAAAACAGAAATACAGACGAGGTTTCGCAATGAAATGGGTTTGTTAGTGGACATGCCAAAAGCAGATTTTAGAAATACAAATGATGGTAACACTAGCAGATTTTTTGAAAATCCGAAATTAGCCTCCAAAATAACTGGCATAAGTTACGACTTAATTTTCAGATTAAAAATAATATTGGCAACTTTTGGAAGAAGCAGCAGAGCGAGGAACAAATATTTTAGGACTTATCGCCAAGATTATTCCCAAAAATTTTCAAGAGAAGCATGTAATAGAGACATTTTTAATAGGCTGCTTTTGAGGTCGAATCCTTTGCTTAGTAGGATGAGGATTATAAAAAAACGAAAATAAGTTTGTTCAGTTCCGAAACATTGACATTACTCCTATCTGCACAGCAAACCCAACAGTTCCATCAGAAAAGAATGAAGATGAAATATCCGAAGAAGATTAGCCGAAGAAACTTTTTGTAGTTGCCTAAATTATATGTTTTGTACGTACTTGTATTTTGACGAGGCCTGTGAGGCAATAAATTTCATAAAGTTTGTATTTTGTTATATTGTATGTTTTTATAATAAACATATATTTTGTAAAAGAAATATATTTTCATCAAATAATACATATTTTTTATTTTTATTTTATCTTAGCATCGTTTCATATCATTTAGGGCTTGTTTAAGACCAAAAATAATTTTGACCAGCTAGATCGTTCAAATACCCGTATGTGTGACGTTTCGCAAGACATTGCACTGAAAGAAAAAGTGTAAATGACAATATTTATACCAATAGCGATTAGCGTGATTAACGGACCTTATCTTTCCGTTACCGCTTGACTGACATTGTTATTACTTGGAGTGTTTGTGTCCTTTCCAAGAAGGTTTATCTTTGTTTTAGAGGATATAATACTGGTAGCCACGATTTGCTGAGTCTTAAACCGTCTTCTCGATTTATATTACATGGATGTTTTTCTATTTCTACGGTTCGAGGATTAGTCTGGAAAAGTAGAAAGGAGTTCTAGCCAACACTTTAGTTTGGTTGAAGTTTAGCGTGTGTCCTTGGTTTCTCACGTGTTCTGCAACTGCTGATTTAGTAACTCTGCGGTGTTTGCAGTCAGCCATATGTTCTCTTACTCTAACTTCAATAGAGCGTCCCGTCTATCCTATATAACTTGATCCACAGAAACAAGAAATTTTGTAAACTCCGGCATGTTTTAGAGCCCCTTGTTTGTCCTTAGCAAATGTAAACCAGGTGTTCAGGGTATCCTTTGTCGTAAAACAGTTTTAATATTATATTTCTTTAGCACCCTGTTTATTTTGTCTGTCGAACCCATACAGTAAGGTAAATAAGCGGTGCTAGTAGGAGGTGATAAGTCTTTTTTGACATTTAGATTTATTGCTCTTTTCCATGCGTTTTGGATCTCTTCCAACCCGTATTAATTTTGTTGTAGGGACTCAAACAGTGTTTCCTTTTCTTTTTGTAGATTTTCATTATCTGACACACGTATAGCTCTTTTGGCTAAAGTATGCAAAACAGAGTCTCTGCGTTTAAGTATTTATTATTGTGCGTTTTCTTTCTATAAACTGAATGCCCCAATTTTCCGTAATTTTACCTTATCACCAGTACATCAAGAAAAGTTAGGCTGAAGTTATGGTCTAACTCCATAGTAAATTTAATGCTGTTATGTGCAGAGTTTAGATGTTGAAAGAACTCATTTAGTTTATCTTTGCCATGAGGCCATACAACAAACGTATCATCAACATATCTAAATCAAGTTTTTGGTTTTAACTTAACATTTTTCATAATTTCAGTTACAAAATATTTTATGTAAATTGGCTATAACTGGAGAGAGCGGTGAACGCAAGGTCGCTCCTTCTACTTGTTTAAACAAGTTGTCTTTATAACTGAAATAAGTGTAAACTAAAGAACATATGGCTGACTGCAAACACCGCAGAGTTACTAAATCAGCAGTGGCAGAACACGTATGAAACCAAGGACACACGCTGAACTTTGATTAAACTATAGTGTTAGCTAGAACTCCTTTCTAGTTTCCCAGACTAATCCGCGAAGCTGTGGAAATAGAAAAACATCCATGTAATATGAACCGAGAAGACGGTTTAAGACTCAGTGAATCTTGGCTACACTTTTTCTTTCAGTGACATTTACCACTCTGAAGATGCAAGTTGCAATGTCTTGCGAAACGTCATTTTGTTTGGGTACACGAACGACAACACGGCAAATGTCAAGTTCTAATTCTTGTTTTGGCTCACAAGAAGAGACTAAGACCAAGCCTAAGTCTGGGTGTATAACTACTACGCAGTCTAAGCCGAAAGCCGCTTATAATCATAAAAATAATACAAAATAAAAAATGAACTTGGCGATAAAACATTTAAACGTTGTCAAAAATTTTGTGCACCACAGTAATTGAAAAGACGTACCTAAGCAGTTTTTAGAATATTTTGAGTTCTCAGCAATACGCCAATACATCTATTTTGTAATAAAAGAAACTTTTACTTATTGCGAACAAGTATTTATTGCAGCAGTCTGGTTTAACTGCACACTACTCAAAAACAATGTTAATAAACTGTCTGCACACAATAACTAAAAATTAAGTTGTACCACTGTAAAAACTAAATTACAAGTACAAAATATGATGCTGTATTATCACAGCGTACATAAGCTGTTTTGTCAAATGCGTTGAAAATATTTTTAAACTTTGGCAGCGCCGCTGGAGGTGAACTCAACCGTAGCATTTTACAATTATATATATAAGGAGGCAAAAGCGTCGTAATCCCATATGGAGATAGGGTAGTACTAAATACAGATTTGTATTTTGTATGAAAAAAACATGTGATATCATTACCCCTCTACTTTTGCCTGTAAAATGGTATAACACCTGACCCCTTAAATACGGAAAAAACTTGTGTAACATAATTTGTTGTACCGGATGGATGGGCGTCCTAAAGATATGCGGAGACGAAGAGGATACAAATGCATATATATATATATATATATAGCGTGTATAGTATGAGCCTATGTGTAGGTATTTCAACATACACAACATATATTATGATCCTTTATTGCGAATTACGAGCCTAGGCTCATAGTGACAACTATATAACTATGTTAAAACGGTCCTACAGTGGTGGCGTTTTGCGGTGATAAATGAAACGTTCGGTTGAGTTGTTGTGAGAATTTTACAAGTTGTTGCATACACTGCAGGGGATATAACCGCTGAAAATAATTAAGTGTTTCAGATATATATATTATAGATGTCGTTAACTCATTATTGACGTCGGGGACTATAGTTGTGCAGATGATTAATGTATCTAATTAAATTACATACATTTGATGATTTTATCACCCATTTCTAGTTTTACATAACATCCTGCTTATTAATTTATATATTACTAAAGTAAATTTGTACAATTGAAACGCACATGTTTTGGTACTTACCTATTTATTCTTAAATTTTATAGAAAATTTTGAAAGAAATGCGACAATAACATTTATTGTAGTAATTAAAGACAACCGC
Source organism: Aquatica leii (assembly GCA_035610365.1). Taxonomy (NCBI): domain Eukaryota; kingdom Metazoa; phylum Arthropoda; class Insecta; order Coleoptera; family Lampyridae; genus Aquatica; species Aquatica leii. The sequence goes on from CM069432.1 coordinate 119,494,278, forward strand.
TTAATAACTTTCTTATTTACTTCATTACATTAATGACTATCGATTTGCCCATTAGATAAACAAATAAATAACCAATCTATTATGTGAAGCTTTAGAATGAAATCATAATAAAAATGGATTGCAATTAAAGTGTAACTTACCGGACAAGTCTTCAAACAAATTTAAACAAAATGATTTGAAAGCCTTATTACGAGTTAGTTATCTTTGTTTTATTTGGAAACCGTAAACTATTTTTTATAAATCGTACTGTAAACCTTCTGTACTCATTTACGAGTACTACATTGAACTTTAATTTAAAGTGCGATTAACCAAACTTAGAACTCATTTTTTCAAGATTTATTAAAAATGGTTGTAAGCTTTCGACAAAGTATATGCAGAAGTATTTGTAAAAATTAATATTGCAAAAAAACAGAGTACTTTATTTAAACAGTACAGTAATTAATAATACACAGTTTAAGATTTGTTAGTATTGGTATAACATTATTACAGTTAGTCTGACATCCTAAAATTAGAAAATTTGTTTATTTCTGCTACATAAATCAGAAAATACATATTTTAAGCAGTTAATTAAGTATCATTATTACTCAATACCCCACATACTGTCAAAGGGTTCATCGAAAGTATCAATAGTAACTTGTATTATAAACGTTTCAACTTCTTTTTAGTAAAAACATACATTGCGCCATTCATCTGGTATGGCAGCAAATGATAGAGCAAAAGCGTTATTTGATGATCCTTGCGCAGATCTCAAAATTCGTACGTGCAAGTGCGATAGATAGAGATTTTATGCGATGAAACGATTTATAGATCGAACTAAAAACGTCGACCAGTAATCGCCATTTTAATTGTTTTGATTGCTTCTTTCCGTTTACTTATTTGTTCATATTATCGTCAATTATCGTTTCTCAAGTCTATTAATAAAACTACAACCCGTTTTTTTCAAAACTCCGCTGTCTGTATTATTGAGTTACAAGTAAGTAAAATATTTCTTGTTACCGATTTTGTTACGATTCAAGTTTGATTACAGCATGTCTGATGAACGCGAAATTAGTGCTGCTGCATCTTCGGCTACAAAAAGAGGCATATATCCTAAAGAATCCAGGACAATAGTATGGAAAGTTTATTCGTATTTTAAAGAAAGAAACAAGAAAGGTAATTGTTAGGTTATGCATTACATACATTCAATAATTTACTTTTATTTTGTAAAGGCAATCTTATTGATACGGTTGTTCAAGCAACAGGAGTTTCACGAGCTACTGTAGTACGTATTGTGCGAGAAGGCAAGTTAATTGAAACTGGCGAACAAACTACATTTAAATCACCGAGAAAAGAATTTCATAAGGCATCTCCTAAATCAACCGTAGACAATTGTGCTGAACAAATTATACGAAGAATTGTTTACAATTTCCATCTTACTGATGGACGAACGCCTACTTTGAAGGCTATTTACGAGAAAATTAAGGATGACGACACCATTGGCTTTTCTGGCAAAGAAACTTCATTAAGAAAAATCTTTAAAAAAACTAGGATTCAGGTATAATAATTAATTTCTTTAATTTACTCGATGTTCTACGTTTACTGAAATAAATAATTTGATTGTTATGTAAAAAAAATCGTAATTCTTGAACTTTAATTGAAGGTTAAGTATATATTTCTTTTAGATGGAAAAACCACTGATAATCGTCCTATGTTGATGGAACGTCATGATGTGAGAAATTTACGAGTATCATACATACGAGCAATTACTAAATATCGTAAAGAAGGACGTCCAATCATTTATACCGATGAAACTTACATTCATGCTTCCCAAACAACTTCTTACCAATCAACTGATAAATCAAATCAAGGGCTGAAATGCCCAATATCTAAGGGTAAAATGCTTAATTATCGTACATGCTGGTGGTAATGATGGTTTTGTCAATAATGCACTATTGATATTTAAATCTGGTCAGAAAAGTTAATGCCAGCTACCATAATGTTTTGACAGTTAAAACTCCCAATTTTAATAATACAAAACGAAATTGTGGTTAAATGAATGGTATTACGTACGAAGAAAAATCTACAAAAGCAGAACTGTATAATTTAATACTGATAAATAAGCCGATCAATAAGCAATACACGGTTGATTCATTATTTGCTAAACATGGACATACTGTATGTCGGTTACCAACTTATCACCCAGAATTAAACCCTATAGAAAAAAATTTGGGGTATTATTAAGAATTGGGTTGGAACTAGAAACATCATGTTTAAGTTAAATGAGGTGGAATCTTTGGTAAAAGAAAAAATCGCTAGTGTAGGTGCAAAGAAATGGTCACAAGTATGTGTACGTGTGTTTATACAAAAAGAACATATAATAGACACTTATTGTGAATCGTTAACTTTTAATGTCAACGACTCATCAGATGAAGACTCATGTGGCTGGTCTGATGAGGATGAGGAACAGCAAGATTAATATCGTTCACATCTTTACTGTGCGTTTCACAAGTCATTACCGGAATAAACGAGGACCATTATTAGATCGATTTAAATAAATAAATATAAAATTATGTGATGTATTCGGTTCAAAATGTTTTACTTATTTTATTATTATAAGTATATAAATGATGTTATAAAAATTTTAAATTTGGTTGAAATATATTTAACTGCATTATTATTTTTTATGGTGAATGAATGATTAAGTCTTGAAGTATGTGCTTTTTGCTGATTTTTTCAAAATTAAAAAAAAAATTCTTGCATGATAAAACTTTCAAATTTATTCTTTGTTTTCATTTGGTATAGTCACACAAGTAGGTATCCATTTTAACATCAATCAAACAATTAATGAGTTCGTAGTAACTGCATTCATTCGTTCAAAATTTTATTAAGATTGCGAGCTTTTAATTGTTTGTTTCTAAGTTTAGGTTTCATTCAAAAAAAGTACTGTTTTCTACATTCTCTAATATGTATAGGTTTTTTTTATAACTTAAAAGTTGATTCAAGCATTGATATACTTTGTCCCCAATGTCGATGCAGCTAGTACACTTGGTAAATGCAAAAAGTAAGTTCGGAGCTTCCGTTCATATTTTTCATTTATTTAGAATTAATTTTTGTTGGTGTTACTTCAATATAAATAACAACGAAGTACAAATTTAATTCCATTTATTTTAGTTACCTTGTATAAATTATAGCATACACGCACCATGTATAAAAGTAGCCTAACTTTTTCAGAGTGGATTGTAGCAAATCAGCTGATCGTTCTCGCGCAGCTTGGGATCAAACAATAACGCGTTCACTCTACCTACATTCAATTATTGAGAGTTTATTGCTGTTTATTTTGTGCATTAAACTCACACGGATAATAAATATGATTGATATAAACTTCCAAAAATAGAATGTGATACGATCTTCTTGTGTTAACTCTTAAAATCAAAATTTCGAAAGGTAGTTATTCTAGAGGCTATAACCTTGGGTATAATTACGAATGTTAAAAATTATCGCAGAAGAATATGTGGACATGAAAATGATATCTTAATTTGCTCGCACATTTTATATTTCTTTTTGTCGTGATGTGTCATTTACCTCTGTGTTTACATTAGTACGTTGATAGTTGGAACAGCTGGACCGTAATTAGGTCGAAGTTATCTCCTTTGACTTTAGAATTACCTATTTAAATATAAGACAATTAAAATAGTTTTTTGCGTTTATGATGTATATTTATTTAAAAAAACTCAAGCTTTCGCATGTAAGCTACGTTCGCCGTCGGTAAATATACAATATAAACCCAAAACCTTTAAGACTTGATTTTTTTTTTTTCTTTTTCTAATTCTGTTTTTTGGTTTCCACTTTTAAAAATATTAGTTTTAATTTAAAATTAGATTATGATTTATTTTTATAACGTTATCTTTCCACATTTAAATTTTACTTTCGAATTAGAAAATTCTGAATGCTGACCATTTCAAAATGTTACAAAGAAACATTGAGTTATTTCCTTAGGACTAAGGTTACGATATATATTTACCAAGTCAATTTATATTTATTTGTTATCAAAAATTGTCTCTGGATATAATATTTTGTTTTAGGTATACATACCACAATATCATTTTTAAACTCAAGGTTACCCAATTTATATAAGTAACTTGATAAAAAAAGATGATATAAAACTTATAATTTTCTAGACTACCTTTCTTATTCTTCTTATTATAACTTAAAATTTTCTTTTTAATCTTATTATTTAAAAATGATCTAAATGCTGATAAGTAATAATTAAAAACTTTCTTGGTTAAGTCTGTTTTATTTTCTCATATCTTAGCCTTTGTTTGAATGTTCGCATTCCACTTACAATTTTTTTTTAAGTTTAGTTTTACTTAACCCCAGTAAAACCTGGGATACCTCTTAAGAACAATCACCTCTAAATAACGGCCAGTTTTTAAATTATTTTAAATTATCACTACAAAGACCTGCTCTATAGCTACCACTCCTGTATAACCGTCACGGTCACTACATCAAATTTTACCTCTAATTACATAACTGTCAGGTCTTCAAGGAGCCTAGCTAATTATCTATGATTACTAAAACTCTAAAACCGTATTTAATCTTTCATCGCAAATATTTTAACTTACATAATGTAGTTCATGTTTAGCATTTCAGTAACCTCTTAAAGAGAAAATTGATATTATTGTGGAAAATGAAAAAAAATAGTAACAGTGCTAGAAAGTTGAAGTTGGCTGAATACTTTAGTGTTGGAAGAACGCAAGTTTATGAAATCACAAACAAAATCGGACTTGCAAAGCTTTTGAAGAAGGTAATACAGATCAGAGGAGAAAATTTCCGAAAACTGACAATTGGTTCTGTAAAGCCAGAAATAACATTTTCATATCTAGCCCTTTAATAACAAAAAAGTTTTAGAAGCAGCCGAAGCCGAGTATTAAAGCTTCAAATGGCTGGCTGGTAAAATGTTGTCAAAGGCACAGTGAGCTCTAAAATAATTTGTGGAGAGTCAGCTGATCTTTGCCTGGACACTGTTTAAGCCTTTAGAGCAAAACGTATTATTTTATTATAAGCGATATTATCGAAGGATTATTCACCAAAACATGTTTACAATGATGACAAAAAGGATGTTTTAAAGGCTAGAATAGGTATTTAATAAAAAAGCTTGGATGACAACAGAATTTATGACTTCGTAATTTGATGAAAAAATGTGAAGATTGTTTTTCTGCCATCAAACACAGCAATACATTATCAGCTATTAGAACAAGGGATTATCCATAACTTAAAAGTAGCATACAGAAAATTTCTTACCAAAAGACTCCACAAATAGCAAATGTTCTATTAAAGATGCAGAAAAAACAATTATTTAACCAGCGCTTTAATTTAGACATCAACAGCTTGGAAAAACGTTTCGCCAGCTTCAATCTCAAAATGTTTTCAGAAAGCGGGATTTTTTGAAATAGCACAGCAAAAAGACGATTTCGATAAAAAAGACGAAATTCCACTAACCACGTTTTTCAGTGTATTACAAAGTACACATATGGAATAAGCCTAAACGATTGCAATGCTTTGACCGAAAGTTCCGATTTGAGTATACAAGAAATAATCACTGTTTTCGGTATTCGGAGAGTATAAGTATTTGAAGAATCTAAACTTTGTACGTCAAACATTTAAGATATCCATGAAGTGCGTGAAAAATTAAGAAATGTGCAAATGTTTTTATACTTATATTTTTTTAAGACAAAGTTGAATTAGCTATAGACATTGTTACACTTTTAGCAAAATGTGAATCTGATGTTTTCTAATAAAATTTCAAAATTCAATTAAAAAATATCTCCAGATATTTTTAGATCCTCCAGACCTCCAGATATTTGGAGGTTTTACTGTATATAATTTTACGAGTGACAAAATATATCTCATAATGTTATTTTATGGATTTTATTTTTTTTCTACTCTCTTTAGCGCTTTTGCATTAGTTGTTCTGTTTATTTATTTTATTTTCATCATACGGTGTACACATTTCAAGAAACTCGAAAGTGTTCTAAAGGCTTTTTGAAAAACAATATTTGTAATCTTGTGTTTAAAAATGCGTGTATTTTCTGGAATATCCTTTACACTAGATGAGGTGCACACCAGTCTATGTACTAACTCTTTAGCGTTGCACAAAATACGAAATAGCTTTCTACGATAGGATGAAGACAATTTTTAGCACGATGAAACCTAAACGTCTACAATAGTTACAAATGCTGTGCGGTATCACTCTTTCTCGCTCAAAACATCATCAAGACTGAACTGTATAACACATGCAAAGACTAAGATCTATAAAAGCCTACATGAGCTTTAACAAAAACACTTGTACATCAAAACTTCTAGCTGAATGCACGTTAAACGATTACAATGCCTATAACCCATACAGTTAAAACCCAATGACAGATTCCACAATTCAGCCACCCAAATTCAACCTACTTAAAAAATGTTGACTCGGTTCCCATGGCGCAAACCATTTTTATATTAAACAATTGCTCAATACTTTGGATACTCAATTGTGACACCAAAGGTGCATATAGTGATAATTAATTCATATACTTACTTGTCTTAAAAGTTTTGTATTCTATTTTAGGAGTATCAGTCATATTTTTTAAACTCGCTGTATTTTTACCACACAAAATAAAAACAATATGTCCTAAATTTTTTATACGAATGGAGAAAACGTTTATAAAAGATATACTTAATAAGCAAATCAGCAATTGTGAGAAAATGTATTTTTTTAAAAGATTGATAAACTTTCTTATTAATTTATCAACATAAAATAATATTCAACTAATAAATGTTAACGAAAACATTACTTGACCACTACTAAATTTCAATGTATACACGTATACAGCGTCCTTTTCCAATAAGTAATTGTTCTTTGATTAAATTTTTTTATAACATTTTTAATCACATCTTGAGTTATAGCTTCACACGTTTCTTGAATGATTCTTTCAGCTTGATTAAGTTCTTGAAATGGTTCTCATTTAACTAGCCTCACAAAAACAAGTCTAGAGGGGTAACGTCTGGAGACCTTGAAGGCCAATGAAACTCCATGTACCTCTCGATACCATATTTTTATCGTTCATTCAGTGACGACCCATCAAGGATTCATACAACTCATTATTTAAAAATTGTAGGTATCTTTCTCCATTCATGTTATTTCGAAAAAAAAAATTCTGTTTTTGTAAATGCCGCGCCATACACTTGTTTTAAATAAATATTGACCTCGAGTTTGCACATTAAAATTAGAATTAACATTGCTTCACCATCGACAATTTAGATAACTTACTGTACCATTAGACGTAAACGTTGTTTCGTCAGAGAAAAGTATTTGTCGGGTCATTAATCTGTTGTCTTCAAATTGTGCTTGGGAACTATCAAAAAATTCTAACCTTTGTTCAAAATCTCCTTCTTTTAAAGTAAAGTTTCAGAGTAAAATCGACTTTAAAATTTCTTCAACTGTAGATTTACTTACATTCAAGAAATTGGATTTTTTCCGAAGTAAATATTTTGGCGTTTCCACTACCGATAGCATTACTTCATTTTCAACATCTTCGTTTGTAACCCAGACAGTTGTAAAATGTATATTATTAAAAATATTCGCTGCTTCTCTACATGTTTTATAATTTGTTTCCAACAATGCGTACAATTTCAATTTTATCCGCAGTGCTTAGTTTTACTGGCATTTAATCTAATTATTGCAAACATGCACTGAGTTACATTTGACATTTGTTGAAAATTGGTAGCTATTCCAAAGCACTCTATCAGTAACAGAAAATAAGGCACTTATTTGAGGAACGGGATCTTACGAAGTTTCGTATTGCGCATTAATCTAACAATTTCTGACGTGTTTATTATGGTATTTTAATTTTTCTTTGGTAATATCAATAATCTACAAATGTGCATCATTTTTAGCTACTTATTAGCAAATTCAATGAACATTTTGCTCCCTACTACAGTTTAAACGTATTTTACTTTCCCTCCAAAACTGCATTTTTTTATTTTGCCTGTATTTCAGGCAATGTTTTAAACATTTTATACCTGATTATAGATTTACTAGTCATGCAGAGCATTTTACCAAGAATACGTATAAACGTAATAAATACATTCACGCGAAGTGTGATTTAAAAGTAAATCAAGCCGGATTATATAGGAAAATCAAAATTTTACCAACATTTGAAACATTTTAACAGAAAAAACTATTTCATGGATTTCAAACTCTACACTACACTAAAATTTATAGAATTAAGTGGTAAAAAGTTACAATCCAATGTCTAAATACAGCGTACGACCTTTCCAGTGTAAATTACCACCGCACAGAATTTATCGGATACTAAATAAAGTCATATCACCCAATGCTTCACATCATTATAAATGTTTAAATTTGTTTTTCGTTAGTTCTGTCTTTTTTCAATTTTTTCGTAAACTTTAACCCCTTTTTTATTTTTGGACTTTCGGTTAATACCAGAAACAAATAATCATTTACATAGTTTGTAGGTGTGCTCTGGGATAATGATTAAAAGCTACTAATGTTGAAAAAATTAAAAACACAATTTAACGAGAAAAAAATGGTTTATTTACAGATTAGTACAATTATTGTATTATATTTATCAGCAGGATCTAAAATAAATTTATTTAAAAAAAAATTGTATTATCTGAACCACCGAGACGCTATAGGAGCAGGCGGCATGTAAAACTACGGTATACGAGGTCGCAGTTATGACATTATGTATCGCCTTTACGCTAAATCGGTTTGGGTTGGTTTTCTTCTACAATCAATTCAAAAACTGTGTTACAATTGAACAAAGATAATTTTCAAAAGAAACCACTGATTTTGACCATTTTTTTTCTAGAAAGTGAAAAAAAAGGTTGCCAGTGTTTTTCTTTAAAGTCGATAAACTAAAGACCAGCTGAGCTAAGTATACAGACTGATAGAATACAGTACTGTAATCAACGGAATAAATGAAGGCACTTGTGCTTTTATTATAACACGCTTAAATCCCCATTAAATGTTATCACTCGAATTGCACTTTAAAAAGTAAATTAAAAAAATGCAAAACAAAAAATGTGCTTTAAAAAAAAAAAAGAAATCAAAGATTATATAAGAAAATCAAGATTTTACCAGCATTTGAAACATTATAACAGAAAAAACTATTTGATGGATTTCAAACTCTACACTAAAATTTATAGAATTAAATGGTAAAAAGTTACAATCCAATGTCTAAATACAGCGTACGACCTTTCCAGTCTAAATTACCACCGTACAGAATTTATCGGATACTAAGTAAAGTCATATCACCCATTCCTTCACATCATTATAAATGTTTAAATTTGTTTTTCGTTAATTCTGTCTTTTTTCAATTTTTTTGTAAACTTTAACTAGAAAAAAATAATCATTTACATAGTTTTAGTAATGCTTAAATTATTTTTTTATCGTATTCCAGGTTCATGAACCCCAATTCCATGTAATTACTAACGTATGTTGTCCAAATTGTCAAATATTACCGACAACTTCAGTTACAATCCGTTAAAATGATATGAATCTGATACAAGACACTAACGATCTTGAGGACGCATATTTAATAACATGATTTCATATCTCTATACATGATTAAAAGTGCACTGTATGTTATATTAATTTTATCTTTTATAAACACAGAAACTTTTATATTCTAAGTGTACAAATGTGATAAGTAGTTGTGTAAATAATTCCTAAAATGTCAGATTTAAAAATAGGCAAAAAAATTAATTGAAGTTTTGATAGTGACCTCACATTACCCTAAAAAAATTGTTTCCAAAAAATTTTATGTGAAATAGAGATTTGCTTATGTTTTGGTTTTTGGACAGCGATAAGCCATTCATTAGATAAGCCAAACTCTTATTATAGATATGATGATGTTGATTATATTCAAAGTGTATGAAATTCATTGTAGCACTTAGTTCAACAAATTATACTGGGTTAATTTTGTTTGGATTATTTTAAATTCAAGTATTCATGTGATTCTGTATCCCTACAATTCAAAAATACAACCTTTTCTACGTTTTTATTTTTTGCGATACAGACGCACGATAACGTAAACACCTGATAATAGAAATATCAACCTAATATACACACAAAATTCATACTAATATAGGATGATTATAAGATAAAATTTTGCTGAACGTTGAAACTTGAAACCCTTAGCTAAAACTATCGTGCCGCAACAAGGACATAATTTATTCTTTTGGCGGCACAACATACTTGAACATTGATCCGTTTTATTGTTTTTATGAGTTGGTTGTTTTCAGATATTTTTACTTTACTGTGTTATAAAGAAATTATCTTAGATTTCTTTTATTTTGGCACCTTAATCAATTAGTGGATTATTAGTGTAGAATGTAGATTCATTATGGATAATAAATTTAATTATTCTACTCATTCATTAATAATTTATAACTGCTTTATTAAATTATGAATTTGTTTTATTTTTTTAGTAAAATTTATATTTTTTTCTTAAATAGTTTGTCTCCGATACGGTAGTGCGTGGTTATATTGAAAATAATCTAAAATTGCTAACTTTTTTAATTTGTAAAATAATATTACCAATTCTTAGTAGGTACAATTTTGACATAATTTAAAACTATTCTAGGTGTGCTCTGGGATAATGATTAAAAGCTACTAAAAATTAAAAACACAATTTAATGAGAAAAAATGGTTTATCTTCAGATTAGTACAATTATTGTATTATATTTATCAGCAAGATCTAAAATGAATTTATTAAAAAAAATTGTGTTATTAGAACCACCGAGACGCTATAGGAGCGGGCGGCATGTAAAACTACCTTATACGAGGTCGCAGTTATGACATCATGTATCGCCTTTACGCTAAATCGGTTTGGGTTGGTTTTCTTCTACAATCAATTCAAAAACTGTCTTACAATTGATCAACGATAATTTTCAAAAGAAACCACTGCTTCTGACCATTTTTTTTCTAGAAAGTGAAAAAGAAACTTGCCAGTGTTTTTCTTTAAAGTCCATAAACTAAAGACCAGCTGAGCTAAATATACAAACTAATAGAATACAGTACTGTAATCAACGGAATAAATGAAGGCACTTGTGCTTTTATATTTTTTTTATAACACGCTTAAATCCTCATTAAATGTTATCACTCGAATTGCACTTTAAAAAGTAAATTAAAAAAATGCAAAACAAAAAATGTAAGTTTTTATTTAAAAAAGAAATCAAAGTAGAAATTTCTTTATTTATACAAAGGTTTAGGTATATCTCAGTTTAAGTTGGAAAAAGAATCAGTGATTAGGTAAAAATAACTTTGATAACAAATTTACAATCAGGGACATCTAATATGAATTTATTTTTTAAAAATTTGTTTTTTACCACGTTTTTCTTAGCTTGCGTTCTTGTTTGTTTGTTTGTTTCTTTGATTACTTGTCCGCAAAATTTCAAATTTTATAATCGATTTTTCGACCACTTCTACTGTACTAATCAAGCTAGAATTTTTTGGATATGTGCATTATTGATGACAATCAGTGCCGGATTAACATATTGAGGGGCCACAAGCACAACATCGTGATGGGGCCCCTCTAAAATGACCCCCCACCCCCCGCCTCCAAAAGACAAATTACTTAATGAGAAAAAAATGAAGTACAATTGAAACATAAATTTAACGAAACTATCTATTTTAACATCTTGTGCATTTGAACACCTTTAACATTTAGAACAACTTGAAATAAATAAAACAGTACTTGTGGTACGGATTAGATCACAAATCACATAATTTTTTTTCTGCTCTTCTCTGCAGAAAATTGGTCGATGATCACCTGGAACTGAAAATGTCGCAACTTATCATGTTCCATACTCATAATACTCAAGTCCGCTAACATTTCCTGGCACATGGTCGTTCGCAAATAATCCTTTATTCGCTTTAGTTTACTGAACGATCGTTCCCCAGTACTGTTTGATATCATCAAACTTAAACATATGCGTAAAAACGTTTCAACATTAGGAAATGCTAAAGAAAGGTTGTCATCGAAAATAACCTGGAACAGTCCTTCGTGATTCAACTTTGTATTCGGGTACGTGTCCTTCACGTACGTAAAAAAAATTAAAATTTTAGCAGTAAAATCTGTATTAAAATCATTCGGGTATTTATTAAGCAACTGCTTTACGTTACTTCCAACAGATTGTCTTGTTTCCATGTTAATCAAAAATGAAAACATGTCGGAAATACTTCTATATCTTATAAGCAAAACTGCCGTAAACCGTTGACAGTTTTTGAATGATTTAACAGAGACAAATAACGAATATCTAAACACACTAACTCAAACGCTAATGAGAGAACAACTAACGCAGACTATGAACGATGAATCAGTGGTCACTGGATTCTATCAGTTATTAGCAGCGCCACCGTGGCGCTGCTACTCTTTTCTAAGTAACCATTGCTTTGCAATTCTTGTAGTAACATTTAGGTTTACGTTTATTCTTTTAGTCGCGAAGCTATGGCGGCGCGGGGCCCCTGAGCGTGAGGGCCTCAAGCAGTTGCTTGTTTTGCTTGTTGGTAAATCCGGCACTGATGACAATACAATATTCAAGCATCAAAAAATATAAAACTCTTGCCATAACTTGAAGATTTCTGATCTACGACAGTTGTGTAAGCTATGTACCTAAGTCGGGCAAGTGTTTAAACTGTTTGTTTAAAACTTTGTCAAAGTAAATTATTATAAAACTAAAAAGTAGAAAATAAATACTTTATAAAAAAAGTTTTTTAAAAATCACGTTTTTCCCGTGAACTAAAAAGTAGGAAATAACTTTTCTTCAACTTAAAACGTGTGGGCGCATTTATAAGAACTTATATAATTTAAGAAAATATGTACATTTAAATGCGCCCACGTTTTAAGTTTAAGAAAATTTATTTTACTTTTAGTTCACGGAAAACGTGGTTTTTAAAACTTTTTTGTATAAAGTATTTATTTATCATACTTTTATAATTTTACATGGTGTAGAATATATTTACTGGAAACGGGTTTGGTTTTTAATAAAATTTAACAAATAAAAACTTGGTGGCCCAAACTAAAAAAATAGCTCATTTTCCTTAATTTGATTTTTCTTTTGTAAAGTAGAAATATTAAATTTATTTATGATTAACATGAAAATAATAGTAAAAATTCAAGTATTTGTTTTGACTGCGCGTTCTTTGTCATAGCGCAGTCAACAGTTATAGTCTTCCATTTTTGGCGTACTTCAACGCTTGCTGCTGCTACTAATTTTGGCATTCGGTGTGGTATAGGTGGTTTAGCTACATTGAATACACCTCGAAATTATATTATGTTTCAATGTAATTTTATAAATTTCGTGGCGAGTCTAAGAAAAACAGCTTACAAGCTTTCGTACGGAAGCTACGTTCTTCTTCAGGTGACAATATTTATAATAAAATAAAAAAAGTAATAACTAAGGTAACCAGGTAACAACATAGTATGAGAACTTAATAAATTCAAGACTTCAATTTCGAGCTCCTATTTCAAACGCAGTTTTGTCTACAGCTACACATCAAAATTAGGGTACACACCTACTTTAGAGAAATGATAATTTAAAAAAATACATTCGTGATTTCATGTCAAATCGGCCAAAATATCTCCGACTCCTTCTGATTTGTTTGTTCCAAATCTCTTATAATAGTTCATTTGTATCTAAAACTAAGGAGAAAAGAGTTGATTTGTCCAAATGTCTTCTTTACTGGATAATATTTAACATGTTTATATTTAGTAGTATTTGGTCCACCACACAGAACACTTGTAAAGAAAATTACAAAACGACGAATTGCTCCAGTTAGTGCCCATTTAAGTTATTTCGATATAGTATATCCCAATTCGTTAATATCATACGCGGGAGATAAATTTTCGCGCGGATCGTCTTTTTTCCTTGGTTTTGTATAAAAATATTTAGAGAGATGTTTCGAACAAATCGGAGGGGGTCGGTGAAATTTTGGCCGATTTGACAGGAAATTAGAATTGCCCTTATACCTAGTGGCCAGTTAAGCGCGCATCGGTTTATAGCTCCTAAACCAATAAAGTTAAGAGTTTTGTTCTAATATGAATCTATGGAATTCGGAAGACTCTATTTTAGAAAAATATTTTGAATATATCGAGTGGTCCAAATAAACGACGATACGGAGCTAATTTTTATTAAATAAGACATCCTGTATTTTGTTACATAATTCAGTTCATCTTATTAGTACTCTTTATAAATTTCCAAAAATTTATTTCATTCGTTTTGGTACTTTAGGAGAAATAAATTAACAATAAAAAAAATCAGATGTATTATACTAACATTGTTATTACGTCACTCAAACTGTTTTGTGCGTGTCTTTTTTTAATGTTTATTGTGTGTATACATTAAGTGCATATTTCAATTTTGTAGTTACTTTTAAGAATATGAATATTTAAGGTTGACGTTTTAATTACAGATTTCGCAGAAGTGTGATAGTATGACAAATACATAACATATTGCAGGGCGTTGTTGAATTTTTAAGTATTCAAAGTCTAAATTGGGATACATACAAAAGTACTACGATGAAATAATAACGGTTTCAAATGGTATAATAAATAAAATAAAACAAATAAATTTTTTAAATAAAAATATAATTCAAATTATACTCAAATTTTTCATGTCCAATTTAACAAATCCCTTAATCAAGTTATTTAATTTTTTATAGGATTCAATTTTTTATTTATTTTGTACTAGAGCAGCAAGAGTATTTATAATATTTGCAACGTACATCTTTCAAAAGCACGTAGGTACTAGATAAGAAAAATAGCATTAATTTGTATGTCACTGCGTACGTTGGAAACTCAATAGTTTCTTTATCATATTTTAGGGCATCGCTCGCTGACATATTAAGTAACAAATTACAATCAAAAGAGATAAAATGTTCGTATAGATAATAAACTAGCAAAAACGTAAGACCAGTATAATCAAAGAGAATAATTGGCTTATCAAACTATATCTGCATTCGTCCAGTTTTTCAATGAACAAGTGCATAATAAGTCACAAATTTCTTATACTATTTTTTTCTATTTTACCCCATTCTTAATAGATTTAACAGAAAATTAAAAACTTAACATTCGTGCGAATAGAAGCAAAATAGCGCCACCAAAGTTTTATTTTATCGAATTTGGTAACCTTGATGCAGTTTTTAGCTACTATTTAATCAAATCATAGAAACAGTTCTCAAAGTAGGTACACTTCCCAGGAACAAATATGTAAATAAAAAATAGCCACAGCTATAATAAAGTTTCAACCTTGAGTTTCAACAAGCGATAAATCGACAGAGCATGTGATATACATACTCTGCGTTTGCGCATTCACCAAAATTGACACCTGTCGGCAAATCTATTGTTAGATTGACAGTTGTAATTGTTTTCGTCTTCGTTGTGTAATTTGTATTATTCGCTTCGTTTTTAAATTTTGATAAGTAGTGCTAAGTGTATTTTGAAAACAACTCTGCAAGTAACATATTTGCTTTGGTAAGTACACATGATAAAAATTTGTAAACACATTTTTATTCTAACCTTAAAAGTTGTAATAGGAAGTATATTTATATTAATATGTAAAATAAAACTTAGACGCATATCTTTTTTGCAGTAGCATTTTTATTATTAAATGAATTTCTTAATAAAACTAACTAAACAATTATTGTTACAGATTTAATACTAACAATATGGATTAGGCAACCCATGAAACGTTTGGAAAAAATGCAAGGTGATACATAGTCAAGTACGTGAAGCTATCGTCAATGTGGTAACTTTTTATAAAGAGGGAACCCGACTGTGTTCAAAATAATCAAGAATTGCACATTCTGATAACCAACTACAAAAAGTGAGTCACGCCAGTAATTGGGATCTGAAAAGATTTACGAAACAAAAGTAAAGGAATCTAAAACTGCTGATAACTTCTTTATCGACTTGAAGGAAGAAGCGACATAAGAAAAAGAAATACGAGCTTGTAGAAAGGCAAAAAATCCTGCTATTAGGATGCTTATAAATGATTTTCATAACAAGGAAAAATCATAACCGTCTATAAAAGTGTAAACTAATATTTTATCATTCATGTTAATTAATTGTCTCTAACTATTCAAGACTTTTGTGTTTAAAGTTTAAAGTATTACTTGCCTGACTAACCAGAAAATTTATTGAACACAAACAGTACCATACTTACAAAATTAGTTGTGTATTTTTCTAAAGTTAATGTTTGTTGTTTATAGGCATTATGGATTCTTGGAGTACATAAATCGAACAATTATGTATACAAATTGACTTAGTTGCTGCACGAATATGGGCATTCATACTACATCTATGATATTATCAAAAATTGAGTCCGATTTAAAAATATAGGCTGCGTTAAATATTCTGACGAATAAGGCAATTTGGAATCAGAAACATCAGATGACGATTTGGACGTTACTTCATTAACATAATGTATTACTTGTATAATTCCACTAGTTTACAGATTTAAGTTTTTTTTTTGCTAAAGTTTGAATTTTAGTTGGCGAATTGAATTGACTAAATATGTTGTTTTAATTTCAAATAAGATTTCAATTTTTTCTTATCACATTCAGAAATAGCACAATTTAACAAACAAAATGTATAGATTTTTACGAACGTATGTAATTTTATTCTGCTTAATAAAGAAAATTACAATGTTATTACAAAAAAATGTATGACTGCTTAATATTAATCAAAATTTAAAGATTTAATTAACCAGACATTTATATTTTTGTTGAAAAAACCGTTTAATGTTCTTCGTTTTATGCACAAACTCAGAATTCCTTTCTTGTACATTTGTACTTTTATTTCCTGATGAAACTTTTCTCTTTGTTTTTTGCTCATTTGTTCAAGATTGTCAGGAAAATTAAGATTGGCATGCAGTGAATGAACTTTGGTGCTCATATTACCTAAATTCAAATTGTAAAGCCTTTCTAGCATATTTTTAACGATTTTTTCATAATCTTGTGATTTCTTAAAAACTTTCGTAACATTTTTAAAACTTCAAGCTTCCTTTTCAATAGCAGTAATGGTATTTTTAAGCTGACTTTCAGAAACTAATTTTCTAATTTTTGGACCAATAAAAATATCTAGATAAACTAGGAAATTTACTGCGAAGATACCAAAAGTAAGGTTCTGTTCAGTGCTTTTACGAATTGCCTCATTATATCTAATTTGAGATGCAATTGAGGTAAAAGTATTTTATCTGCCTTTACTAAGCTTTAACGTATATATTTTTTGAACCTAGTGTAAGATTGTTCTTGCAAAATGCTCAGCAGCATACATGGGAAAGCCCAAGTCTTGTGCTAAATCATTAAGTTCGGAATATATTGATAACACAATTTCAAATTAAAGTATGTAAGCATAAAAAAACCATTTCACTAATAAATAACTGAACTAACAACCACTAAATTAAATAACAAAGAAAGGTTGACTAACAGTTGTTCACAAGGTAATTACAATTAAGACATAATTTTGAGCTAAAACTACTAAAATGTCTTACAAATTACGCCAAGACTTAAAAACCGGCAAAAAAGCATGTAATCCAGCAATGCACTCAAATTATGTCATCACCAGTATTGCAGTTTTTACAATACATGGGTAAAATAGAAAAAAACCCTGTTTATAACTTTGAACTGTAGGTATAATGAATCGTACACTTATGAATCTCGAGAACGATATAAATCCTCCAAAAAACTTAATAGTTTGGTGTGTTTCTATACAACAATAGATCCTTCGATGTGGAGGATAGGCACCACTCAGAAATAAAACTCTGTCGTAATTGTGGCTACGTTTCGTTGGCTATTGTGCCAACTTCATCAGGCCAATCATCACAGTTGAATGTTTAATTTCTGCCAAATATACATAAAATTAAAACCATGGACACAGGAGGAAAGTACGAAGAACATGTAACCTTATACGACACAAACATAACCCACACATAAGGTGAATCTTAATGATAGAATTAAACTTACTTAAAAAAACCTACTTAAATAAACTAAAAAAGTTTAATTCTATCATTAAGATTCACCTTATGTGTGGGTTATGTTTGTGTCGTATAAGGTTACATGTTCTTCGTACTTTACTCCTGTGTCCATGGTTTTAATTTTATGTATATTTGGCAGAAATTAAACATTCTACTGTGATGATTGGCCTGATGAAGTTGGCACAATAGCCAACGAAACGTAGCCACAATTACGACAGAGTGGTGCCTATCCTCCACATCGAAGGATCTATCGTTGTATAGAAACACACCAAACTAATAAATACACTCATTCGAACACTCTTTTTCCATAATCACATTGAGCGTAAAATTATATTATTTTGTATTTAGTTAATAGTATAAAAATTTAATTTCATTCATAATTTTGACGAATGTGTTAATAGGATTTAATTTCAAGAAATTTTATGAATATTTTTGTACTTCTAACAACTTAATTTATAATGAAGCATTGTTTGTATATGTAAATATATACATATTAAAAATTGTCGGTATGAGGTAGAAAGTTAACAATCCCTGTAGAAACAAACAAAATGCAATTGTGCTTGAAAGATTCTGTTTTTATACATTTTCCACGATAAGCAAAATATTGATATTATCTACTTATATTTAAATTAAATTGCATGCTTACAAGGTGTAATCACAATCAGTAATTATTTGGGTAATTGTGGTAACAATGGATATTCAATCTTAATAAATCATAAATGAAAATCGTTCTAGCGAACTCTGCTGGTCGACAGAAAAAGTTTTACAAAAATATTATGAGCTTATATACAAAACCAAACTTTTAATGTACTATGAGCCTATATACATTTATACATTACCATGATTATGGTCCTATGTCATATATAAAGTTACCGGCATAAAATTACTCAGTTACCGACATCTGTAGGCTCGTTAGACTGCCTGTATATATATATATATATATATATATATATATATATATGTGTGTGTTACGTGAGAAACAGGTATTTATGAAGTTTTTGTAGAATAATAACCCAATAAAGACGGATTGAAACTGTTACAGTCACAAAATTAAAACAATTGTTTCATTACGTTGTTTCGTCTTAGTTTCATTTTTATTTCATTTACATGTAACTGACAGTGAATAAATTGAAAGAGTTCCGGTTTTTTTGCAATCATTTTTAAATCGTTTCAGTACTTACAATTTCTTTCTAATAATCAGCAATCGTTTAAAATTTGTTGAAACCGAATATTTTTTGAATAACTGGAGTTGGTTAAAGATCGTTTACATAATATTGAACTATTTTCAAAACAGTACAATGGTCTTAAAACTGTTTTGTTAAAACCGAATATTTTTTGAATAACTAGAATTCTTCAAAAATCGATTAAATAAGATTTAATTATTTTCAAAACAGTGAATCGTTTTACAATTGTTTTAATAAAAACGAATATTTTGTAATTAGTCAGCATTATCCTTTTGATTAGTGTCGTCAACGCTTGCGCTGCAAGTTGATATTTTTTTGGCTGTAGTTTGATAAGTGATGCTGTGTGTACAATTACGACATCGAACAATAAACGGTAAATCGAAACACTTTATTATAATCCATAAATGTAGTCAATATTATTATCATTTATGTTTTTTATGCATCATGTTTCAATTTGTATAAAAAAAAGAATGCAAATTAAAATACATGGTTGCGTTAATGTCGATTATTGCTTAAATCTGATGATATTTTAGGATTAATTAAGGTTCTAGTGTCATTAATTATAGTTTAATTCTTCAAGTTTTCTATTACGATTATGTACAGTCAAAGGTACTTACAGTGTTTTTATAATTTTCTTCTGATTGCTAAAGTGATATTTACATTAGGTTTTTTTTTGTTTTTTTTTTGGTTAAAAGTAATAAATTTTGTGTAACTCTAATTTTTATGTTACAGATGCGGTTAAAAGTTGCTACCGAACAGTAACTGAGGCAGTTTTTGAGGCTTCCGTGAAAAGACCATATCATAGAAAGTTGCAATATTTAAAACATAATTGATAAATAATTAGATTACTTGCAAAACCTACACTTACTGAAAATGTGATATATTTCAAAATCATTATTGTACAATAAAATTTGAAACGTGCATTTGAAATATTATCGATTTAATTGTTTCATTTTAAAGCTAAAACTAAATAATCATTATATTATTTAAAGAATTGTTTCAGTTCATTGTCAAAACAAGAAAATCATATATTTATCGATCATTTAGTATCAATTCAAGAACGAAACTTTTAAAAGCTAAACCGAATTCAACATTTATTTTACAACATATTTGAAGCGAAACTATATTGATTCCAGTGATTGGCATTTACACGTATAAAATTATTTTCTACACTTATACGTAGCAAATGGATAAAAAATACGTATATAATGTAGACAATGTAGATAATGAAGTAAATAATGTAGAATAAGTGCCATTTTTAAAATCTCGACCTGCCAACACTTGTTGAAGTTAGAATTTAACATTTGCTGACTAAAATTATCCTAATTCTTATTACTATTTTTTCCTATAATCTAATTCTTGCAATAATTATAAGTTTTGTGTATTACCGTGGACCGAGTAGCAATATTTAAGTCTTTATCAAAATCAAAGTAAAACACCAACAAAGACAATACTGAAGTTTTGAATTTGAATAAAATTTGTTCTATAAATATCAAGGAAATATAAAAAAACTTTTCTTTTCAACAAGAATCTTATTTTATTTTAAATGTAAGAAGCTTCCACGATTTCTATAAAGATATGGATGAAAATAGTGATTGTTGTAAAAATCTGGATTTATATTCATTTTACAATTCAGTTTTATCATATTTTAATTGTAAACATTGTTATTTTATCCTTTTTGTATATATTCATTTGTATAAACTAAAACCATTAAAGCAAAAGCTTAATTAGTGAGCACCAAGCAGCTTCGACACTTTTTTAGTTTTAGAAGAGTTTTAGTAATGACAAATCTGTTGATGACAGTCTAAAAAAAATACAATTTGATACAAATACAAATACGTTCATCAAGGTGCTCGATATGTCATCAAAAAATTTTGTATTTCTAATGAAATGTTTTATTCGTATCTAAATTTTTTTGACTCAGTAGAGCGAGCCTGATGAAGTGTTCATTCTAGAACACAAAACGTCGCAAAAAAACTGAAGCAGTTGCTTTTGTCCAACCTCCTAAAAGCAGGGATCATTAATTTGATCAATTGATAACTATAAACATTACCAGAAAGCGAACCGTTTTATTATCAATTCTGTGTTTACTGGAAAGTTGCAGCATTGATTACAAGTTAAGTATGAACACTTTTTCAAATTTTCACGTGTTATTATTTTGATATAAAACTGAAATTAATAAATAACGTTTAGGTTAAATATTCTATGCAAATATATTTTATTTAAAATACATGTTTTTAATAAAATTGTCAATATTATTTATAGAAATTACACACAAATATTATAATTTACACTTGTTGTTACCTCCTACATATATTTTTAGCTGCTGCTCTATGCCACCAAACATTAATTTTTACTGTAACATTGCATTTGTTGGCATTTTTAATATGTAGATATTTTCTTTGTGTAACTTTAAACATTAATTTCCAATAATGTCTATATACACAAAAACTAAAAATCAAAAAGTAAACATAAATCGGTACTTATAAACAACTAAACACGATTACACGAACAAATTACAACTAAAGCAATACAACTAATAATACAGTAACGGCAATAATTAATTTAACAAAAATTACTTTTTTTACCTGCAAATTAAAGCTGCAAATATCAATAATTGTTGAGTAAGGTATATACAAATAAGTTTCAAAAAGTAGCCGACTAAAAACATACAAAGCACAATAAGCTACTTTTTGTAGGTATGTGATTTATGCTGAAATATTTTGTAATGTAACATAGCACCGAATAATAATTTCGTCTATCAACAAATGCTCATTCAAAATTTCACGATCATTTTATAAACATCGTTATTGATAAACTTTTCCTTTTACATCTTGCTTTCACAATAAAACATAATATTAATTTTTTAAGGTTAATGGTGTATTTATTTATTTAATTATAATCTACAAGCTTTCGAACTCGAGCTTAGTTTTTTGTCAGGCAGTAAAAATTAAATTAGAAATTATAAAACTAAGGTAACCAAAAACATATTGTAAGAAAACTAGATAATCAGCGCAAGCTTATTTATCTGCAGCATTTGTTTAAAGGTTTTAAGAACAACCACTGTAAGTATTCTAGACGTAGCTTAAGTGTAATTGGTAAAAAACAATTAAAACTAGGAAATAACAAGTAATCGTCAGGTGTCAGATAGTTTGTAACCACCGTCTCTGATAAATTGGTAGAAAATTTAATATTTTTATTTGCCTTTCTTTTTTTTTGATTTCCATTTCTTTGTTTTAGAAATTGTTTTAGTTTTCTCAAAGCGTATTTTATGATGAATGTCAAGTGCATGTTCAGCAAAGACAGACTTAGTAGACTAAAGTACACAAAGATGTTTTCTGTGTTCTTTTAATCTTGTATCTATAGTTCTACCATTTTCACAAATATATATACCTTGTCACAGTAGCATAGGATTTGGTGCACTCCACAGGTATTGTAAAGTATTTTATCTTTTACAGGATTCAACAAATTTTTAGTTTTAGTTGTAGTGCTTATAAACATCTTTTATGCTACGTTTTCTTAGTACTCTTCTAATTTTGTTACTTATGCTGGAAACAAAGGGTAGAATAACAAAGACTCGGTTTATAGTTAAATAAAAAAAGTTCTATTGTTTCTTAAACCGTTCTATTTATAGATCGCGGAGTTTTAGTACGTATAATTCAAATAATATAAAAAACAATCCAATTACAACTATTATAACCGAAACATCTAATAATTATATACAAGTATCATCTATGATACTTATTTTATTGTTAATGATAAAACACTAAAGAACAATTTTAAAATAGTAATGCAAACTACGACGCACTATAAAAGGTCACTAACGAAAGTTAAAAGAAACGTAAATTGCGCTCCTAAACTAGAAAATACGATAAATTTAAAATTGTCAATACAGAATCTATTATAATAAACTTACCGCATTTACAAGAAATTTATGTCTACTATTGTAGGTTTTACTATTCTTAAAAAAAATTTGCTTCAGACAGTGTTATAAACTTAAGTCTAATTCCTAGACGCGTTTATTCACAAATAATAATAAAAAATAATCGATTTTTTCAAAATGCTTCCAATTAAAACGTTTTTCTATAGGTTAAAATTAACACATGTATTTTTTATATACCCTGTATACTTATATAATACAATATATAAGTATTTATTTTTTATTCACTAAGAACTAGTTAGCAGCATAGTACAGAAATATTAGTTGACATCAAAAATATAATATTTAAATTTGAAACGTAAAATAACACATACGAGTGCAAACTGTTGCAGACTATACCCAAACAACACATTGGTACAAAAAACGTCTAAATGTCCGTCTAATAAACGTTAATAACGCGTTTAAAAACGTTTTAATGTCTAATAAACGTCTATTAGCCAGACATTTAGACGTTTTTTATACCAATGTGTTGCTTGGGTACCCATCTCAATATTTATAAATCAAAATAAATATAGACAAATAATTAATTTTAATTTTTGTCTTTGGTACTACATTTTTTTTTATTTTTTGGCAATTTTTTATTGATTTATTTTTATGCTATAAATATAATTAGTTTTTAAGATAGCTTAAATTGTATTTTTATTAAATCAAAAAAATATTATAATCTTAACTATAAACAAAAAGGCTTCTTAATAATTAGAAAATATCAGTGTATGCGATTGTTTGAACGCATTTGTTACAATAGTTTTACACAGTATTACAGAATGCAGTTAGGTAATTTATGATTAAAAATTATAAGAAATATTTATATTTTTAAACTATTTACATAAAATAAATTTCATCATAATTTTAAAACAGTTTTTGTATTTAGTAATATGATGCATTTGCGGTCAGTTTCAAACGACTTTGATCTATATTTATCCAGCGAGCAGTTGAAGTTATTTCGTATGAATAAGTAGATTGTGGCGACATCAAAGTTATTAAATATTTTTTTTATGCACACGTTTTACGTGTTTAAACAAAAATATTTATTTACGGTATGGTATCAATACTGGTTAATATGTTAAAATATACTAGAAACTAACTTTTTTGTTTTTATTGTAATTTTTTGTATTTACTAAATTACTTTTAGAGGAAATAAAAGTAATTAATTTTTTTGTTACTATTAAAATATTAAATTTTTAAAAAATTATGTTTTTTTTATAAACACTGTAAATTTTGTTTTAATAAATTTAACCATATTGTCCTTGTATATTTTTATAACTGTTTCTTTGAAACTACTTTTAAAAAAATCTGACCGGTTTGGTGTATTTTACAAGCGGCCTTTCAACAAAAAAATTGTTTTTTGCGCTGTCAGCATTGCAAACATCAATACTCGTTTATTACTGACAGATTTTGTAGTGCCAACATTTACTCACATAAAACGCTTTACCGTGCGGCTTCGCGTCATATTAACGTTCGCTATGCTATGCTTTAATTTTGACACTTGTTGCGTAAATTACTGCTTTGTGCTGTTTTCATCGCAATCAATATTCGTTTGTTAGCGTAGTTACGTAATGACAAGAAACAACTTTAGAACGGCAAAATGATAAATTAAAATCTACGTAAAACTAGTTTTAAAAGTCGATTATTTTTTAAATAGAAGTGTGTATTGGTGGAAAATACATTTAAATGTATTTGAAGCACATTTAAAAATGAAAAAAAAACGCTTAAAAAAGTTTATAAATTCAAATAATAAGGTAGGTGATGGTAAAATGCTCATGAGTAGTAAGAGCTATGAGGATTCTAGAACAACAATGAAAAACCTATGAGAATTCTAAAAAATCGACAAAAAACCTATGAGGATTCTGGAACACCAAAATCTGCAATTTGTGTGTAATGGTTTTCGAGCTGATCCCTTAAACTAACCTCGCGAGTTGACACCGCAAGCTGACCCCGCGAGATGGCTCTGCAAGATGAGTCCGCGTTCCGGTCACGAGGTGTTGGTCAAGCAATATGATGTCCGCTGTTTTGATTCATTAATTCATGTACCTGTCACCTGATTTGTGAGGTGTTGGTAAAGTAATGTGATGTCCGCGGTTTGTTATCTGTAGGGTTTTATTTGCATAATGGGTGTAGTCCACCCGCTCACCTTCCGGAAATTACAGTCTAGATTGATGGTGTTCCGCTGTATAGCACACACGTTTCAGGCGCATCTGGATGCCAAATGTAAACTCAATTAGCATAAATTAGATCGTTATCTGTTTGTCGTGCACTTGTGACTGAGGAAGTTCCGCTACATAGCACACATATTTCACGTGCATGCATGTGAATGCCGAATGTACACCTGTGACTGAGAAAGTTTCTGTAAGATATTACAGTTACAGGTTCATCTAAGTTAATTAAAATCAGTAAATTCTATTTTTACTAATTTTTCAACTTACTAGTTTTGTAAATTTTATCAACTGTGTTTCGAATATCAACCTTGGCAACATTATCAATGCTTGTCACTGGCCTTGGCAATTTTCGTTTCAATTGAAAGGTACTCGGGAGATTTTCATTGTTAACTTCTTTGGATGTTCTGTTCACAGTGGAAATACTAATCTTTAAGGCAGCTGCTACGCGCTGTTATAAAGTTATAAATTAATTTATCTTTTCTTAACTGTAATTAGTTAAACATACCTCTCTAACAGTATTCAAAGATAAAAACGGTTCACCTGCACCACATTCATGCTCGATAAATTCAATTAACAAAACTACCAATTTATAACCACGTCTTCCTAATTTCGTATCAGCATTGAGTAATAATTTAAGAAGAGGCGCAAATAGTGTGTTAAAAATTGTACTGCAGTTTTATCTCTCTTGTTTCTCTTTTTTTTACCCGTCTGTGCCCCCTCTTTTCATAAACTAATAGACTAAGACCTGCTGCCATCTGCAAAATCGTGGTTTTTATTTTGCGAACTTACTTATTTGTTATGACCATTTAGAACTTTTTCTTATATTTGTGTTTACTTTACCGTTTACCTGTTCAAAACAAGTTAATATCATAAACAATAGCTTGTATTGTTACGACACAAGTCAGTGTCAAATAAACTTAAACAATATCATGCTTTATATTTAAGAAAACAAAAAAATATGTATATTCAAATATTTATTTATTTTTGTAAAATATAAATCGAAAACATAGAAATAACTAAAACAATGGAAATTAAATTAAAAGAAAATTGTTATGGAGATTTATTGTTATTATTCGTCAATTTTTAAAACTATTCAAATTACCAGTCCACCAATAATAAATTATAAAACTTATATAAAGTTAAGATTACAAAAAGTTTTTTAACTTACATT
Source organism: Aquatica leii (assembly GCA_035610365.1). Taxonomy (NCBI): domain Eukaryota; kingdom Metazoa; phylum Arthropoda; class Insecta; order Coleoptera; family Lampyridae; genus Aquatica; species Aquatica leii. Next base: position 119,520,753 of record CM069432.1, read on the forward strand.
TTTTCGAACAATCTCAAATCTCAAAATTTGTAACTAAATAATTAAAAAAATGTAAGTTTTACAAAATGTTAAATGTTAATTATTTTAAAAAAGGAAGATAATTTAGAAACAAATCTAAAAAAATTTAAGTTTAAAATCGTAATTGAAATTGGTTTGCTAGTTCAACAAAGAATTTGTATTTGATATTTTAATATAAATGAACTCTAGTAATTCAAGAATTTCCCAGTGAGCAAATTGCAGCTAAAACCGGCTTTTTTATAACTACTTTAGCTTTTAAAGTTACTCTTTAGAACACTTTTAAGTGGTTTGTGAAAAAACTAAAACCTCCATGAAGCGTTTAAGTAGCTAAAAATTCCGCAGTTATGTTGCTGTTAGGTAGGTCCTTTAATGCATTAAAATCGGGCTTATACAGCTCTTTGTGGTACTAGCAAAGCTTTAAAGAAGCTCTAAAGGAACTGTAAACCACCTTTCAGAAACAACTATACAGTTTAAATAGCTTTATTTTTACTACCTTTAAGTAGCTTAAAAATTCAATAAACAATTCATTAGAAAAGAAATCTTGAAATCGTTACCCTTACTTAATTTCTTAAAAAAATTGAGAAAAGTGATAAAGGAGAACCCATTGAAAGACCTAGATTTTGTTTAAAAAATTGATTATCAAATTTATCACTTATTTTTACTGAAATCTTCTTAAACAATTTAGAAAGTAAATATATTTCTGAACACCAAATTTTCTTACAAAAAATATTTTGGAAAAGATATGTTGATGACATTTTTTGTATTTAAAAAAATTGTAAATATTTTTTGTAGACTTTTCTGAAGATGAGCATCATTATTTTAAAGCTCGAAACATATGTAATCGAATTTGTTATTAGTGGACTGGTAATTTAAATAATTTTAAATTAAAATTAATGTTAAATTTCTGAAAGAATAATTGACCAATTCATCCTTTAAAAGGATTTTTGACGGAGAATCCATTTGTATCACTATGTTGCGTAGTTTAGTCAAAACTTAACGGCTTGACGAATTTGAAAACACACTGTGGTCGTTCCAGTATCTTCAAAATATTAAAGGACGTATCTTCAACTATAAAACATATATTAAAAAAATTACGTATTATTGCTTGTCTACTTATACCTTCGTTTAGTGAACTGGAGAAAGAATAAATTTATTCGTCTTCACGATAGTCATCAATAAATAACAATCGACGTTTTCTTCCATATGTTTGAGAAACTACTACATTTGAGTATCTTAGGTTGATGTTCATATCAACAATTACAGCTTCTGTAAAAAATTATACTAAATAAGCCCAAAAAATAAAAAAAAAATTAAGTTGTTAGTATTTTAAAAATAAAGTTTTGAAAATGCAATTAGTATTAGTATTTTCAAAATTTTTGCGATTTTTTTTTAAACAATTGTAAAAATATTTTATGTATTGTTGGATTTGTATTGAAGTGCTTTCAGCATGCTAAAATAAACATAAAAGAATTTTGTTTATAATTTTTTTTATTTTTTAAAAAACTAAGTATTTATTAGACAAGGTGCTAAAGAAATGCGGCCCTAACATTTACAAAAACGATATTTTTATTCGACATGATAACATCAACAAAAAACATTTAAAGCAATGGCCAGAGCGATTATGCAATTACGATGAATCGATCATTATGCAAAATAATGATCGCGATATCGAGCGTCTATACAATAACGATCGCAATCATTGATCGCTTATAAAATAACAATTGCCGTTGTGGAAAAGAAATTAATACTTTTAATTATCGCATAAACAAATAAGACTAATATAACACGATTTTAACTATAATATTTACTTTAATAAATGTATAATAAACTTTAAGTATGCAGGTAGTTCACGGAAAATCGTAAAATTTTGTGTAAGTAAATAACCCCTTTGCTCTTTTCCTCGTAAGAATTTTAAACCACATAGAGATTTTTTAATAAAAAAGTAACATGAATTTAAACATTGAACTATATTTTTTTTTGTTTACAGAAATTTAACAATGCATTTTTTTTAAAGAGAATTAGAAATCTATTCTAGGAAAGAACGTTTGTAAAATTTGTGTCACATTCAGCATTTAGGGAAAAACCTAGCTTTATATAAACATCAAGGTAAATCATAAAAACACAGAAAGTTAAAAACAATAAGCATTAACTACAAATGACAATACGTATTTGAAAAGAATTGCAAATTTATTTTTAATACATAAATCTTATGTTTGAGACAAATATCAACACGAGTTATGACTAATTACTCAACAATCTTTTCAGGGTCAATTTCAAATAGAAACATTTAATTTACGAAAGAACGACACTTATTTTTTAATATGTTGTTTATTAATGCTTTAAACTATTTGTTCGTAAGTTTGCATCAGAATTCAAATAGCACGTCATGTCGAAAAAAAACATCACAGTAGTATCTATTTTCTGTGAATTTTTGTAAATATTTTTTTTAAATCTAAATATAAATAAATTTTAATTTATTTATTGTTTAGAAACAATATTAAAAAATACTTAGATATGTTGATTTTCAATACTCCAAACGTTATTGTATCCCGGAAAACGAAAATCGAATGTTTATGGCTAGATTTATGACTAACTTTACACGAGCGACTTTTTAGCAACAGTCGATTACTAATTAATTCTAAATACCATGATTGCGATCATTGATCGTGGAAAATAATAGCGATCTCAGCTACTGATTTACAGTAATTATTTTAAGTTATTGTACAATTAAGTGCAACAAGAAGAAGAAGAATCCGGACAAGGAGATTCTCCGATGCTAATTTAAACCATTTTTAAACGTTTGGTAGAAAAAAAAATTTAAAAAATATTTACCTGATTGAAGGTGTAGAACAAGAACTGCAATGTGTTTAAAATTTCCTTTTGTTGTTATACATTATCTCCGAAGATGCTTCTCACAAATCTTCTTTTGTTTTAAATCTTCCAAGTCCATTGTGGCAATGTTTATATTTCCACAGTTTTTCTAACATTCTTTAGCACGCACTTTATCACTAATAAAAAACTTAAGAAAACTACTACCTTTGTTTTCGGTATTATTATTTTCACAATTAATATAAACACAACCGTGATTTGTAACTTTTCCCATTTTAAAAATAAATCAAAAACATATTTACACTTAAACTAAACAAAAGTTCAAACAAACATTACTACTACCAGAATTTTAAAAATCGTATCGCAATGTTAACCCAAGAAAAACTTTCAATTGAATACCGAAGTTTACAAGTCGACAGACACGCAAGAACTGAAAAATCTCGATCCAATACAAAGTGGCGACCTCTACATCTCGATCCAATCAGTCGATACGATATCGCCCCTTAAGTTGCATTTCTTCTTACATTTATTATTCAATGGTATCAGGCATATTAATCTAATCTCGCAAAATAAATAATGATCAAAATTGTTCCAAAAAGAACAGTTTTAGTATAAATAACAAATTTCTTGTCAATAATAAATACGCGAACAAGTGACAACACCGTGTTGTAGTAACAACCTCTTTTTAAAGTTTAAGCGTAAATAAACACAATCTTAAACTGTTTAGTGTGATATGATTTTTACGTAATCAGTCACATGGGATTCATCAGTTGTTGGTTTACTATACTTTAATTATAGCAAAAATTTGCAAATATTTCATTGATAAATTTTTTTAATTAAAACTTATTATAAATGGGCTATCCCATTTTACAAAAACATTAATTATTGGTAACATTTTGCATGTAATATGCACATTTTCTTAATTGAATACCTCTGATTTGCATTAACATTTGTTTATCAATTGTATGCAAATCATTTTGTGCAACGCAATACACATGCGTTTGTTGTCATTTTTAAAAGTCAACTTTAGAAAACATCGTAAATTATAGAGGTAGGTTTACTTTTGTACCTACGATTTTGTTTATTTGAATTATGCAATGCCTTTTACGCTTACGATTCTAATAGATTTTTGTTATGTTTACGATAACGATTTGTACGAAACATGTCTATGTACAATTTGAAATTTGCTTTAGTACGTGTCAAATTTGGCAATTATCTTCTTAATAGTATAAAAATATTGTAATGTCTAAAATTGCATTTAAGTTTATTATTATATTAAAATAAAATGTTAATGTACAATAGAATTCTTACAAACCTAATTATAAATTTATAAATAACTTGCCTAATGTCTAAATGTTCTATATTTTGTGTTTTCTTATGCTTTTGCAACTAATAAATTAAAAAAAGTTTTATGATAAATAGAAAAGTTTTGGGGCGCAATTGTGTCTTATACAACAAACTATAAAATACTTAGATAGCGGACATCCTTAAGATGTCTTTTTTATGTCTGTTCAATGTCTGAACGTTTGTGACTTTAAAAAAAGACATGTCAACAATATCTACTGTAATGGATATTAAAAATGTTTAATTCAAGACGGTTAAAGATACTTGTTTTTCGTTATAAACGGCATACTTGTGTCAAAAAGTTTGAATTTGGCGCGCCGTCAAACTAGTAACTTTGATTTTACAGCGTGTATTCAGTTTTAATGCATTTCTCAATTTGACAATTTATTTATAGTTTAGTGGTGTACTTGTTTATATTGTGATTTTTTTGTTAGTATTTCAAGTTTTCATTACCAAAAGGCTTTTTTTATTGCCACATTTTCAACTGTACAGCTTTTACTTGAAATACGTTAAAAATAATTTAGTTAACTAGAATATATCATATCTTTTTAGATTATTGCAAATGGTGTTTACCGAACAACACAACACCTTTATAATTGAGACTTATTTTCGTTTAGGAATTTGCAATAAACAAGGAACGTGGGATAATTCCTAACAAAATTGCTACGTACAGTTTCACGAGCAATTTTCCAATGGCGTATTTCGATATGATTCTTTTACACAACATGTTCGTCGTATAGTCGAAAAATTTCGTAGTACCCCTTGCAGAAATACAATATTATCAAAATATTGTAATTCTATATCTCAATATTAGCAAAATGTTGTGCACTGCATTGTCCCAACATTAAATGTTGACGCGTTTAATATTAGTAAAACATTTTGACACAATATTGTAACTAGGTAAATAATATATATTTTTAGATAAATGTAAATACAATATTCTCCAAATATTGAATAAATACACAGTTAATATTAAAATATGTGCAGGTAAATATTTTTATACTATATATTTCAATATTGGCTAAATATTGTATACTATATTGTCCCAATATAAAATGTTGTCACGTTAAATATCACTAATACAGTAAATAGCTATAAACAACGGTAAACACGTTGAATTAGTTTTCTAATTCAACGTGTTTACCGTCGTTTATAGCTATTTACAGTTAACTGTAGACACATAGTAAAATTATACCATGAGTTGGCTCTGCCATCAAACACTTTTGAATCACTAACACATTGTGATAGTGTGTATATTACCATTACATAAATAATTTAAATTCAAAATATAGTTTAATAAAAAAAAGATAGAATATTGAACACAAACAATAAAAAGATAATATATAAATGATCATAAAATAAATCTAATCTATACAATGTCTTCAAGTGATAAAATTTTTGCCTAAAATGTGGAATTAATATCATTGGGATGTGCTATGTAACGTTTTTTTTTTTACTTACGAGAATCTGCTGCTTGTCAGGTAACAGATTTTCAGCATCTTCTAAATCTTTATTTGTTGTTATGGGAAATTGCAATGGCCAATCGCTGACTAGGTTTGTATAATTAAAGTTACTACACAACTTATTTTTAATTTCATTTTGTGTTGCACTTATATCTTTTACTTCCAATTACATTTTAGACAATAGATGCAATATAAGTTTGTAGTTGTTGTTCAATTCATCAAATTTGGTTAAAAGTACAGAGTCACAACTGAGTTCTTTTTCATTAGATTTTTTTAAAGAAGTTTTATAAGCAGCAGTACTCCTGTTGACATTCAAGAAAGAGCCTTAAAAAAAAGAATAAATTATTAAATCGATATGTACCTACAAATACACACCTTGGTCTTGGTCATCATCACTTTCCACAGCAGAAGAAAACTGTAACTTAGTAAGAAGATGCTCTCCCTTGGCAAATTCCTTGACGGTTTTTTTAAATGTTGCTTCCAATTCCACATCTTTATAGTCAATGAAAGGTTCATTACAATTTTTGATGATTTTCTTAATTTTAGAAGGCTTGATGTTCTTGGGATATAAGTAAACAGTACGACTTGAGTTTGTAGCCCATGAAGATGGGACCAAGTAGCACGAGTTTTCATATTATGAGATCCCACGACATTTGATAAAAATGTATAAAAATTAGAACAGAACTAACTAAAATTTAAAAAAACGTTATACATACTAACCATTTAAAAAATCTTAAATCTTTTCAGAATAATTAATATTGTTACTATGTAATGATTTTAGGAACTGAAATTTCAGTAAGCAAAACTACAATGTTAAAGTGAGATAATGAATTTCTATGTGATTAAAATAACTTTAACAGTATAGTAATTTTACAGCTGAGAGTTTCTTACATAAGTAATATAATTTTTCATTGCGCTTGTAACAAATTATATACCTGACCATGCAGCAAATTTGTATTACAAAATACATTTGAAAATTATAGCATAAAACTGTAATTATAAAATTGATGATTTAAAAGCAAATTAAACTAGATTTTTAAAATAAATTTGAAAAAATCAGTTAAAAAAAAAGTTTTGATACTTTAAAGATGACACTATTTCTAGTTAGTATGACGTACCATTCATATTGCAAAAGTTTTGTTTTCTAAAATTAAAACTTCGCATTTTATAACAATATCAGAGCTGTGTACTTTAAATAAAAATGAAGTTTTCTCAGAGACAATACGAATTTGTAGCTGATTTGCAGAAATATATTTTAAATTATAAAGTTGATTGTATGATTGAAAAACATTGCCAAAAAAGAATATTTCAGAACCTACTTCTTTAATTTCTTTAACAAACATGACTTTATTGCATTTTAGTAAAACATATGAATCTGAGTCTGAATTTGCTTTAATCAAGAAATTGTTAAATTGAATGAAATTAATTCATCCCAAGCTGTTTCTCTTAATATAATTTATTTTATTATCGTCAAAGTATACAGATATTGTTGGTTCCATTTCCGAAAGACGTTTGCATATTTGAGCTAAAGGTTTATTAGGTGTACGAATTAATTTTTTTAGTTTTCCTATAAAGATTCATACATAAAACAGCTAGTATCATCAGCAACAAGTTTATCATTGACAGAGTCTTGAATTAAATGGAAAAAAGAATGCATATTATAAGTAAGTTCTTGTTCACCATAAATTTTTCTAGCACCACAAAAAAACTTTTTTATGCACTGTAAAGCAACTACTCCATATTTATCAAGGAAATATTTGGAACACACAATTCGCATAGCACAATGGAAGTATAAAAAATTGCGATAAGCATTTTTAGGTAGAATATCTTTTAATACTATGGGTCCTATGTACAACAGGAAAAAACGCAATTCTGTTGCTTTCCAACGATCAAATTCACACAATCGTCGGGGTTTGCGCTGAAACTCTACGGGCACATATTTACATATAGAAATTAATAAATTACTAACAAAATTTATTTTTGAATGTGATATACTATTATTCGTTCTAATTTTAATCCAAAGCGAAAGAAGCCTTTTCATTATACCCAAACATGCCATGTGCATATAGTCTAACCTAACTTCATTAATGAGGTCAATATTTAATTTCAATAAGGGAGAAGTACCATTTGATGATCCTTATATTAACGTTCAGATCTATTGTTTTGTCATGATTAATATATAAATGACTAAACTTAAATAAAAACCTTTGAAGCAAACGATTTATTCCAAGATACACAAACTGGCAATTACTATTTCGAAGAGATTTCATGGAACTAATTATGTAGTTGTTTTTAATATTTAAAAGAGTTTTTGCACATTTAGGTAAATTTTCATAGTTATGCCGTTTCAGGATCAGCAATAACTTGTCTAGCTGATTAAGTTGTACATGATTTTGTATGTACCATACACGTAACTCCTAGTTTAAACTTAAATCTTGGTTATGTAAACTAATACTTTCAGTGCAAACAGAGCAAATGTTATTAGCATTAACAAGAGTCATATCAACATTATCATATTGCTTTTGAAGGCTATCGATAGAATCTAAAGTATAACCACTTTCTAAATGAATATCGTAATATTCCATGGCAATATTTTCTTGGCTTGAATTTATTAATATAGAAGTGGTGTTACTAGTTTCAGTGAACTGATTTTGAATATTATTGATATCAATTAAGGCTTCTACATTTCTTTTGGCGGCAACATGCTTTGCAGCTCTACTTCTAAATCTACGCATTCTTACTATATATAATCAATAATAATATCTCACTTACAATTGGTAATGAAAACTCAGAAATGCGGGAAACGCGTTATTAGGCATTCCATATCACGTGACCTCGGCCATTTAAAAATGGTGGTCGTTGGACAAACAAACCTGTTGTTGTCATAAGTTTATTATTGTAACCATTGCTGTGGCCTTAAATACGCAAATATTAAACAATGGAAGGCTAATCCAAGCATTGTATGGATTAACTACAACATCAGAGAGACGTTGGGACACATTATTTGCAAGAAACATCGGCAATTAACGCTAAGAATTTTTTTTTTGCTGAATGACAACTCGAGTTCTTATCTGGAACACGTTCCAGATGTAATTAGCATGGATATTATTTAACGTAGCTACTATTTTGGCTACTATATGAAGGAGCAGACGAAGATTTACAAAACTACATGAATTTTCATAGCAAAAACATAATGCATTGCAGCAACAAAACTAGTGATATAAACAATATTGAAAATCAGAAAACATTTTTAGTTTTTAAATTATGTTTACTCATGGAAGTGAAGGGTATTAAACAAAGTAAATTTGTGCACTTATTTTACAACTGAAATGCGTAAAAAAATTTTTTCATTTATTGTGATTGTATTTTAAGATTATCTTCAGACTTTCTCGTTTGTAATCGTATTTTATTATCCAGTGGTTCTATTTAGATTAGTTACAACTATAAGGAAAATAACATTTTATGTATGTATTACTGCAATAAACTAAGATACAAATATGTAAAACTTTATTCACATTAAACGATTGACAAAAAATATTTGTATTTTACAAAAAAAAAAAGGTAATAGGAAGAAAAAATACTTTGTGCAATTAAAGAATTCAAAGTACAGTAGAAATCATTTAGTAAACAGTTGGTCAAATAAAAATGTTTACAAAAGAAAAATTCCGAGTTTGGTTATAAGTCAATAATTAAGGTAATAAGATAAATCATTTAGTAAGTTGAATTCGGTTATGAAATAATTTTGAAGGTACGAAAGACCTTCAAAGTTCCATTTTTTTCTAGTACAAAAAGTTTTCATTAGATTTGTAATAAAAATTCTTCATTTTGTTGTATTTCACCACAGTTGTGTTACTATTCATATTCAGTCTGAACAAAACACAGCATCTGTTGCAACGAAATTTATCTTGCAGAGGCTTTTTTCATTCTTTTTTAATGTGAATGCTCTACCTTAAAAATAACTAAAATTAACTTGTACATAGTTTCAATGCCTATTACTTACTTTTTCAAAATACTACAGACATCTATGCTTTTGTAAAGTCTTCATCTGCTCCTTCATATAGTACGTATGCATAAACACTAAATACACAATATCCATGCTAATTACTTAAGCAACATCTTCCAAATCAGAACTCAAGTTGTCGACATTTAGCAAAAAAAGTGTTAGTTATCTATATTTCATGCAAATGATGTGTCCCAACGTCTCTTTGTTGTTGTAGTTCATTCATACAATACTTGGATTAGCCTTACATTGTTTAATATTTGCGTATTTAAGGCCACAACAATAATTACAATAATAAACTTATGACAACAACAAGTTTGTTTGTCCAACGACGCCATATTGAACTCGATTTGACAGTTCATTGGAATGCCTAATTATTTTGTGGGTTATGTTAAATTAATCTTAGGATCTTTATTGGTTATGTTAAAAGCGCGGTTTACACGATTACACTAACATAGATAAAGCACTGTAAACGCTAAATGATCATTTCTTTTTCAGATGCTACTTTGAAACAAGATGTTAAACCTTTCCAATATAATATACATATCTATATAAGTACCAACCTTATTAACACAAAATTCTGTATAAAATTATTTCAGATGTTTTTACAACTAATTTATTTTACAAATACCCGGGATTTTTTTATATTTTTATGGTAATGTCCAAACATAACAAACAAAATATTGTATCATAAATATTGCTGAAATATTAAACATCAATTAAAATACTATATTAATTTAATAGTTGCTACACAATATCCGCACAATATTAAAAATATATGTCTTAATTGATCTTTATGTTCACGATGTTTAAATAATATTCCTAAAATATTTTTCTAAATATATTTTCTTCATAGCTTACACAATATTAGAGGAATATTATAAACAGTTGTACAATATTAAAATATTTCTACAATGTAGGAACAAGATTAATACGATATTCATTTCTACTAGTACGGGTAGTGTTTCAAAAAGAAAATCTACCGGCCGGCCTACTGTTTTAACGAAAGAAGTTGTTGAAGATATTTGTCAGAGAATGGAAGTGAATCCAAAGAAATCTCTGCGACAATTGTCACTTCAAACAAATTTATCGCTTGCTACATGTCAGAAAGCTTGTAAGAAAGTCTTGCAATTACACCCATACAACGTGACTGTGACACAAGAGTTACTGCCTCCTGTTTTTCTACGTTGAATAGAGTATTGCCAATGGTTTAACGAAGTCATAAACAATGATGAGTTTTTAGATGTAACTTTCTTTAGTGATGAAGCATGGTTTCATCTTAGTGGATATGTGAATTTTCAGAATAGTAGAATATGATCAGCAGAAAACCTTCATATTTTTGTAAAAACATTACTTTATTCAGAGAAGATTGTAGTATGATTGGCGATGTCACGACGTAGGATCATTAGTCCAATTTTTTTAATGAAAATATTAACGCAAACACTGATAGAGAATTAATTTTAGATCTGTTTATTAATGAACTACATGATTATGAGTTACAGCATTGTTACTTGCAACAAGACGGGGCCACCGCTCACCATGCTAGAATGACATTAAATTATTTACGATAGCTCTTCGGTGATCAATTGATAAGTGAAAATAGATACTCTCCACGATCACCCGATTTAACCCCTTTGGACTTTTTGTTTGGTTTTTTAAAAAATAAAGTACATTCGCAGCGTCTACATACTTTAGAAGAGATGCGAAATGAAATTACTGAAGCTGTTAATAGTATTACACTGGAAATGTTACATAATGTTTTTAACAATATTAAAAAAAGAGTGAACAAGTGTTTAAATTTAGATAAACAGCATTTTAAACAGATGTTGTAAAATTGTATATTTTTTGACATTTTTTAATTACACTGTAATTTACCTTCTATTGAACCTCATGTTTATAAATATTTGAAATTGTGTTCTGTCTTATAATTTAAGTGACAAAATAAATTTATATCTTAATCGCTTTGTCATACATTTAAATATTACTAAAATATTTTACGCGCCGTCTATGGAGTGTTAATATTTAGTACTAATTTTATAAAATTATCTGATGATCGCCAAATTTAAACGCCCGTCAATCATTTTCGAACACCGTGTATAAATTTATCATATCACTTAGCATAATCTTTAAGTTAAAATATCTAAGCCAGTGCAAAGTTTTTTAAGTTTTTTTAAACCAGGTAGACTGTGTAACTCTCCAGACTTGATTAAAAAATGCTTCGGGTTGAAGATTTAATAAGAATGAAATCCAATAATGTATAATATAACAATGTTTTATAACTATTTGTTTTTTTCTGCATATGTATTTTAGCCAAAATTATTGTTTTTCTGAAAGTGTTCTGAGAAAAACATCTTAAACATGACTAAGCAATAACGCCTTAAAGAGATACAGTGTATTAACATTAGACATCTTACAGATATCTAAAACACGTTTTATCCTGATTTAATCTCTATGGAATATTTTTAAGATGTCTATGTGTTGTTTGAGTAACCTGCAGGTGCTACTTATAAATCAACAAAGTTTATTGTAAACTAGAAAATTACTAAAGTTTCTGTTATTCTCACTAAAAGCACTATTGAAAAAAGATTCAATTACTTGAGAATGTAATGTCAGCTGCTACATTATTCAAAATCTGAACAATAGATAGTAATATGCAATTATTGGTTTATCTTGATTAACATTGCCTGTGACTATTTTACATTAACTGTCAATACATTAAACCACAATTTCAAAACCAACAAAATCGTGAATGTCGGTAACACCATTGATCATATACCTTCATAGATAGTCGGTCCTTGGTTAAAAGTATGCGCTCATAAAAAGGATTCAGGAAATTTTATTTCTGGATACCTAGATGCAGCGCTGCGGTAGTTGAAATTTTTGGTGGATATTGGTAACAAAACTGTATTTCAATAGCGCCTTCTTAGCTATTGTTTTACAGTTTTCTAGTGTATCTATTAGATAGGATCTCTTGTGCGCATTTAGCTGGCTCACGTCATACTGACAAGTGATTTTTGACTATGATAGCGCAATGAATTAAATAAATACCTCTTATTTTAATTTGAATAATAAATTGAAATAATAAGTTCTTACAAAAATGATTACTGTGTATTTAAGTTATACTTTGTTATCGGTTATAAGAAAAAAATAGCAATCATAACTGCCGCGTACATAAAAAATAATTGTTTATTTATCGAATTTCCGTGTAAATTGGGCGTTTTTTTACTAGTAGACATTGCTAGTAGACATTTTAAACCCGAGGAGCAAAAACTTGCAAAGACGGTATACAAAAGTGAAATATTAGAATTTATGACAGTTAAGAAAAATAAAATTAAGTAAACATAAACATATTAATTTTAAGTAAGTAATTTGTTTTAGCTGATGCAACATTATCAAATGTTTTAGAATAAACCATAATGCAATTGGATACTTTAAATGAAGGTTCATTCCTATTCCAACAGTTCTGACATTGTAAACAGTTTTGCACTTCTGTTGACGTTATTTTAATCAGAAAGTGTCTTAATTAAAACAGTTCGAACAGAGCAGTGGTTTTTTTTCTACGCGAGCTAGTTCGGTCATAAAATTATGGTTTGAAATTGAAACTGAATTGTTATAGCCGCATTTCGTATATAAAATAATTTAATTGTTTAGATAATAAAAGGTAATGCAGTGTTCCAATCCATAAGTAAACAAGTAAGTAAGTAATGTTTTTTTATCTTAGATATAGTTTCATATACAAGGTTTATACTTTGAACAGTTTTATGCTAATTCGAATTCACGAGCTTGTCATTACGCAAATAAAGGAGAAACAGCACCTCTAAGAAGAAATAACTGTAGCTGACTTAGGGCCGATTTTACAAACATGGTATAAACCTCAGTTAAGTAATACTTAGTATAATTTTAAAATACTGGCATATTATTGGTTAGCATAAAACCAACAACCAATAATATTGCAGTATTTTAAAATTAAACTGAGTATAACTTATCCGACATTTATACCAGCTTTATAAAATTGGCCCTTAATCGACTTCGGTTGAACAGCTTGCTAACTATTTTAAAATTATTAATCTTAGCAACATTCACTAGAAAAAATTGAAGCATTGAAATTGAGTATCCAATTCCCCTATGCGACCGGCTACCAATAAACGTATATAATCAATGGCAACACTTCATTCAATATTGTATTAAACGACCTAGGATTAAACATAAAAAGGATGATAAAGGTTGAGTGCGTATGGAAAAATTACATATAGCTTGTACGCAGACACAGTTTTGTTCTCTTAGACGAAACCGAGATATACTCAAAAATTCGGATAATTTCAACGATAATTCAAGTTCTAATTCTGAATTAGTGTAATAAAAAATTTAAACATTGATGTTTTTCATATCTGTTTGCATAATTAATAATTTTTTTCAATTTTTATTTTTTGCATAATTTTAATTTATAGTACTTTTTTAAAACGGGTGTGCAAAATTATTTGAGCTGAAAAGCTAAATTTAATTAATAAAAAATTAAGTGTTTTGAGAAATTTTTCATGTATCTTGTCGAATACCCTATATAACCTCAATTTTCTTTGACATTAAAAATGTCAAATATAGGTAATTATGTAAATGCTAATTTGACTTTAGTTTTAAATCTTGATTGACACGAATGTTTTGTCGGCCATAATTGCAAAGATCCATCATCCCAACTATACATTTCAAATTAATATTGTAAAATGACCGCTTCAAAACCTACATAATCACAGTCTATCTACATCTACATAATTTGAAGAAACGGTTTATTTATATTAAAGCTTTTAATGGAAATTACCTTACTATTAGATTTTGAATATATACGAATTTAAACCGTCATTTTAATTGAAGGCAGCTGTATATTTTATGTATTGGTTTTTCAGGATCTTATGGACCGTGACCTTGAGTGAAAAGCTAAAACTAACGAGCGGTAAATTTAAAATTTTTGATTTTAAGTGCCAAACTAAAAACATACTAATATTACAGAAACATACATTATAGAAATGTGTATTACCGATCGCTAGTAGCTAAAGATAGGTTAAAGTTCTAAATAATAAATATTGAGTTGAACGTTAAATAAGTATACTATTGTTGATCTTTATATCATTATTAGAATCTATACTAAACACGTAAGTAGTAATTAACCAAAAAATATACCCTGCTAATCAATTTGCTTATTTAGGTATGTAATAGTTCCTGCTTTTAGCTACAGTTTTCCAATTTTGAAAGAATTTTCATACAAAAGTAACGATTAGAAGAAAATTAAGAAATGAAAATACTAGTTATCAATATGTTCTAGATTACTTACAAAATGCTAAAATAAGTTGTTTCTCCTTTTTTTATTACAAAGTATATTATACGACATTAGAAATAGTTTCTCAATGATTTTAATTAAATCGATAACGTAATAAAATATAATACAGTACATGGTATTAACAAAACCGTTTTATTTGTTAATTATAAAAGTTAATACATGTTCACATACCCTTTACCATTTGGCTGTACCGATTTCTTGAAATTTGTTTTCTGCCAACTTCAAAACATCACTTAGCATATGTGTATGTTGTATTGTGAGCAGCTACATGATTTTTTATTAGTGCCCATATTGTTTCAATTGGAATGAGTTCTGGACGGTAAGAGGATAATCTTAGAACAACATGTCTATGTTCCGATAGTAATTTATCAACTACATAATTTTTAAGCTGTGGTTTGTTTATTTGAATCTTCGCATACAACTCAACTTTGTTATGTATGATTCAAACAAAATACCTCTTTCTGCTACCCATTTTTGCATTAAATCTTTCTTCTATGCAAATGTAGGATTTGGATGTACGGAAACATTATGGTATGCAGCATTGTCTAACACTAACACTAAATTTGGTTTGTTAGGAAGAAATTTTTCTTTTAACCATTTTGTAAACTTAGAATTATTCATATGAATGTAGTAATCACCTGTTTTAAGTCCAGACTTAAGCATTAATAGACAGTTTGGAACAAATCGTTTTCGGTCTGCAGCATAGAGAATTATTAAACGTTGGTCTTTTACAACTGGTGACTTGTCACTGTATGTGAGCTGTGCAAGTATGTTTCATTACAATACACAATGTTTCTTCCTTCTTCTTTATACTGTTTTAACTTTCTCAAAAACTCGATTCGTTTTGTTCTAATGGATACTTTTTCGATTTATTGTTTGCGATTATTTTGAGTTTTTTTTCCATTGAAAGCCAATTTTTCGTACGAGCTTTCTAAAGAAAAATAATTTTCCTTGAAAGTAAACATTCACTTCTTTTGGTAATTTTTGAAATACTGCCTGCATTGTTGGTTTCTTATGATAAATGTCAGTATAAGTATAAATGATTCTTCGAATTTGTCTACGGATGATTTTGGGTTTTCTTTGTTAACAGTTTTTTCTAAGGGAAGATAATTTACTATGTTTAGGTTTTTCAGAAGCTTCCTTCAGAATTCGCTTCACAGTATTCAACCGAACTCCAGTAGCTGTCGCCACCCTTTCTCCGAGGCTGTTCAAAGGAATCGAAAGTTGTCCTTGTTCTTTTTCAGTTAAGATAATACTATAAACGTTGTATATAATTTAACGTCCTTGACTATAAATAACTCTTTTATTCAAAGCCATCGTTTGAAATACTCCTACAAACAGAAAAATCATTAACCTAAAAACATTTTAAAAATTGTACTTACAGTGAACTTTTAAATTAGAGGTGGAATAGTCTTGACAAAGACTTTAAATAAGCAATAAAGCACTAATAGTAAGGATAAATATGAAAAAATACGTAAAGATCGCAAATTAAAGCTGAAGTAAAATGACGTTTGACGAATTGACAACTATAAAATAATTAGATATTTGCATTTCCGACAAAATACGATAACAGCGCCACGGACCACGACAAAATGTAATACCTATATATTTTTAGATTTGGTACTTAAATGAATAAAATAATATGCTGTTTAACATATAAAATTAAGAAACTTACCAATGGCGGCTGGTGGCCAATGCTTTCAACAATAAATATCTACAAATCTTTGTTGTCGCTGTAATCCGTTGATGATTGTTTGAATTTTAAAAATGCAATAAAATAAAATTTTTCTATTGGTTAATTGATACAGTCAAAAGTTATCAAATTAATTTCTCGCTTAGAAACCACTATTTTATTAAATTAACAGATACCTGGTAACGCCGCATCTCAAGATGCAGATAGAGAATCTGAAACTTTATAATTAAATTGGCCATTGGTACCCAACCTTAGTTGCGCTTTAGGCTAACTGGATTAGAGAGCAGTTAGAGTACGTTAGAAGTTTTCTTTTCAAAAAGAAACGTTTAAGTGTTCGTGTGCAGTTATCATCCAAGCAAAAAAAAGTTCGTTAACTAATACTTCAATACCCAAAAAAGCTCCTAAAATGAAGAAAGCTGTCCTTATCACAGGACGTTTTTTAACGGTGCCGCAAACAAAACTGTCAAATATTTTAAAAGAATTAAAAAAGTGTCTAAAACGTTCGTAACAATACAAACGTACTGTAGAAAATAAATGTAAGTGCATTTATATCAAACAGTGATTATATACATTGACGTTAACAGTGCTATATAAATTAATTTTCTAACTAAGTTATTGTTCTAATTCTTAATCAGTTAAAATTTCTTATTTTGTTGTGTTCTTTTAGTTTTAGTAAAATTGGTTATATAAATAATTATGTATAAATTTTAATAAATTAATGTTAAGTTCGTAACAGCAGTTTTTGTGAGTGAACTATATAAGACAGTTTTTGTTTATTTTTTGTATGCTAACCTTATTGCAATTAAATAGTTTTCTAGAAGTTTGTTTATTCAAACACAATAATTAGACAAACGACTCAGTTTTTCTAGTACCTTTTTATTTACTGAACTATTTGAACTTGCATTTAAAGTTCAACCGGTATAAATTTTAGGTCTGACTATTTATTTGTATTTTTTATTATAACAGTTGCGTTAATAGCACAATTTTGTAACCACTTAAACAATCAAATTTTAAGGGAGTGTTTATAGAAAAACTAAAGAAAAAAAATTGTATTCAAACAGTGTAATCTTGTTAAAATTAAACACAAAACACAATATGCATAATGCTGTCGTGAGATATATCGACGTACACATTTCTCGTAACTTCAAACAATTAAATTATTTTTTTTTTTGAAAACCAAAAATTAATAATAGCAATTTGATAATACAAAATGTTATAAATAGAAACTTTTCCTTTAATAGAGCTTTTTAAAGCATAAATTAATCGATTACATTATTTATAATACAACGTATTTTAAATTCTGTTGAAGTTATTTATTTACCAATTACATTAACTAATAGTGTTTGCTTTAAATGTGCATATCGATTGACTGCTTGCGTTAAAACAAAGAGCCTGAAAATTTCAAGTCACAAATGTGATTCTAACTATATTGTTTCACCTACACTATGACCTTAATGCTTGATTGAACAAAACAAATCTTTGTTTGTTTTTTATTTTTTAAGCATTATTTACAATATTTTATCTAAAAAGATAGTTATAGAGGTTACGCAAAATTTTACATTTAAAACTTATTAGAGAGCTACAATCTACTAAAACGCGTATTTCAATTCAACCTCAGAAAATACGTGTTATATTAACAATAACAGTTTGTGTGAAGCCTGTACTTTCTGAAACTACACTACCAAAACCATTATTCTTAACATTAAATTTTTAGACGTAATTTTAAATCGTCTGGAATATCTTAGCATTTAAACTCAAACTCGAATATCTACTATTCTCTATTTTGACATGAGAATTAGCGATTCTTACACTAAAATGCGTGTAAGAATAAGCAAATTTTTACACGAATTTTAGTAATGTTAGTTTTTTCAAAGTTGGTATCTCTGCATCGTAAGTTGACGTTACATTAAAAAGAAATCAAAATTGTTGGAACTTAACAATTGAATTTTGATACCAAGATAAAATAAAAATGTCCTATTAATTCAAAGTTATTTACTTATAAAGGTATAAAGAGATAATTTTGTATGAGGTTTTAGGTTAATTCATAAATTTTAATATGTCAGAGTGTAAGTGTTGCCAATTCAGTAAATTATAAAAATTTTCCAATGTTCTTTTAAAATTAAAATTATACGAAAAATATTAAATATTGTATCAAAATAGAGAAAATAGTATAAAGCACACGTCACGCGTTCATTCTGTAACTTGTGTTTTAATATACTATTCTGTAACCCAAATTTAATTTAAAAACATATGTTAATACAGTAATTCTTTAAACATGGTATTAAATAAAACCATTTTTTAAGATACAGCTAGAAGAAATTTCAGTGTATTAAATATTCAATTCTTATAAGGGATTAATAAGTTACTTTTTAGTTTTAGTTTAGTCAGTTTGTGTTTCTATAATTACAAACATTCGTACATTTTTCAAACACCTATACACATTTTTTTTGACAAAGTTTTTATCAAGAATCATGATGAAAAGGAAAAATATTAAAGGTATTTATAAATATTTATACCTACATTATTTACGCTAAATAATTTTAAATTACCTATGTGAATGTTTATTTTTTAAAAATAGAAGTGTTAATCAAATTAAAATAATTGTTTAAAAGTAAAAACCTCTATTGTACTATTATATTTTGTATAATTTATTGACCTCAAAATATGTAACATGTACCAACCACAAACTATAATAATAATTATAAAAATATCTATTAGTAATTGCTTAAACTTTGGTTATTAAAAAAAATATAATAAACAAATAATAACCGCATTCTATTTTATTTTACTTTTTGTTTAGGTTTAGTGTTCTATAGCCTTTACAGAGGTTTTGACGCTTATTGTAAAATCAATTTACATTTTTAACGCGTGTGTGAAATAAATAACCTAAACATTATTAAAGTGTTTCTTATTATAACTATTTTATAATAATGAAAGTTTATATATGCAAAAAAAGTTTCTTAAAAGAAGAAAAAATTACAAAGTTGTTAAATTTAAATAATATGTTAATGATTTTTTTAGGGTAAATGGTGTATTTATTTAATACAATTTACATGCAAACTTTCGACCTTAAGCTAAGATCTTTGTTTTATGGTGAAACTTTTATGTCCAAAATTAAATAATACAATGTTCTCGCAGTTATTTTTCTATTTTAACCATGGACAATATATTTTTGCACTGGTTTTTTTTTTTTATTAAAGTTTATACCGTGCACATTCTAATAACAGATTTTTTTAAATTAAAATCGTTTCTTAGATACATATGCGTAGCTTCAGTTTAACAGTTTATGTTTTAGCTTGACGTAAGTAATCGCTTAAAGCGTGCCAAACATGACATCTTGTTGAAGTCATTTTGATGCAATACAATTTAAACACTTCTACGTCTTGTGGTTACATTTCTATCAACGTCTAATTAACGTTCTGCTACTACTATAGCTTGAGCAATTAAGTTTGGCAGATGAAATGCGAAGAAGCTAAGTAGAAATAATCGTTGTGTGTAAATACAGGTATAGTTTGTTTTGGAAAAAGTACAATCAGATAAAGGAACTTTTAAAACGTCGGCATCAGAAAGATTATTTCAGAACTGGTAACCGTCCTTTGATTTTGTGCAATAAGCTATTGAAGTTGTTTGACGTATTTTGAATCATCTTTTTTATTTCAAGATTTTAAGTAATTTTGTTTTCCATTAATCTATGCTTTTACGTTGCTTAAATATTCGTGTGCTGTTCTTGCTAATTTTGTATTTTCTTTATATTCATAAATTTAGATTTCACTATGATTTATAGTTCCAACAATTCCTTTTGAGTTTCTAAGAAGATATCAGAAATTTGATATTATATTCGTTTGGGATAACACCATTAAGAAGTTTGTTTATTTATTTTTATCTTTGTTTACGGTTGCAAGTACAATGAGAATACTTGGTAAAAACTTACGTAAAATTGCGTGTCGTTTTAATTTGTCATCTTTGTTGGTTACACTTTCTTTATATGTGATTGTTTTTTTTTATAATATTTGTCGATAGTACTAATATCTTTTATAAAAGAAATTCATTTTCTAATTTTAAATCACTTGAATACAAGCTCTCTCTTGAAAAACAATAAGATGTAGTCAGTGGTTTCTCCAAATACAAGGTAGCAGTTCCGGGTTTTAAATGTGTTTGTAAAATAGTTAAGTGGGAAGTTCAATGCTTCAATTTAGTTTTTGTTAACGGATGTTATCTTTCATCAAACACAATTATTTATCGGTACAGTTATGAATGGAAAAAGTTAAATCTTTCTACACGTCTTTTATCTTCGCTCTGTAGTTTTAAATTTAGTGGCGGCTGGTGACTTTTCAACTGGAGGGGCGCAGTTATTACAGGTTATTTATGTTAGATATTTTATTAAAACATAAACACAATTATTTAATAGTACATATAAGCGACAACGTAAAATAAAGTGTATAAAAAACTATTTTTTTTAAATAAATTCTGCTCTTCTATTTTTCATAGATACAAACTTGTCCAATACCTTTTTATCAAAATAATCAATATCGTGAACTACATTTTTATTTATGGATATCATCGCCAAAGCATTTAGTATATCATTATCCATAGTATTAGGCAAAAAGGTTTTTATTTTTTTGGGTGTTGAAAAACAACGCTCTGATTCTGCAGTAGTCATTGCTTTTGTTTAAATTATTGTTAATATTTTTATAGTTTTCAGGAAAGTATCAATCAAATTATGTTTTAATAAGAAATAAGTTTTAATCAAATTTTGTCTAAAACTGGATATGCAAAACACACTGTTTTCAAAAAATCTATTAAAAACTTTTTCAAAAAATCTTTCATAAAATTTGTATTAAACAATTCTGCTGCTTGAAGATGACCACGATATGAAAATCTATATTTCACCTGTGATATAATTACATCACACACTTCTGCTGCATGCACATTTTTGGATACATCGTTTTTTTTCTCCTCCTTTTTATTGAATGAAAATTACTTTCAACGTTATTCTTGATGATATCAGTTTTATTTCGAACATTTCTTACACATCTTTCAAAATTTTCTAATTCTAAGTGAAGTACAATACTATCCGTATTTCGTGATTGCATTTGATTATACAGTATATCAACATGTGGTAAAATTTTGTGAAAAAAAGTAAGCCAAATCATGAATTCTGGATTTTCCAAAGCTCGTCAAAGACCATAAGCTTCGTTAGAAGTTGTGGTTCTTAGACATTTATCTTCAATTTCTTCAAAAACTTCTATAAGCTTTTCTATTCTAATATTATAGTTCCGTCTCGTTATAGCTACTTTTGTTAGTCTACAATTGACTATTTCTTCTAAAACATCGCACCTATTCGATGAATTTGAAAAGAACACGGGGATTTCTGACAAATTGCCAAAAAACAGTCTTGCTTTAAAAAACTGTGAAACTGCATTTTGTATTAAAAGATTGAGCTGATGCGCATAACAATGTATACAATGCGCGCATGAATATTTTCCATTAATGATAGCTTGAACACACCCATCAGAACCACTCGTTACATTTGCACCATCATATGTTTGAGCAATTAGTTTTTGTGGTGTTTTAATGATTAAAAGATCAATTTCTTCTTCTATAGATTTTACTATTCCCTCTGCTAATTTATCTTTAACCCTTTTAAAGCACCAAAAATTTTCACAAACAGCCCCATTAGAAACGTATCTAAATATCAAAACCATTTGGTACCAGTTGGTAACATCTGTTGTTTCATTACATTGAATAGCTTAAAACTAAGATTTTTTTATTTTTTCTCAAATTTCTTTTTTACACAAAGCAAACATGCAATCTAAAATATCATTTTGGATACTTTTATAGGTTCCCTTAAAAACCGCCGCATTTTGAAGATGTTCTCGTAGTATATTATCAAATTCTGCAGAAAAATCAATTAATTCCACGATTTCCTGATTCTTCATTTTCACGATGACTTTTAAGTGCCAACTCAAAAGCACCGCAAAATTTTACACAACAAATAATACGTTTTAAAATATACCGGTTTTTCCTTACTTTTTCATTATGTTCAATGATATGCTCTCGATGTATTAAACTAAGTTGTAAAATAATGTTGACTTCACCCAATAAAGCTAATTGTGTACATGCGTTAATATAACTATGGGAGGATTTTTTTTTGTGAGAATATGGTGCAAATCTTTTATACCGTTCCTAGCTGAATTTGGATCTGATCTTGTTGATGAAGGGTTATAAAATAATAGACACGGAAAATAGTATAAGAAATTTGAAACGTCACATCCACAAATCCATTTATTTCAATTATAAAAGTTTCTAGAAAAACGTCGTGTAAATGACCTGCTTTGAGCTTTCCGTTCACTAACTTGTGTTAAATTTAAATCAGGTAGTGGTATACCCAATTGCTTTATTTTGATTTTATCTTCTAAAAAAAGTTCTTTAAAATTTGTTTTTATTAAAACACTAACATTATTCGTATTTATATCTACATATAAAATAAGCAAAACCTAAGATAATGTTTCTTTACTACGATTTCCTTCATTATAACATCACAATACGTCACGTTGCTATAGCAACCCAGTCCGCATTACTGATTGAGGCCTTAGAAATAACGAAACAGTACCGTTGTGCGACGTGCATTCGTTTAAAGTATGATACAATGTTGCTATTGCAAATGAATGAAATATATTGAGTTAATCGTATATTTTTATTATGTCAACACATTCCATTTTTTTGGTAACAATATAAAAAACGAGATCAATATGTCATTTGAAAGAGAGGGCGCGCGACTATGCGGATTTATTGAGAAACCGCTATTGTTCAAATTATCCCAGCAACTCTGAAATCGTGACTACTAGGCTTGTGGACTGCGGTCAACCAGAACACACTCTGGGTAAACAGGTATTTAAAGCAATATTTATACTAAAATAGTTTTTGGGTAAATGGTGTAATATATTTATCAAAAAACTCACAAACTTTCGAACGTGGTCTACGTTTTTCTTCAGGTGACAATAGGGTTTATAATGGTGGTTTTTTAGACCTTTAAGCAAATGCTGTAGCTGAAAGAACTTACAACATTTATCAAGTTTTCAGAATTTGTTTTCACAATTACCTTGGTATTATAATTGTCATTTTATTAATTGTCATCTGAAGAAGAACGTAGACCACGTTCGAAAGCTTGTGAGTTTTTTAATAAATATATTACACAATTTACCCAAAAACTATTTCATTATGTTTCATGGAAAAAAATTTGTATTTGTATTATACTCTTTAATTTGCCATTAATTGCAAAAAGGTTTTGAATGAAATTTTTTAATTTTATTAACACAAAACCGATACGTTCAACGTTTTTTAAGGTGTTTTTGCAACCTTTATGACTGTTTACACAACAAAAACTAATGGCAAAAAACGACTGTGACAATAACTGATTTTCTTATTGGATGTTTTAGAAAAAAATATTTTACTTCTAAAATTCGTAGTCAAGAATATTCAATTATGTTCTATTTAACTAATATAATAATTTTTTACTACTTTATTCTAATTAATAGGAAATCTTAAAAATTTGTAATTTTTAAAAATATATTAATTTTAATGAAAACTTGCAGTAACTCATTCTTTAAATAGAATAAATCACTTGTGTGCCAAATTTAGAAAAGTAATTTCTTATTAAAAATAATTGTATTTGAACATTGTTGTTTGTTTAATACTCATAGTGATCTCTCATTCTAAATTATTCTAAATTATATGCTTTAAATAAAATACTATAATTGTGATGACACTTTCAAAATCTACGTTTAATTTTATTTCTTTTTGCTTTTGTTCTCTTCCCTCTTTAGATATTGTGGAACCCCTTTTCCTTTGTTATTCTTATAATTCACATTATATCTGGCCTCTTTTATCTTTGTCCATCTTTTCTGCTTTCTATAATACAATTTTTTGATTTAAAATTTTGTTTAATTGATAAGAAATAAATTAGAAAAATAGAAAAATATTTATGATAATAAAAGCATTACACTTGTTTAAATTAATATTTTTTTTAAAAACCATTATAGTTCTTATACTCAAATAATTTTCTTTTAATATGAAATTAAATTAATTTACAGTTTTGTGTTCCAGGGCTGTTTCAAGAAAGTATATTATGTACACAATAACAATCGGTACTTGTTCTAAGAATTTTGTTATATTATTTTTTCTTATTAATTTATAATCTCAAACATAAACATCGATCGGTTATATTTTGTTTCAAACCAGTATAGGTACATTAAAATGAAAACACTACGATAACAATTTTAGTTCCGGATAACTGAATAATAATGATAATAAAAATTCACGTCATCGTCTTATCAACTGTGTCTGCGAGGCCCCATAAGGCGCAAGGCCCAGGACGGTTGCCCCAGTTGCCTAAATTTGCATTTTATTTAAATATTTAATATATAGCGGGGCCCCGCAAAAAAAATCCAATCAGGCTCCGCACTTATTGGATCCGGGCTTGTGAGTAATACGGTATCATTTTGTTTTATGATATTAGTTGTGTCTGTCATAATAACGGAGAGGAAGGCTAATGCCCTTTCAAAATATAGATTTTAATATCTCCTGAATTATTCAACTGATTTGCATACTTTTAATCTTGGTTGAAAAAACATTTTATAATCTTTCTACAAATATTTTTTGTTGTAACGTTTAGTTTAAAATAAATAAACTAGAGAGTGTTATCTTCAACAATACTCATTTTTTTGATTTTTGAGAATTAGTTAAAGAGAACGGTACTATTTTTGTAACAGATACTTAACCGTCATAGAATTAGCTAAATTATAGTAAAAATTTCATTACGATATCTTCATCCGTTCTCAATTTATAAGAAGAAATATTGAAAATGTGAGTATCTTGATCCGATTAAGTTACTTTGGTGAGTAAAACAAACACTAGAATGTTAACTACTAAATTGTCCACAGTTCTGATCGATTCTGTAGTTTAGATTTTCTTTTTAATCTATTTTTTTTAAAAATACGCTATTTACTAACGCAATAGCGTATGCATTGTTATGCATTTATTTTCAATGTTTTGAAAATGCTGCAATTGCGGCGCAGCAATATGCAATTCAATTTCGACAAATAAGAGGTTTTTCTCGAGAAGAGTTTCCAAGATTGGCTATGCGATTACGGGAGATTGGCATTGTGCAGCCAAGCCAAGCACCTGCAACGATTTGTAAAATACGCATTGAGAAAAATATTATTAACGTTTTGACCTACATACGTCACGATCCTTGCTTAAACATAAAAAAATCAATAAAAAAAATTTCTGTAGTTAACATAACACGTATAATATAATGTAAATTTACGTAATATGCATTATGTGTCCGAGCAATGCCCACATTGGGTGCAGCAAGTAGAACATCAAAACCGTTGGAGTTTGAACGTTTGGTGTAGTATTGTAGAACAAAAGATAATAGTATTAACAGAAGTTTTTGGAACTTTTAAACGATTTTCTTCCACTAGTTTTAGAAGACGTCTCTTTAAAAACAAGAAAAAGCACGTGGCTCTAGCTTGATGCTTGTCCGGCGTAAAATTTAGCTAATTTTATGATGGCTAAAGGTTAGTTACTAAAATAATACCGTTCTATTTAATTTTTTTCTACAAATCACAAAAATGAGTTACCCTGCAGATAACGCCCTGTTTATTTTTTTTTAACTAAACAGTTCAACAGAATAACTTTGTCAAAAGACAATAAAATGTTATTATGACAGATACAAAAAAATATCATAAAGCAAGATAATGTGATATCACTCAAATTATGTTTTCAAAAGTATGGTTCATCGCCCAATGTCCCGAGATACCGCTTTATGTTTCTTCATAGCATTACAAACTTTAAAATAATTTCCAGCTATGTCCCTTGCCTACTTCATTCATAAGGATATTTTTCCAAAGTTCTAAGCCAGTATACAAAATTTATAAAAATGTTTAATAATATACCAACTAAAAGATGTACATACAGAAAATATTTACACAAATAAAAAAAATTAGGTTTTTCATTTTTATCAAGTTTATCAATTTTGACAGTAAATTTTAAACACACTACAGATAATTTACATAATTATGTTAAATTATTAGAAAGAACAAGTCTTCTAATATAATAAAACCTAAATTTTATTTCGTAATCTTCATAAAGTTTGTAGAACTGAAATGTTCAATATTATTTTTAATTAAGTTTTATTACAAAAAATAATTTTTTCCACAACCACAACAAATAACAATGAATATACCCTTAAAAAAAATTCTATAAAACTAACCGTAAAGTCTAAAAACACAATAAAAGTTATTATAACATCTTGTTTAAACCAACGAAGTTGATGTCGGCTTCGAGTATAACCAAAAATGACCTATATGAGAACATTGTAAAATAAAAAATCACTTCGACATTTTTTTTTTAAATATGGTTATTCCTCTGTAAATGTTGATTAAACATTTTAATTTGATACATTTTCCTGTATTGTAATACAGTAGCGATTAATAGTTGAAAAAAAATTATTTAATTTTATATTTAATTTAAACTTTGCTTCTGTCAACATCTTTTCTCTTGTTCGTGTTTTTTCTACGAAGTTATCCCAACTTTCTTGGAATTTTTGCTTTTTTTTGTTTCAAAAAATTTTAACTTCTCTTTATTATAGCAGTTTTTTTATTTTCCATTCCTCTCTCAGTAAGTGCAGACTATGCTTTTTATTCTCTTTTTATACTTTTAATAGTTTGAATATTTTAGAAAGCGCTTGTTAATATGAAGCTTTTAAAGATTAGTTTTATATTTGATTTTACTGTCACATTTACTGAACGTTTTAAATAATGTTTGCGCCAATTGATTTAATTGTTCTATAACAAAGTAATTTACTATCATTTTGTATCAAAATAAAATAAAATTAATTAAGTAATTATCTTACTTGTTATTTCATAAATTTAATTAAATTATTATTTTGACAACGATAAGCATTTCAGAGTTTGTATTTTAATAACGAAATGTCTCTATAATGAATGTATTTTAAAACTATTTGTACGTTATATTATAAATTATACATAAATTCTAAATTCTACTTATAACTTTCCCACTTAATTATTGATTTGCTTACATATCTAAACAAGTATTGTCTAGTCTACGACGCAATTTCGCAAACAACTTAAACATTAATTTACAGTAAAATAAATTCAATTGGTATTGTAGAGTATTGTAGTAAGTTAAAATTTGATTTTTATTTTAATAATATACATATATTGATTGATAAACAAAAGATACATACACTTTTGTTTAATCATTAGAATTAAATTGTTTTCACTATGAATTAATAATTGTTTCATATATATCAATGTTGTTAATAGACAAGATGCAATTATATTTTTATTTGCTTACTTTATTAATAAATTTATTGACATAAGTTGTTATAAGTGATGTCAAATTTTTATTCGACTTTATTTAATATATGCAAATAATGTATTTTATGAATAAACAATTAAAATTTGGGTAATTCTGTACTGCTTATTTGTAAAATATTAGTAGTAATAAATGTTTCTGTATATTTTTTTCCTGTTTTTTTATTGGACCAAGCATACTCTAAGCTTATTTAAATTTTTATAGTATTGATAAAATTTAACTATTTTTAGTCAACGATTAGAACTGTTTTGTGAATAACAGCAATAAATTATTACTAATATTATGTAGACATAGATTTGAGTGTAAACATTTTAAATAACTTAAATCAATTAGAAATCATTGCAGTCACATGTCTGCAAATTAATGTGTTATGAAAACTACCTCACATGATAAATATTAGAAGAAACCTAATTTTATTAGCAAAAAGCAATTTAATAATTAATTTAGGTTAATTTTGCTTTGAAATTAAACATAAATTAGTTTAAGAATGTACATATTATTCGTTGAAATATTAATTCGTTTACCTCACTCACTCATAAAATAATTTTTAATTATTATCTTTAGATGCATATTTCTATTTAGTTTTTAGCATCTATTAGTCGTACGTTGTTTTGTAATTGTTTAATGCAGTTTGTATAAATGTATATAAAAAAATATTTGTTTATTTAGTTTTTTAAACAAATAACATATTTGTTACTACGCACTATCTTTAATATTTGTTTTTGATTAGAGCCAAGTTGCCTAAGCAGCAAAAAAATAAAAATAGTTGTTTTATCTAAAAGCAAACGACACAAAAACATTCTATTGTTAGTAGACATAACAACGTAAATGCAATAATTAAGGGTTGATTAATAATGCATGCAGTTAAAAAATTATGTATAAACGAATATTGTTGAATGTCGAAGCTATAGAAAAGTCTATGATTTATTTTTTTTAAACTTTGTTAAGACAGGATAAAACTAAAGCAATAGACCCCACATTTGTAATTTTGTGGAAGATAATTGAGTGTTTATCTAAATGAGATAAAATATAATTTTTTTATCTAGATAACAATTTAGATACAAGCTGAAGAAAGTACCTAGATAATAAATCAGATAATCTATTAGTTATATAGATAATACGGTAGATGATTCTATCTAATACAAGCAGAGAGCAATTTTAATGACATTTCCTTATGATCCTACATTTCTACATTTAATATTAAAATTAAGAATGTATTATAAGAAATTATTTACTATTAAGTTCTTGTTTGTTGTCACTTATTTCGATTATATTACGTTTTATTCCATGTCAATTTTATTTTCTTTTGTTTTAAATTTATACGAGCACGTTAAATTTCTTTAAATTGTAACGTCCATTTAAGTCCATTACAATTAAAATTCAATTTTACAATCGTTTATTTTCTGCAACTAATATTGCACGTAAATTTATTCAGTTTGGCAACGTCGCGTTGTTTTAACCGACTTGAAGGTGGCTTGAACTTCATTTCCGTTTGAACAATCTTGGCGTGTGTGTCGTAGTGATGCGGGGAAGTCAAATTTTCTTGATTATGGCGTAAAAACCCATGTAATTTAATTTTTATTCATTCCATCTAATTATTGGTGAGTTTACCTTTATTTTGATATAATTTTTCTATTGAATTCAACATTTTTAGTGACTTCGCAATATTGCGCAATCGTTAGACAAAGGACTTTGTTTGGAAGGCCGTTGTGTTAAACGCAGCGTGAGTACATAATGTCATTCAAAAAAAACAATTCTAATTATTTATATTTAGGGTCTTTTCTTTTATTTTTATTGGATCTTTCTTTTTATTCTGGATCTTTCATTTTTGGATTTGTCGTTTAATTAATGGATTTTTCGTTAATGAAGTTTATTATACATGGATAATTCATGCTTGCTGGTGTGTTTTGAAATCTACATTCCTTTTGAAGAATTTTATCACGTTAACAAGATGTGCTAAAAATAGAAGATATCCGATAACGTTATATTAAACATGGTGAGTCAATTGGAATTAAGTTACATTTTACATTCAAGCAGTTAAATTGTGTTGTTTAAAACCTTTCGGGAAACATACTCGATAACAAATTTACCGTTTACTATTTTTGCATTTAATATTAATTACTTATTAGGTGTAGGATTTTACGCTTTTTATTCATCACTTAATGTGGTTGGCGCCCTAATATTTTATTTTAAATACTGTTTTATTCTAAATATGTTTAATTCAATTATTGTTCATTGTTCTTTAATGTAAATAGTTAGTTAAGTATAGTTAATAAATTAACGGAGTTCACGTCTTTGTAGTTATTATCATTCAAACCCATCACCTTGAGGTCTGTGCTTACGATTGCTTGCCGTGGTTATATTATTTTTACTTTTTATTATACGTTCTTTATTTCCATTCAATCAGTGTTGTATTTTTTATTACAAAATCAGAATATAAAAATCATAATATTAATGTGTTTTATTAACATAACTACATTTTCGTAATGCCTATTTATATGTGAACTAAATTTACTGATACTGTTGTATTCATATTTTATTTATAATTTATGAGTACACAATGTCTTCCTAGTTATAATATTTTATGAATATTATTTTTTTACTATTGTCCTGAATTTACTTTATAGTTAATTTCTATAACATCCAATTCTTATGTAGAATCATATTTCTATCATATTTTTTTCTATTATGTTTATGAAAAAAATATCTTGGCAACAGCGCAAGAAAACAGCTGATAGCTGTTTGAAGGTTACAACGTCTCGAATAATGATTTTTAGAACTAATGAACACATTTATACATACAATTTGATACCCTTTCCTCAATCAAAACTTAAAAACATGTTTCTTTTAGCTGTTCGTTGCGCTGTTGCCAAGTCATTTATTATTATCAAATACATAATGAAAAAAAATATAATAAAAATTCATGATAATAAAAATTAAACATAATAAAAAAGAACATAATGTAAAAGAAACAATAACAAAAATCAACAAAATTGAAATCATTATGCATAATAATTGAATGTATAGAAAATAATAATCACAAAGTAAATCAAACTTCAAGAAAATAGAAGTTTCATAAAATATCCATAAATATAGTAGATATTTTAATGAAATACTTTAATATTATGTTTTCTTATTAATATGTATTAAAGAAAAATCATGTCTTGTTTATATTACAAAAAAAATATAAATGCGTGGTTCAGTATAATAACAAAATGTACAAAATAATTTGAAACCTAAACGAAATAGTTCAAATATAAATAAAGCACCATAAAATCTATTTCAAATGATTTTTATGATCTTATGTAGAAATTCTTCTAGTCAATACTTTTTAATTCGACTTAATTTTATTGCAACTAATTTTTATGTAGAGCCATTCTTATTTTGAACTGAAAAATTTAAATACTTAAAAATTTAAAAAAAAATGAAAAATAAAGAAATAAGTAACTTAATTTTAGCATGTTACATATAAACGCTCTGATTTCATTGACAGATAGTTTTTAGTTGCTTATTTCTAAAACACGTAAATATTACTCATATTATTCTAGTTTAAAACTATAATAATTATTTACCGTTGAAGGTATTTTTATGAAGCTTATATTTAGTTTTAATTATCTTTAATTTTGTTACAACTCAGTTTTAAGGTGATAATCTATTTAAGTGGCCTTTTTTTATGAATATGTTTAATTTTCATTGTACGTAATTTTTATTAAGATAATTTTCATTATTTATTTACATAATTTTAAATAATTTGGCAACACTGTTAATTAAAACCACAGCTAATCAATACACGAAAACATGTCATCGTTGTCAAATTATTTTTTATTATCAAATACATAATTGTATTAGAGATAAATAAAATAAACATAATAAAAATGAAACATAATAAAATTGAACATAATTGAAATGACATATCATAAACATTGGTTATAATAGAAACAAACAAAAAGCTAATTAAATGTAATCAAGATTGTGTAATAGTATGTTATATATCAAGGTTGAGAAGTGCATCATTATAACCTAAGCGATAGACTACATCGCGAGACGCGAAGCGTCGAGGGATATAAATCGCGCAGATTATAATAAACTTCTCAACCGTGTTATATATACAATTTTTTTCACTACTAGAATTATTAAAACCTTTTTACCTGTTACTAAATCAAATTTAAAATTTAAGATATTAATTTTAAATTAAAAATCAAGTCAGTAATTCTGACAGTTGTCATTAGTTTAATAGAATTAATTTTGACGTAATTCTTAATTGTGATTTAAAACACAAAAATAAACAGATAACATAAGTTTTTATTTCTAAAGTTGTTTAAATTGTTTAAGAACATTATTATTTTAAGCACTGATTATATCTAAAATATATTTAATTCTATAATATTCACATTTAATTAAGCGCAAACTTTAAATAACTTACTTTTTAAAATCAAATTAATTTATTAATTGAACGATTTAAAAACTTAAATTAGCATTAAATAAAATCTCTTGGTCTTGGTACGCAGTTTCGTAAACTTTTTTTCTTTGAAACTGTTGTAGGATTATCAGAAAATGTAAATATGTTCATTATTAACTACTAGTTAATAATGAAATATTATTTACTTGCGCTTAAAAAAGTACAACTTCACGACCTACTATTATACATAATAATGCAGGCGTATACAACTAGTAGTGGAAAAAATAATATTAGCCTTCTCAAAAACACGATAGCCAAAAAATAATATTTCAAAAACTTACATTTAAGTTATTATATAGTAACAGAAATACAAGTTCACATGTAAATAAACATCATTAAAATGTAGTTATTTTAATAAAACACATTAACGTAATGATTTTTTTATAATGTGATTTAAAGAATATGAACCCGCTAGAATAGCTTTTAAACAAAAGAAAACGAAATTGGCATAGAATAAAAATTGATACCATAGATATGTAATAACAAATAGGAACTTAATAGCAAACAATTTCTCAAGATACATTTTTAATTTTAATATCAAATATAGAAATGGTGCACCATAGTTACCATTTAATTATTAGTGTAACAAATTTTAAAACTAATTTGTTTAAAACTAACTGTTTACACGTAATTTAAAGCTAATTTTTAATTAAACTAAGTAATAAAATGTAACGATAATTTAAAAAAATAACAAGTAATTTATATGTGACTATTTTTAAACATTGTCGCGTTTTAGTTTATTTTAAACTGGTATTTATTTTAACTGGCCACGTGCGTTAAACACTATTTATTTAAAGCGATTCTTTATAGTTCTGACTACATTAATTTCTTTCGAACACTTTTTTATATATTTCTACTTTATCAGGATCCAGCACATTCCATCTTTCTCAATCATCGGTTCAAAGCTTCCAAATAGTTACGCTATATTATCGTATACGTAAATCTATATAATTTCATAACAGAATAAAAACCAATAAATTGTTTATTAAATTTACGAATTAAAAACTGAAAGTCAAATTTAAAGAAAAAACTTAAAATTAAAGAAAAACTTGACGAAAACTTAATTAATGATCTACTATTGTAAAATATAAGACAAATTTTATCATTTACAAATTGTAATACATAGTTATTTTGAAACTTTTATTGCTAAGCAAAAATTAGCAGTATTGATATTTAAATTGAAATCGGGAGATTACCGCACAAATTTCGTACAATGGTTGGACACAAACTAATCCTAAACATACCACTGAATCTAATGCTTTCGTAGTAGTAAATTAATTAGATTGGAAAAAGCATTATGATAACGTCTACTAAAGTTTATTTCTTAATAGCAATATTTGTTATGTACAAATAATCATTACCTATTTATAAATTTACCTTATTTTCCTTAAAAAAAGCATGTCGATTTCCAGTTACACAGACACACACACGCACGCACGCACCCACACACACACGCACGCACGCACGCACGCACGCACGCACGCACGCACGCACGCACGCACGCACGCACGCACGCACGCACGCACGCACGCACGCACGCACGCACGCACGCACGCACGCACGCACGCACGCACGCACGCACGCACGCATCGCACGCACGCACGCACGCACGCACGCACGCACGCACGCACGCACGCATCGCACGCACGCACGCACGTGATCGCACGCACGCACGCATCGCACGCACGCACGCACGCACGCACGCACGCATCGCACGCACGCACGCACGCGACGCACGCACGCACGCATCGCACGCACGCACGCACGCACGCATCGCACGCACGCACGCACGCACGCACGCACGCACGGACGCACGCACGCACGCACGCACGCAAGCACGCTCGCTCGCACGCAAGCACGCAAGCACGCACACACGCACACACACACACACACACACACACACACACACACACACACACACACACACACACACACACACACACACACACACACACACACACACACACCGTTTAAATATTAGTTGATGGTTAAGCTTGACGCTAACCAACTTTGTCGTTAAATTAACGATTAAATTTACTCATTTTATTGCTCATTACGAGGAAAGATCTATATCTCTATCATATACAATTTTTAGCCATTGTCATTTTGTTTGCTTAAAGTTTATTTTACTCGCGTTCCTAATTCTACGTAATGCGACTTAAACAAAGACGTTAAACCTTATTGGTTGCTTAATAACTTTGTAACCTTTTAAACATGTTATAGTATTTATTTGTGGCTATATTATAATATTAAATGCATATTAAAAATTCGAATAAGAAGAAAATTCTGTAAACAAGTCGTTTAGGTAATATAGTTTTTAAATCAGAATGAAGTCTGTTTTATACATACATTAAAGTTTACTTACTATACCAAAGATACTGGGTGTCCGAAAAGTCTGGACTGGGCCAAATATCTCGAGAACAACAGGTTGGATTAACACGATCGAAACGGAACTTTGTCTTTGTCAC
This sequence comes from Aquatica leii, assembly GCA_035610365.1. Classification (NCBI taxonomy): domain Eukaryota; kingdom Metazoa; phylum Arthropoda; class Insecta; order Coleoptera; family Lampyridae; genus Aquatica; species Aquatica leii. The sequence goes on from CM069432.1 coordinate 119,555,759, forward strand.
AATTATCTACCGAATCCTGTTGTAAAAAACCACCCCCACCCCTCCTAAGGGGGTGAACGTAAGGGTAGTTTAAAAATTTTTAATGGGAACCCCCAATTTTTTTTTCATTTTTGGATTCTTTCATAAATTTTGCGTATGGCCCCAAAATTCCACCCCTAACCATCGCCACCCCTCGACAGGGGATGAAAAAATGAACAAAATGATTTAAATGAAAATGAAACTGAACAGTTTAAATGCCCAATTAAATCCGCAATGTACATAAACATGTCAAAAGAAACATGTAACCCTCACCCCCCGCACCGCAAACAGGATGTAAAATTGAACAAAATGATTTAAATAAAAATGAAACTGGACAGTTTAAATGCTCAATTAAATCCTCAATAAAATAACCATGACAAAGAAACATGTAACCTGATTACAATTACTCAGCCCCCGTTGCTCCTAAACAGAGGTTAAAAAATGAAAAAATTTTTATTTTAATCATTTTCTTCATTTTTTCATCCCCTGTTTAGGGGTGGCGGGGGTTGGGGTGAAATTGTGGGCAGGATTACATGTTTCTTTTGTCATGTTTATGTACATTGGTGGATTTAATTGGGCATTTAAACTGTTCAGTTTCATTTTCATTTAAATCATTTTGTTCATTTTTTTCATCCTGTCGAGGGGTGGCGATGGTTAGTGGAATTTTGGGGCCATACGCAAAATTTATGAAAGAATCCAAAAATGAAAAAAATTGGGGTTCCTATTAAAAATTTTTAAACTACCCATTCACCCCTTAGGAGGGGTGAAATGGTTTTTTAACAGGATCTCAGATAATTGTGACAAAGACAAAGTTCCGTTTCGATCGTGTTAATCCAACCTGTTGTTCTCGAGATATTTGGCCCAGTCCAGACTTTTCGGACACCCAGTATAATTCTTTCGGTGATAGCATCATAAAAGTTACTCAGTTGGATAAATTAATTTTGTATAACGCAGTAATGAGGAAATTGTGTAATAACTTTAAATACTTCAAGTTGATAACTTACAATTCTATAAAATGCTTGCAATGGCAGTTAACTTCTGTACGTGCTAAATGTACTAATATGAGTTGCGGCTCTGCTTTAATAAATAAATAGTAGTTCCATCATTTGATAAATTTTAATAATTTTATATGTTAAATTATTGTTAACGTCATAAAAGTTACTTGTAGATTTTTAATATTAAGAGTAACATTTACCAAATGTATCGTCGCAAATTGAAAGTTATGCAACTAACATCACTAGCAAGATTCCGGAGGTAAGGGGATATGAATATATTCAACAGCAGTTTCGCTAACGACTTCAGGTTTCGGTTTTTTTTCCAATACTTGTCATGGTGTCATATATAGGGCATGTTACTAATGACATATATTTTTATTTGAAGACAATTCAGTCTGAAAAGCACTCGGATAAGGAAATAAACAGATAACGCCAAGAATATGTATTTTTTATATATATGTGCCATGAAGCACCACAGTTAGAAGAGCTCTCTTCTAGCAATAACTTCGGCTCTTTCTGCTTCTGCAGCATCCGTCATTTCCTGAACTGCATTTTCTTTTATTGCTTTATGTATATGTTTTTGTATGTCATAATAAGTTCTTGGCGACATACTCGGCATATTCATAATTGCAAATCGCTCTTCCATTTGAGCAAAACTTTGTTCAGCGCATAAATTGCCAAAAAACTACAATGTACATATTCAAGACATAGACGTCAACTTAGTAACAAGTACCAAGAACTACGGTAACTTTCTATAATTTATAATATCTACTATCATTCTTGAACAAAACTAAAAATAAAATTCAAATTTCTAACTATAGCTTTTCTTAGCGTTTCTTGCAAATTTTTTTTGTGATTATCAGAATAAAGTTTTTCTGTGATATGATGTGATATGCAATACATACTTGCCATCACCTAATTTATCTAAATATCCTTTTTCTAGGTTTTCAATATTAACGCTTTCAAAAACCGTGGACCCAACATCATTATTATTATTAATTATTATTTTCTAAATATAATCTTACGTTGTCTTATTTTTACAAGTGATACAGATCGCGCGCCTGCTGTGCTGTTTTGAAGTTGATTCAATCTACATTTTCCCATATTTTCGTGATGTACGAAAACTTGCACTAAATACACTATCACTCAGTTTAATACTGCGTTAGCAAATACTTTGCCAAAAATTTCTATCTTTAGTAGACCCAACAAGTAAGGAAGTACGACTGGAATACTTACTCAGCAGTTTATCTTTGGTTGTCGCATAAAAACACGATCTGCTTGTGTGTTACTAACTACAGAGTATGTAGAACTTAACAAAATGATTTACTCTGGATAATATTAACAAGTAACGAGCGGCATAGCTTCAAGCGGGAGATGCGTAAAGTGTAACTAAATTGATAATAGTCTTATATGATACTAATTTATTTTTCAAAAATAGACGTTTTTATGATATCTTAAGAACATCGAAAACTTGTATTGCCGATCAAAAAAAAGTAGTTGTTGATTTTTTTCTCTGTTAGGTTTAGCTTGTTATTTAGATGTAGTGGTATCTGGTACTAATAGTTGCAATTAGCGAAACTGAAGCAAAGAATTAAAAAATATTATATTTATAATTAAAAAACTCACTTAGATCACAAGTTAATCCATCAATTAATTTTAACACATTATTTTATTCCTAATAATCAAGCAATTTTGATTTTTCCAGAAAGCTAGAAAACTACATACGTATGTACCTACTTGTAACACTACATTTTTAAAATTTATAAATTTATATAGTTAAACATGGTTAACTTATTTCAACAAAAACACATGAAAAAAATAATTAACATTAATCTAAATAAGTAAGATAAATTTTTATGAAAGAAGTTCAAAACATATTTTATTCAAACGTTCATTAAACCATAATCGGGTTCTTTTTTTTAAGCTTCCAATTTTAGCAAGAAAAGCAGTTTTATTTATTTTAGATATTCTAAAAACATTGATCGATACACAACTAATTATATAATTTTAATTCTGTATTTTAGAATTTCTAAATAGAATTTGTTTACATGTTAACATGTTTGAAAGTTAACCACAGAAAAATTTAACAATAAATTAAAAATCTTTTTTTTTACTTCTAATAATAAAAAAATTAAAATCTTTTTTATAAGATATACTGAAAGATGCAATATCAATACTGACCAGGATCTTATTAGTAGCGTGATGAAAATTCGAAACTATTAGCTTCTGTAAACATTACACAGGTTTAATTACGTCTGCAATCTGCATTAGCTTTGCCATTGCATTCACTTCATTAACCGATGGTTTCCGAAAGAATTGTGTCTTAGTTATGCCCGTCTATGGGGAATCTCATGGCGTTTGTAAAATACTAACATAAATAGTGTTTGTAGACGTTTAGAGTTTTAAAAATTTTGGACCTAATTGTTACGTTATGGCAGTATAATGTTGTTTGTTTTCATATTGTTCACAAAATGTGAATGTGAATGAATGGGATTGATAAAAGTTATGCATTATTTTGTATGTTCTTCAACAGCACGTAGCTTTAAAAAAAAATAAAAATAAAAAAAAACTAAGCTCACATTTTAGCAACATGTTTTTTGCATGTCTGGAAAGAATTTTAACTCAAAATGTTTTAAAATAACTTTAAAAAATGTAAAACGGTAAAGGTCTAAAATGCTACATTTTTAGATAAGTAAATGCCCGTTTTAATGACATTTATAAAACTGTATAAAACTCTATTTACAATTACATTATATGTTAAAGTAACAACGATGCTATTATTAAAAAATTGTAATTAAACAAAGCAAAAATAATAATTAAATAGTGCGCCTAAAAATGTAAATAAGAACTACGTGTAAACTAGAACCACAGTAATAACAGCTTTACGTTTAGGTGTTGTACTATAGTGCTTTAATATGCATTTTAAAAGATAATTAAACATTCACAATAAAATATAAAAAAAATTAAATTTTCTTGCTGGGAAAGAATGGTGCTACTCATTGACATGGGTTTCGATAAAATCTTATCTTCGAATTACGTTTAACAAAGTTCTTGCAAAGTTAAATGCTTATTTATCCTCTTAATTATGTATTACATAGATAAGAGTTTTGTTAATGCTATATAACTAAGACCGCTGATATTGTAAGAGGGAGTGTAAAGATTTTATGAGAAATACAATATGCACGATCAAATAATTGATGACGAAGCGTCATGTCTTGTCGACGTTAAGTCGCGACAATGTAATACAATAACAATGTGAACACGTCTGTAATCATTCAGTATTAAGAAAACTCTACAATTAATAAAACATTTTTGTGTGGAGTTCCAAACATCACATTTGTGTAGCCATATGAACATCCAAAATTGTGACATCTAGACGTTCTATGGATGTACACTAGAAGTACATAGTACTTAATATAGATATCACACCGAAATTTTCACACCAAAATTTTTAATAGATGTTTAATAGATCTATTTTCTTTTACAAACAAATGAACCAGTAATTTAGTTGATAAACAGTATAAGCACAAAATCCTTTAGTTTCCAACTAAAACACCTACATTCTAATTAGTTTTCCGATAACAAATACTTTTGTTTATTCTTTGCATTGGTATTAAAATCATAGTTTGATGTCACTGTATTATATCATACTTATATAAACTAACCGATAATCCGACATTTCCTAAAATTTTAACGGTTTTATACATACTATAAATAGTTGCTATACTTACATATTAACGTAATCAAATTGTTGCATAGGTACAAATATGCGAAGATCACATTTGATCTAACCATAATTAACAAAAATTTACGATTTAAGTTTGGTACCACAGTATGTATATTAAGTTATCATCAGATCTCCTTTTAAATATATAACGTTATAAGAATAAGACAAATACAAGACTTACGTGTAGCTTCCTTTCACAAACAAATTAAATAGTGATCTAGTTGATAAGTCTGTTATTTAAAATGTTTCCATTTTTTCAGAATCTAGAAAGAGCTATTACTATTTTTAATTTTCCAATTTACAGTTACTTTTAGTGAAAGTTTTGTAATTGTAATGCAAGTCATCTACCTGAGGTAATAAATAAGTAACAGAAGTGTTGCTTTTTTGCACGAGATCGTCTAAACTTGCTGTTTTAGTCAAATAAATTAACGCAAACCAATTATGACGTTTATATTGACTTTGAGCATGGAGTGATCTTATTCATAGATAAGCGCTCAATTTTCGTGTTAGCTCAGTTACGGCGTAAAAATAATGGCGGTTTTAAACGTTAATTTTACGTTATTGTTATAAAGTTAGAGCAATGAAACAATACGTTAAATTAAAGTCATTGGTTTTTTTGGTCGCATGAGTTATATTAAACATATTAAGGAAAGATCCTCCAAATTTTAACTACAATCTCTACGTCAAAACTGACAAAGACAGCTACTGTATACCGTTGCAATGAAATAAAAGGTAATGACTAAACAAAGTATTCAAACTTAAGTACCTAAAATAAAGTAAAAAATATTGTATTTAAAAAGAGTAAATTCTTTGTAGTTAGTAGAGAATAAGGTTTAAAATTAAATATCAGCAATATTTTGAACAGAAACTACTCATACTTACTGTTGAATTTCGTTAATCATTTTTTAAAACCATATATTATAATTGATTGCGCAATTTATGCGGTTACTATGTCTAGTTTTTAAGATAGATTTTAGTTGTGATTAAATACAAAACAAATTCTTCAAACAGATATCAAATACAAAACGATTGCTACATTTTTATATAACATTCAATTTGTATTATAAATAAATACTTTATAAAAAAAGTTTTTTTAAAAAATCACGTTTTTCCCGTGGACTAAAAAACAGAAAATAACTCATTTCATTGTATTTTCTTAAATTATATAAGTTCTTATAAATGCGGCCACGTTTTAAGTTGAAGAAAAGTTATTTTCTACTTTTTAGTACACGGGAAAAACGTGATTAATAAATTTTTTTTTTATAAAGAACTTATTTTCTACTTTTTAGTTTTATGATAATTTATTTTAATAAAGTTTTAAACACGCAGTTTAAAAACTTGCCTGATTTAAAAAGCTTACACAACTATCGTAGATCAGAGATCTTTAAGTTATGGCAAGAGTTATATATTTTTTGATGCTTGAATATTGTATTGTCATCGATAATGCAATTAAGACTACTTATAGTATTGTTTGTATCACTCGAAAGCTGCAAAATTAAATCTAAATTTAAAAAGAATAACATTGAAATCATGACAAGCTTATAATGTTGGTACTACATTTACTACTAACAAAATCTGTCAACTTTGATAATCAATTTTACAATTTAAGAACGTATACTACCAACTTTAAGATATATAATACTCTAGTATTTGAATTTATAAAACTAAAATTTTTTTTTCAATTTAAAAAACAGAGAGCTGTTTAAAATTTTCCGGATATTTTTGGAATTACGATGTGTTTAAAATAGTATAGTTTACACCGCCAAAATAACTAATTTATAGACGCCATTTCAGATATTGATTATTATGTGTTGTTCACTATTGAATACTTTGATTTATAATATGTATTTATCTACAATTAAGTACCAAAAAGTTTTTTTTAAGAGGTATTTGAAATTTCATCATCGTTTGTATGTAGCAATCATTCAAAATTTTATAGTACAATAAACTGTTACAATTTTCAATCTAACTTTACTTATTTTTATATTATAAAATGACTTTTTATTTTAGTTGTGGTTATGAAATAAAATTAAAGAAAGTGAACCAATGTTTCCCGTAAGATCGGGTAAGTTAGTTTAAAAAACATCTCAAACTGCAGCTAACATCTGTTTTTTAAAATAAACCTTTAAGTGTATTAAATCATATTAATACTATTTTATAGAAGTTGGTCAATTGACTATATGTCGAAGCGACTTTGATAATTATGTAAAATATTGTAACGATTTTTAAAACTTGATCGAGGACTTTTTAAACTCTCGTTTCATTCGGGTTTAAAAATGCTCACTTAGGAAAAAAAGCGTCAAATTTACACAGAAACTCGTTACATAAACTACTATTTATTTGCATAGTCTGAAGCTCTGGTTATTAAACAAACTACGATAATAACCAGAATTGATTACAGTTTTTTAGAAACAATGAGGAAAACCAAAATATAAGTTTAATAAGCAACGATTTAAAATAACACAAAAACAGAAATGTCATTTACGCTTAAATTTGGCTTGTAATTTGGCTTAAAACTAGTGTAGTGTAAATACATCGTATATGTTTAGTTATCGCCGAGGGGTGAACACGTTTACTAAAAAGTGTACACCTATATCTTCCTTTTTAAGTAAATCCCGTAATTTTGCCTCCAATCAATAAAAATCTTTGTAAATCCTATTCCATTCTAATAAATCTCGATACATCTTAATAAATCTCAGTACATCCTAATTAATTCCGGTACATCTTAGTGAATCCTTCTACGTTTTAGTAATTTCTAGTAAATCCTTGTACTACATAGTACGTATCTTATATATTTTCATTATGTATTTACCCACATTTTATAATGTTTACATTTTAAATAGAATTGTAAGTAAAAAATAAAAATGTAACTGAGATTTTTTCTGCTGCCAACATTGCAAACGTCAATATTCGTTTGTTGTGTAGTTACGTAATGGGCGAAAAAAGCTGTAGAACATTAAAATGAAAAGTAGAAATCTACATTAGTTACTTGATTTTCAGTTAAAATTGAAAAAATAACAATGTTAAAATCAATATCAAACTTGACAGAATTAGCAATGAATGTAATATATGGTAATTTAAAATTTGAAATTTTTTTTTCAAAAAAACTTATTTACAACAAAAAATAGTGTACGTTATAAGCAGTAGCTGTATACTTTTACATAATTAATTTTTTTTTAAAGAGACGAGCGAGGATACGACGTAAAACCTAAAGACCCATAAAAATGCACTTTTTGTGTCTTTGACGATATAACCTTTTTTTTGATCAAAAACAAATCCTTTCACTTTTGTTGTTTTGTAAGTTTTGTCAAATGTTTCAATACTTATCTTGATATTTTCTATATCGATGGCTAATCCGCAAAACCACGTAAGTAAAATTTACCAACTTTACAGGAGAGACAAAAAACTGTCTCAAAAGTGTGTAAACGATACATACGTGGTTATGGCTATTGCACATTTGAAGGCTGTATAAATTTTTCACAGTTACGAGGTTTTGCAGGCACATGCGCAGCTTAAGAAGCTACAATTCTTTATAATAAACCCATTTTGGCAAATTTGTCACTTACGTGGTTTTGCAGATTAACCATCGATATACCAAGTTTCATAATAGAATACTGCATACAAATTATCGATTTCTAATAAATGTTAGTTGATGTATTATCCCCAAATTCTTTATTACGCGTGCTGCCTGGAAAACTTTTTTGTCATCATATTTATTAACGACATCATTTTCAGAAGATGTTGCAGATGATATGGATTGAACAATTTAGTTGAGTCAACTTTTCATTCAACTTAAAATGATTTAAGAATTGCCTATAATAAAACGTCATAGACGGTCTGCACTGATCGTATTTTTTGTATCTTCTAATAACCTACATAAAGATGATTTTTTATAACACTTAGTAAGGTTTCAGTATCCGATTTGCTTTGAATAAACTTTCATAAACAATCTTAATTTTTTCTAATCTCTGTGTAGGAAGTCCTACAAAGATTTAGATCTAAGCTACTTTCTGAATCATATAAATCATTTTCTCCGGTTTTTGCATTTTTAAATTTTATTGGCAAAACACGAAATTTTTTCAACATTTATCGTGATTAATGCGTCATTAAGTCATTTTTTCTTTTGTGTTCTATTTGGTCATCGCTTAATTTTTTGTTTACATTTTCAATGAATTCATCTTCTCTTGTAGGTATTAAAATATAATTTTAACGGTTATTATTGAACTTAGTTTTCAGATTTTGTAAATTTGTTACATCATCTATTAAAACATTTGATACTGCATTTTCTATGTAGGTATCAGAAAATTCATGCTTATCAAAACATAACGATGTGTCATTTTCTTGTGTTTCTACTTTTGTCTTTATCCTCGAAAAAATTATAAGCTTTGAGATCGTTAAAAATATTTTTTACTGCTTTATTTTTTTACTGTTAAAAAGTAATTGATCTTGTGACTCAAAAAATCTTTATTTAGGTTTGACTAGCAAATAACGATAGAACAAACATGTCGTGCGTTAAATTGGCCTTTTAACAAAAATTAAAAACTATGTTTATTAATGCAAACATAACAATTAATTTTTCCCAATTTTATAACTCTGATCATGTAAGTCGTTTCTAACAGCATGTCAGATATTATACGTGCAATATTTCATATTAAAAGTCATGTTCATATTATTTTATCTTATGCTAGAAAGTAAATTTTGTCTTCGGCTTTTAAATGTGACACTGTTAATAAATGTTTGTGTTTAAAAAAAAATTTGATTAAACGATTTAACTGGGAATAATATTAGTAGATAATAAAATGTCATGGTTTAGGAATCTTGTTTGTAACTTTGTTGTTATGCAATTTACTACACACACACATAAAAAAACGTAATGCTCATACGTTCATTCAAGTACATTTCCAATTCTTCCTCTAAAAATCTTCAAAAATCTTTAAAATTCTTAGTAAATCTATAGTACATCCTAGTACATCTGTTATGTTAAAAATGATGTTTTTACCCTGTACAAGATTTGTTCTAGGGTTTTTTGCCTTACTGGTAGGGATAGATGTCAACCCATAAGACAGCTATTCATCCGGTAATGTTCCAATAGCACGAATATCACCTAAAGTTAAAGGAGCCAAAAAAAAAGTTTTCATGGTTGTACCTCCAGCTGTACGCACATACTCGGTCGTTATCACAATTAACTAACAAGATTTTTTTTATGTGTAAAATCAGATTAGAGGCTTGACCTTATCGAAAGTTGCACTTTCGAATTACAATGTATAATTACAAATAATTTTTTTACTTGTTGTCGGAATTATCTCATATTTTGTATGTGAAATCGACCTACGTTCTAGCATTTATGTAAATGTATTTCGTTCTTTATCTTTAACGGTGATAAAATAAACATACTCTTCTTTACTATTTATGCGTTGTCTTTAATTTTCTTACGGCTCGGGATTGATCTAAACGTTGTCTATCCATTCATTTCCCCTTTCCGTTTTGGCGTTTCTTAAACTTGTTGTAATAATTTAGCACCACGAAACTCACGATCTAATCACTGAAGCAACTGAGTCAGTCGTCAGTTTTAAAGTTACAAGAAAATGCTCGTAACACATCATTCGCACATCTCAGTACATTCTCAACATTTTAAAGAAATTTGCGTACATATTTATGAATTTTTAGAAAATCCTAATAAATCCTTGTAAGTGAACACCATAAATCTCCATGTGTTTGCCTCTCAATAATCGCCCAACGGGTATTTTATTCCTTTTCACTATCTACGTTTATTAATAACGTATTTCATAAACTGTCTGCTAATCAAAGCACTTATCATAATAAGGTTTATTTTTGTTATAATAAAATTGTAAATTCTAGTACAATAACGTTTGTTGTTAAGCGTTTATTATTAATAATTTGGTGTTTGGTACTAACTGCTAATAAAACTTTCACACTATAAATTGATGTACTAGTACTGCATATACTTTAAACAAATATCCTTTAAAGCATTTAGCCGATTTAGCGTAAGAATGTGTATACGTACAAATAAGTATAAAAACAACATTAAATAAGCTAACAAACTAGAATAAGCGTTCTATAATTTATGAATAGATTTGTTTAATGTTAGCTGCACATTCAAAAAAGTTTAAAAAAATATTGCACAAGAATTTAAAAATAAAAACGTTACAAAAGATATGTTTTAAATTATTGCTTAAACGTAAACATTTTACTTAAAAATGATAATCTTTCAAATCTAATAAGCTTTTTGCATTATTCACGCAATTACAGTTAAGAACGATTATTAATACAATTTTTTGTGTCAGTATTAAGTACTAAATACTTAAAATTTACATTTTATAATTCACTGTTTGATTTAAATAAAAAAATAATTTTTTGTAAACGTATAATTATTTACGGTAAGAATTTGGTAGGGTTATACATTTTAACAGCAAAGATAAGAGTTTACATGTTTTACTCGTTAAAACAATAAATGTAAAAATGCTTTTAACGACACAAACGCTTTCTTTACGTTAATTTTTTCTCTTTGAATTAAAGCAACGAACACGTTTACAAGAGTTGCATAAATGTTTATTGCTTGCACTTAAATACCTTTAATACACTCTTCAAAGATAACTAATGAGGTTGTATAAGATTGTACGTTTATCTAAATATTAAAAACGTTAAAAATTATTTTATTTTAAAATAATATCTAATATTTTATAAAACGTGTATAAAATATGTATTTTATGGATAGACAAACAATTTGCTTCGATTCACTGAGCATCTAAAATTGTCTGTTTGAGAAGGGATATCAAACGTGACGATACTAAACGTCATCGTAAATATTGAAATATTGTATTCATTTTTTTAAATAAATGCAAGAAAAAAACTAATATAAAAAAGTCTTTTAACTTAAAATGTTAAACAATTTTATCATTTGGTTACAACGGGTTATTTAATTTTCTTCCATTACTTGGATCAATAATAATTACATATGCTCACCTGACACCCACGTTCCATTAAACCGTAGAGGTTGAAATTCGTGATTAAGTATATCTTGTAACCTAAAACGTATACCCTTCACACGCGGCCCTTCATCAGGTGGTGTTAAAAGTACGACCGATGTAACAATTAGGGCTAATACAACCACTATGACAAGAAGAGCGATGAGAATGCCTCTCCAATTTCGCTGGTTTGTGTTGCTCGACACTAACTTCTGGAACAAAGAATGTATGTAGATACTGTACATTCAAAATTAATTTAATTATAATAATAAATTTACCTTTTAAAAATATAATCAAGCGTAAAATAAAGACCAGTTTTAATCATAATTTAATTAAAGTACTACATGCAAATTTAATAAAATTTTGATTTGTTTAGTCACTGCAGCTTATCTATGTTATTTCAGTTTCAAACTTTAAATTATATTCAGGCTTTTATATCGCTAGAGATTTCGCTTATTACTTTTTTCTCAAATGAAAATTGTTTAGTTTTATTAGTGTCTCATTTTAACAGGATATCTTAAAATTGTTGTTATAGCAAATTTGCAAAAAAAATTCTTGATATAAAAATATTTAACACCAATGTTTCATTAGAATAACTACAAAAGTATCTGCTATACAGATTTTTCACGTAACCCGTTCGTTAAAAGTTTTTATACTTCTAATCATAATTTAATTTTGATTTTTTTTGGTAACAAGTAAATGGTTATTGGTTTGAAAATTAGAATATATTCAAAAATATATCACTTTCGGTTATACTGGATGTGATCTCAACTTTGTTATTTTAAATGGAATGCTACACTTTATATTACTTTTTCTAAATTGAATTGTAATTTTAAAGCTATTTTGTTCATAGCTCATTATCTCAAATTTTTAATATCAACTTTCAAAATTCATATATTTTTAAATTATAAAGTTGAAGCTGCGATATTTGTATCACTATTAATTAAAATTATCATTTTTTAAACAATTTTTTTTAAGTCCAAAATACGTACAAAGTGTTCAAAAAATATAGCCAAATCTAACAATTTTTATATGCGCAAAACTGATGTTTTTTAAAGGAAATGCCTGTGCATATAAAAATGGTCAAGAACACAATAAAATTCTGCATCAATTAATATAATGGTTTTCTATACACATCTTTAACCAATAATGAGATATAAGGATTTGTTTGATATTAGTACAAATTTTAATTAAAATGCAGTATTCCAGGTAGTAGGCTGAGTAATACATTTGACATTTGTCAATAATTTTGTTTTTCTACTACTAGTTGTATAGGCATTCAGTATTATGTATAATAGTAGGTTGTAAAACAGCACTTTTTTAAGTAAAGGTAAATAATATTTCATTATTAACCACTAGTTAATAATGAACATATTTGCATGTTCTGATAATTCTACAACAGTTTTAAAGAAAAAACCTTTAAAAAACCATTTACTAAGAGCAAAAGATTTTATTTAATGCTATTTCAAGAATTCAAATCGTTCCTTAAACAAATTAAGTAGATTTTAAAAATGTAAGTTATTTGAAGTTCGCGCTTAACTAAATTTGAATCTTACTGAATTAAATATATTTTAATTATAATTAATGCTTAAAGTAGTAATGTCTTTAAACAATTTTGGTAATTTTAGCAAAACGTTATCAATTTATTTTTGTGTTATAAATCACTTTAGAATATATAAATCAATTTAGAATTACGTCAAAATTAATTTTATTAAACTAATGACAACTGTCAAAATCACTGACTTGATTTTTAGTTTGAAATTAATATCTTAAATTTTAAACTTGATTTAGTAACAGGTAGAAACGTTTTAATAATCCTAGTAGTAAAAAAAATGTATATATACCACTGTTGAGAAGTTTATTATAACCTGCGGGATTTAAATCCCTCGACTCTTCGCGTCTCGCGATATAATCTATCGCTTAGGTTATAATCATACACTTCTCAACATTGATATATAATATACTATTATTACAATCTAATTTTAACAATTATGAGAACGGTATAGAAAATTATTCAGTTATACTTGAATAAAAATATTAAAAAGTAAAACAAAATAAATTGTTATTGTTTTTATTAAACGTTTATTGCATACTTTACTTACAAGCAGTACAATTATTCAATCCTGCAAATAAATGGTAAAGTTTTATTGCAGTTATTTGCAGTTATAATACCCCCATTATCTCATCTGTTTGTTACAACTTTTACACTTATCCAAATAAGTTTATATTAAAAATATACTAAACGAGTTTTTTGTATGACACCATTATTTGATTAGTTAAACAAACTGACTAATAATACAATAAATGTAATGTGCTTAAATTCTATTGTTGCTAAACAATTTAAAGTTATTAATTGTATAAAAGCAACTAGACACTACGAATAAATTATTTCCATTCCTGTTAAATTGTTTGCAAAGTTTTGATTAAGCAGTATGACCTTTTCAAATTTAATACAATAACTTAATATAGTTTAAACGTTTATTAGGACATTCATTAGAACTAGAACAAATTAATTTACTAATTATTTTAAAATTTCCTACATTTGTTTTTTAGAAAAACTCAAGACAACAAGAACTTTCCAATTTGTTTGCTTTGCTAATAACGTACTGTAAACATTCTAACTTGGCGTTAATGCTTAACGGATATTCAGTAAATATATTCTCAAGTGTTTGTAAAAAGGAAGCTTTTGGTAAACATTTCTCCACAGACTCAATATCACTTGAAACCCATTGTGTCATTTGAACTTTTATATTACAATTCTAAGTTTTCTGAAGTTATTTGTAATTCAAAACGGTCGTCTAAAATCGATCATTTGTCCAATACCATTTTTTATCGTTACGTTAAGTTGAATTCAATTTATATAAGGTTGTCGATCGTTTTCAACATAATTGAAAAACGGTTTCCTAATTTTGTATTTTCTGTCACTAAAAAGCAGTTAATGATTTTTATATATTTTATATATTATATTAATTTCTATAAAATTTCATATTAAATCCTTCTTAATGTTAAAAATTGTAAAATTGTTTTTATGTTTAAAGTACTTGTTGATAAATTGTTATACAAAACACTAAGTATATATTGCAGAATATTTTAGATTTCAACTGAAAGTATTTAAATTTGCTTCTTGTAATTAATATGATAATTTACAATAGATATCTCAAATACGGATTTATTTGACTAAATTTAGATTTCTTGATGTTAAACTACCAGTTTTAAACTTTAAAACAGTTTATGGAATTTTTATGTATTAATTAAATCCCTTTACCTATGTGTTTGTAGTTAGAAAATATTTAATACCCGTATGAAAGTTTAAAAAAACAAAATACTTGCAATTTTTATAACTTATAAATGATTGCTGACTAATTATAATTACCTTAAACTTACATTAATAAAGAAAATACTCTTTTAGTTACAAAATTTATGGTTACCTCATTAAAACTTTAACGACGATGTTATAAACCTAAAACCAGTTCTGCTACAGACAGTGCTGTTAGTTTTCCTGAAACACTAACGGCTTTGTTGATATATAGTCTTGCTATAAATGTATGTTTAATTTTTATTATAGCATTTAATATTTTTTTTGATAGATAGTGACAATGTTGATATGTATACAGAAAATATAATTAAAATGTGACTGCTTCCCTTTTTTTTAAGTTATAAATCAACCTTATAGTTGATGTTTATAAACATGACTTTATACTAAAGTTATATATATATATATATATATATAACAATATCAAGTAAATCAATGTATTTTGTAGTCGCAGCACGAAAATGTCATAAGGGTGATACTTCTGCATAAAATACAAATTACAATAATCTTTTTAAAGCAACTGTAAAAAAAATTATTTTTGTGAAAAAATAGAACATTATCATTTAAACATTTAAGTTTTGATGTAGAATATTCTAACAAAAATAAAATGCTGTTTACAGAAAATTAAATTGAACTTCATTCATTATGTTTTTTATGCCAATTGTTTCCGTTGATTAAAAAAAATATTTTAGAAACGTAAACTTGTCTGATAAAAAAGTTTTTGTGGTGCTATTGTTGTTAAAAGAAAATGCATCTCTTTATAATACAATATTAATTTGTTCTTTGTGAAGTAAATTACACGAATAATTTCACTCTAATCTAAGAAGTGAAGTGAAGAAGTGAAAAGTACCCTGAAATAAAAAAAGAAAAACTAAGATGTAATGCTATTACAAATGTATTTAGTTTTAGTAAGTAATCTACGTATCGTAAAAAATCAATTGCTGTTTTTAAAAACAAAGTTGTAAATACCTCCTATGTAAGTTTTATAAATGTTTGAATATCTAAACTTCTGCAAACCACATACCTAACGTTTATAAATAAAATGTGTTGTTCAACAATATTAGTATATATTATACCTTACTAACCTTTTTTTCTTTATTATCCAATTTAAAAATATATAAAATCTAATCTACGGTACACATTGACCTATAAAACATTGAATCAATGTGCTTTACCTTGATAATATAAACGAATAATGTACCTTTTATGTAAATTTAATCAATGAAATTGTACATTGATTCAATGTATTGTAAATCAATGTCTACCGTACATTAGATTTTATCTACAATTTTTTAGTGCATTTTTTATGGAAATAAGTATTTTTTTAAATAAAAAAATTATCAAAAAATCTTACTAGTTGTGGTTATCAATGTTATCACAATTTATATATTTTTATTTATCTTTAAACCAATGTATATGCAAACAGTTTTTAATTTTTAAACTATTGTACGTATGAAATTTTGTTGATTACCTATCTCTGTAGTGGTTCTTTGTTAGATTTTCGTTTGCTTTTTCAAGTTATCGTTTTCTTTCTTACCTTTTCAGAGTTTGGATTATGTCTTGTTTCACAAGTTGATAACCTAACTTTTGAGAAGTTCTTAGATTTCGGTTGCTTGTTTGAGTTTTGCGATATACCTCACGCCCTGATAAAGCCCATTACGAAAGTGGGCAAAACGTGGGCAACTTGGGTTACAACAACAATGACACGATCCAAACCCGGAAGACATTCTTATCATAGTATAGATTCCGACCGTAGAAGTCTTCGCTATTACGTGTCGATTTGTCTATAATATGACAACAAGAGTTCTAAAACTGGAAATAAATATGATTAAATGAATGGATGAATGAAAGAATCTCTAACTAAAAACAAAAGTTTAGGGTACACATTCACGCATATGTTATTTAAAACATTTTTTAGTAAGACTATTAAAACGCAAAAGCGTAATATAATATTGCAATTACCTGAACCAGCACATTACCAATAAAATTAAGTTGAAATATTTTTTTACAGTAACATGATAAACATCATAATGCATACCAATGAAAAAATAAATAAACAATAAAAAAATTTTAATAACAGTCAATACTACGTTAGTGAAAGAGGTCTTGAAGAAATTAGTGTTTTATTTTGTCTTTTCTACAGCAGTTGTCAATAAAAATGCATAATACTTTGGAGTAAAATCTAAATGAGCATCCAAAAAATAAATTTTAATGACATATTACATCCTATTTTCTGTAAGCACTAAGTGATTCAGTTGCCAGATCTTCGTAATTTTCAGTTTTGACATTTTAAGAAAATTGGTCAGAAGTGATTTAACTTAGTTCAACTTCAATTCGCATATTGTCAAATTTATCATATGTCATAACTTCAGGTGTTTGTAGTCCCACAAGTATATTCTTTTTTATTTCTTATTAACTCTAGCATGTTTTAGTTTTATTAAGCTAAATTTAATATGCAGAAGTAGTAAAAATAGGTTTTTATGGTCAACCAGTAGTTTGTTGGTTATATCTTTTAGACTCTAAGTTAGTACGTGACAGTGTACATACATAATGACAATTTCGTACATAGCTGTCTCATTTACACAAGAAACAACAGTATTTTGTATACCCCCGCTGCAGTCTAAAAAGAAAGGTTATCATTTTTAAGTCTCTACAGATTGACAACTTATATTTTTTATACCGGATGTGTTCTAGAAGATATTGAGTATTTTTGTATTATTTATTTATATAAACGGTATTAGCTGCTTGTGAATTAAGTTTAGAAGAATCAATGCATAGGCCAATTGCTTGGTTTATGTTTCTGTCTCAATGCAACAAATAATTTCTTAACATTACTTTTTCCTTGAGAGAAACAATGTACAAGTCCTTTTTGATATTTTTGGAAATTACTTATATTAACGCCATTTTCAAAAAGATTTCATTTTTTAATATTGACGCTAGGAGTTTACTTTAAAATAAAAGTTGTAAACTTTTCGTAGAAGTTTAAAATCCGTTTTTGAAATTATAAAGTTATTTCCACACACAAAAACTTAACATTCTTAACATTCTTATCTAGGCATTGTATTTACTTGTAAATTTAGAGCCAATCATAGTACAATAATAAACATAAATCAAGTATGTAGAATACAAATACGTTAGGGACGACGTTTTACGGCACAACATAGAAAATACAGTAACTTCTTCAGTATTAAGTTCAGTATTAAGTATGTACACTGCCTCAAAAGAGTAATTCGACACTTTTAAGCGCAACCTGCAAGGTAGGCAACCAAACTCACGTTATAACAGAACGGCTAGTTAAATTTGACAACATTATCGTTGTAGACATTACTTGCAGCGATATTACGAGGTTACTAATCATTCTTTATAACCACCGCCTCAAAAAACATGTTTTTTGTTGCAAATCTAAATTGTACCATATAGATTTAAATGTTTTTTTCGCTGAATTTCCTATTTATGTTCTCTGCTCAAGTTTACAATGAATGCTATAGTTATAAGTCATTTATAATTTGATTTAAAATTGAAATAAATCAAAAAAAGTTCCATTAATAGCTCGAATAAATTTAAACTGCATGCCCATATATAAAATTGCTGTTTTAACTAGCCTAAATTTTTAATATTTCCGGATTAAATTAAAGTCAACATTCCGATTTTCTTTGTAAAAGAAGTATTATCATTATTTGAACGTAATTAGTGGTTGAACAATTGTAATCTTAATTCCTATTACAAATTCTCATAACATTTATTCGTAGCTTGCATTTTTTTTTATAAAAAATGGATTTTTATGAATATAGGTAAAATCCGATGTTTAATTGTTTCTTTAATTACACTGTCATAATGCACGAAAAAATGCTTCAACTTTGCTGATTTAACCCAATTTATGGATGATATCGAACCTACTAGTTTAAGTATTAGACAAAAAATATGCGTAACACAAATTTACTTATCTCTACCTGTAGAGTTTTATTTTCAGGCGCCTTTTGTGAAATTTAATTTATATTATAACAAAAAGAACAAGTGAGCGAGAAAATTAATATTCTTTTAAAAAGATATTATCTTTAGTTAAATGTAACTGAATTGGAAATCAAAACTAATATGAGTTTTGTTACCTATAAATCAAAACAGAATTCTTGCAGGTTTTTGCTAAAACTAAGTAATGGAAATACATCACCAAACATTGGAAAAATCTCTTTCTTTTTTTTGTACAAAATGATCAACAACGTTTATTTCTAAATTAATAATATAAACACTAAGTCTTAATCTTGGTTTAAAGAAAAAATATTTTTATTAAATACCCAATACTTTAAAAACCTGATAATTATAAGTAACGGTTAACCTAAAAGTTGTCACATCTTGGGATATACATAAGTTGCACTCATGTGAAGCTGGGAAAAGGTAGAAACTCCATTGGGATTAAATTTATCTAAACGTTTTTTATAGACCGATTTAAAAATAGCGTTTGCTTGACTTAATTTTGCGCAAACAAATATAAAACATTTGTAGCAAATTAAATTGCTGCAATAAAAAAAAAATATAAATCAGTTTTGGAATTATGTAGATACCCAAAATAATTCTACTGATCTTATCACTAAAGTTCTTCAGTAATAAACTTAGTTTGTTATGAGCTTTGGTGGCATGGACTTAAAGGGTTTGAATTCTGTAACGCTGCCAAAGAATTTTAAGATTTTTAATAAATATTCTTCTTTTACTAAACTCCAGAGAGTTGTAGCTATATTATAAGATTCGTGTCAAACTATAGACGCCCTGTTTTACTTTAAATAAAGATAATACAAACAAACTGTCGTTTTTAAACCTCTTTATGGATGCAAATAAAATCTTAAGAGTTGGCGCTCGTATTAAAAATTAAATTTTTTAATTTTAACAAAAAATTTTTGATATTATTACTTAAACATCACCAGTTTACTAATATAATAATGATTTACATCATATCTAATTAATGCATTGTAGCGCTCCACAACTATTATCTGCAGTTTGAGAAAGATACTGGCCTTTGTGTAGCAAAAACGTAGTTGCATTAAGGCTATACTCCCGGTTTAATTCAGATTTGTTTTGAGATGGGCGTTGCACTAATTTGTTCAATTATTTAAACTTTCACATATGTTTAGAGATATGGTTACATACTGTTAATGTAATAAAAGAAGAAAGAGAAGGAAAGATTTAGTCGCGGTTGCGTTACTGATAATTTATGGGATTAGTATTACCCACGATTGGTGCTTCGACACTTTGACTGGCATTCTTTAAGTCCACGTGGACTACAAATCCGTACTCTTTATTATGGTGAAATTGCAAATTTGAGATAACTAAACAATTTGATGATGTTTATGAGGTCATAGGTACTATATTTACATAACAAAAGTTAGTATACGTTGCTTACAATGATAAGAAAATTTTGAGACAAAATAATAATAAAAATATTGCTTTTCATTTATTAAAATCATTTTTTTATGTTTCTGTAGAAATATTTACTTGCATATATGATTCCATATAATACTAAAAGAGCACCTGGAACAATTTAATAGAAATAACACTAATAAACATAGATACTTTTTAAAAATGTAAAAAATTACAAAGGTAACTATTTTCCTTCAATGCTAATAAAGGCATAATGTACTGTAAATAAAAGTCCGTCGATTAGGGTTTTCATACAAGACCAGAAACTATCATCTTTTTGTATCTGTAAACAAACAGAGAAAATTTATATATATATGAAGTAAATGTGTATAAAAGCAATACGTGCGTTTTAGTGGCACCTTTAGATTAGCTTAGTATTTACAATTTAACAAAATCTATAATGCCAAAATCTTATAATAGAGTAAATTTAAATGTACATTTATCGAGCAGAAGAGATCGTCACACTAGAAATTTATAAATAGTAAGTACATACTATATGTAATTTAACGAAAGAGAATTTAAAATTATATTCTTATCAAGACATTCTGTAGATATATAGTACATTACCAGATATGCTTACTGTAGAAACGCTTGCGACTGCGAAACGTGCTAATCTCAATAGCCGGAGTTCCATCCTTCCATCGCTCAAAACCGTACCATGTATCAAACTTAGATTTCAGCAAATGCAGCAATATAAATTCAATTTTGTTTGCCATTTCCTGGTCGCATTTTCGAAAATAATTAAAAAAATTAAAATGTTACATGTTCTTACGATCTCTAAAATGGTGGGTAAAAGCCCATAATTTTGAAAATCAAAATTTTTTGTTTATTTTTAAAGCCTTAAGCCTTAAAGACAATTTCAAAAAATGGGCTCTTTACCCCTTTGCAGCAATTTTTTTTATGAATTATCATGTAAACATCAAAATTTTTCATTCAAAAATAAACTCAGGAAATGGAAAAAACGATTTTCAGGCCGGGCATACAGCCTTAAGTGTTTTAAAGATGCTTTCATAATTTGCTTTTAAACGTTTCCAATACAATAAACCAGTGTTTTATAATACCGGTGTCGATTACGCTGGTTCTATAATGATTCGAGAGCGCAAAACAAGAGGATCAAAACTGATAAAGGCGTTTATTTCTTTGCTTAGTCACTAAAGCCGTACATTTAGATTTAGTTATAGGTTTGTCCTCTAATAGTTTTTATCCGTATTCAAGAGTTTTATTGCCTGCCGAAGCAAACCGTATTCTATATAGAGTGACAATGCCAAAAATTTTGTAGAGACTAAAAATCAATTTAAAGAAATGTATAAATTCTTAAAAACGCCTGACATACAAAATAATATTACTGAGTTTTTGCAAACTCAAGGTATTAAACGTAATTTTATAGTTCCTCATGCGCTTATATATGCAAACATAAAGTTGGCAAAATTACACTTAAAAAAATATTAGGTAATACAACGTTAACGTTTGAAAACTTATACACGGTGCTTTGTTCAAATAGAGTCTGTTTTGAATTTAAGACCACTATCACCTCTATCCAAAAACCCTTATAACTTGAGCCCGCTAACACCAGGCCATTTTATATTGGGTAGGCTTTTCTGCGCCTCACTCGAAGAAAATCTGTTAAAAGTTAACAAAAACAGTTTATCCATTTATCAACGACTGCAAATTTGCTTACAAATTTTATAAAAACCTTGAAACCGAGAAGTTCTTCTTTATTTATAATATTTACGGTCATAGAATTTAGTTCTGGACATTTATAAAAGTTAATGTTTGGGCTGGTTTGCCAACGGTTATGCCAACACTGATGTTACAATTATTGCTAATTTTTTATTAATACAAACATCAGTGGCAGATACAGCAAAAGCATCGAGCAGATGAGTCACTTCTTCGTGTGTCAGGAATGAAGCTGGTGTAAGCATCGAGTCTAGTGATCCGATAGATATTAGCACGTATATGGACAGGTTATCACCTCTTTCTGATGATATTATTTGTAGACTTCTAATCGTCCCACGGAAGCCGAAGAGGACATATATTTTTACGACATTGAAACATATAAAAAGATGACGAGTGAAACATCTACAGGTACAAAAAAATCATTTTGAGCAGTATCCATAGCTTTTTTTAGGATCCAAGAAAAGTCCCTTGAATAAATAAAAAAGGTGGAGGGCTCGCTTTGTTCCCATAATGAAAACCGTAATTTTTCATCGAAGGCAAAACATTTTTTAAAGAGAACACCGAGATGACTAGAGTCTATTAGCCGACAGTTTAAACAAAAATAACGTGGTGGTTAATGAAAGGAACTTTAGAGTCTTAATTAGATTTCAAATCGACGCTAGAGATTAGCAGCTTAAAAATCACCTCAAAGAAGCAAACCAAGTACATATATTAGTGAAAATACATGCGAGGAATTGATCAATTTCTCTAAAGCTGTAATGTTGAATAAAATACGTGAGGAAATACAAGTTGTAGGCTGCTATAACATTATCTTCAATAAAACCACAAACCTATCACATACTGCCTAATTGAGTTTAGCTGCAAAACATGTTAACAATCACGGTAAATTAAAAGAAATGTTTTGGGTTTTTTAGATATTCACTATGACAATAAAAATCGAAGCTCGCCATCTGTTGAGCGCAGTAGCACACGTAAAGTACTAGAAAATAAAGTACTAAAAGAACAGGAATTCTTGTGTTACAAAATTGTGTGGATATTGGGTGTGATGAATGCTCTATGAGTATGTCCGAGTGGAAAATAGCCGTAACGACAATTCAAAAGAAAAAAATGAATACCAGAGTATTACCATTCGTAACCATCAACTCAATTTGACTATCTCCCGAATGTGAGAAATGCTCTTGGTACAATTGTAGAAATTGTGGGATTTGCCACAATAAATTTCTACCTCTATCGCTCACTGCTAGCACATCTTCCGACAGTCAGTAAAGTTCTAAGAAAGATTTCTAAATTGAGAGACTGAACAACAACATCTAAAACTAGTATTCTTTTTAAGGCCATGACAAACTCAGACTTCTTTATCGCGGTCTTTTCGCTGAATGACATAATGAGCGTTACACATATTCTAAGCAAAATTTTACAAAATCCTACTATAGACGTTGCTACATCTAAAATGAGAATAAGAACCATCCTAAATGTGTATGGCAAAATGCGAACCAATTTTGAGGCGCACTTCGTTCGTATCGTAAAAAACTCTAAAACAGCAATGGAAGAACTACATGTAAGAATCTACATTCCTCGTCTTGCTAAGAGACAGAGTCATAGGGTACATTTTGACGTAAATGACGACTCGGTAGCTTATTAGAAAAGAATTGTCTTTGTACTTACATTAAACCACGTAATAGCTGACATGAGGGAACAGTTTTGTGTCAAAAATGTCACACATTTAAATTAAACATTATTTTGCCTTTCTAACTAAAAAACATCGTTTCTAAAAACTTGGCAAAACAATTGAATGACTGCCTTTAATACTTTAATACTTACAAACACATTAAATACGTAAAGAATGTGGATTATGTAATGGCAGCTCTAGATGTGTGTTCTTATAATGAGTATTCGACTTTTGGTAGAAAGAAGCTTCTCTACCTTGTTTCAAACAGCGACGTAGTTAAGGTCATCTATGAATGAGCATCGTCTGAATACACTTGCACTCTTAAACACCCATCTCGACATTGACTGTTCCGTCGAGGAAGTCATCGATCATTTTGCCATGAAAAGTCTAAAAATAGATTTCGTATTGTAAGGTAATGTATTTTTGTAGTAATGTTTTTTTTTAATAAAAAGTTTGTGAAGGTAACGTTTTATTGGGTTTTGCAATTGTCCATTTGATTAAATTATATTAGGTATTTTATAAGTTTTCTTACATAATGACCTGAAAGTTAGTGATTTGGCTTTAAGATTTTTTTTAAACATCCTCATATTATTTAATTTAAAAACTAACTCGCGATAAATAAGAAAGACTCACAGTTTTAAGATGCAAGTTTATTAACCCAAATACAACACAACTACAGGTTCCATGTTGTAAACGTTGCAACGAGAAATAAAGAGAAATTACCGACGACGATAATAATGTGCTCCTCTCTTAAGGTTTTTCTGAATTTGGCACCGACAACACTGTTTATGGTAATGTTTCTTTAATTTTGACTTACAAACCGTTTAATTGAACTGATATCACGTTAAATTGTCCGATAAATATTAATTTATTGTCAAATTCTTAAGACTGTCGTTTAATAAAATCTCAATTTTTTTTTTTAATAATTTACAATAGAAAATAAGATATCTAATTAATATGACATTAAGCTAAGATTTTTGAAATTACCTATTTGTACAAATTGAAACTTGATCCATTTTGTATAAACCACATCTGTCACTGAATAATTGTGCTTCAATACAACGCTAAACTATTTAAAACCTTTATTTATGTTACTAAAGTTACAAAATTGTGAACTACTGATATAACAGTAGTATAACTTAAAACTCTCACTTTAAATTTTATGGTGTCATATAAAATTTACATTATGTAAATATTTTCTATTTCTAAATTAATTTAAAGTTTAAAAAAGCAAACATTAAAATTGATTAGAAAATTGAAACTATTATTTATAGAACGCATTGTCGATTCATTTTACTGCTATTACTTTTGTTTGTCGTTTTATTTTACGTTGTGAGATAGTTTTAAGCAATAAAATATTGTTACCAAAATGATTTATATTAACAACAAAAAAACATTTTAATTAAATGTAGAATAAAGTTAAATTACTATTCATGCATTTTATATTTATAAGTTATTTATAATAGCATTATACAAAAAATTATTCAATCAAATTCGTATTTTCTTAAATAAAATCCTAAAAGCACAATTATATTTGAATTTAAAATAAATTGAAGTAAAACCCTAATCAAAGTCACATTCATTGTGTTTATTTAACAAAAGAGATTTCGTAGTCGTTACTTTATATCTTAGTTTTTGAATTATTTTTGCTTAATGGAATTTCATATAAAATAAAAGTACAATAGTAGAAATCGTATGCTTAATAGAAACTTGTCAAATTACATAACTTTAATTTAATCTAAATGTTATTCGTGATATATTGTTTGTAAAATACAACAATTTGATTAAAGTACTGTTTAAAAAAAAGTTAGTTACTCCAGATAGTAATCATTACCAACGTAATCTAGATGTACATATGTAACTTTTGAATATACTTACATTTACTTCTAAAATTACTTAAACCACTGAGTTATTGTAAAAAATAATATATTGTAAAACCATTATAATACTAAGATGAGAAAAATTATTTATTTTTTTAAAATTCGGTTTAAATGCATAAATAAAGTTACGATAATATTTCATATTCTACATACATTGCAATTTTACCGTAAAAATTATTCGCTGACATTAAAATTACAAGTCTGAAATTTATTAGAACTATCACATCAGAAAAATCTTTAAACTGTCGTAAAAGTATGTAGTTTTCATATTCATACATTTTATACAATTTAATAAGTTTATAATAAAATCAGCGTAATTATAATGAAAACGTGGCATTTGTAAAGCGATGTATCATGATAAGTGCTTTAATTTTCCCAACGGTAAATCTAATCTAAACGGATGAAACTGCAGTAATTGTTTTATCGGTAGTGATAAAACATCTGTTAATAAATTGTTAATTGAATTGTGTTTAGTGAGTTCTAAACCGAGTAAAATTAAAACTTTGCGTTATTTACGACTTGAACAAATGGATGATTTGCCAAGAACAGACTACTAGAACACTATTAACGTGATAAATCAAACAAGTTAAAAGTAAGCACAAGCTCTGGTTATTTATATTTAATAAAACATTAGATATTATTAATAATCAAAATTAAAAAGTATATAGTGTTAACGGTCTTGTGTATTATTAAGAGAATATTAAACATTTTAAAAGAAGGCCGTTAACGTAAAAATGCCTAACGAAAGTTGCGTAATAAGAAAGATATTACTGTTTATTTTTAAATGATGCGTATGAAAAAAACAATTTTCTAATTTTTTTATTAAATTCACTAGTTGTTTAAAATTATAGCTTGACGTAATCATGAATTTCTATAATTTACTAGACCTTAGTCTTACAGTTGAATTGTCGTCATAGCTGCCTCAAGGCGATTTCGAAAATTATCTAAATCAATCAATTCGTTGGTGTATACCATCGTTTTTAGCACACTCCATAAACAGAGATCCAGAGGATTTACTTCGAGGACACATTAATTAAATGTTGGCAAACTAAACGATTAAAATGCGGAGATGCACCATCTTGAAGGACCACATTTGTTGAAGTATATTTGAAGCAACTTCTTTCAATCGTTCTATGAACTGATTTTTCAGAAAAATAGGTAACCAATTTTAGTCAATCAATTTATCAACACAAAAGGGCCATTAAGTTGTCCGTCGGGCCTTAAAATCCGTTAAAAAACCGGCCGTTGATCGATAATCTGTACTGTAAATAATTACGACAAACAGTATGTGGATTTTTGACAGCCTAGATATGAGTATTATTACAGTTATTTATGCCGTTATTCGCAAATGTTCCTTTATCAGTCGCTATTGCAATGAAAAAAAGTCTGGAATTTTAACATGCTTTTGTAGAAACCATCGCCAAATTTGTAAACGTAAAACATGATCTTCAGGTTCAAAAACTTGAATACAATTTATTCTCGCACAGTGTTTGCCAGACAATTCAATTTGACACATCTACTTGCAAGATATTTGTGAAATATTATTAAAAGAATTTTCTTCGATTTAAGATTTCTTGCAGTACATTAGTTGCACGGATTACTAGAACCGTCAATTCTTGTGGAATAGTTGTTGGCAACATGTCAACGTATTCACTATTGGTGCGATGGAGCATTTTTTCTTCTCTTATTAGAATTTATTTGGAAAAAAATTATGCCAAACCTACTGTGCAGTGACAGCGTATGACATATTTTAAGATGTTTAATTAAAACTAAGAATGATCTTGTCCGATGTAATCATTTTAAATTGCGATTCAATTATTAATTTTTACGTGTTTCAAAAAGTGTTATTTCTGAAGTATAGAAACTGTGAAAGTGTTTGTCTTGTTTGTTAATAGTTATTTAACCAACAAGGTTGGTAATGAAGGCAATTAATAATCGAGACATTTTCACGCGCGAGCGAGCGTAGCGAGCGAGGGCGTTAATGTTGTCGAGATTATTAATTGCATATTATCAAACAAGTTGGTTTTTAAGTTTTTCCGTCGATCGTATCTTATTAATTTTTTGCATTTACGTATAATTTTATCTACTAAACAATTGTTTTATTTTTGTATCAACGGTAGTGGGATTTTTAAGTAATGGGAATGCTATATAACCTCAACGCGTCAATTAAATTTTAATCGGATTGATTATAATTAGTTTTGAAAATATCAATGATTGCAAAATTTTTTTAGTTTTATGCGATTAAAAGTATGCTAGGTAATCAAAGAAAATTACATCTCGAAACATTAAAAAGTTCTCTTTATCAACCGAAAGGTAATCGTGGGATTGTTTTCTTTGTACACAGAAGCTGAACTAGATGTAAAAAGCAAATCAAAATTATTTATAAAGCAAATAAAGTGTTTATACATTTAAAAATGGTTCATAAATGACGAATATTGTTATTAGGAATAAAACCATAGGCTAACCAGGAAACATTAAAAATCTACGATAAAAACAATGGTAATTTTAATACATATTTACTTCTGTAGATAAGAAAGTTTTAACAATAAACATTTTAGTTTGGAAAATGTAAGTGAATGTTAAACTACCACGGTGAACCAGATGTTATAAACAAATTCTTAAGACAGATTGGGTTTGAGTATAAGAATGCCACGAATTATAGTTTAGTGTTGTCCCTAATGAATGATGGCTTTAGAGAGAAGAAACTAGTTCACCTACTTATAGATTAAATATATATTTTCTATCATATTGTTGTGTTACTTTTGTTTATAAGAATATTTACGTAATGGCAATTTAAAGAAAAGAATCTGGTATGTACATACGAGAAATTCATAATCGTTTATTGGTATTATAGATTTGTGATATTAACCATAACATAATGTGCTACATTGTAGTTTTTAAATGAACAGCATGCAAAAAGCTGATTTTTAGTAACACAATTCTTTAGTAAAACTTTTAAGTTTATGATTTACTAAAAAAATGCTGTTCACTAACTTATCGATACAATTTGAATCTGATAAAAGTTCATGTGTAGTTTAGCAAAGCATAGTGAGCAATGTTTTACAAATTAGTGCAAATGGCAGAGAAGTAGTTGCTTAGATGAAGAAGGTAATGTTGAAGAAAGTAACGATAACTAAATGCTCTTTTATTCTTATAAATACGTAATGTTTTCGGTAGGTATGTATGCAAAAGAAGTACACGAGTGTATCACTACAACACAGTTATATGATAAGTATTGGTTTATACAAAATATACGTTGTTATTTATGTAATAAACTAAAATCTGTTTATAATTATGTTTATATACCATTTTATATAACATACAAACATCACAACTTTGTTATCAGGAAGGCTCCGTAAAAGCAACTGAAAATCATCGATAAAAACCAACTGACAATTTGTGTGCTCATAAAATAGTCAGATGATGTAGACCACAGTTATTGTTAATAAAGACTTTATTTATCAGCTTCTTTTAGCATCTTGGTAACTCCAAAGTATATCATTTTGTTTTCGTTATAGTGATCAGGTTACTTATCCTACAATTATTGGAAATATTTAATTATAATAATGCACAGGTGAATTTTTTAATTTATTTTTTGTTTAAAAACGCTAACTAATACAATATACGTAACCTCATAAAAACCTTAATTCTCTTCTACGATTTTATTGGTTAAAAAAAAGCGAGCGTTAATAGAAATTCGTTGATTTCATTGGTTTAAAAGTAGTGCGGTAAT
This sequence comes from Aquatica leii, assembly GCA_035610365.1. Taxonomy (NCBI): domain Eukaryota; kingdom Metazoa; phylum Arthropoda; class Insecta; order Coleoptera; family Lampyridae; genus Aquatica; species Aquatica leii. The sequence goes on from CM069432.1 coordinate 119,585,166, forward strand.
AGGGGCTATTACCGCACAACTTTTGATACATTATTATACGTTAATACAAGTATTAATGAACGATCGACGGAAAAATATGTTTTAGCACTACTAAATCATTTTTTCTTAGTTACTACGCTTTTGTTTAATTGTTTATTTACTAGTAACTGGTCGGTAAGTGATTTATTTACCGTTCTAGAACAATAAGTAACGTGTAGTTCTGTATACGACCTACAAATCATATGCAAACAATTATAACACCGTGATCACGCTTGAAAAGCCAACTGGGTTAAACAAAAAATAAAAAATCGTTAGTTAGCACAAACACGACGTTTATTAAGATAATGTAATAAAATTAAAGAAAAAAAAAGGTACTAATATCTATAACACCAGCTCCTGGTTAATTTGATTTTTTAATTTTTAATCGTTCTTGATTATATGTACATCTACAGTTTTGTTTTGTTTTAATTCAGAAACAACACAGTGTTATTTGTCCATTTTAGCTACTATAGCTTTATATGCAGATGCACGTTGATTTTTATGTTTATAATTAAAGTTTGTTATTTATTATGCTTGACTAGTTCAAACTAGATCAAACACTGTTTTCACTAGTGTAGTGGTGGTAGAGTAAAGTGGAAAACAGTGGTGGGAGAAGGCAAGTGGTAGAGTAACTTTATCACCGTGTTATACCACTGTACTCTATTATAACCAACTACTCTAGAGGTAGAGCCACTTATGTTTTTATTAGGCGAGTACACAGAATAGTCAGCATTTGCTCAGTATACCCTACCACTAATGAAAACCCAGTTGAAGAGTACTTTTGTGTTATAAATTTACATTACCATATTCTCTTTTCATATTACTTGAATATACTTGATTATTGATGGTAATTAAAAACCCATTGATTTTATAACATACTTACATAAAGTTTAGTTTATACACAAATGTTTTTTTATTAGAACGCGACAAACAAGCAAATATTTATTTAATTCGGTTGATTCTAAAGATACTATTACACAAAAAAAACAACTCTTACTTCTAAATCGTTTTTTTTTAAATTATAACTTTATTGTTTTTACAGAAAAAACAGGTTATATTGGTACAATTAATTAATTACCGCGTTTACTTAAAATCCATTAGCACAAAATAAAATTTTAGTAAAGAAAATATTGCTACAGAAATAATGAAATTTGATTAACGTTTCTCTCTGTATTCAAATATTGTTTGTAGAAGAAACACTCAAAAATTATTATTCCTATATCCAAAAAGTTGTGTTTAAAAATATACAAAATTCTTCTTTTACAAATATTGTTTAGTACTAATAATTTTACGCATTGTTACAAACGATCAAAAGAGACTCAAGAAAAAATACGTATACATATTTACATCTTTTTGAGATGCTAGAAAGCTTATAACATAAAACTAAGCTTTTAAAATCAATTATTATTCAAGAAGATATTGGTTTAAAGTAAAAACCATTTAAAAGTTCTTTACCGGGTCTAGAATTGGATAGTGATACATAGGAAATTTATATGTTAGTCAATTGCGTCTAGTAACCATCGAAACGAATTAGTAGACATTATAATTAGGGAATATTTACTTTATACAAATTTCGTGTAAATACCGTCGGTTGTTGTCACCTATAATTTTACAACATAATTGTGATCTTTTCTGTTCACAGCTCCCTGTATAATTAAATCACTCAGGCGCATTACATGCGCGCATAAATGTAAATTTTGCACTTTTGAAAATGTTTATTAACGAACAAAAGAATTCATTTTTTAAAAGTATTTTTTTAGTCTGAATATGACCTAAAAGAAAATTTAATAAGGTTGAAACATATGTCACTATTTCTAAATACATCATTAATGGCTGATTGACAAAGTTTTGTTTTATTTATTTACAATAAGTTTATTAATCAGTTTTGTGATTACTTTTAAAGCTTTTTTATAAGTTTTAATTCCTGTTTTCTTGTGTTTAAATTAATTTAATATTAATGAGTACGATAAGTTTTAATCGATAATACAAATGTACGGATTTTTAATGGTTTAATAATGTTCAAATTGTATTTCGTCAAGATCTGTAGTTAGAAATAGAGTAACATAAATTTTTCAATAGAAAAAAACTAGAGCTTTTTATACATTTATCAGTTTATTGTAAACAAAAAAAAAATGAAAAGTGTTGACAAATCAGGACACTCACTTCTCCAGTTTCAACTGTGCAACATTGTTTCGAATAGCTGGCATTACGCAACAACCTGGTTGGTACGTATTTAAATTACGATTTGAATAAGGTTTTTATTTGTATGATTTTTAGATGACAACTTGAAAATAGTTGTCAAGAAAGTAGATGATTGTTATTAAAAAAAAATATCACACAGCAGAAAAGGGTAATCCACTGAATAAATTTAGGATTAATCAAAAATTGAAAAAAACTTTTATGATTGCAAGATAGATTCTTCTTTCTTTAAATTAAAATTATTGCAAAATTACAGTAAACTGTATATTTAATTAGAAACAATTGTTTGAAACAGATTATAATGTTTGACAAGGTGTCTAAGATAATAGGATAAACTAAAGAAAGAAAGAAATAGTTGGTGTAGCTAAACAAATAACCGAATATTTAAAGTTACCTAAATCCAAGATGTACACAGGTCGCTGTTTAAGAGGAACTTCTGCCGCTTTTTTGGTTGATGCCGGTGGTGATTTAATGACCCTTAAACGACATGAAAACCGGAAATTTTTGTGTACAGTCGATGATTCAATAAATAATAAGACGTCTACAGCCAATAAAATTATAGGTTTAATTGAAAATAATCTACAAACCTTTACATACACTAAAAATACAAGTGTTCAAAAAGAGTACACGGTACAGTCAATATCATCTCATTATTCACCGGGTACTTTTAAAAAACCGCCAAACACGGATAACAGTATTCAATAATTGCTAAAGTTTACAACTAATTATAGTTTGGACAGAAAGTACTGCTCCCTCTAGATAAAGCCTAGTAAACGTCGGTAAGTGTTAAGTAAAAGAAGATTTTTTGTAGTAGTACTTCATAAAAAACACTTTTCTTCTATGCTACACGAATCTATAATTGTTGTAAATAAAAATATAAAAATGTCGTTATTGCTTTTCAAACATATTTGAAATCAACATTGTATTTGTGATGTCAATGTCCTTTTTTCATTTATCATCAAATATGTAATTTTACAAAGAACAGCACAGGAAATAGTATACTTGATTTTTGTCGAAAGTATAATATAACTCACGTTCATTCAGTATTCGTCAAGCTATGTGTTACTTTTGACGCTTGTTGTATTTTTAGTATACTGTGCTGCGATGGCAGGTCAAATAAATTGTCAATTTACTGATTTTTGTTTGTAGAAAAATTAAATATGGAATTGATTATTATATTATTGAATTAGTTTTTAAATAAATTTAGTTATATCGTTTGTTGTTTTACGGCCTTTATAATTTACGGGTTTTGCCCTATTCGGGCCAACTTGTAATTCACTAGGACGCACCTAAAAACGTTACTATATGTCAAGTAACGTAAATTGCTATTATGCATTACGGGCGTTTTATTGCAATGACTAGGGCATAGTACATCTCAATAGTCATTGACCCAAAAGATAGATGTTGCTTAATGAGCTCAGAAATACGGTTTTAAGATCAACCAATGGTTTGTTAATAATATTTTTTAGACTCGGAGTGCTTGTCGTAGTGGTAGTTTTTTTGTTTATAGTAATTATCCCGTGCACGTAAAGATTGAGGTTGGACTGCCGCGGTTAACTATGCAGTGGACACGGTTTGAGTAATCTGAATAAAACAATAAATATAAATGGGCGCTAAGGGGTTGAGTACCCGTTTTAAACCCTTCCAAAACGTTGCGGTTCCTGACACACCACCAACTTCTAAATGCGGGTTACACAAATATATTGTTCTAGGCAGGGAAAAATAAAAGAAAAGAACGTTAACAGACACATACCTTGTAACGTCCCGTTTAAGTTCATTACAATTAAAATTCAATTTTACATTCATTTATTTTTGCAACTAATATTGCACTTAAATTTATTAAGTTTGACAACGTCGCGTTGTTTTAACCGACTTGAAGGTGGCTGGAAATTTCACTTTCGCTGGGGCCACGCTTGGCGTAGTTCACGTGTGTGATGCGAGAAAGACAAAATTTTCTTGATTATGGCGTAAAAACGCATGTATTTTAATTTTGATTCATTCCATCTAATTATTGGTGAGTTTACCTTTATTCTGATATAATTTTTCTATTGAATTCAACATTTTTAGTGCTTTCAAAGTATTGCGCAATTGTAAGACAAAGGAAATTTGTTTTGAAGACCGTTGCTAAGTGTAAATGCAACGTAAGTATATGATGTCATTCAAAAAACTATTCTAATTATTTGTATTTAGGGTCTTTTCTTTTTTATTTTCATTGGGTCTTTTTCTCTTATTTGGATCTTTTATTTTGGATTTGTCGTTTTATTCTGGATCTTTTCGTTTATTGAAGTTTATTATACATTGATAATTCATGCTGATTGGTATTTATTCCTGTTGAAGAATTTTTATCACAAGAACAAAGTATGTGCTAAAAATAGAAGATATCCGATAACGTTATACTATACATGGTGAGTCAACAAAAATTAATACTACCTGTGTTACGTTTTGAATTCAAATAACTAGATTGTGTTGTTTAAAACCTTTCGGGAAACATACTCGATAACAAATTTACCGTTTACTATTTTTGCATTTAATGTTAAGTATTTATTAGGTGTAAGATTTTACGCTTTTTATTTACCACTTCAATGTGGTTGGCGTCCATATACTTTATTTTAAATACTGTTTTATTCTAAATATGTTTAATTCAATTATTGTTCATTGTTCTTTAATGTAAATAGTTAGTTAAGTATAGTTAATAAATTAACGGAGTTCACGTCTTTGTAATTATTTCGATTCAACCCATTACCTTGATGTCTATGCTACGATTGATTGCTTGCCGTGGTTATATTATTTTTACTTTTATTAAATGTATTTTTACTTTTTTATTACAACCTTATAATAAAACATTCAAATGTAAATAATAAATAAACTAAATAGAAAACTTGCCACTTTTAGGGGAAGATACACCCGAGCGGGTCACGAGTCACGTACAATTTGATAATTTAATGACAAAAAATAATCCAAAGCAACAACCGTACCGTACCGTAAGTAGAGATGGCGCGAATCGTGTAACAAATCAAACGTATCGACGCGCAACTAAGGCAGGAATGTAACATTCGTCCAACCGGAAAGCAAATTGAAATTTAAAAAAAAATAAAAACTGATATAATCTAAATGTAATACTCGGTACTATATGAATAACTAATTAATAACTTAACTTTACAATACGCTTGAGAATAAAATTAATAAAAGCAGCCGAATAGTACAATGGTACAACTGATCATGCGAAAAATTAATTTAATTTAGTAACGAACGATAATGAGGCGGTGGCGTCCGATTAATATTCGAAATCTTCTTTCGTAAATAAAAATAGGAAAATATCATGGAAAAGAACCTTAAAAATATAGAAATATGACCACATACATTTTAACATAATTAAAGCGTTCTGCAACCTATCTCGCAAGCGTACGTTGTAAAGCTCAAAAATACAATGAAAAGAAGCCACGTGATAATGCGACACAGTGATCCCCAATTGAATACATTTTTTTTACTTTAAATCTCAACTTCCACATGATTAGTAAAAAACAATAGTACAATGATTCGTGAATCCTAAATAATTCAGAAGGCATTAACTCAATTCAAGGTCTCAGAAACCGCCAAAAATAAATCAATGCCGTGCTTAAAGGTGCTACAAAAGTAACGAAGAATTGCTAAATATAAAAAGGAAAATAGAAAGTTACTAAAGGTTTTAAATTAGAGGTAATTAGTAAACAGCACTGGCATATCACAAAAAAAACAAAAAACATAATAACTGAATTTACAGAAATGTTCAAAGAACATGCCTGGATAATTTCGTCGATGAGCACGACTCTGGTGAAACATATTTACCAATGGTTGATTACGAAAGTCGGCGAATTTAATTCGGTTTAGACCCGAAATCCAATTAAAAAACACTATAATTAATCTCAAAAACAGAACGAAAAGAAAAAAAGAAAAATATCAAAGCTAATCAAAAATTAACATTAACAATTTACGATATGTATACATCAAGAAATTGTATGTAAGTAAGTGAAAAGACGAGGTCAATGCAAAATTGAAAATACTGTTAATTACATAAAATTGAGAAAAATACAAAAAACATGACTTCGCTTACAATTTAACATGAAAGAAAAGAAAAGAAAATTAAATTGCTATACGAGTACCACTCAAGAAAACAAATACCGCAATTCACAGAAAATCAAAATTATAACGTAATAGTCCTTATCAACTAAAGTCATAATAAAGGATTAGGACAAGATTTAAGATTAATTGTTACCTTTCTTTTGTTGAAACTGTTATTTAAATAATTAAGTTAAACTTGATAGTAACTGTAACAAAAAAAAGGTAGCAATGGTAGTAAACTAGTACTTGTTTAAATCCTTTAAGCAAGTTTTTAGTTACTAACGTGTTTAAAATTTTGTTATTTTTAGATGCAAGTGAAGATTTTTTTTGTATTGGATCAATTTACAAAAAATGATCGTAATGTTAATATGACCCAGATGCAGACTTTATCATTAAATGATAGTAACAAAACATTGTTTTCATTGTTTTAATTAGTTATTTTACAACACAACACTACACTATTTAGTTGAGCTCCGGTAGAAAGGCTGTTTAGTTCCGGAGGTTAAATAATGGTCCTAAAAGTATCTAATATTAGTATCTAGATGCTAATTACAAAGAACTTACTGGTATCTAAATAATAAGTAGGTACGGTTCTAATACCCGAACGTAGATACATATTTAATGAAATATTAGTATCTTTATCTAGATATTAAAATTTAGTATCTGTGCACAACACTGGGTACATATATGTAAATACTTAAAATATTATGAAAGAAGCTGCTATTAAAATAAAAAACTTGAATTAAAAAAATTTTTTAAGGACAATAAATGCAGATAGTTTTACTACTTTTGTTACAGTAAGATTACTTAATTTAATCATTAATCAATGTTAATAGTAAAATTTGGCAAACGTTTTTAATGCTTTTTTTGAGTTAATTAATCTAACACAAGCCAATTTGTTTAGTCTTTTCTAAATTTTGTTAATCGCTTGTGGCAAAAGTAATGTTAACGTTTTGAAAATTCGAATTATTGTTGAATGTATAGTACAGTTAGATACTGAACTTTACAACTGCAAAATTCAAAAATTGTATTTGAATAAAACGTGGCTTAAAGTTCCTGTACTGTAATAAAAAAGTGCAAAAAAATTTGCTAGTCACATTTTCTTGGTTTTTATATATTTTTATAAAATTTTTATAGTTTGATACATTTACTCGTAATTATAAAAAAATCAACATTTTTAGTTTAATCTCTAATTTCTATAAACTTTTTAATTTTTTTATGAATAAGTTGTTTATTTTTTGTTTTTGTAATCTATAATATAAAAATGAATCGCACAATGTGTTGGTAAGCGCATAACTCAAGAACGCCTGGACCAATTTGACAAATTTTTTTTTAAATGTTCGTTGGAGTTCAAGGATGGTTTTTACGGCGAGAAAAATTCAAATAATTGCCGGAAAAACTTTTAAAACAGCCATTTTCTTTTTCCGATAAAAAAATTTTATAAATAAAACAGTCAATTTTAGCATGCTATTGTATAAAGTTCATATTAAATTTCTTTTGTTTTACTATCGGAACGCGAAATAAAATGCATCAGTTTTCACGTCATTAAATCAGTCAAATACAAACCGCGTTAAAAAAAGTTTTAATATCCTTATTTTATAGACATAAAACATTGCTACGGCTTGAAGGACTTCAAGTCAAATAAATTAAAGAAAAAAACAACAACAAACTGTCAATGTCAATTTACGGTTGTACATTGTGTTGTTTTTCTTGGATTTTCTGTAACCTTATATACTGAGTTTGCAAAACAGAAGTATGTATTTGATATTCTTATGAAAGTAACAAATGATGAAAGTGGCGGGATTTACTTCTTAGATGCACCTGGTGGTACAGGAAAAACTTTTTTGATTTCTATAATATTAGCAACAATTCGCTCACAAAATAAAATTGCATTTGCACTTGCTTTGTCGGGAATTGCAGCAACTTTGCTTGAAGGTGGTCGAACAGTCCATTCAGCACTAAAATTTTTAAACTCGCTGGACTTGCCAGGATTGCCACCTCACAATCTTCAATTAAAGGTTGGATCGGTTGTTATAATGTTGCGAAATATCAACCAACCGCGTCTTTGCAACGAAACACGGTTAGCGATAAAAAAATTACTAAACAACGTGATAGAAGCAAATATACTCAAAAAAAAGTATAAAGGAGAAGATGTTCTCATACCGCGCATCCCAATAATTCCGACTGATGTGCCATTTCAGTTTAAACGACTACAGTTTCCAGTGCGGCTTGCTTTTGCTATGACCATAAACAAGTCCCAGGGGCAATCATTAAGTGTTTGTGGTATTAATCTGGAAAACCCATGTTTCTCACATGGTCAATTGTATGTTGCCTATATTCCCGTGTTGGAAAACCATCAGATTTGTTTGTCTATGCGCCAGGTAATCAAACAAAAAACATCGTATATCATAAAGCACTACAATGATAATAAAAATATTTTTTGTTAATAATTATGATTCACATGATTAACAATAAAGCGATTACTTTTAAATCCTTATGTAATATGTTTTATTTAATTATTTTTTATTCACAACGTCCTATCACCCGGGTGACGGTTCTGTTCAGGAGAATTTTTTGCCCCGACTATAAAATACGTAGGAACAAAAAATTGCAATATTAAAAATCTTTTTGACAGTACGAAGTCTGTCGGGTCGGCTAGTAAATTATAAAAATTTATTTGTATTTACAAAAAAAAGTAAAACTTTAACTAAACATATAAATAAGAACTATTATGGACTAGAAATGCATGGCGCTTGCCTGCAGCAAATTTACTGCCCATTTTTTTCAGAAAAGAATTCACCCACAACATCTCCCTCTGCAAATTAAATTTATGTTGATATTCAAGGCTTATATACTGTTTTTGTAAACATGACATTTAATAGTTAATTAATTCTTTCACATACAAAACGTTTAATCTTGTTAAATAATCTTAAGATTTGTAAAATGTGTTAATAACATTTCTAGAAATCACTCTTAAAAATAATATTTTTTATATAAAAAAACCATTATAAATACTTTGTAACATTTAAAAAATAAATTAATTTTAAATATATTATTTAAACGCTTATTAAAAAATTTATATCTTTATTTTACAACATTAGTTTAAACATTTGAAGTCTTTAAGTTATGTTTAAACATACGATATGAAACTGCTATGTATTGTAAAGTTTATTATAAACTAACTAATTTAAATCTAAGCGTATTTAATAAAACACTTACAATATAATTTATATATAGCACTGTCACTTACACGAAAATAAAGTCCGCGAATAACTTCTATTTATTTAAACACTAACGCTTGTTTACATTAAAGTCACGTACAAGGCTATACACCGTATATGTATCGCACACGCGTTAATCACTTATTTATTTAGACATGAATAATCTTGAAGACTGCCGTCTTCGAATTACGCTAAATAACTGACTGCTGATTTGTTTGAACCGCATTTATAAACATTTTGAAAATTCTTCGCGAATGTTCCATATCTTTTGGGAAACGTTCTGGAAAATAGATAACAACTTTGTGAAATCTCTGAAACTGGAGAATAATTTCTCGAACATTTCAGTATGTATTTCTTTCAAGAGCGATGCGACTTGCTACTACTAGCTGAAATGACGGAATTGACTGAAAACGTACAATAACTTGTTACATTGTTTTATATTATACAATAGTACATTTTAACTATACTTTTTTATTAATTTGACATTTTAAATTAATTTGTGTGTAAAAGTTTTAGTGTAAACATATAATGTTTTCTAAATATTCGATAATTAGCATTTATAAGTTATAGTTTAACTGTTATGCAAAACATAAATTAATTCTTTTACTTATTTAAGTATATTTTGTTCACTTTTATAGTTGTCATGAAATACAGAAAAATTTGTTTAATAATTGATTTCTTGATTGATCTTGTTTTTTTTCGCAAAACACACTTATCAATTTATATCAATTTATTTTTATAGAATTTGTAAGTACAAATACTTAAGTAAACTTTTTACAATCATGCAAAGCTGGTAAACTATATATACACCGTAGCATTAACATACGTCATTGTAAAAAGCATATTTTAATCTAAATTACCTTATTGTTAACTTCAAATCGTTACAAATTAGTTTGACTAAAGAATTTTACATTTGTAGAGCCCATTTAAAAATAACAGATTAGTTGTATAAAGTTCACACCTGTTTATGTTAATAAAATAAAAAGTATTAAATAAAAAAAAATGTTTTCTTGTAATTACTGTAAAAACAAAACGTTATTGTATATAAACGGTGCTACTAACAATTTAAATATTTTACATAACTAAAGAATTTTGATTGTAATGCGTTATACATATAATATATCAAAACAATAAATCGTAATAGTTTTAAATATTATAATTTATTTATTATTAACAACAAAAAACTAGATTGTTTTTAATATGAATACAACATAAGTAGGTAAAAAAATACACTTTGGTGTGTATTTCTAAAAAGTTTGTCAATAATTTATACTATTAAGAATTATTATAATACACAATTTACTACACTATTTTTTAAAAAAGCAAAAACAATTTAACAACATCTTGTAAATTCCGAAGCTAACAACCTGCATCACTGTAGATGTTTTTCTGAAAACAGCGTACGATAACTATTTACGTTAACGAGACAGGTACATTTATAATCCTCCAAAATTGCACAGTATTTGAATTAAAATTTTTGAATTCTTAATTTGAAAAGACGACACAATATGATACGACCACTAACGAGTGGACGTAAAGGTTGGGGTTGGACTGCCGCGGCTAACTTTGCGGTGGAGACGGCGTGGGCGATCTGAATAAAGCAATTAATATAACTGGGCGCCAAGAGGTTGAGTACCCATTCCAAACCCTTCCAAAACGTTGCGGTTTTTGTCACACCACTAACCCTTAAACGGGTGTCACACAAATATTGTTCTAGGCAGGGCAAAATAAAAGAAAACAACGTTAACAGACACATTCTTATAATAAAACATTCAAATGTAAATAATAAATAAACATGATAGCAAATTTGCCACCTTTAGGTGAAGATCCACCCGAGCGGGGTCACGAGTCGCGTACGATTTTATAATTTAATGACAAAAAAAATAATCCAAAGCGACAACCGTAGCTTACGTAAGCAGCGATAGCGCAAATTGCGTAACAGATCAAATGTAGCGACGCGCCACTAACGCGCGAAATGCAACATTCGCCCAACCGGAAGGCAAATGGCAGTTTAAAAAAAATAAACAAAAGAACTGATCTAAGTTGAATGTAATACTACATGCTATATAAACAACTACTTAATTACTAAACTTTACAATGTGCTTTAGAATAAAATTAATAAAAGCAGTGGAATAGTATAATGTTACAACTGATAATGTAAAAAAAATTACTTAATTCAGTAACGAACGATAATAAGGCGGTGGCGTCTGATTAATTTTCGAAATTCTCTTGCGTAAATAAAAACAGGAAAATGCCTGACCTTAAAGTAGATTTTCATAAAATTTCCGTTGATAAAATTATCAGATGGCGGCTGATTAATACGTCAAATAGCAGTATTAAGAACGAAATTTTATGCCCTGGGAAAGTACCCTAAAAGTATAAAATTATGAAGATATACGTTGTAACATAATTAAAGCGTTCTGCCACCTACCTTCAGAGGGTACGTTGTAAAACCCAAAAATACGATAAAAAGAAGCCACGTGGATGCGACACAGTAATCCTCAATTAATTGAGTTTTTCTTACTCTAAATCTCAATTTCCACACGATTAGTAAGAAATAATTGTACAATGATCCGTAAATCCTAAATAATTCAGAAGGCATTAGTTCAATTCAATTAGCCCTAAAAGATGAACCATGTAAATGCCATCACTACTTTTTGGCTAATAAATGCTCACGTAAAGAAAAGAAGAATGTTTCAAAAAAACTCGGGTTAAAAGGTCTCAGAAACCACCAAAAATAAATCAGTGCCGTGCTTAAATGTGGTACAAAAGTACCGAAAAATAAATCGGAAATAGCAAGTTACCAAAGGTTTTAAATTAGAGGTAATTACTAAACAGCACTGGGATATAAAATAAGAAACAACATAATAACAGAATTTACAAAATTTTCCAAGAAAATGCTTTGTGAAAAATGTCGTCGATGCGCACGACTCTGGCAAATCAAACTTACCAATGGTTGATTACGAAAGTCGCCGAATTTAATTCGGTTTAGACCCGAAATCCAAATGAAAAATAAAAATGGCGTATTTACAATTGCAAAACAATATAACTGATTTCGAAAACAGAACAAAATCTTAACGAAAAAGATCTAAGCTAATGGAAAATTAACGTTAACAATTTACGATATGTACTTCAGCAAATTTTATGTAGGTAAGTGTAAGGATGAGATCAATGCCATATATATATAAAGATAAACAAGTTTCCTTACAAATTTTAGGTTCAAAACACAAAATTAAACATACTGTTAATTACATAAAATTAACAAGAACACACAAAACGCAATTTCACTTAGAATTCAAAATAAAAATAAGAAAACAAAAATAAGTTAGTATACGAGGACCACTCAAGAAAACAAATACCGCAATTTATAGAAAATCTAAATTATAACGTAACAAATAAAAACTAACAATTCAGTTTTCTGGCGACGTTTTGTTGATTATGCGTACAACTTTATCAGGCCATCTATTAAATACTAATAGAATTTACAAAATTATTTTATAAAATGTTAATGAAATACAAATATAAAAGACTACTAATTAATTAAGTCTACAGTTGAAATTGTCATTATGATAGAAACATTTGTCTGATAATAGTTTTGTTTAACATACAATAATTGGCTAGAATAAACACCATTAATAAAATTACAAACAATAAGTAATAAATAAGACGTAAAATATTAATGTTTAAATTTTATGACCAAGACAAATAAATAAAAAATGAAATGAAGTTATCTATGTTAAAGGTTTATATAACAATATGATAGAATGATTAAACAAATACATGAATTATACGACTATTTAATATTTTTTAATGGTAAAGTACATATCTTATCCTTCTATCTACAATGATTGTGATTGATGGGTGTTTTTAGCTTCAGGCAATAGGGGCAATATAAAACCACTCTAATCTTTTTTTTATAGTTACGTTTCTTGTCTTAAGTGTGCAGTTCTTCAGGCCACTGAAAATTTATTAACGGTAAGTGAACAACATAACATAATCACAAAACAACTAAGAAGATTACATACATAAACAAAATTAAGAAAAAAATTACAATATAACAATGCAATAGCTACTAACGTAAATAAAACAAATTAAAAATATTAAATAAGAAAAATTGTACGGTAAAAGAGAACGTTATGTAATGCTTGTAATGTGCACTTTATTGCAAGAATTCTATTATTTTTATTAAATTATTTCATATGAATCGTAAACAAATAATTATTTTAGAAAATGTAAAATGTATGCAATTTTTTCAAACTTAACTACTTTAATTGTTTTTAAACCTATTTAGTTAAAATAGTTTAGATGTTACTAGAATGGTGTGTTCCGCTCTAATTTGAAAATATTTCACAGAGATGTCAACTAACTGTTAACAATCTCAGAAACAGATTATTTAACTTTGTATGTAATGTAACAAATAAATGATATGTTTAGTTTTTTTTAACATATACCGATTCATTTGTTCATTTACTAGACGTAGTGTATATGTTACAATCCCTTGTACGAAATGTAGTAGGTTTTTATGTATTTAATCGATGTAATGTTATTTAAGAATTATGTAATTATATTAAAGCTTATGTATATATTTAGTTTTAGTTTAGTTGTTTTATAAAGTTTAAAATTAAATCTGTAAATGTAACTGTAAACTTAAAATTAAAGTAACTGAGTTGTTCTAGAATAATAATTTATTTGAAATATACAAATGCTAGGCAATGAATGTTTCTGTACAATTCTCTTAAATTTAGTTGATTATACAACAATAGAATAATTGTTCCATTTTTTTATTTTATTAAATATACTATCGTATACGTTTAATTTACAATTACTAGAAAAACAAAAGTCTAAAAATTATTTAAAAACACAAAATATTTATTCAAGGGCTTGCCAATATAAATTGTGCTTTAATTACATTTTAACGCTGTTACAAAACACAACAGCAGCAGTTAGAAAACGTACAATTTTACTCTAACTTTTTCTAAATTAATTTACGCTAATATAGTTATTTTAGTAATTAGAAAGTACGGTTGTTTAAATATTACTAAACCAAAATATTTTTAAGTATTTGACTAATTTAACAATATTATTTAAGAATGTACCGCTGTAGTGCATAAAATTAAACTCGAAGTTGTTGATAGCCAACAATATATATTTACAACTGATGACGTTACAAATTATGAATACAATTGTATCTGCTAAGTTTACTACTAATTATTTTTTTTAAATTGTTTATTATTTACAAAATATTCAACAAATAGTGTGGGTATAAAAAAATGGATTTTAAGAATCGAGTGTCTTGTTTTATAAGTCACTTTGTATTTATCGTAAATTTTAAAAAATAGTTATAACGTAAATAAACATTACTACTAAGCGGTACCGCGTCGTAAACTTTAATATTGACACAAGTTTTGGTATCGCCAAGAATTCAAATATTGTGTATCAGAAATATCGACGCTTAATTGGCTTGAAACATTTCTATCATCTAGACAATTTAAATTTTAATCCGCAAACAAGGTTTTTTTTTAACTGTCGGATCTATGCATAATTCACGTGCTAGATAAACGTAGCAACTAACGTCATCAATTTTGATAAAGTAATTCAACCCGATGTACTATGAAACAATCATGGACTAACACAGTACGCAAGAAAAAAAGTTGTTTTGACAAGCTAAGTTTTTTTTGTAAATTGTTTGTTGATCACTCTACGACTACCATGATGATAGACCTTATCATCATACGATGCTTTCATTCTTATTTTATATATACGGAGTGCACTACGGAATGAAAAATTTAGAAACCTATAGCTTGTGAAACAATACTAACTTGGGAATTACTGTTTTTAAACAAACAGTGGCTACAAATTGGTTTACAAACATAATAAAATATTTGAGATTTGATATTAAATCAACACGAAGTCAACGATTAAATATTGACAAATTTGTTTTGCCTATCCAAATATGGAACAAGTTCATTGATAACTGCAAGCTGTGTTATACCCTTGATGAAAATATTACAATAGCTGTTTTTTACCAAAGCAAGGTGTCAATTTACTCAGTACATGACAAATCAGCCAGACAAATTTAAGATAAAAGTTAGTCGTAAACACTAAGGCGTTTTAAATAGTTTTTATACGTAGAAAAGAATGATATAAAACCTGATGATTAACCACTTTTAGAGTATGTTGTGTTGAAACTGCTAAAACCTTACGTTCAAAACAAAAAGAATAATACAACAGATAATTTTTTTACAAACATAAAATTGAGCCAAACTCTAATAAAACTCAATACTACAATTGTCAAAATACAATTATAACAAATAGCAAATGAAGTTTGTAAGAATTTATTGTTTAAAGCAAATAATAATAGTTGCACGATTACAGTGTACCGAGAGAAGATGAATAATAATGTTATTATTCTTAGTAGTCTACACATGTCTGTTTTTACCGATGGAAGAAGCAAAAAAAACCAAACACTGTGCTGTTTTTATAACGATACAAAACATGAAGTTGACTTTGTTGATGAAATGATTAGAAAATATTATGTTAAGTCTGCATCAAAAAGATGGTCAATTCATGTTTTTTTTAATTAATTGGATTTTGCAGCAATAAACGTGTTTGCTATATACAAGAAAATTACCGGATAGAAGATTAAAAATAGAAATTTCATATTAAAGAAAATTGTTACTTAGTTAAAAACAAAATAAACAAAAGACACCTGTGGAAAGTGTAACAGTATAGTTAGACATTGCCAACCACACAAAACATGACATTCTACTATTCTGAGAATTCACACATCCACTAAGATAAAACCATGCTTCATCACTAAAAAAAGTTACATCTAACACGTTATCATTATTTAAGACTTTGTTAAACCATTGAAAATTCTCTATTCGACGTAGAAAATCAGGAAGCAGTAACTCTTGTGTCACAGTCACCTTGTATGGGTGTAATTGCAAGACTTTCTTGCAAGCTTTCTGACATGTAGCAAACGATGGATTTGTTTGATGTGTTATCTTGCCGCAAAGATTTCTTTGAACTCACTTCTATTCTCTGGCGAATATATTCAACAACTTTTTCCATTAATACAGTAAGCCGGTGAAAAGATTTTCCTTTTGAAACACTACTCGTACTACAAAACCTTTTGACTATACGACGAACATGTGCAAAAGAATCATATCGAAATACATCATTGGGAAATTGCTCGTGAAACTGTTCGTAGCAATTTTGGTAGGAATAATCCCATGTTCCTTGTTCATTGCGGATTCCCGAACGAAAATAAGCCTCAATAATAAAGGTGTTGTGTTGTTCGGTAAACACCATTTCCAATAATCTAAGATGTGATATATTTTTGTTAAATAAATTATTTTTAACTTACATCAAGTAAAAGCGGCAAAGTCAAAAATGTGTCAATAAAAAAAACCTTTTGGTAATGAAAACTGGAAATACTAACAAAAAATTCGCAATATAAACAAACACAACACTGAACTATAAATCAATTGTTAAATTGAGAAATACATCAAATTTGAATCAACGCTGTAAAATCAAAGTTACTAGTTTGACGACGCAACAAATTCAAACGCTCGTCAATTATTTACGAACACAGGTAGTATAAGTTTGTTAGAAACATTTTTAAGTATTGATTTTGAATAAAATTGAATAACAAACCAGTAATGACAAAATCTAATTGTTTTTGAAATTAATTCGATAATTACATAATTGTATTACAATTGAACTTATATGAAAGTAAAATTAAAAGATATAAACAAGTCTATTATATTTGTTTAAAAAAATTTCGTGTCATTCCAAACAATAACACAGATAATAGTTTATGTTAGTAATTTTGACAGAATGACAGATGCCGTTTAATTAATTAATGATTTTTAGTGCCAATTTCTAGTTATGTACTACTACACTTTACTTTTCCGGCCTAAACCGGAATAGTATAATTTCCGGCCGATTATGATGCCTGTTAAATACATCCAAACTAATGAAAGTACAAAAAAGTATTTTGCTGTTTGAATTGTATATAGCTTGTAATGTTCTAATGAAGTACATTTTAAATTGTAATTTAGTACATATATATTTTCATAATTTACAAACTGACATTTCAATTGCCATAACATTAATAAATAGCTTAAACAACAGCGTTTTTTTAATAACGGTCATTTTGATCAACTCATGCGGTTTTAAATAGCTTGAATTTTTTGCGGTTCTAGTATTAATGACAATTTCTGGATGAAGTAATTCATAGAAACCTATAAAGTTAATAGTAGTTTACGTAACAAGAGTCGAAAATAAGAAATAGCATAACGAACGTTAATGCGACGCGAGGCCGCACGGCCGAGCGTTGCATGTGAGTCAGTTATGCTATGATTCTTTCGACGAGAGTAATGTACATTGTTTTTGTGTTGCTTTTTATAAAATCACATTTTTTTTTAAATTCAAAAAAATTATCAGAAATATAATGTTGGTACTACATTTATTACTAAATCTGTCACATTTGACATTAACTTGAACATCGTTTTTCTTCAATTTTAACTGAATTTCAAGATTTTGAAAATGATTTTTCTACCTGTCACATACTTGTTCTATATATTAATTCACTTTGAACACTTACTTTTATGTGGATTCGTAGTTTTCATTTTGCCACCCTAGAGCTTTTTTCGTTCATTATGTAACTACACTAACAAACGAATATTGACGTTTGCGATGTTGGCAGCACAAAAAAAAGTTTTACAAGTGATTATTGATGCCAGTTTTTTTATATATGATACAATTATGTGTCTTCTAATAACCCTGCCGTAACTCATTTTTAATTTAAATTGTATAATTATGTGTTTAAGATAATTAGTTAATCACAAATTGTGAAATTAAAAATCATTTATTTATGTACAAATACAAAGTATCAACTATACCAAAACGTTTTCGTTTAAATTAGAAATAATTATCTATTCAATTATATTTTTTATTACTGAATGAATCTTGTTTGTTTTTAAGCGGCAACAAAATTTCGTTATTTAAAGATTTAAACAACTACATTAAAAAATCTTAGTTGCTAAAATTTGTATTATTACTTTCAATTGTTTTGTTGTTTAAATGCTGTGTTATAATTATAATATTTAATCTAATAGATTTTAGATTTAAAGTGACGGTTGCATTCTTAGGATGCATTCTTTTAGATGTGTCTTCGGTAATTAGATGTTGAAACCAAATTACTACATTGTGTACTTGTTCTAATTGGAATTCTTCTCAACTGTGGCAACTATTTTTGGTTTTGTTTGCTTTATCTAAATGCTTAAAGAAATTTATTTTACGTGTTAATTTGTTCTCATCTCTATTTTTATTATGCTCTACATTATTTTTATTATGCTTTACAAGCAATATTAATTTTTAGCGCACTTTTGCACTTGACAACACATAAACAATATTATCTTAAACGCAAAGACAAGTAAATAAATACATTTATTGGATAGTTAAAAAAGAAACTTTCAAGTGATAGTGTATATTAGCAGATATAAACAAACTAATCGCATATCCAAAACAGCTTGTTATTATTTCACAAAACCATCATTTCTAAATCAAGCATCATCTATCAAGCAATCCTGCAAATGTTAATACATTTTAAATTTAGTTTTACCACAATATAAAGCGACGTAAACAAGAGAGAAATTTTGAAATTTGCAATACAATATTTTTTTATGACATTTGTTTTTAATTTTAATTTTTAAAAATAATGAAATGCTGTAAAAAGTACCCTCCCAACTAGCATTTTTGGTGATTGCGACGTGGCAGCCACAGTCGTAGGAACTGTAGAGTGGCGTGCTACTAGTCACTACCACGCTACAGAAACAGTTCTATACCGTGGCTACCACCAAAATGGGGAACAAATATTGGGTGGTCGTTACGTGATTACAACCATTTTATCACTTATAAAATAACATTACAGACAGGTAAAATCCACGTCGTTGCCAAGTGGCGGCGTGGTGACCATTAGTGGCCCTGAGCATTTCAGAAACTGCTTAAATATATTTATATCTCTGTCCCATTTTTAAATGTTGTTTACTTTCTCATCTACATCCCTTCTTTATTTTACAAATGGACAAGGTTTATTTCGATCAAACTGTTTTAAGTTTCTATGAACTACATGTTTATTATTGAGTTTGTACAACATTTGCTAACAGCAAAATTGCAACAAATGCAAGTTTACTGTTAAATGTAGAGGTTACGTACAGTTTGAAATATAACCATGCGCCAACAAAATTTTCATTTTTTTTAGAAAAACAACATTAAAACGTCCTAAATATAAAATAAAAATTAAATAACTATACAATTTAAAACACATTTTATTAGTATTTACATTATAAATTTAATTATAATTCATTAATTTCATACATTCTATGTGTTGTTACTTATAAATTTCATATATTTAGAATAATTGGCAAATTTTTGTTAATATACCTACTTAGAAATAAAGTAACCGTTAAGTGGCAAAAACTAAGGATAGCCACTTTGGAGTTACTTCCACTCAATAAGTGGCCAAGAGAACTAAGAAACATCCAATCAAATTTCAGAACACTTAAAAGTGATTTTCAAAAGTGGCAGCATTGGTGGCGACCACTTGAATTTTGTTGAACGGCCATTCAATAAAATTTACATGCTTTCACGTTCATCTTCATAATGAAGTTGGATACATAACCTAACTAATTTATATTTTATTATCAACTTCATTCCATAACGTATAATTACAATCAATTATTTTGAACACTCTTAATAATATTGTTATTCAGCTTATACATTTGTAATTGTTCTAAATCATTTTCACATTATAGATTATATGTGTTATTAAATGTCAAATTCCTAATAACTAACAATTTTAGGTTAAATACTAGCAGTGTATTTTTATTTATACCGAGCCGATTTGCATTGTAGAAAATAGGCCACTATTCAGTTACAGTAACTTAAAATTGGATTTCAGAAGTAAATGTCACTATATAGTGGCTTTAATCTAAAATGTCTCGTGAAAATCACTTATGGAAGTGGCTAAAACGTTACAACAACGACAACATACCACTCAAGAGTGCACCTACATTTTAGGTATATTTTAAGTTTCCAAAACGTGGCCAAAACTTTAATAGCCACTTTAAAGTGGTTATTACTTTAAAGTAAGATTTTAGTGATTCGATTTAGTGGTCGCCACTTTAATTTGCCACTCTAAAGTTAAAAAAACTTATAAGTGATTTTACTTAGTAAAAATAACGTTGAAAAAACTTTACTTTTCACCACAAAGCTACAGAACTACAAAGTGGTTAAGAAAATATGTATCCACGTTATTTCCACTATAAATCAATAGAATAAAGTTATAATTACTAAGAAGTTGCATATAAAGTGTTAAATACGTAATAATCACTAAACTGAAGTGGCAGTATAAGTTATTCTCACTTTGATGCTTCTTGGGCTGTTAGTTACTGTTTTTTTAAAGATATTGAATAATTTGCACTAGTTAGTACATCGTTGTATTTACAGAAAGTTTGTTTTCTAAACGTTGTATGTAAATGCGTATTAAGAAATTTGTAAATTTGCAATACAATATTCTTTCGTCAAATTTATTTTTAATTTTAGTTTTACAGTTTTAATTTGAAGATAATGAAATGATGTAAAAAAGACCTAAGTGTTGGTTACTGTTTTTTAATGGTATTGAATAATTTTCAAATCAAACGAAAAAACCTATATAAATACTAATATTTGTTACTATTTTAACAATTAGTGTATTGTGTTTTACAAACTTTTAATTAAAGTATTAAAAGTACATTTTTACACTAATTCATAATTAATGTTAACAGTAACCTCATTGATACGTATTTGTTGTTTTTTAGAAACATCTACTAACAGGTAATTAATAACCTAACAAAAAATACATGTGTCTATATATAAACAACATTTTAAAAAAAAATTGTTTAATTAATAAAAATACAAAAACAATTGAGTACAATATAAACCAAAATTAATTTAATTTAAATACATTTACGGGTTATTAGTACGAACTACATTTTATTTACACATATCTATACTTTATACGATGCAAATAGTGCTTAATGATAAACCGCAGTTTTGATAATAATTTAGTTTCTTACTTTCTACTAAAGTAACAAATATGTATTAACAGCTCAAAATCAAATACTGACATATTTTATTTAATTAATAAAACCATGGTTTACACCTAATATTTCACTTACTAACATATTCGTTTATATAAAATCATTTTGAAAAATCAATAAAAAAAATATTTTGTGAGAATTTCAGAATGTCAATATCGTACACAAAAGTAATTCATTTTAAAATACGTCTGATTTAACAAAGAAAAATCAATTTCCTGTCCCGTCTATATTAATAAGAAACTTAGAAGTAATGTTTCATTAAAAAACAACGGAAATAAATTATCACAAAAAAAATTAAAAAACATCAATTTTTTGTATCGAATTATATTTACCATAATTAAAACAAAAATTTACAAATGCAGCTTTAATTAATAGTAATTACCTGAATATACTAATACAAAAAAATTATATTTATATATGTTTGTTTACTGGAAATAGTACTCAGGAAAAAAATTACAATTAAATTTTATACATTTAGTTTATTGTATTTCATAACAGTTATAAAGTTTGCAAGATATTTTGTACGGTTTTGTACAATCTTTGCGTTATTTATTTAACACTAGAAGCACGGATGCGATTAAAATAACCGATCTCAATTTTAATTCGGTTCTAATTTTTTTACTATCGTATCAGCTTTAACAAAATTTTATTAGTTTTTCTAAAAGTGACTTAAAGTATAATTTCTTAAAATTTTTTTATTTGCATTGTGCATGTAATTGCTACTCTTATCGTAATTACCTTTAAGTACGGTTCCCGTCATTATAACCGCTACAATTATTTTCTAATCTGCATACCTTGACAATATTTTAAACATTTATATTAATCGTTAGTTAACATTTCAAGTAAGTGAAATAGTTTCAAATAATGATATATTCTTATAAGGATACAACATGTGACCTGCTGTTTATAAAATATTAAGATCATTATAGTTACATCACGTAATACATTTTGGGGCTTATCAGCAGTAGGAGATACACTCTAATGTAATTCCCACAATTGCATTGACAACCCTATAGCTTATTATTCCTATATAACAGGGGTAACGATTAACGAACGTTTGATGGCAGAACCATCTTATAATGTAAATTTAATATGTATAATTAATATAATTAATAATTGCTATAACAGCGGTAAAATGTTCAAAGTTGATTTTACACCCGCGAATTTTATAATAGTTTTGAATAAATCTGCGGGATAAAACCACACCGTAAAAGATATTGGGGGTAAAGTAATGTCAATCAAATTGTGCAAACGCCACCAGAGTGAACTATTAGACAACCGTTTCGCCGTTTTGGGGCTCATCAGCAGCAAGAGATACACTGTAATTCCCACAATTGTATTGTCAACCGTATTCCTGTATGACAGGGGTAACGATTAACGAATGTTTGATGGCAGAGCCATTTCATAGTGTAAATTTACTATGTATAATTAATAACTGTAGATAGCTAAAATCAACTTTCAACGTTTTACCGCCGTTAGTAGTCCCATTTTTGTTGATTACGCTTAGGTGGTGTTCAAGTTTTTAAAACTTCGAAGCATTTACTGAAATTTTCTATTGGCAGAAAGAAGTGCACATTTAGTGCACAAAACGTCGCCAGAAAGAAAAACTGAGTAGTTTTTTTATGTCTCTTTTTGAACGAAGAATTTAAATTTGTTACGAAAATAATAAATTAATATACAAAAAAATTAAATGATCTCAATAATCACTTTCATTAGAAAATCTCTAAAAATTTACAAATTTACAAAAACAACAGGACGACAGCTTATTTATAATTTAAGAATAATGATAAAACTAAAATATGCCACATATAAAACGCTTAAAAAATAAAATTTCAATATCAACAAATATTAAACTACAATAAATTGACACTTACAATCAGAGCTGGGCAAGTTACTTTGTAAAAGTAGTTAACTACTAACTAAAGTTACTAATTTTTAAAAGTAGTGTAAGTTACTAACTACTAACTACCGTAAATCGAAAAGTAGTTAGGTTACTAACTACTCAAGAATTGTATTCTAAAATATAAGTTATTTTTTTCAACTACTTGTAGAAAATGTAGTTCTGAGACGATTTATGTTATACCACTTTCAGTCATATAAACATAAGTACCTATAGACACTGAATTATTATTACATTAAAGAAGACAAAGTAAATCAATCATGCTCACACGAAAACAGTAAAACAATTTTAACGTAAGTACTATTATTCTACTATCATGTATATCTATTTTATTTCAAATTCTCAAAAAAAAAAAATTATTAAAATAAACCTTTAAAAAAACAGAACTTAAAGTAATAACCTTATTGTGGTATTCAATATTTATTTCCTTTTCATAAAAGTAACTATTCAAAAAGAACATCAGCATTTCTTTTGAGCGAATTTATTAATGAAAAACGAAAATAATCGCTCGACAGCAGCTGATGAAGGTAAAATTGTACTATATCTAATGAACATTTTTTTAATAATCTTATAATCATCTTACATAGATATATGAATTTTGTTATCTTCCAAGTGTTTTAACAATTCCAGTTCTATCATCTGGTTTTGTGAGCATGTTCATTCTCAGTATCAGAAGAAATGTGTAACTTTTTAGACAAACCAGGTTCATCAAAATCAAAAAAACTTTCATTTTGTTGAAGTAATACTTTGTTTACGTTTAGATCAGTGGCATTTAACATTTCGAAACAAATTAGGTTTGCTGCATTTATAAAAATTTTTTGAGAGTCTACATTCATGTTTACTTCTGCGTTACCGTTCATCACTTGAAGGACACGTTTTAATCTGCGAAACTGCAATGGAAGCTGAATAATTGCATGTAATTGAAGCCGCTAATAAAGTAGTTTAATTACTAGTAAAGTAGTTAAGCTATTAACAAAGTAGTTTAACTATTTTTGTAGTTAAAATAAAGTAGCTAACTACTTTTTAAATACGATTACACGAAAAAAGTAATTTATTCCAACTACAGTTACATTATTAAATTAAAGTAACTTGAATATATAGAATACAACTATCGTCAACAAAAAAGTAGTTAGATTAGTAGCTTAACTACTTTGTAGTTAACTACTGCCCAGCTCTGCTTACAATTAATACTTATAAAGTGTTTAAGTAATAACATATTTAATGTATTTAATTAAAACGATCATCTGAATAAAGTTAGAAGAAACAGATATTAATACATTTATAGAAGAGCAGATGATAAAATACATCTTGCAATGAAAATAAATGTATTTTTTATATGTACATATCCCAGCTAACTAATGGTATTAAATTTAGATTATTTTTATAATATGTTATAACGGTGCATCCTAATGAGAAATACTAACAAATATGTTCATAGACAACATTGCATATAAAACTGACTACTAATCGTGTACCACGCATGTTTGTAATAACTGAGAAGAAATGCATCGAGTTAATAAAAAGAGTAATTTACGTCGAGAGTACAGTATAGCATAACGAACGTTAATGCGACGCAAAGCTGCTACGAAACTTTCAAGACGTACATTATCTTTCGTGTAAAAATACTTATAACATTTAATTTTATGGGGATTTTTTTGCCCTTTACGTAACTACACTAACAAAAAAATATTGACGTTTACGATGTTGGCAGCATAAAACAGTGATGTATGTTTCAATAACGAAAAACAGGCGTTTAAGGACCGCAACATGTAAGCAAGAGCCCAAGCCCTTAATCGAGGGCTATTAACACGTAAGGTAGTCCGTAAGCGCTATTTGCGCCCGAAATACGTATAAAATTTTTGCACGATCGTTTTAATGACCATTAAAATAAAAATTCTTGTTATTAAAAATCAGTATACCTACATCTGCACTACCACAGTAACTAAATCAATAAGACGAAAAAAGGCGGTCGCCGTCTTTAATTATTGTCAACTTTGCGTATTGCAATTCCTTGGTGTGTTTTTAAAAAAGTTGTTTTATATAATGGAAAGTAGTGATAATGAAATAGTTTTTGGAACACTACCTAAAATTTAATGCATAGCACTATACTACCGGGAAAATCCAGGAAACTGTACGACAAGGTCTACGATACATTTGTTAGCTATTATCTGTACGGCGAAAAGATAGAGTTAAATCCCTCCCATCAAATACGCGCTAAATTTGAATAATTTTTTTTTATTGGTTAAAATTTTCAAGTCAGTATTACAACAAACAAATAACATACTTCAGTTTGACCTGAGTTTAAGCAGGTTTAACGTTCGACATTTTGGTTAATTTATTCGCAGTTTTAAGTTTTTGTTATTTCCATTCATTTGACGAAATAGTATTTTTCAATACTTCGGAAGACATTTGTGTATATTCAGGTGCGTACTGAAATGATTCATTAAAGATTAACGTTAAAGTTACATTTTCTATTTTAGGTTATTTATTTAATTAATTATGGATCAAGCCATGGCCCTGTCGCCACCGAAAAAACGAACTTCTCGGCATTTTTCGATTGATGACAAGGAACGCATTGTAAATATCTTTAAAGCTAGTACCGAGGAACACCCCGATAGAGCTAAGACCCAAATTATCGAGTTTACTGCAAAAGCCGCAGGTAATTTTAATTAAGTCATTAATATTATCTATATCGATTACAATTTTAGGGGTGTGTGTCTCGAGTGTTTTCAATATTATTCGTGAATATCAAGAAACACATGACCTTCAAGCACCAAAAGTGTATCACAGACCCCGATCAGTTTTGGACAACATCGATGATGCAGCTAAAAATGCTATTCGACGTTTAATACATAGTTTTTTTGAAAGAAATGAACCGCCAACTCTGAATAAAATGTTAGCGGCATTGCATGAAAACGAAAATCTACCTCAATTGAAAAGGACTACGATGAGTTTGCTAATTAAAGAAATTGGATTTCGGTGAGTAAACAAATTGTTTATTTATACATCTTTTAATGTGATTGTGGTTTTGCATTGTAAATTTTCAAAAAGATCACGCAATAGTATTCTTAAAGAAAAAAACGAAATCATTGCCTGGAGACGACGTTTTTTGCGAGAAATTCGAAAGTACAAGGAAGAGGGCAAGAAATTGTATTTTTTAGATGAAACCTGGGTGAACGCTGGTCATACTGTAAGCAAAGTATGGAAAGACACAACAATCGTGACTCCGAGGCAAGCTTTCATCAAAGGATTAACCATTAAGGATTAAGG
Source organism: Aquatica leii (assembly GCA_035610365.1). Lineage (NCBI taxonomy): Eukaryota > Metazoa > Arthropoda > Insecta > Coleoptera > Lampyridae > Aquatica > Aquatica leii. The sequence goes on from CM069432.1 coordinate 119,612,021, forward strand.
ACCCTGCCGGCAAGGGAAATCGTCTTATAATACTCCATATAGGATCTGAAGACGGTTTTGTTGAGAATGGTTTGCTATGCTTTGAATCTAAGAAAACTGGAGATTACCATGAAGAAATGACTGGAGAAGTTTTCGAAAACTGGTTTTTAAAAATTCTAAGCCGTTTGGCTGAAAATTCTGTGATTGTGATGGATAATGCTTCTTATCATAGCAGGAAAACAGAAAAGATTCCAAATTCAGGAACGAAAAAAGCAGACATACAAGCTTGGTTGGAAAGCAAGTCGATTGTTTACCTACCAGATATGGTAAAAGCTGAACTTCTGCTTCTTGTTAAAGAAGCTGCCATCATGCCAAAGTATGTAACTGATGAAATGGCAAAAGAACAGGGTCATACTGTTTTGCGATTGCCTCCGTATCACTGTGAATTCAATCCTATTGAGTTGATATGGAGTCAAATAAAAGGAGAAGTCGCAAGAAACAATACAACTTTTAAAATGAAAGACCTTCATCAATTATTTCAACAAGCTGTAGGCAATGTATCTGCAGAAAACTGGAAGAATGCTATTCGTCATGCACAAGCTGAAGAAGAAAGAATGTGGCAAACTGACATCGCAATGGAGATTGTAGTGGAACCGTTGATAATTCGTGTGGAGGATGACTCTTCTTCATCAGAATCATCCTAAATGTCTTTTTTTTTAATACAAAATGTTATTTAAACTCCTATAAAATATGTCATAATTTTAGTTGGGCAAATTTCTTAAAATGTAAAAATTTAATGAAGCGCTTGTTTATACGCGTTTTAAATGTTTAGTTGTTCCCTCTAAGTATTATTTGATAAATTTTTGAAATTAATCGTGTAACTGAATTAATATATAAAGTTGTAAACGTATTTATTTGTTATAATAGAAATTTTTAATTTTGTACATTTATTGAAAATTATACGATTTCCTATGTACTTTAATCTTTAATGCCTATATTATACATTACATAATTTTTCAATTTTCGCGCTTTTACTAATTTGAGCCGTGTAAACTTGTCTCTTCATACATTGGTTTAAATTATCATACAAAATTGAAGGAGGGGCTTAACTCTATCGTTTCGCCGTACAGGGAATAGTGTAGTATGCGCAATCTTATAAACGGTAAACATTCAAAAAATGTATTTCTTGCTTATTTTTTGGAAAAAAATCTAACCTTATTGCTAACGATACGGGCATCAAAAACTAAAGTTGATTGTGTCTTTAGTGTAATTGACAAAGAGCAGAAATAACCAATATATTTTGTCATCTACATAAGATATGCTTCACTGCGCACGAAATACTGAACTGAAAGTGTTCTAGTCATGTAGTTAGAAAGAATACATTTGGTCAAACTTTTTAAAATAGCGACCTATTTAAAATTGCTTACTCTAATAGATTACACAGGTCGCTGTTCAGCAACTTTGTTAGCTGATGCAGGACAAGATATTCCTAGCATAAAACGAGATGTTGGTTAGAAATTCACAACTGTGGTTAAAAAGTAGCAAAAAAATTAAAATTGCAAAAAAGATTGGCAATAGTTATATAGTTTGCACGTGTTGCACAGATCGATTTCCAAATTAATGTAGATACTAATTGTTTTGAACATCTGAGAAGTTACCCAAACATTTCTATACGCAATTATTTAAATTGTATTATTAATATAAAACTGTGAGTGCAACAAATTTGTTTTAGTTGTTTTGTATTAAATTAATTGTATTAACTATTATTTAATTGTATCAAATACACATATATAATAGTAAATTAAGTGTCTGTGTTTTATTAACTGAACGCAAAATGTTTATAACAAAAAAAGCCCATTTACTCATTTACGCAAGTGCTAATGTAGTCCGCGAGCGGTAAAGTGGCACTTTACGCCCGCAAAATCCATTTATGATAACATTACTAATAAAATATTCTTCATTACTTATCTTAACGGTTATTACATTAATAAACCAATTAACATAACAAGAAATAATAAAATAGCTGCTTTGGACTATCAAGTGCGGCACATTTAGCAAACTGCGACTATGACTTGTTGTCAATGAAATGCCATAGTGGAAGAAGTCTAACTAATTTCGATTTATCTGATAGAAATAATAGTACTTTTTGCAAGAATGTATTAACTAAGAACTTACATAGAGTAATAATAAATACTCACGATACATCTAAGGTTACTTTCAATGAATATAGTAATTGTTCAATTTAGAATCGGTTAGATTCACTGTTACAATATAATAATATATTTTTAAGCTTAAATATAATTGTAATTATTTCTTTGACAGTACATTTAAGTTATCTTATAGAAGTTATTTTTAATTTATAGTTTAGAACAACTTAAAATAACTTTAGTTTAGATATTTGCATGTTACTTAAAAAAATATTGTTTTATTGCAGCACGCTTATATGTATTACCGCACTGTTTTTAGTGCTGTAATGACACTATTATTGATGCAATTAAATTTCAAAACTTTGTTGCTCAAGTTTATTAGATTTTGTTTATCAGTTCAGTTTATATTTTAATGTTAATTTAATATCATTGTACGTTTTACACGTAATGATCTATGTGTATTTATTTAATGTAATAAAATAAAAATATTTGATATAAAAAATTTGAAATTGTGTAACGTCCCGTTAGAATTCATTACATTTAAAAATGTAATTTTTGCATTTGTTTATTTTATGCAACTAATCTTGCATTTAAATTTATTTAGTTTGGCAACGTCACTTGTATTGCTTTGGACAATCGACATTTGTTTGACTCTTCCATTTTTAACCACGTTGGGTTTGGTACTAAACTGGTAAGTTTATCTTCATTCCAATATAATTTTTCTATTGAATTCAACATTTTTAGTAATCTTGGAATGTGGCGCTATATTTAACAAAGGATTCATTCAAGGCCGTTGTATATTTCAAATATACAATTTCAACGTAAGTGTTTCATGTGGAATAAAAACCATCCATGTTTCGGGTTTTTGGGTTTTTGGGTTTTATGCTTTTTAGTTTTTTGTCTGCCGTTTTTGCTTTTCAATTTACATTCATCTTTAATTTTGTTGGGATTGATTTGATTCGTGATTTTATGGAATTTCGTTGTTATTTTGTTCTAAATGAAAGCTTAACACTTAAGCAAAGAATGTGCTAATAATAGATCTGCAATAACGTAACAATTGATTTGTTTGACATAAATATTTTGCAACGTTTATTACTTTTGAATTTAATATCAGTTAAAAATTAGTTATAAGATGTTTCATGTTTTTTATTTATTATCAATTTAAAGGTGGTTGGCGGCCAAATATTGTTTTTCTCTTTAATGTAAATAGTTAGTGCGGTATTTTTATAGTTAAAAATAAATTATAAAAAATTCACATCTGTGTACTTTTGTTTCATTCAAGCTCACGCCCAGACGTCTATGTTCCGACAACTGCCGTGGTCAAAATAATTTTGTTCTAATAATAATTTAATATAATTTTATATATTTTTATTCTTTATTACAAATGCAAAAAAGTCTCATAAAAAAAGTATTAAAAACTTTTAACACTAAATTATAAAGAATAAAGTGAAAAAGCTACAAAACACAAAACAAATATTTATAATAGATAGTATACAAAAAAGATTAAAAAAAAAATATTTATTTATAAGTCATAAAACAAAAAACAACTATTGTTACAATAACAAAAACATTTGAAATCTGTTACGTTTATATTTTTGTTATATTTTATTTAAAACGAAATTTTTATTCCTATCGATAAAAATAGTTACTCTAATTTACACTATACGTCACAAGTATTTTAATTATTATTTGGTTGGTATTATTTATCAACAATAATTTTTTTGTATTAGACTTTTTTAAAAACACAAATATTTTATTTTTAGAGATTCAGCTATTTATTGACAAAGTAAATATTAATATAAGTGATAAATAAATGCATCTGTTTTATTCAATTATATTGAAACGTTTTCAAATTCAAGAACCTTCTCAAATTTGTTATCCATTTTCCAGAACGTTCCTCAAAGGATGTGGAACATTCGTAAACGTTTTGCGAAAATGTATAAATACGGTGCAAACAAATCAGAAGTTAGTTATTTCCCGTAATTCAAAGACGGCAATGTTAAGAAGATTATTTAAGTCTAAATAAATAAGTAGTTAACGCGTGTGAGACAAATCTACGGTGACTTTAATGTAAACAAACGTTAGTGTTTAAAGAAATAGAAGTTATCCGCGGACTTTATCTTCTTGTAAGTGATAGTGCTATACATAAATTATACTGTAAGTGTTTTTATTAAATTTCCTTAGATTTTAATTAGTTCGGTTAATAATAATCAACGTGTACATATTTGTAGTATAAGTAAATTAGTCATAGGTATTTACTTTTTTAGTTAAAAATAATAAACATAAACGCAATAATGGCTAAAAAATTAATTAATTTTGTTTCTATAATACGTAATTCACAATAATAATGTTTTTAAATAGTTTGTACCTAAATATTTAATGCTAATAAAATAATTTATAATTATAAAACTTTATTTGAGTTTTAATATCATATAAAAGCGAATGGTTATAAGAAAATGAGAATTTTAATGTATATTACGTAAATTATCTTTAGATTCTAACAGTAAACTAACACTTTTAAAGGTATTAGTGTGCAAATATTGTATATTGTTAACCCCAAATAATAAATTTTGATAAAATATATCTATAACTACGTATAAATTATTAATTAAAGGTCAAAATTTTATCTTGTATCAATACAATTAACAGTTAAATTAATTTTATTTTAAGAAATGTTAGTTTTTCTTAATTGTTTAACCTGTCATTACAAAGCATGTCAGGCAATATTTTGTTGATTGTGGCTTTGATACAGTTGCTGTCACTGTTTTTACCCTTGTCACGTTTATTTGCTGTTAAAATTGTCATTCATATCTTACATATCAGACTCGTTTGAAGAACGTCAAAACAACACCATAAAAATGTATCAAAAACATTTAGAACAAATGTCGCTTAAAACAAACGTCTTACTCAAACGCAATAAAATCAAAACAAAAGCCTTAAAGCAAAACCTCATCAAGTTATCTTGTAGATGATAACAGCGTTCTAAAAAAATTTCGTTTGTAACAAAAGCGTTTGTCACTCTAAAAGCATCAATACTGATTATTAGAACAATTGGAAATTTTATGTTATACGTATTGCTAACATTTCAGATTGTGCGATAGTGAACTTTAAAGTATAATCAATATTAACATTAAGAATTATTACACTTGCTGTAAATGGAAAGAATTACATTAAATAAATGTTCATGTAACTGCTCTAAATTAAATTTTTCTATAAAAAAATTAGAAACAATAAAAGAAACAAAAACAAACACTGTTAAAAAAAGCAAATTTATGTTTACATTAACAAATTACAATGTATAAGCAATATAAAATGAAGTGTTAGAAAATACTGATAATAAACAAAATAACAATCTGTTGTTATTCTTTTCTAAAAGAAAATCGGAAATAAGCGGCAAAACTAAACAAAATGTTTGCTTGTTTCGAGTTTTAATAAAAGGTTTGTTTTCGGAAAAAAAATATAGCATATTCTCTAAAACAATTAAAAAAAATATTAAATTATGGTTAAATACAACAGAACACGATTTGTGTAGCGCTATTATGTATGAAATAAATTAATTATATTTTGCGTATAATAATTAAAGTTTTTTTTAATAAAACGATTTACAGATCTATAAAAAGTACTTACTTTTTGATATTTTGTTACTTGAGTAAATGATATATTTCAACTTATTATATGTTTTTAACAAATCAAATTATTAACAAAAAGTAAATAGAATCTAGTTGCTTAGATAATGGAATTTCAGTGTATCTATTTAAAACAATAAAACTATAGTAACAACTATTGGTACAAGTGTAAAACGAATTTATCGTAATTAAGAGAATTCTTCTGAACGTAAACTATAGCAATTTGAAAATGGATTTGAAAAAATAATTGGTGCAATGTATATTATCAATGCGGTAAAAAGTACACTACTGAATTACAATAGTATATTGAAAAACCAATGTCACAATGAGACTTTTTGCCGCATGAAGACCAGGTTTGCAGACCGATTAAAAGGAGGTCTGCAAATGGTCGAGTGCGGCAAAAAGAAGTTGTGACGTGTTTTTCATACTACTTTTTCTATTTCGCATGCATTTACTCTAAAATTGTTAATTAATAAAAATTAGTAATTTTTTTAAATTGTGTTGGCAATTCTGGCATTTGACAATTCAAATTTGAAATGTCAAAGTGTCTGAACTCAATAAAAAAAAAGTTGTAAAAATAGAATATGAAAGTATAAGTTGTACTCCACCCGAAGTAAAAGAATTTGCACTGTTACAATTAAAATTTATTCACTGTAGGTACAATAAATTCACCATATATAAGAGTTTATAAAAAGTTTATTCATTTTGTTCTAATTTATAAACTAGCCTTTAATAAATATCGAAATTAGCTGTAAAGTAAAACTACTTTCATCAATCAAAAAATAAAGTTGTAGCATAATGTAGTATATTTGGTTAGGTTATGGTTTACTGTCAGATTAGATTTACAATGTTGCAAGCTTAAATTTATTTAAAGCAGTACGGAAAAAAGAGTCTCTTTCCGTATTGCTTATAGTACGGATATAAAGCTATAACTGTCGCGAAATATAAAAAGATTTCTTGCGAAAATGAGTTTAGAAGCAGGGCTGTGCCAAAAAAAAATTATTATAATTATGAATGGTGACCTAACAGTAGAAACATGTTACCAGAGAATGCAGAGATGCAATAAATGTTTGCAATGACATTATTTAGTAATGATAAAATGGAGGTTCCAGTAGAATTACAACTAAGAATATTAGAAATACTTTACGAATCATATGGTAGGATAAAAAAACTAAAAAAACGGCAAGGTTCATGTTATTTTGGCCGAACACGTCTAAACAAATTAAGTAGATAATTTTTTACTGTATCAATTAACCAATAAAAAAATTTGATTTTATTGCATTTTTTAAAATTCAACCAATCATCAACGGATTACAGCGATAACACCACGGGTGTGGTGTTATCGGGCAAAGCAGACATGATATATTCAAATGTCAAATTAAATGTCAGATAGTAAATCAATTCATAATAACCATACAAAGATTTTCTGATATTTTTAACAAGAAAATTAACAAAATTCTTTTAGAAAATACACCAAAAAATATAATTAATTTGTATTAATTAATTAAACAACATGAAAAGTAGTAAAAAATTATCTTACCGAATACCCCTCGAGCATTGATAAATACTCAAAATTTTGTCGTAGAGAATGTTTCAAGCGTGTTTCTTTGAGGTAATATCATGAGGCCAAGAAACACGCTTTCAACAATCTCTATGACAAATTTATCTCGGTATTATCAATGCTCTAGGGGTATTATAGCTGATAATTCAAAAATAAAATATTTGTAAAAAAAATTCTTACAAAAAAACAAAAAAAAAATGGACGCTTTATGAATGTTCTGTTTACGAACTGCCTAATTCAACGGTAATACTTATAATATTAGTGCAAACTCAAATATTTTCAGAAGATTATGAATTACTGAATAGAAATGGCGAAGTGCCAAAACGGAGCAAATTGCGAACATTATCACCATTTATTGACAACGGAATCTTGCGGGTAGGAGGTAGACTAAAACATGTAAATATTCAAGATGACCAAAAGCATCTAATTATTTTACCTAGTAATCAAAAATTCACCGATTTCTTAATTACATATGTACTAGTAAAATTATTCCATGCAGGAACTCAAGCTATGTTAACAAATATAAGATTGGAATATTAGCCACTATCAGATCGCAACACAGTTAAACAAATAGTTCATAAATGCATGAATACTTTAAGGCTAAACCGCCACCTTTGAGCAGCGTATGAGTAATCTTCTTATGAATGGTGTTCTTCATCAGGAAAAATTAATTTTTTTTTAAATTTTGCCTGACGTAGAACTTTGACCAAGTTCGAAAGCTTGCATTTAAATTGTTCTAAATAAATGCATCTATAAAACTATGTTTGCATAAATCGTAAAATTACTTATTAGTTCACACAATATTATCAACGCTGTTTACTATACCTAGTTTGCAGCATGCACTTAAACCTAGAATAGAAAGATCATCTAGTTTAAAAATTTGAAAACATCAGATTAAATCAACTGACACATCTAATTTTACAAATCTTTCTACTTCCAGCTTATTCTTACTAAATGATACTAAATTTATACTGAGTAATTTAACTTGTTTCTTACAGTTAATTTTTTCAAAACAATTCTTTGGTAAAATATTACATGTTTATACAGTATATTTACTATACTATTGCCTAAATTACCTTGTTTTAACTCTCCTTTGACTTGGTTTGTTTTAATTTTTTGTTTACATCTTATGGCAAACTGATTTTTGGTATAGCATAGCACGCACTTTTTACCATAAACTGGACAGTGTTGTGTCAAATATTTACGACCGCACTTGACAATCATATGATCATCTTGCTGTTTGAGGCTTGTATGTGATAACGTTGATGCTCGTTCTTTCCATCATTGTTGACAAAGTTTGCTAGTTTCCGTAAACATATTTTTTTTTTATTATAAACATCGATTGCTTTGTCACTCGGAACATTTAATAGCAGCGCTATCTTTTTAATCGAGTTTGATTATTTTATTAGACGCCTTAAAGTAAATTTCAAATTTTTGTTTAAAGCTTACCTAATTTTTAATTACATTTTCATCTAAATTTAGCTAAACTTACATTAGAATGTCTTCCGGGTTTAGACCGTGTCTTATTTGCAACCGAAGCTGCCAACGTTTCGCCCACTTTCGTAAGGGGCTTCATCAGGGCGTGAGATAAATAGCAAAACTCAAACAAGCAATCGAAATCTAACTAAGAACTTCTCAAAAGTTAGGTTATCCACTTGTAAAACAAGCCATAACCTAAAATATGAAAAGGTAAGAAAGAAAACGATAACCTGAAAAAGCAAACGAAAATCTAACAAAGAAACACTACCGAGTTAGGTAATCAACTTGTGAACCAAGCCAGATTCTAAACTCCGTAGAAGTCACTTCTACGGAGTTTAGAATCTGGCTTGATTTTCGTTTGCTTTTTCAGGTTATCGTTTTCTTTCTTACCTTTTCATATTTTAGGTTATGGCTTGTTTTACAAGTGGATAACCTAACTTTTGAGAAGTTCTTAGTTAGATTTCGATTGCTTGTTTGAGTTTTGCTATTTATCTCACGCCCTGATGAAGCCCCTTACGAAAGTGGGCGAAACGTTGGCAGCTTCGGTTGCAAATAAGACACGGTCTAAACCCGGAAGACATTCTAATGTAAGTATAGATTCCGGCCGTGGAAGCCTTAACTATTACATAAATTTAGCTAAGTTATCACTCATGATAAAGTTTAGTACACACGTGGTCGGCAACTATCTTGGGTTATGTTTAAAAGTCTTATTAACACTCTGTCCACTCCTGAATTTATTACTCGACACCATGTAACATTTGTTAGTTATCCTCTATTAAAACTAACATATTTATAATTATGTATAGCCCGGATTTTTAAGCACTAAAAATCTTTAAAATAAGCAAGCATTTTAGCATTAAAAAATGGAAATTTAAGCATTAAAAAATAATTATTTAAGCATTTATTTTTAATCAACATTAGAATTTATAACTACAGCGTTTTAAATTTTCCATTGTGAAAATTTGCCTTCTATTTGATAAGATGTATTTTAACTTTGAAAAAGGTCTCTCTACGTCCACTGATGTAATAGGTGCATATTTATAGCACAAAATTAGTTCCGCGGGAATGTTTGACAAAACTTGATCCCCGTTGCCGCAATATCTTTGATTGTCTGATATTTTCTATTTGCATCTAACACACGTTGTAGTTTTCTTGAAATAGTTTCACTTCTGTTTCCCGTAACAGTTAAAATTTGATTGGCAGCATCTTCTACAACTTTAACGGAATTTGCCAATAGATCTCCGCGCTTTTATAAACTTTGTATAAAACTGCACATCTCCAAATAGTTCGTTGAAATAAAACATAGATCGTTATTTACACTCGTTTGATTCAAAAATTCTTTGACAATTTTATCGATGACGCACCGTCTTCATCTAAGTTTTTCACGACACTTTGAAACGCTGTAAAATTTTCTGCATAATGGGATGACACCGAAGTCCAAGTACCCCATCGCGTTAATATAGATTGAGGAGGCAAAGCTAGATTCGGAGCTGTGTCTTTTAAACTGTATATCCTCAAAGGTGATTTGAGAGATATTTTCTTTCCATTTGAAATTAATTTGTCAACATTAGGAAATAAACTTCTAATTTATTCTGCAATTCTACGTAAAGCATGAGCTATACAGGTCAAATGTAACATTTTCGGAAATATTACATTCAGAGCTGTTGCCTCTTTTTTCATATATGGAGCAGCATCCGATGTAAACAACAAAACACGTTTGTGACGGATGTCTTTGGGACACAGAATACTTAAAGATGAAATAAATACTTGTGCATTTCTGCTATGGTTAACTTTTTCAAGTGATTCTGAAGGTTAAAGATAAACTTGAGAAGGGTGATTCGGTGAAATGCTCCCGATGACAACGTGGGTAATAAAACTGAAAGGTATATTGATTGGAGTTGCATAATAAGAACTTAACTTAAACGCATAATAGTATTTTAAATTAAAATTATTGCTTATACATTTTAACTTTTAATATTATAAGAATTTTGTTACTACTACCCAGTTTTTTTACGGTAAATAACATTTGTACATTTTTTAAATTTTTTGATAAATTGATTTTAAAAATCATACTTACCTTTCTGTTGGATCAGTAGTTTCATCGATCGATAACCAAATATTGTTATTCCCGATGCCCTGTCGTATTTTTAATATTGTTTTTTCATAAAGATTTATAAGGTACACTTTCTTTATGGTCGATTCGGAAGAAATATGTTGTTTCGTGTATTGATGAAAAAAATTGTTAAATGATTTATGTTCTAATTTCCACAGAGATATATCCGCTTCGACGAATGTAGTACTCAGGTTCATACAAAACTGGAATTGATTAGAAGTACCTTGAGAACAAGGTTTATATACTGAAGGTTACCTATTTGCCGTATACTCAACGGTTTGATCCCGTTTGTAGTAGAAGGGGACAGCGTGACGTCATTGGCCTGGCGCGAGATTTTGCAATTCTGTTATACGTTGTAGTTAAACCTTAATTTATAATTAGTTTTCTTTGTTAAGTTACTTTTAATGTTTGTGGAACTTATGTGTTGTGGATAGTCTTTAGTACTGTTTATTTTGTATCATCCATCTAGTTATTTTGTTTTAGAACTTTTTTAAATTAGAATTAGTGAAGTACATATTTGAAAAGAAAAGTTACGGTATGTATAAAGCCACTGTGTCAGTTTGAGTTTGTAAATTATACTTTTAAAATACTAGATGCCATCAAATTGTGCAGTAGCTATATGTCGCACCGATACAAATATTACAAAAATTATTGGAATCAGAATAAGTTTATTTCGCTTCCCAAAACATAAGGAATTACGACAAGTTTGGATAAACAGCTGTCATCGTAGTGACAAGTTTAATGTAGACAACGCAGGAATTTGTTCACTTCATTTTACATCAGATGATTTTGAACGTGACATTAAATCGGAAATTCTAAATCGACCATCTAAATTAATTTTGAAATCAACAGCAGTACCATCTCTCAAGCTGGTTTTAAATAACGCAACAACAAAACATGCGGAAGTGATTGAAAAGCGTATTGAAAGAAAAGAACTGAGGAATAAACAAAAATCTTCAATTAAATATATTCAGAAAATTAATGCTAAAATGCAAAATGAGGTAGAACAAAATCAAATTGATCAATCAATCAAACATCTTTTGATGTAGAAAAAAATGAATTTCTTCGTAATGAAATTAACTCTTTAAAACTCGAAACTAAACAATTGAAAGAACAACTAATTGAACAAAATAGACAAATACAGAATTACAGAAAAACAATAATTTTTTTGCGAACGCAGTTAAATAAAGAAAAGTTAAAAAAGAAGCCGGGAAATGTTCAAAAACTTTAATCATGCTGTGAAAAAATATTTACTCCAGCACAATTAAACTTGATGTTATCTAAAGGGAAAAGGGTCCGTTGGGGAACTACTGATATGGTAATTGCATTTACCCTTAGATACTTTAGTAAGAGAGCCTACTTATTTTTGAGGAATAAATTACAATACCCCTTACCAGGTAACATCGTTCTAATAATCGGTTTACTATCAATTAATGTTAATCATTATTTACAGGAATTTCTACACTTTAAGGATGGGCAACAAAGTTTAACATACGACCTGGAATGCTATCTACTGTTTTGAAATTTTTAGAAATTTTGGCAAAAACTATGGAAGATGAAGAAAAAATTGTTGTTTTATCATTCGATGAGGTTAAAGTAGCAGAAATGCATGAATATGATAGAAAAAGGGATCAAGTTATAGGACCACATTCTCAAATGCAAGTTGTGAATATAAGAGGTTTATTTGCTAAATGGAAGCAACCCATATATGTCAATTTCGACACCAAAATGACACAGTCAATCTTGAACAATATCATTAACAAGTTGTATGCCATTGGAATTAAAGTTGTTGCATGTGTTTGTGATTGTGGTGGTGGTAATGTGAGATTATGGAAGGATTTGGGATTATCGTATGAAAAAAGTTATATAAAGCACCAAAGCACTGGAGAAAACATCTACTTTTTTGTTGATGCACCACACTTGCTAAAATTAGTTAGAAATTGGTTCTTGGACAGTGGATTTATTATTAACAATAAGATCATTCGTTCATCACCTATAAAGGAATTAATTAATAGTACAGATACCGAAATAAACAGTTTTTTTAAGGTTAATAATCAACATGTAACATGTGAAGGCTTTAAAAGACAAAACGTTGCTCTTGCTGCTCAATTAACGTCTCATACAACTGCAACTGCATTAAAACGTTATAAGTCTAACGATACAGTTGCGAGAGATACAGCGGAATTTATTGAATTAACAAACAATTGGTTCGATCTAATGAATTCATACGCACCAAATAATTTCATACCATCAAAAGCTGGGTATGGTCAATTCTTGCTTGAGCAAAATAAACTTTTAGATGAAATGTATACCACAGTATTACAAATGAGATGTGTTGGTAAAAATGTTCTTCAAACATTTCAAAAAGGTATATTAATGTCTATTAATTCTTTAAAAGGGCTACATCAAGACATTGTGAAAAATACAAAAATGCAATATTTGTTGACACATCGATTAAATCAAGATGTTTTAGAAAACTTGTTTTCCCAGTTACGCACCAGAGGCGGCTTAAATGATCATCCAACCCCTTTAAATGCACTTTATCGTTTGCGTATACTAATATTGGGTAAGTCGACAACAATCCAAACAACAAACTCAATCGACAAAGGAGAAGATGAATTTATTATGGGAAGAGCTTTAATGCAAAGTGGCATTGAGACTAATAGTGAATCAAGCAGCAGCACTCTTATTGAAAACAATAGTTTAGTATTGGACATTTGTGACACCAAAAAGTTATCCGAAGAAGATGGGCTTGAATATCTTGCCGGCTGGATTGCAAAAAAATTAAAAAACAGTCATCCTTAATTAAGTTTAAACACTGATACAGAAGATCATCATAATTATCCATATCCTAGTTGGGTGAAACATTTGTCTTTTGGTGGATTAGTTACTCCCATTTTTGATTTTCTAGAGCTCATAAAAAAATTAGACGTTGAATTTATAAAATGTGTTGGAAACGGAATTCCAAGGAAAAAATATATAAACAAATCAATTACGAATAAAATACTTCTTACTTTACCATCTGTTGACGCCGTTATATTACGGACATTTGTAAAACAAAGAATTTATATAAAGGTAAATTTCTTGAATTTTAAATATATGCAACAAAAGCATGATAAAAATTTAAAACGAAGAGTTAATGCTATACGAGAGTCGCATATTGCTAAGAAAATGCAAAAAATTTCAACATAAATGCTTTGTATTTAAATTATTTTAATATATCCTTATAAAAATAATGTAGTTTTTATTTAAAAATGTATTCATAATTAAGCAACACCAGGCCAATGACGTAATCGCCGATTACTGACGAAAAGTTACGAGTCAAATTCAGACAACCTCCAATATATAAACCTTGCCTTGAGAAACCGTAGGCAGCAATTGTTGTTTTTTAATGTTATCTATTTAAGGGCAGCTAATTTGTGTAGTTTTCCATTTTAATGTTGGGTAACGTGGAATATAAGCATGATTTTATTGATTTAAATATTTTGAGCAATAAAGGTTTAAAATAAGCAAAATTAAGCATTTTAAGCATATTGCTTAAAAATCCGGGCTTTAGTTATATACTTGATTGAATTCTGCATACATGAATCATAACAACCTATCAAGTGCCAGGTCGACCATATTTATTACATGGTTAACAAAAATGATTAGAAATCTTAATAAATGTGCTGGTGATCTTTAAAAGAAAAAGAAAAACATTTAAAAACCATTTTAAAAACCAAATAAATTTATTGCGATTTTTATACTTTTTCGCTACACAGTTTTAACATCTGTTTAGAACAAATAATTACAATGGCGACAATAGTTTTTTAAATATGTTAGGTTAGTTCGATGACTCAATTGGAAGTTCGAACATATAAATCGATAGATGCGTATGACACAATTTGTATGTTGTTAGATTCAGCAAATTAGAGCAGCAATAGAAAACAATAAAATTTGTTGTTGATTAGTTAGACTTTGTTTGTGTTTAAGTGCCCTGCAAAAGAAATTATCAGTAACTGATACCTTATTATACTGGATAACGTCAAAAAAAAACATTTTAAAAGAAAACCAAAAATATATGTTTTAATATTTATTTTTTCTCGTTTTCAATTCTGTTAATTCTAAAGTTAAATGTCAATAAAGTAGTGACATTAAAAAAAATAGATAGTCTGCAGTGTTTCAATTTTTTTTCAGAAGTAAGCAAACCGGAGAGAAATAATCTGCTAATTTCGAATTTAGAAGAAATATAAGCATAAATTAAGAAGTATTGCTAAAAATTTGTTAATCAAATTGTCAACTACAAGATAGACAGGAATTAAAAACCAGAAAAAACGAGCCACATTAAAAGAGTTTAGAATGGAAGGTGGACAAGTTTCAGCATTAATTTCATTAAAAAAATATTTTTTTTAATAAACCACATGTTTGATAAACAATTAAACTAACAATGGAAAATAAATAAGTATTAAAAACTTTACATCAGACATTTTAAAAACAATTTAAAACTGATTATTTAGAGATATAACAAATAAACGGGTTTATTCACATTCAGTTAGTAACGTACAGTTTTCCGAACCTCTTAAAGGTTGGTAAGTGAGCGGTTTCCATGGTTAAAAAAACGAGTATGTAATGAAACCTCACGGTCGGTAATGTACACTTTCCGAACCTGTAATTTGTGTGTGTTTTGTTTTAACTAATTTGATAAAATGACAATCATAAATTAAATACGTATATGTCAATTGCGAAGTGCCTACTATATGTTAATATTTTACCGAAATAAACGATAATATTTTGGAAGTAGGTTTTCATTCATTTTTTATTAGTTTTATGTTATTTATTTTATTTAATGGCTGATTGTGAATAAAATTGTATACAAACCTTGGCAAAAGTGTTCCATTTGTCTCGAGAACTAGTTCACATCGAGGCTATGCCTTTCGGTAAACTATAGTTCTCTCGACAGAAATGGAATACTTTCCGCCTCGGTATGTAATCTACTATTACAGTTTTACTGCTTCTTTTATACAGCACAATTCTTTGTTTGCGTTAGTCTTATAATATTTCATTTGTTTATTTAAAATAACAAATAACAAATTAAAATCGAGTTTTAATTTGTATCGTTACAAAACAGATTTTTAATTGTTTGTTGTAATAATTAGAAACATTTATTGTAACAACGTACAGTCAACCGAGTATACAAAAGCTTTGGTATTGCATATATTTTTAGAATTGCGCAAAACCATTAATGTGAAAAAAATTACGTAAAACTAAGTTTTTGATTTACAGAGCATCGATATTTAAAAAAATTCTATTCTAATTTAAAATTTATTAATTATACACACGACTTATTTTACAATTATTATTTAAATATTTATTATTAAATAGTTATTTCTTAATTAAATTATTGTAATTTTTTATATAGACTTTAAACAGAATACAGAAATAAAAATCTTGTTTAAGTGCATTTATTTATTTACTTGTCAACTTGAAATTAGTTAAATTTTGAATTACATAACTTTGTTTATTTTTTTGTAATTTATCTAAAAATATTAATCTAATAATTATATTTACATATTTATAAAATAAACACTTTCACTATACGTGGCCACTACTAAGAAATTAAACAAAAAATTTATTATTATTTATTATTTTTAGTAACAACTTATATTTTTTTATTTATGCTGTGCAATTTTTCCGAAACAAAAAAATAGCTACATGGCTAAACGTAGAAAATATCTTATTTTATTTTTTATAAGAAATTTTGTATTGTGGTACACAATAAAAGGTACTTTCCTTTTTAAACCTTTGTGTTTTGGCTAAACAAGCAGGTAAGAAAAGTGTCAATGGGCGGTATATATTTTATATACGTCAGCTAACATGATGTGTACGAAAAAAATTTTAGCAAGTACGTTTAGTAACATATCTTTTAGGGGCAAGCACTCTACCGTCCAAGTAAGGTATTACAAGGTATACTAGAACCTTAAAACAGTATTTATTACTTATAAAAAAATCAACTGTTTATTAACGTCTCCTAAAGAATGCCTCCCTCTCGAGTAGCAAGGGGTATGTAAAATTTCGTGTGATACCTGCAAAAGATCTTGTAGGACAAACAGACAAATAGCAGCAAAAGTAGAAGAACATAAAATGCTGTTAGACAAGGACTTTCTTTGTCCTCATTAGACCAGCATGTCATAGAAACAGGACATATAATTATTTTCAATAATACCAAAGTGTTTGCAAGTGTCGAACACTTATGGTCTAGAGTAGCCAGAGAAGCAATAGAAATCGAAATACGACCAAATAGTTTAAACAAAAGAGACGATAGCAGTAGATTCCCTAAAATGTGGAAAACAGTGTATAATAAAGGAAACAAACGTACCGGAACCTACAATTGGTAGAAATTATTATATAAACGAAGTATGACATCGACCGGTGACAAAAAGTCAAAGTAGACATTGACATATTGGTGTTTAGTTTAATGTTATAGTTTGAGTTCATTTTAATTTGTGCTTAAAAATGGTAAGAAACTATTAAGAAAAAAAATGAGATATACAACTAAAAATACTAGTAACTTAATTACTGCTTTAAAAACTATATGTTTTTAGTAAGTACCCTAGTAGCACAAAATATATGTACGATATTCTAATGATCTTGGTAGAATATTTAAAGTCGGCTATATATTGCTTGCTATAATACATATATTCTTGATGTTTTAAAAATATATATGTACGTACAATATCATTGATATATTTTAAAACCTTACAATTTTTTTCAAGGTTTACATGACAAATGATTAGACAGATACTTATTGCAAGATGTAAAAAATGTATTCTAAATATTGTAAAACTAGATAAAAACAATTTTATAAAATTATGTACCAACAATATCGTTCCTGTATTCTAAAGTCACAAATGTTTTTCAAAGTTTGACTGACATAAAATATATATTATATATAGAGCTAATATTTATGTTTCATCAGTGTCTTACTTTTTTATTTTTAACTGTACTTTACGTATTTATAGATGTTAAACGTTTTCCTTTTGTTTATTTTTGTTAAAAATTTTGTTTATGTGTGCGTATATTGTAATAAAAAGTAATCCAAAATCATAGTATGTAATCTGTTAAAAATCGTATAAGAAACGCAATTTAATTATTCAAAAATTACAGAAGGAGAATACGAAATCGAGACATCTGCAATTTAATTAAATTGAAAAACCAATTGCGTTATAACTAAAGATATAGTAACTTTACAATGATACACTACATTTGCTACAAAGAAATTTTAGACAAAGTATTGCAATTCTGCTGTAAAATTACCAGTAGGTATTTATCTTTTCCAAATATATTTGTGGCATACTAAACGGGTTTACACAAAATACTTTTTAGTAAATTTTGTAGAATTCTTTGCAACAATAAACATTTTAAGAAGTATATTATTTATCTGGTTTTAAGTACTGAGGTCAGAAACAGTTATATAGACCCTGAACAAGAATAAGAAAGGTTTTCTTTACTAATCCGCATCTAGATTTCGTGTTTGCAGTTTGCAAACTTTAAATTTTTATGTGGAGTTCTAGTGCAACGTAATTGTATAATCAGATAAGTGTCCGTTAATTTTCTTATTTTTTATTTTTTATCATGTTTTCTAAATATAGGAAACCAAAAAGTCATTTTGTAAATAATTTATTTTAACGCAGCGAGTACACCCTAAATTCGATGTTTTTTTAGTTGTCTGTTCAACGTTTACAGAAAATAATTCAAAGAAATGTCAAATGTCATCTCTAATAAGAAACATAATTTAAAAAAACGCTTTTATTTGCGTAAATATGGTCAATAATTAATAAACAACACTTTTAAAAAAAATATATAAGTATAATATGCCTAGTTTGCTTAATCCGTTCGCGTATCAACGCTAAACTAGCACGGTGTAGGATGTTTTAGAAGAACGTGTCTGAATGTGTAACTTAATTTTGAGGAATGCAGGAATGATGTTGTGGTCACGACAGCGACTAAAAAAGGTTAAATTGCACAAAAGTTTGACGAGTTTGTGGCGAAGTTTGGAAAATACGGAGGTTTTAGAAGAAATATTCTCCCCGTAGAGATTGTTAATGTAATAGCGAAGGCTTCCACGGCCGGAATCTATACTAACATTAGAATGTCTTCTGGGTTTGGACCGTGTCATAGTTGCAACCGAAGCTGCCAACGTTTCGCTCACTTTCGTAAGGGGCTTCATCAGGGCGTAAGATAAATCGCAAAACTCAAACAAGCAATCGAAATCTAACTAAGAACTTCTCAAAAGTTAGGTTATCCACTTGTGAAACAAGCCATAACCTAAACTCTGAAAAGGTAGGAAAGAAAACGATAACCTGAAAAAGCAAACGAAAATCTAACAAAGAACCACTACCGAGTTAGGTAATCAACTGTTGAACCAAGCCAGATTCTAAACTCCGTAGAAGTGACTTAAGAAGAAATAGTCTTCGTATTTAAAGGAAAATGATCGTTACGGATGGTTAAGCTCGACCCTGATTGGGTTACGGTTGCTAGGGGGCGTGTTTTTGATAAATGACTAATAACCGGGAACCAAAGAGGGGATAGTTCGAAACCATGATCCGTTCCTCCTTTTCGCTTAGTATTACTTAAGATTTTCTTTAGATCTAATAAATTAACTTGCTTAAATTTAAAATTAAAGATTGGTTTTAATATTGAAGCCTCTTTGAAGTTTTCTAGGGGCTGCCCAAGCAACATTTTGTAACCGTGGTTACGTTGTAACCAGTTGCAAATTAGTAACATTAGCACCATGGTAAATAAATCGTTGCAGCAACGTAGCAAAAACTTTCGTAATTTACTGAGGTTTCAAATCTATTACAAAAATAACCATTTTACAACTATGGTTATAAGTAAGCTTTTCTTAAACCCTTATGTAACTACAGTGTCAATTTAGTGACATTAAAACCTTCATTTTGGTTTCGAGTGTAACAGTCTTGAAACTATGGTTACAAGTGTGAATTTCTAAAACTACACTACAGTGTTAACCTATACGTTCAAACAGCAACAGAAAAAGTGCATTTTACGAGATTTTTATAAGACACGTGGTCCATTATCATTATCCAATAAACAGTACCGAAAGTGTTTCTAATTCAAAACTACGTAAGTACAATTATTGGTATATTATATTACTATAACTTTAATCGTGCATTTATACTACTGTTTCTAATTTCATCAACGTTGAAGAATTAGTTGCCAATTATAAGTAAGCAAATTTTAAATTGATTTTATTTTGTTCTAGGATAAAATAGAATTTGATTGCAAGGACATTACAATATTACACACAGTGATCAGAACGTGTAAATTAGATCGCCATTGCGAACACCTATAATCTTTAAAAAACCAGTCAAAATTATTATCATTGAACCTATTATAATTGCACACTTTTTTCTTAACAAAATTTATGCATTTACTATTTACAAAATTTATAAATAATAGACATAATCCGCTTTTCTTGAAGATTTGCCGTAAAAACCTGTTTACTGGTATCCACTTGCAACAGATGTAAAAATTCTTTTATTATATCTTTTTTGTTTGAATTTAGTTCTATAAGAAACTATAAAAAATTTAAATAATGCACATTTATTATAACTTTTTATATGTCTGTATCTTTTTATTAATATATTTTTATCTATATTTTTGTTTTAATCTTTATAATGCAGTTAGTAACTAAAATCTTGGATAAGTTGCTTGTTAACAAAGCGGTTATAAAGTAGTTTCAAATAATGGTAATAAGCATGTTTTCAAAACAGTTACATAGCAGTTGCTGTAAACGGTAACTACAATGTTACAAATCAATTACAAAACCGTGATGATAAACCATTACAGAAACGATTCAAAATAGGTAAACATGATTTGTAAAAAACCGTTATAGCAACGCTGCAAAACAGTTACAAAGTAGTAATTGCAACGGTTTCAGACACGTTGTAAAACGGTTATAATATTACTGCAGTTGCCTTGCAACTGACCAAATCCGGTATTGACAACGTATCAGGAAAGACTCAGCAACTATTCTGTAACTAAATACCTTACTGAAACCATAGTTGCAAGAGAGTTTTACAACCGTTTTGTAACTGATTTTTGCTACTTGGGTGGTTTATACTATCATTTATGTGCTTAATGCTGCTTACAAAATATTCGTTAAAATTATTTGATATTTCCTCTAAATTACTAATTTCTTCTATGTCAAATAACTTTTTGGTTTATTCTTTTGTCCATTGATTAAATGTTTAATCATTTTCTACATATTTTGAGGTTGTCCGTTATTTTGCTGTATTTCACTTACGTAATATTTATTTTTGCTTATCTTAAATTTGTTACTAAAATTATTTCTTGTGTTCTTGTAAAGCATTCAGTTATTTTTATTTCTCGTTAATTTAGCAATTTTATAAAGTCTGCCTCTTTCGTTTTGGAGATTACGTAAGTCCATTGTAAACCAGATGTTACCTGTTCGTGTTTTTATAGTTTTCTTCATAATAAGGTCATTTACTGCATAACAAAGCGGTTGAACTATGTCATTTGCTATTTGATCCATCTGTCGTTTTGCGTATTCTAATTGTGATGGCTCCGTATATTAAGTAAATTTTGTTGTGAATATTTTTTGTAGCAATTTATTGTTTTTATTTCAAATTTATTTTTATTATATCATAGTCAGTTATTTTTGATTTATTTAATACAACAAATCTTAATTACTGGGTCAACTATTAATTGTACTGCTATTTTCTGTTGTACGCGTAAATTCGTCAACAATTTGTTTCATCTCTAGGCTTCTAATAACTTGTATTAATTTCGACCCATAAAAACTTTGCTTGAATACATCTATATTTAAATCCTCTATAATTATATGTCGACTGTTATCCGGAATTGTATCTTCACACCACTTTTCTAAATGTTCTATAAAAGTTGTATCAATTGCACTTGGTGAGTGATACAACACTGTATAGTATCCTGTTAGAAATGCTCCTATTATTCTGATACATAATTACCAATTACAGTATATCGGATTCTATTACTTATAAGTATTACAACTGTATTATGTTTAAATTTAAATTATACACTATTTTTTTATTTATAGTTTTTTATAGTTAATTAAATAATTTAATCATTAAATTATTAATAAATAAAAATAATTAAACAAACTGTTTTATTGGATTATTAGGTATAAATAATTTCAAAATTTTCAAAGATAAATACCAAGTCAAAATAATACAAAAGTTGCGTGACAAAACAAAATCAGCGACAAGATACATCGTTCTTTACATTAAATACATTGAAAGAACAAATGGTATTAGAGTACATGATTACCATACTGTATGTTAAAAATAAATTGAGTAAACATTAGCCCAAACAATAATATATCTTTATTACAAGATATATGAAAATAATTTTATAAAATTGTTTTAAACAAATTAATTACAGTAATAAATGCTTTAAGAACTTAAATATAATTTTATTTCAAATTAATACATTAAAACAAAGTACTTAATTTCATTTATTAAAAAAAAATATTTATAACGAATTATTGATAATAATAGTAATTCGATTAGATTTAATACATGTAACGTTTTAACTTTGTGATTTTTCAATATAGTAACTAATAACAAAATCGTATTATCTTTTTAAAAATAAAAATAATTAAATTTACTACCTATTTTTCTAGTAAACTTTAATATTACAGCGTATCTTCAAAGCAAACGACGTCGTCGCTTTCAAGAATGAAAAACAAGGTCGTGAAATAACAAAAACTTTTCAAGTAGAAAAGTTATGATTCTTATGAAACGTGATATACTTATGTAAGTAATTAAATTAGAAGTTTTCTAAACATCATATGCATTAAAATACACTCGTTTTAACTTATTTAATAGATTAGGTAAATTGTTCTTTTAAAAAGTCAAACAGCAATGTAAAAGATTTACGAGAACACTCATTCATCTGTGAACATTTTATATTCTCGACAATGCTGTCTTCCGTTTTATTACAAAATAAATTAGGTAGCGCTGCATAAAGGATTTTTGCAATAGCAAACTGGGTCATACTTGTTTGAGGATGAGAAATAGTTGCGATTCGGAAATTAGCTTGAATGGTTAACTTTTCTTTCTTTTTATTATTTAAGCACATGTATTAAAGAATGAATAAAAATAATATTTTTTATTTAATGACAATAGTTGTGATAAATAAATCAAAATTTCAAAACACTATTACGAAAACCGTACAAACACAAAATATTGAATTTTAAAAACTTGGGTTGTCTTAAAATTTAAAAACTAAAACTAAACGTTTGGCACGATTACTATATAATTTACACACCATTATGCTTTTCAATTTCCGTCTAATGTTACTAAAACACTAAAATGAGTTTAAAGTATAGTACGACACCAAATTATTTTTTATCTAACAGTCATAAATTTTGAGTAAAATGTGTTATAGACACTTAAAAAAAATACTGTAATAAATTTTTTAAATTTAGTGCTTTATTTTTGATAGTGGTCGTAATGTTTCTAACATTTTTAAATCTGGCGTGGTTTTAAGGTAAATCGATTTAAAGCAGCACATAAGTTAAGTTAATATTGGCGATAAATCTAATTTCAATATAAACTATAACTTAAAATTTTTTATTTGCCTGTTAACAGTAAATTTAGATGTAATCGTCTGTTTTCCGGAATCCCTATCGCTGTTACAGCTTCCGTTTTATCATGAACGTTTTAACTTAGTAAAACTAGGTCAGATTATCGCCACTAAGAACACCCTAGAACATTAAAAAGCAACTGCTTTTATACAATTCTTTTTCATTTTTACTTAACTTTAAGGTTTGTTTCCAATTCTCATTTTCTCCACGTAAAAATACATTATTGATGAAATACATACAATTAATCTTCTTTTCTGGCCGCAAATGCGTTTACTCTATAACCTATAATAATTGATAAAAAATAGTAGTTTATATTTCAAGGTAAAGAAGGATAAGCTGCAAGATTATATGGCGAGACATGATGCGTCGAGGAATATAAGTCGAGTAGGTTATAATAATTTTCTCAACCGTAGTCTATATACAACTTTTCTACTACTACAATTATTAAAAATACTTAAAACCTTAAAGATTGACTTTTAAATTAAAAATCAAGTGTCAATAGTTTAATATAATTAATTTTAATGAAGTTCTAATTTAAAACACAAAAATAGATAGATATTTTTTACTACAATTACTAATATTATTTAAAAACGTTTAACATTGATTATATTTAGAATAGGTTTAATTCAGTAATATTTTTATATAGTTAGTGTTAGACAGATAAGCTAAGCGGATCGATAGTCAGTGATAACTGAATAATTTATTAACGTTACGCAATACAACTTAATTAATATAGCACACAAAATTACAGTATAACTATTAGTTCAATTGTATTGTGTTACACACAATTTGCTTGAGCGCAATTCACTAATCACAATCTCTTTTGTGTTATCGTGTTATACACTGATGTATCGACAAAATACGTTTGGTCATTAAAGATTCAAGTTCAACGCTCGAGTTTTAGATTGTATCTAACACTTCCTTTCAAGTTCTACCTGAGATAGTTGAACGAACTTCAAACTCAATCCAGACGAACATTGTAAACGTTTGGAACGTGCTACGGCTTTGGTAAGCATTTCTGCAACCATCTCGTCCGTTGGTAAGCGCTTGACAAATAAAATAGTGTTTTATGTCAATATATTTTGATCTAGCGTAGAAGACGGGATTTTACGCTAAGAATTTTACACCTCAGTTGTTGTTGGAAATAACGACGTCAGAAAGATTTTATGATCTAACTTCTTGAGAAAACTCGATAAGTACACGGCTCTTGATAGTGTCAAATATGACCATGTATTCAGCTCCTCTTGACGACAAAGCTACCGTTGTTTTGCATTTGCTATTTCCATATAGCAGCAGTGCCTCTGAGAACAAAAACGCAATCTTTATAAGAGCGTCTATTAACTGCAAAATTTCCCTAGTGAGCGTCGGCAAACTCTTGCACCGAAAAACCATTTTTTAAAAAGACCAACTCGTTTTCCATCAATGCCGTTTTCCGTTTTAACAATTGTTTTTTAAATATCCGAGCAGTTGTCGACTTTGACATTTTTCAAAAATTTAATTTCTTGTGTGACGTAAATTTTTTTATCTGATGGAATCTAATGTTCCTTTAGGGAAAAATGTACTTTTTCTGTATGACTTATTTAAGGCGTGCGTTTTGGTACCTACATGTAACAAACAAGTGAACGTTTACCCATCCATAGCTTATAAATCGTCTTGGTCTTCAAAACCTTCACCCATCGATTTCTATGTGATTTTCTATTGCAATCGTTGTAGCACAGAGATATTTGGGAAGTCTCAACTCCGTTAACATACAGCGTCTTGGTTTAACCAGAATTCTGTTGTTACGTTCAGCTATGCTTTTTTATTGAGGTGTATACGGTGCTGTAAGCCAATGTTTAATCTCAGCTTTTTTTAGAATTGTTTCCATGACTGTATTGCTATTTTTTAGACCGTTGTCTGACTGCAACGTCTTTATGTTGCTACCAGATTTGATTTTTACCAAGTTCCTATATTCAATAAATTTTTATGTCACTTTGGATTAGTGTTTTAGAAAGTAAACTATGGTCCACCTAGAGTGGTTTTCGATAAACGTTAAAAAATAGCGCGCACCATCTCTCGATTTCGTTTGCATTGAACCGCATACATTCCAAAGAATGAGAGACTCGTTAGTTTGTTGGCTGCACAAATATTACACAAAAGAAGACACGGTTTGCTTTAAAGGTAACACTCGTTATAGTTGTGTTTTTAAGAATGAGCACCATTTCATTCCAATTTAAATGACCTAAGCGTTGATGCTACTCTATCAAGCTTACGGGAGTATTGTTTAAAACATCATAAGAATTACTTGTATCGTCCCGTAAACAAAACAAGTTTTCTTTGCTTGGCTACACCATTTTGATCTTTAACAAGCGCGCACTTTTCTGTAAACAATACTGAGCATTTAAGCATGTTCAAACCTTCAAGTATCTTGGAACAGTTATAAGTAGCAAAAACGAGAGAAACGTAGAAATAACACAAATAATAAAACCAGGACACAACGCATACAACAGATTTAAAGAAATTGTGAAAAGCAAACAAATAACAAAGGAAACAAAAATGAGAATATACAAAGTGACAATAAGACCAGCAGTACTATACGCAAGTGAAACCATGCGCATCGCAAATAAAGATGCAGAGAAATTGAAAGTATCTGAACGAAAAATAATTAGAAGAATATATAGACCAAAGAAGATAATTGAAAAATTACATATAAGATTAGCAAACCAAGAGATAGAAGAAATACTAAAACGAGAAAACATAGTAAAAGGAAATAAAGCCAGAAGAATACGTTGGTACGGGCATGTAGCTATAAGAAACGCAAGCAAAAGGGTGGCCGAAAATAAGATAAGAAGATAAAGTAATAAATGATATAAAAACTATGAAAATTGATAAATGGAGAGAAAAAATGAAAGATAGGAAGATATAGAGAAAAATAGTGGAAGAGGCAAGGAAACACAACGACCTGTAAAGTAAAAGAAAAGAAAGAAAGGTGGAGAGGAGTGATGAACCAACCCACTGAAGAGTACCAATAGGAGTGGCATCAATTCCGCTATAGAATGTATACCCAGCAAATAGAAAAAATTGTGCATGTCGGTTCTGTTGAATGTAATATTGTGCAATTAGTTCTTTTTAAGACGTCGCTACACGTTTGGCATTTAACAAACAGCAAATACCATTTTTTTGAAATTTGGCAAATACTTCCAATACGCAAGTGTTTACCGACTGTTGTCGGTGAATAAGTTTATGGTATCCAAACATCAAAGCTTCATAATTTTGTACTCTTAGTCATAAAATATACGATTGTTGTTGTAGTAATAGTTATACTTTAAAAGCCTAAGCTTTCGCTGTTATTTTGGTTATAATTAGAAGAAACTTACGGCTTAGACCGCGTCTGGGTGTTTAACTACGACGCGGTCTAAGCAGAAAGTTGCTTATAATCATAAGAGTTATACTTGTTTTAAACGGTTACATTTTTAACTGCCATACTGTTTTTGCCAAAGTTTTATTAGATGGTATCCAGCGAACACAAGAGCATCGTGACTGATAAAGTTAGGGTTTTTAATGATAAGGCACGTATAGTATATTTAAGCTGTTGTGATTATTTAATTACAAGCAAGTCGAAATGATTAGGAAAATATTTATTACTCATCACATTTGGTATTTGAGGATTCTCATGTTTATATTTAACAGAACTGAACTTGTACCTTTTTAAATGTCCACCTTGCAGTAATCTAAAATTTAAAACTTTATTGGTTTTATTCTTTCAACCCTAACTTATTACTTCTTTTCAAATCTACTAAAGATGCAACCGTTTAACACAAAAATACATATACCTGCTCCAATCAGAAACAATAGATTTCTCTGTAAATTTATACTTATTAAAGCTTCTAATGAGAAGTTGAGTATAATAATAATAATAATTTACACAAAGTTGTGTCTACAAAAGGTATGATGCATTGATTTCATTACAGAAGCTGTGAAGATATTTTGCACTAGCAAAGCCATTCCAGAAACCGTAGAAGTGTATGACAAAAATATTAGAGATCAAGACTGGTTAAAACAGGCTAAGCATCGTTATAACAACGAAACCATAATTTTTAATTTTTTTTTTGTAATGTGTAATTGAAGGGTTTGGTGCAAAAAGGGTATAAGTGTATAAGTAGACAATTTGAGTTAGTGCTTTTATTATCGTTTTTGCAAAAAACATTGTGAGGTTTTAGTTTAGTGTGTTATGCTACTTCTCTAAAAATGTCACTGCTAAGATCAAAATGCACTTTGTATGTTTTTTGTACTAACAGAAGGTAGGTTTAACTTGACATATATGCGTGTAAATCAAAAATTTAAAAAAATCACTTGTACCCTTTTTGCACCAGACCCTTCAATTGATATTTTTTATTTTCTCGTTTAAACTATTTTTTCTAATTCTTTTTGTTAAGTTGGAATCTTAATGCTTTTACTACTCGGCACTGTTATTTTTTAAGAATTTCATTTGTTATACTCTACATATTGACATTGCATTATTTATGCAATTTTATAAGTCAGTATTTTTCTATTATTTTACTAGTTTTATTATATCTTTATTTCAATGTAAAATATGTCCAAAATCGATCAATAAATTTTTAATATTGCATTAGGTGAATCATAAATTAACAAGTGACGTGTATGCCACGTGTGTCACGCACCCAACAGGACAGTGTATATTAACTGTTACCGTTTACCTTACGTTAAGAAGTAACTTGTATCTATGTGATACATGTAACGTGTTTTTATGTGTTACATTTAACGTGTATCTATGGTTTATATGGAACGTTTTTCTTTAAGTTATACGTATCGTGTATATCAAGTTTACTATGCTCGCAATATCAACGTTTATCGGACTGACATTTTATCGAGGAATAGTAGCTGCAGTAAATATGGTATCCACTATAAAACATCAGATAAAGCAAACCGTAAATATACGTTTATTTAACCAAATAATGCTCATTGGGTACGTCAAAACAATAAAACAAACATCAATTTTACAAAACAGAATGAACCAAAACATTTGTACTGAAAAATATAAACTGCGATTAGTGTAGTGTCAAATGCATTTGTTTTTTAGTTTTCTAACCAAAGTGATTAGTGCAATAAATATTTTATTTTGTTAAAATAAAAACAATCTTTACTTATATACTGAAAAGCAAGCATTGATGTTTTTTACTCTAATTTGCTATTTTTTGTTTAGTTTTCCTATATAGCTTTTATTGAAATTTTGGAAGAAATCTTCTATTTAACATCATGTTCATAAAGTAATTTAATTTTTTTTGTAATGTTTGTTCACAAGACCGGGACATTAGACGAAACAAACTTTATAATTAGATGAAATAACAATATTTGTTTAACGAGACGGTGTAAGTTATAAATAAATGTTTCTAAGTATACGATCTGACGTAATTTTTACAAAACATGTCTTAAAATGTAAGTATAATTCGTTTTATTTTATTACTGTATCAGCAGACAAGACCTATTGGTGTACAAACAAAAATTCTAGTAGGTTGAAGTATCCTAAAAAAAATAATGTTTGCGTTCATGTGATAATTTATAAAAAATATAATAGTCATTTTATCTGTTTTATGTATGTCTCTAATCATTTTACTTGTAGGTTTTTCTTAATTGCTTTTCTTACTCTTGAAAGATTGTCGTTATTATATGCATTACTAAATTTGCAAAACATTGCTAAAACTGATAAAATCAATAAAACCCTTTAAAATATTTATTTCAACGAAATACTGGAACATGTAAAAACTGCTTTTTAAAGAATTTTTTTGTGGTTTAATAGAGCGTGTTTTCTTTCAATAAAAAAAAATTGGAAAAATATGTATTTAGAAAATTTTATTACAATAAAAACAAAAACATTAATTTTAACTGTAAATATCTATGAAAACGAGAAACGTTGTTTTTTAGCCCAAGGTTTTATTCAAAACAATTTTGAATTACCCTGGTTTAAAATTAACATCACAACATCTTATCCCTATTTACAATTATCCTTAATACATAGTTACTTAGATAACGGACACTGCACAAGTAGAAAATATCGTGAGATGACTAAAATGTTGATTAAAAAAAAGTTTGTATTTTATAATGTGTTTAGAATCTTCTATTCATATTCAAAATATGGATTTACTGAATACATCTCTGTGTTTAAATATTTTATCACAAGTTTTATATTTTTCTATAAACTAACTTTATATTTTTCTCACAGTACACAAATGTTTATTTTATCATTACATTTTATTTTGTTGTTAAAATACGATTGGTGTTAGTTATTTGTATCTTATCAAACATAATTTTTACCACGAAAATGAAGTTATTTTAAGTTACTAGTTGACAAAACAAAAAAGCAGGTCATAACTTTATTATAATACTGGTAAAAAAAACAAAATAAAATAATAGTAACCAACTAAAAAAATGTCAAAAAGTAGTAAAAAACTAAAATTCAGTTTATACAAAAAATGTGAATTATCAAAACAATTTTAGAAAATTGCAACTTGCTAATTTCAGTTAATATAATATTTTCTACAATCATAAATGGTATTAAAAGAAAAAAAATATTTTGACTGACACGTTTGTTTAAAACATAAATAAGTTAAAATACAAAGTTTTTCAATTAAGATGAAGTAATAAAATTAGTAGTTATATCCGCGCAAAAACCAAATACAAAAAAGTGAAACAATGTGTGTAATTACTTTACTATTTTTATGTGTTCAAATAAATATTGGTTTATTTATGATACCTACAGTAAATAAACAGAGTTTGTGTTTGTATACATTTGACGTTTTGTTTGTTTAAATGATGAGCACCTACAATTATTAATAAAAAGTAAACCATTAATTATAGCTATATTTTCTAAAATAAAATTTTGTTTTTCATATAAACTGAAATAAGAAATAATAAATTTGATATCGTACATTTTGACAAAAATATGAATTTATTTTTTATTATTTAATTATTTTACATTATTTAAAAACATCCATATATATATATATATATATATATATATATATATATATCCGTCTATCAACGTGGCGTCCAGCCACTACAAAATCATCATCAATTTGGCGTCCATGGTAAATTGGCGTCCGTATATGAACGCCACTTTGGATTCCCTTATAAAAGTGTTGCGGTAGACCCCTACTACCTACAGACAAAGATTTGGAG
This sequence comes from Aquatica leii, assembly GCA_035610365.1. Classification (NCBI taxonomy): domain Eukaryota; kingdom Metazoa; phylum Arthropoda; class Insecta; order Coleoptera; family Lampyridae; genus Aquatica; species Aquatica leii. Next base: position 119,642,745 of record CM069432.1, read on the forward strand.
GGACGCCAAAAAACGTAAACGTGTCAGAAAATTGAATAATTTAGTTCAAAAAATTTTCACTACGAGCGCCACTGTCGCCATACATAATTGTATATTGTACGAATATATTTTTTTAAATACATTTCCGTATCAATATGGCGACCTCGATGTGGCAACATAGCAGGATGCCATGTTGATATAAAAATGAATATGTATATACCAGATTAATGATTAGGTCATATGCATTATACCAGTTTATCCTTCTAGTTTATAACAAACATTAATGTAGTTTTTACAAGTAATTACCAAGACTTAAACTACAGTAAAACGTCCGTAACGACGCAGCCTTGCAAAATCAAAGTCAATATTACATATGCTAATTTACTCTAAGTGGTTCTTGATTATAATTAATATAAAGGGTTAATTCTAATTTCTCATACAATTTTAAACATTTTGTAACAAAAAAAAGAACATATAGGTGTACTTTTTATACATGACGAAGAAAATGTATTAAAAGAACCTGTTTGCAACTTATGCATATAGCTGCTTTGCGTAATTTTATCATATTATACTTTAATTTTATCGGCGATATGATTAATTATGTAAAATTTTTATTTTTGTTGTACTAGCGTTTCTTCTAAAGTAATTAAAATGCCTTGTTTTATATAAGAAGTAACATTGTCAAGTGTTAACAAATTTTTATTTAACTTCTACAAATTTTTAAAACTACTTTATACACTACTTGGTATAAAAGAATTGGGAAACAGTGTCACATTGCGACTCTCATATTGAATTGATTAGGAATGTATAATTACCTTATGTTGTATTTTACGTTTTTCTTTTTTAGTTAGCTATTGAATAACCGAGAAAAACGTGTATTTAGTTGTACAAAAATACGTTTTCGACCATCGTAAGATCGTCGGAATACGCATTCTGGTCACTAGCGGTTCGGTAGACGATGCAAGTGAAACGCTGTTTGACCACATATTTTTGTCAAAAATGTATTTTAATAAAAAATTGCATATTTATAGTATACGATTATAGATGTAGTGTTTTTTACTAAAAAAAAAATTAATTACGATTTCTTAATCAAAAGTCACAATTTATTTTAATTTTTTTAAATGAACATTTCAAAAATTATTACTAAGTTATAATCGCCTTTACAGTACAGATGTGTCAATGTTGCTAATGTTTTGTCAAATTTCTGTAAAAAGCATTGTCTAAGCGTGAAATAAAAGAATTAACTTAAAAATTCAACCAAAATCTAATTAAGAATTTTTAAATGTTATTAATCAAGGCACATTATAGAATTAATGAAATTATAACGAAACTAAGTCTGCTTAAAATTTAAGTTGAAACGCAAAACATACTTGAAAAAACGCACATGTAACAAAGATAATTAAATCATACATTAGCGATATCGTAGTTCAAGGTAATGCAGAGTAACTGTCAACATTATCCGGTACATATGATACGATCACGCATATTTTTTAGTTGTCAGAGTTGTGGTATGCTGATTTGGTTAACCTATATTTTATTCTCACGTAATCTTATGTCTGTCAATTAGTTCAGAATAATTTTTTGCGTTTTCTGAGAATTTTTCGAAAGTATAAAAATTTTTCGAATTATAATATATTTCTAATTTTAATTAACTATTCTGGAGAAGAGTACTATTTTACATATTGTTAAACAATAAAATACTTTTTTAGTTTAATAAATTTGCATTATCTTTGCTGTGTTGGTCTACCGAAAGTTGAACAAAAACGTATTTAATATAATACATCTGTATTATTAAAACTACTGATGTAGATATAACTAGTAAACTTTGTTTGTTTGTAGTTATCACGGAGAGTACAAAAAATAACGTTGGCCAGAATTTTTTTGTAATTTTTTTTTTACCTACTAAAAACAATATCAAATTTAAAATTAACAAGTAACAAATTCAACATTTTACAATTAATTGAAACATAGGCTTATTTAGTATTTACTAAATTCAGTGTGTTGCTATCATAACGCCAATACGGCGGATAAAAGAAAATCAATAAAGGATTGAAAAATAAACAATTTTTATTATTATAATATATAAAGTCTGCAAAGCAATAGTTTTCGAAGAAATAAAACAATTTATTTAAAGATGTGGCTTGCGATTAGACTATTTCTGAATCATCAAGTTTAGTTCTAGTTTCTCTTTGTGAGCCAAAATAAGCAGTTGGCTTTTTTTGTTTGTGAATCCAAACAAACTAGACTGGTGTTCCGCTACGATGCGGCCTAAGCCAAAATTCACTTATAATATAAACAAAGAAAACCGCGAAAGATATAATAATGAAAAACGCTAAACGTAATTCTAAAATTTTGTTATGTTAATTTGTAATGTTAATTAACGTTAATTAATAAATTAAACACTTTTTTTTCTAATAATTTTTGAGTATGTTCTTCCATTTTAGTCTTGTGGTAGGAGACACAGATGACCACAATTTGGTTGAGATTTTTTGTAAACAACGTTCGCTATTGTGCACTTCATCACAGCAACAAGCAAAAGTACCCAATTTAAAAAAAGTAATTTTAAAACAATTGAAATGGTAAAACTAGAAAAGTCTATCATTACAATTAAGATATTTTGTGAACTATGAAAGTAATTATTGTTTATTAAACTCTTTTATAAAGAAAAATAAATAGCATGACTCTAAAGTTGTGTTACGTCACTGGTTACGTAATATGTATTCCTTTGTTATTGAATTGTGATTTGACCATAAATGTTTTTTTTCCTTCTTTAAAATTAGTTAGCTAAGTTTAATTGCGGAAACCTATAAACATGTCTTCTTCAAATGCTCATTTAACAAAGGTACTCAGAAACATTATTATTAACTATTTAGCCTTACCAATCTGAGATATATATATATGTATAAATAAATCGTAGTAGAATCCACATTTCCACAAGTTGCATTCATTTTACAGTTTTCCATTATGGATAAATCCTGTGTTGTCGTTATCATACAAGCTGAGCTTTTGTCACACGTTGCAGTGTACATCTTTAGAGCCTGGAATAACCAGTTTATGTTCACTGCGGCAACACGTGATTTATCCAGAATGAAAAATTGTAATAAAAATAAAATAGTACTACAGTAGTATCCAAGCCTTAACCGCGAAAAAGTAACAAATACGTTCTGTTAAAACAATGAAAAATACAAATAGAAAACTAAAAAAAGTATGTTTTCTTCCCAAGTAGCATCCAAGATAGTTCATGTCAGTTGAGTTTATTGATTATTACATATTTAACACTTTATATGAAACTTACGGGTAATTATAACTTTATTCTATTAATTTATAGGGAAAATTACGTGCATTCATCTTTTTTTTACCACTTTGTAGTTCTGCAGCTTTGTGATAAAAAGTAAGGTTTTATCAACGTTATTTTTACTAAGTAAAATCTCTTTCAGGTTTCTTTATCTTTAAAGTGGAAAATTGAAGTGGCGGCCACTAAATCGAATCACCAAAATCATACCTTAAAGTAACAACCACTTTAAAGTAGAAGTGAACTTAAAATATACCTGAAAAGCAGTTTCACTTTAGAATGGTAGGTTGTCGTTGTAACGTTAGAGCCACTTTCATAAGTGATTTTCACAAGAAATTTTAGATTAAAGCCACCAGATAGTGACATAATTCATATAACGTCGCTATTCATTATTTTATTTTCCACTTTGTTATAACTTACTCATAACGCCTAGGATACAAGATTCGTAATAGCCAATTGTGTACCAATCGCGTTATTACGATGGTTACGCCTAGAGAGCAACAGGATGCAGCCCAAGGGTCTCTGGCCCAAAGGATGTATGTTGTTCAATGAGCGTAATTATACAGTAACTCCAGTAGTACATACAAAACTTTATTTTTCTCTTTATATAAAATTTTAATTAAAAATTAAGTATATAAGAAGAAATAGAAAACTTGTTACCATCAAAATCTAACGAGGGCATTATGAGAGTGCGTTATGAATTTATAACGTCCTCTAAATTCATAACGCCGTCTCATAAGGCTCTGATTGTTATGTGTATGTTTACATATTTCGTATCCTAGACATTATGAATAAATTAAACAGAGTGAAATAAACATATACATAACATTGGGTATTTTGTGTTTGATTATTTTGTTAACTTACAGCACTGCATATAATAAATTTAATTTATTTGTTATAAACTTTGCAGTACCTACTCCGTGGAAGAAATCACTTGCAAATCAATTTGATTACGATAATCTTAGCAAGCATGTGCGGAGCCTTTAACCCGGCATCGGTCGGGTGGGGTCTTGTAGACCCCATGCAGATCTAGAGCGCCGTATTTTTTTTTGCCGATACGCTTGCGCAACCAGCCGTTGCAATACCCTCCGCTCAAATGTTATGCTGTCGCGTGCAGCACAAATTTTAGTCGTTGTTGTGAGTGTAAGGAATCTACATTGCTGCAATTTTGCTTGGGGCCTGACAAACCCGACCCAACCATTTACGTGACATTTTGTGAGATAGTTGAAGGTAAAGAATTTTGGTTTATTTTTTTGTATTTGTGCCAAACAAACAAATTCTAGCTGTCATGGCATCTGGTTATTATGAAAAAAAGCAAGAACGTCTATTAAACTTCTGGAAAGAGTTGAATGAAGAAGAAGAACATTTCATAGATTCAGACAGTGGAAGTGAAATTAATATTGAAGATTCTCAGGAGGCTAAAGAACTACAGGACAATATCACAAGCGCAGATTACGAACATGAAGTTGACGATGCTGAGGGAAACATTCTGGAAGAGGAAGACAGTTTAAACGATGATGAATTAGATACAAGTACTAGTACACATTATAAAGGTAAGGACGGCACGAAATGGTTGAAAACATATAGTAATAAGCGGGTTCGGACCAGGGCGGAAAATATAAAAACGCATTTACCAGGAGTTAAGCAAAGTGCACGAGATTTGAAAACACCTCTTGATTGCTGGCTATCATTTATTGATAATGACATAATTTCCGACATAGCAAAATACATTACAATAAAAATAAGACAAAAATCCGTAAATTACAAACACAATAAGGACTTTTGCAATGATGCAAATGAAGTGGAAATTAAAGCGGTATTTGGATTACTTTACCTTGCAGGCGTGTTAAGGGCAAATCACAGGAATTTAGAAGATTTTCGGAAAACTGATGGTACCGGCATAAATATATTTCCCGCAACCATGTCGGCCAAAGATTCATGTTTTTGATAACTTGTCTACGATTTGATAACGTCGAAAACAGAGCGGAAAGACTGACAATAGACAAACTTGCTCCAATAAGAGCAATTTTTGACAAGTTTGTCGACAATTGTCAATCTGCATATACTGCAAGTGAGTATCTAACCTTAGACGAAAAGCTCGAGTCGTTCCGAGGGAGATCTTCCTTTCGGCAGTACATTCCAAACAAGCCGGCGAAATACGGCATAAAAATACAAGCTTTGGTTGATGCTAAAACATTTTATACTTTGAATATGGAGGTATATACAGGAAAGCAGCCTGATGGGCCATTTCAAATGAGTAACACTCCAAAAGACATAACTCTTAGAATGGTTGCACCAATTTCAGGGACTAACCGAAATGTTACCTTTTATAATTGGTACACAAGTTATGACCTCATCCAGGAACTCTACAATAATCATAAACTCAGATCCGTCGGTACTCTAAGAAAAAACAAGCGACAAATTCCTTCACCATTTCTCTCAACTAAAAACAGGTCAGTGCCTTCCAGTTTATTTGGTTTTCAAAAAACATAACTATCTTGTCATATATGCCTAAGAAAGGCAAGAATGTTTTACTTCTTTCATCATAATGATACAATTAGTGAAGATTTCGGCGAGAAGATGCTTCCTGAAATTATAAGCTTTTATAATTCAACAAAGTCTGGGGTTGATATAACAGATAAATTATCTGCATCCTATAACGTAAGTCGCAACAGCAGAAGATGGCCCCTAACAATTATGTTTTGTCTGCTAAACATTGCTGGCATCAACTCACAAGTTTTGTATAAGTTTAATACCGGCGATCAGAAAATAAAAAGAAGAAATTATTTAAAAGATTTAGGGTTGGCCTTAGTCAAAGAATATGCACAAGCTAGAAAAAACAATCCCAGGATGAAACGAGTTTTGAGAAAAAAAATTAGAAGCATATTTGGAGAACAGTCGGAACAACTCCCAAATAAAAAACCAGCTGGTGTTCGTGGTCGATGTGGTATTTGCTCTCGAAGGATGGATAAAAAAACAATATATTCTTGCCATAAATGTAATATTTTTCTTTGTTTAGACCATGCTGTTATGCAATGCGAGTCCTGTGCTCATACATCCGATGCTGTATAATGTAGTACGAACGTGTACCTACTCGGTCAATTTCCTTATACTTCATGTTATGTTATTCTTATTTTTCTTGCCAATGTTTTAGAGAGTGTTATTTTTTAGTTTCTGTTTTGTAATTTATTTTAAATTGGCGTTCTATAAGATTTATATTTAAAAAAAGCACGTCTATATTTGACCAGATTGTGTGCCCTTATTTTTGAACTTATGATTGACCTATCTGTTTCTTGTATTTTTTCAAGTCAAAAACTTGTTTAAAACACGTTTTTGGGATACTTTAAAAAATACTGTGATTTTTTTTAAATATTAAAACATTTAAGACTCTAAATTTCTAGTGTTTTAATAAAATATGATATTTTTTCAAATAAAGACCATCTAACTTTAGTTGCATATTTGTTTAATCCAAATGAGGCCAAAACAAATAATTTTAGTCAAATAATGCCTAAAAGTTTATTTTGTCCCAGATTATGACTTACAAACATTGAGGTCCGCTAGACCCCACCTGACCGCTTAAGTAACTTCTGACCACCCGACCGACGCCGGGTTAAAATAGTTGTCGCAAGAATTTTATATAATTAATATATTAGGTTTAAGTTACAGAACATGTAAAGCTCTAATAAATAATTTGCTGTTGCATCCATACAACATTACAGTTGCTTACACTTGATTACGACAAGTGACTAAACTACTGTTATTGGTTTAACGATAATTTCAGAAATGATAAAATATTAAATTCGACTTCCTTTAATAATGAAGCAGATATCACTCCATAACAACTGCAAAATATTTTTAAGAACATTAGACGGAGATTTGATATGTGCATAAATAACAATATTGATCACATCAAGCACATAAGTAATTTAGAAAATTAAAAATGTGTAAGCTGAATAAGAATACGTTATGAAATGTAATTGATAGTAAAATATAAACTAGTTGTAGTAGTACGATGTTACCAATAATTGAGAAAAATCTAGTACGAACAGTCAAGCCATCTTTACCACTACGCCTAGTGTACGTACATTGTACATCTAATTGTCACTGTTTTGTACACAATATGTAATAATAAAAAAAAACTTTCACGCGACTAGGATTTGAACTCTTGTTGGCGTAGTAAGCAGATGCCTTACCAAGTATGTCACGACGACTTAATATTTTTACGTATTATATAAATGGCTTTTATGTTCTAATAAATATCTTTTATTAGTTGCTTTTAATTATACACTTTAAAACCACACTGAAGATTGAAAGATACCTAAAACAGCACTACCATCAAAATGTTTATAATCAAAAATCCTTGTACATTAACGTACGTACAATGTACGCACATATTAGGTACAGGTACGTGCAGCATATTTACATTAAAGTCTGTACTAATTAATTTTGTTTTTCTAAAAAAAATTTGATGGTGCATAGTGATATCTGGATCTATAACCTTTACATTTAACAGTAAATTTGCATTTGTCGGAATTTTGCTCATAGTAAATATTGTTCAAATTCATTATATACATCTACTTTATAGAAGCTAAAAACATCTTGACCAAAGTAAATTTAGTTGTACCATTTATAAAATAAAGAGATGAGAAAGTATACAACATTTAAAAATGAAACAGATACATAAATACATCTCCGCTAGAAGACACTCACCACGCTGCTATTTAGCAGCCACGTGGATTTTAAGTGACTGTAAAGATATTTTATAAGTGATAAAATAGTTGTAATCACGTAACAGCCAAATATTTGTTTTCCATTTTGGTGGTAGTCACGGTATAGAACTGTACCGTTAATGTGGTAGTGACTAGTGGGAAGCTATTCTATAGTTCCATATGCTAAGATAACACACATTTTACTTTTTAAAGCAGTATTTTGCAATTTTTAAAATTTATTTAAGCTTACATAATCACTGCGTAGTTTACAAAATGGCTAAATTACTAGTCTTTCTTCTTTTCTATTTTTCTAAAAAATCTACTAAAACTTACTCTTTTTTATAAATTTGTATCAGTTAGTATTTTTATGTACTGATGATTCTTGATTTAATTAATTTTAATCTACGTTACTATTTGAAAACAAATTGCGTAATTAAGAAAAACCTGCACATAAATTTAAATATAAATATTTAATACGTATATGTGCATTAAACCAATGACAAAAATTCAACACTTTTCTAGTTAACTGATTTCCATTTTGTTGCTTACACTGTCATATGTCTTTTAAGTTGTTTTACAATGTTTTTATTCAGAATAAATAATTTATTATGTTTCTTAATTACTGCACATTACATATTTGCAAGAAATACAATTGTTAGTTAAAATTTCGTTTTATGCTCTAACCAAAATTTTAAAAATATTTACGAACAGATGACAAAAACATAATTAGGTTAAGTTTAGCAGAAGTACAATAATTGTTTCAAGGAAGTAACAGAAAAGATCAAGTTTCTATAACGGTTAAAAGTTTATTTACATAGCATGTTTGATGAACTGCTATAAAGATAATCGAGGTTCAAGGTTGTAATCTAATACTGGTTGCAACAACTGGCAACATTGCTTGGATGTCATTTAACGGATATATGAAAGTGATCTGTATATTGGTCGCCAGTTTGTAGTAAAATATTCATAATCGTATATTGGACGCCATTTGATTCATTTATAAAAGGTCGCCAAATTGCAACGTATTTAAACTTTTTTATTATTTACATTTTTACAGTTCTTATTGCTAATTGATTCATAATATAACAAAAAAAGTTTATATACACGAATCAGATTGTTTCTATCACAACGGGAAGCGGTGGACGCCAAAAAACTTTGTTATGTGTTGTCGCCATTTAGATAGACGGATTTATATATATATATATATATATATACGTAAGTGTTGAATTATGTGGCACCCACCATGACTATTGCATAAAAGACACCCGGGTGTATAAATTCTTTGATAATATATGTCATTGTGGCATATCGACTTGTATGATGCAAATGGCACCCATTTGTATAAAAATACATGTTTAAAATAGTAAATGACACCCAACATTGTTGTCATATAAATTAAATAGTAAAGGTGCCAGTTAGTAAATATTTCGTTTTTAATTAAACTGTATGTATATGATTATATTTCACTTCTATCATGCTGCTTATATAGAGTGGGTGTTTAAAAAAAAACATCCCTGCTTTAGGACACTTTTGGGACACAACTTTAAGTGTCAAACTTTACATTGACACATCAACCCTCTGAAGCCAGCAACCCCTAACTTAAGAATTTAAATAAGGGAAGGGGGTTGATCGAACCTTCATTTAAAACCTCCTGCAATTCTCTATGAGGACAGCATGGCAAAAAGTGGTTTTATTGAATTTTTTTGTGTTCCTATGAAAACCAACCCTGTAGATTAAGTAAAGTGGGGGAGACTAGTTTTTTAACATTCGCTTTGACAGGTCGATTCTTGATTTTTAGTAAATAACTTGAGATATTTAACTTGACATTGACACATCAACCCCGTAGCTCCAACAACCTCTAACTCAAAAATTTAAATAAGGAAAGGAACTCGAATGACTCTTCATTTAAAGCGTCTTTAAATTCTCTATGCGACAGCATGGCCAAAAATTAATTCTTTTTCGTCTTCTTTAAAAACAACCCTTTAGATTAACTAGGTTCTTAAAAAAACGCTCGGGCAGATCGATTCTTGATTTTTAAAAGACAACTTTAAATTTCAAACTTGACATTGGCACATCAACCCCCTAGCTCCAGCAACCCTTAACTCAAGAATTTGAATAGGGAAAGGAGGTCGAATGACCTCTCATTTAAAGCGTCTTTTAATTCTCTATGCAACAGCATTGCTGAAAATAGTTTTTTCTAATGTTTTTTCGTCTCTATTAAAAACAACCCTCTAGATTAACTAAGGTGGGGAGACTAAGTTATTAAAAAAACACTCAGACAGGTCGATTCTTGATTTTTAGGAGACAACTTTAAATATCAAACTTGAAATTGACACATCATCCCTCTAGATCTAGCAACCCCTAATTCAAGAGAAGGGCGTCAAACGACCTGTCATTTAAAAGGTCTTTTAATTCTCTATACGACAGCAAGGCCAAAAGTAGTTTTATAAATTTTTTTGTCCCCATAAAATACAACCCTCTAGATTACGTAAGGTGGGGTGTTGTTTAGAAAAATCCTAAAACACGCCACTTTTGACTTTTGACCGCCACCTTTTCGCGTCAACTTTGATTTTGTCAGGTCACCCTTCTAGCCCCAGCAACCCCCAACACAAACAAAAATTTTAGTAAGCTGGTCGAGTAACCCTGATTTTAATGGTCTCTTGATTCTCTACGTGTGTGCATGATTGCTTTTAAGTTTATAAAAATTTTAAAAGTGTAGAAAAATTTAAAACATCAAAATTCAACGTCAGAAGAAATTTTTATTAGTTCAACAAATGCTCAAATTGTGCGCCACCAACTTCCATACAGTAATACAAATTCTGCTCTAAACGTTTCCTTACATTTTGGAAGATATATGGCGTAATTTAACGACATTCTTTAATATTGCGTCGACGAAATTTTTCCAGAGACCCTGGTTCCGTTGCGTAAATTTTAGTTTCTTTTTACTGTCGCATAGAAACTTGAAAGACGCTTCAAATTAGAGGTGTCTCGACCTATTTTTCATATTTAAATTTTTGAGTTAGGGCACTAGTTTCTGAGTTAGGGTTTGCTGGAGCTAGGGGGTTTATCTGTTAATGTCAAGTTTCACGCCAAATCTTAAAACAAAATTAAAAATACAAAAGCATGAATATAATTAATTACGAAATTTAGTAGTAAAGTTTTTGATCTGTTAATAAATAATCCTGTGTTTTGAGTTTCTTAAAACTGTAATTTTCGGTTAATACTTTTAAGAAGGTTTATGGTGTATTGATTTTTATACCCATCAATGGGTATCTTGCTAAGAACTTTATTAAAATAATTATAATTTTAAAATTGTAGGTTTACTATAAATCTTCATCAATTCTTTGTCATAAGAAACGTTAGATGTAGTGCTCGTTTTGTTTTCTAATGTTTTGTACGTACAAAATTACCAGAAAGGATCAAGGTAAATACTGAAAAAAGTAAAGGTAAAAGTCAGAAAGTTTAAAAATACAAAACTAAAAATACATTTTTTTAATATTAAATTTGTATTTACATTTATCAATAATGTAGCAAATTTTCTTTGTGGACAATGTTTACGTCTAGCAACTTTAAAGAAGTAACTACTTTTTAGGATGCGGCTGTCAATTTCTAAATTTCTACAACTTGTCTCTGATGTTTTCTATTTTAGTATTTAATAAAAAATCTTTGTTCATTTACATTAAAAATCTATAGAATGCTCAAGAAAAGTCAAATATAACTGTAAATAATATACATTTGGTTAGGTTTTCCAATATGGTAGTATCATTTTATAATAAAAATATAATTTTGATTGTTAAATTTAAAGTTACTTTTTACATTGAAAAAAAAATGTTAAATTTTAAAAATTTTCAAAAAATAACATTTTTTGTTTACAACACTTATATACCAATTTAATAACAAAAAAGATAAATCACAATCATGATAAAGCAAAGGAAAACCGTATAACAAAAACCAAATAAGAAAATGGGTCAGAAATCAATACAATTTATAGAACCTCGCATCTTTAATCAGATATCCATGCAACTAAAAAATAATATAACAGTGAAACAATTAGCAAACAAGATTAAAAAGTGGATGTTTCAAGAAAGAACTGGAATTCTAAAACCTGGAAGTACTTAAGCTAGTGTCTAGTTCTAGGGACATTGTTATGAATTTGGCTAGCCACCTGTGTTTAAGATGAAAAGAACAGAGAAAAAACTAAACAATTTCGACTATAAACTAAGTGAAAATTATTAAACCTCAAAATTGTTTATAGTACTAAATATTACGATCTTTTATTTATTTTTTAATTTATTTAATTATATGCAACAGCACCACAGTTACCGTAACAACAGTTTAAGTTATAGAAAGTAAGTAGTAAACGACGCGACGTTTATGTATGCTACAGAAACAGAAAGAAACTCAATTAGACTCAATCTTGCAGAAAATACAAATTAGAAGCAAAAAAAACAGTTGTTTGAACGGATGAATCACAATTCAAAGTTTTTGAAAGCAAACGTCGTACATTTCAGTTTATCAACAACTAATAAAAATATTGGAAAAAATAAAAACTATAAAATATGGAAATGATAGTACTATGATTTAGGGTTGTTTTTAAGTGCAGTAAAAATTTCATAAAATAGCTAACAAAATGACTAGTAAAACAATTACTTACTACTTTAAACTTACTTAAAAAATACTCTTCTTAACGCTTTATAATACTTTAAACAACAAAAATTGTTTATTTTTTGTTTAATAAGTTTTTGTGCTAATATATTTTATTTACAAAAATCAATTTTTAACTACAAGAAACTTAAAATAGATAATAATATACAAGTAAAGTTCAAATATTGAACATTTAATATTAATTAATCTTTGTAAAATTATATTTTTTTAATTTAGAAATAATTTTGATACATACAATATAAAAACTATCTAAAATATTTTAATTGATTATTTTGTTAATAAATATCAAATAGTATAGTGTTTTAAGTTAAATAATTAAACAAAAACATAACTGATATCAAAAAGCATTATCAAGTTTTTATTAAATCAAAATGAGTTACGCAAGTTATATTTTAGTACATTTATTTTGTTACGATATCGCACTGTTCAACAATGTTGCCGCTAAAAATGGTGCCACAATCTACAACAATTATCGGGGTGCCATATAGTCAATACGTCAAAATTATATACACCTGTATATCGCACAACGCCCTCTGTGTTATTATGAATGAACCAAACTGTATAAATCTGACCACCAATTGACAAAATGGCTCCCAAGCAATTTCTGCGTACGAGCTTAAAAAGTGTTGATAAGCTCTAGAAAAATTTTTAATGTAAAAGTACTGTGGCTCCCAAACTTGGGTGCCTCTTTGTATTTTTGGGTGCCACAATAACAATGAATACCCAATTATGGTGCCACGATGACAATTTTTATGTATATATATATATATATATATATATATATACTCGAAAATCTACGTAGTCGCACCAAAATATAATTCTACGACTTCGCACCCGGAATGTTTTAAGTTTAACAAGTAGTTCTCGCACCAATATATAGCAAAAATTATATATGCGTATTGGCACCATACATATGATTCTGGGCGGAGTCTACCAGTCGGTCACCGCATAGCAAACAAGTTTTTCAAGGTATAAAATGTAACAATACATAATAGTATTTATAAATAACTGCTAATACGTTTCGTATTTAGAATATTGGAATTTCTTTTGTTCAACCGTTTGGTTTGTTTCTTGCTTTATTACAATGATTTTATTTTAGAATTGTCTTGTTTTAATTTATTTTGGTTTTTAAATTTAAATGTCACTTATCATGTATTCAAAAAAAAACTGATAAGAGTAAGTTTGAGTATCATTTTAATTACGTCTCTTTATTGTTAAATAAATTGAGTATTTTAATTGCCTGAATATGAAAGTGTGATTACTTAATAATTAAAAGTTTTGGTACAAAAAAATCAATACTACGGTCTTCTTTTTACGAGTAAATTTTGTATTATTTGCATGTTAACAAATAACATTACTCTTCTTATTAAGTATACATGTACCTATTTATTGTTCATTTATTCCCACAAATACTTAATTTTTTTTAATTTCTCTTGCTACAAGTAATATTTTCACATACGTATCAAAAAAATAATTGCATCTTTTAAATCCAATTGCATTTATATGAACTGCATTAACATTATTTAACGTTGTTCCACATATTATTTTAAGCATTTAGATATCAGTAGAAAAATTAATAAGGTAATAATAGTTAGGCAACAAAAAAATATTTTTATTTATTTTTATTTAATAATTTTAATAATTATTCTATAAACAACTACATGAAACTGATTAATATTTCAGATACCTATAATAACTCTTGAAGTTATGAAATTTTATTTTCAGTGTTAGTTTGAAGATTAAAATTTTATACATATGAGCAAACAAACGTTCTAATAAAAATTTATTCGATATTTTTTAAATCTTATAATTGACATTGCAAAGTCGAATTGTAATATGTTTCCACATAACAATAAATAAAATTTCTACTCATTCATAAAAAATCTTTAAATAATGCAAATGTATTAAGATATGGAACTTTTATCAATTTTTTGTATATAATCCGGTCAGTCATTAAAATTTTAAATATAGGTAGGATTGAACATAATTAATAGAATTTAATTTTTTAAATCCCTTAATTATTGTTGTGTTAAATGTTAACAACAGAAATATTTTAGCTGTTTTACAATGTGCAATGAAACATGATTTTTTTTTTAAATTGCATCGACGCGATATTTAATATCAACCTTAAATTTATCTTATTTTTACGTATCAGGTAACGTTGGTTTTTTCTTATACTGTATTTATACGGTAATTAAAACTTGTCAATTAAAAAAACATAAATATTTTTTTTTCGATTTTTAGTGTAACAGGAAAAATAGCATTTTATAACTTAAAAAATAATTAGCGTTACATATTTTATAAAGTAAAATAAAAATCACGACGGAAATTTCCGCTACAGGTGTAACCGTGTAACGGTTAAAATAAGCAGAATGCCGCCTTGTAAACAATAGGGCAATAAATAGATTAAGGAATAAATAACTTTTTCTACACTTTTTCGCACAATGGGTATAATACGTTTTTAATCTGAAACATTTGGTATGCACATTAGAATTTGTAAAGAGCACAACCAACTAAACAAACAACTAAAAATTTTGGTTCTATCTATCAAAATGTGATCTAATTATTAATCGAAAAAGACAAAGTCATTCGACATTGATGGTACGTGATTTATAATTACCAAAAAAAATTATAAAAAAACATTACAAAGTGTAAGTTTAGTAGTGTTTTAAAACTTTACATTTTGGCATCTGTGTATGCATAAAAATTTGAAATTAAGGTAGTACATAGGTACCACAATTAATACTTTTTAATATTATTAATATTAATAATTTAAAGTCAAATTTTGCGCAACAAAATCCGAAATACTTTTACTTATTTTATTTTTTACCGTTAATTTGAAATAGTTGTATATAATTTGCTATAACGGTGTAGCTGATTTTTGTATGTACAAGGTACGACATGCTTTGATTTCGCTTTAACCTGGCTACAAACGATGCACCAAGTTTGCGAGCTCGTGCCAACGATATTGCAACTCTTGGTTTCGTCTAAGTCGAATTCACATCGTTTTCCTCAATAACTATGTATCAACCAAAACCATACACACAAGTTTCAGTTCCACAATACAAAAAACAAAAAAACAAAATCATATAACAACTTGGCGATTTTTGGTTCCACAATAAATGGCAGTCGTTCTTCTTTGATAAAATTATTTAGCATCACTTATTCAAGTTCATTCGCACTTTTGCGAATTAAAATACGCATTTAATTGCACAATGTGGTTAAGATATCGCGGTAATATACTTTTAACTCGCAATTGGTACCTTTTAGTAACTTCATCGTTAACATGCACTACAAATCACTTTTTACTATGTCACGTTTGCGTCTTTTAACAGAACCATAAGATTAAAACCTACGTATTCTAATTCTATACAAAATATTTGAACAATGTTTTCTTTAATAACGATCAAAAAGTAAAAAGTAATTATTCTTAACTTAAATGAAAAAAACGCCTGTTACATTATACGTAAAATGCACTATAGATTGAATAGATAACTGCACATATTTGATTCTTATCATAGTAGTAAATAAATTGCCATCTTTAGATTAATAATTTCCGAGAAAAATATTATGTAACGTTTTCAAAATGACCAATTTGAAAAAGTATGTATAACGCTTTCATGAATTTTGTATAAGTTAAATTGATGCCTTGAACTTTTAAATTTTTGCGCTAAATTTACAACAGAATGTCTATTTCAGTTATTAATTTTGACTCTGGCTGCTCGGGTTGGTTGAAATTTCAAATTTTTTTAAATTCTGATTAGCTAATAAGTTTGAGGGAAATAGTCACTGAAATAGTCTACAGCACGGTTCCTAATTGTTTCACATCAATTATAATTTAACTAAAACCAATAAAAAACTAACTTTATTTAAAAAAAAATGAAATGATAAATGTTTCTAAAGTAGCGAATTTTGAATATTGTATTTTTAATGCATAGCTTTTCGTACGTTTTGAAACTTAAGAAAATTTCAGAAATAAGTCTGAAAACTCATGCGATTTAAGTATTTAGGTTACCCTAGTAAGTAGGAAGACTTTATCACATGCATAAACTTTATTAAAATAGGTACCTATAGTTCGGATCTTTGCGTTTGTATGATAACATAAAAAGGCAATAACTGACCACTGATCCTTCTTTATTTTTAACATATACTAATTCTGCAGAATGACGACACTTGATTATCCCTATATTTGTCATAATCTGATGTTGTATAAAAGAAATTACTTACCAAGATGTTGCAGAGCTCTTTCTAGTATCTTTTTTGATCTAGTTGACATCCTAATCGAAGAACAAATTTTTGATGATATCTTTTTTTTAATGGCAGTGGAATAGGTACCACGAACAATTTGTCGTGGTTTTTTGAAAACGTCCATAATTGTTTCTATATGTAGGTACGTAAAACAACACAAAAACACAGAATCATTAACGTTACACTTCACCGACACTAATACAATGCAAAATACTGATGTATATATTGAACAAGTAATTTACTAAAAAAACTAAGTGACTACCTTTTATAGAATTAACCCCATTTTGCAATATGATTTCGTGAATTAAAAACAATAGCAAGACCGTGTGGTAGGGAGACAAGCAATACCATTAGAAAATAAAATTCATTTACCACTCTTAATGACCAATGACTAATGTTCATATTTATTGGAAAAAATTTAATAAAACTTAATCATTAAAGTAAATTTTGTTGAACAAACTAAATAAACAGTTTATGCACAATAACATCATAGTCTGATAATGATGCATGACTTTTTTTGATATAAACGTCTCTTTATAGCCCGCGGCACTCATTATACGTCGACGGGCTATAATGAAATGTCAAAAGTTTTTTCATATAATGTTTCTGATTTTTTAGGAATCAGATCGCAATTTCTTACCTTCTCATTACTTTTATGGATTCGTTCAGCATCGGTCTATGCTGAATGAGATTTATTAGTGATGTTCAACTAAATTTAACTCCACAGAAAATATTTTCATAGGAAAACAATTTACTAAGTAATAATACATGTAACCGCCGTTGTTTACCTATTTCCCTGACAACTCCCAAATACAACTATTTCCGTTAAATTAAAAAATTACTGCTACACACATAAAAACGTTATCTTGAATTAAGGAAATATATATTTTCAACAACATTTATTTTATTTAACTGTGCGATTTGTTTGATTTAAGAAAATATACTTTATTTAAAATCACTTAGATTTTGAAACGAAGAAAAAATTTTACCGGAAGAATTAATTTCTTAATTTAAGCAAATATATTCTTGTGGTTTTTGAAAACAGAGATATTCTTGGATGAACATTATCTGTTTGAAAGCAAGCATATGTGTATTATTTGGAAACATTACTGATTTAATTAAAATCCTGTTGATTGTGCATAAAGTTTTGTATATATTAAGGGCATAACTAGCTTTTATCATAAAGGCTTCGTGATTCCCTTAATACATAAATAACGATTACTATTAGACAGTAATATGAAAATAAACAAATGATGCGTCACAAAACATATTACAACAGATTCGTTGTAAAAAAAAAGGTTTCACGATTGCCATATATCAGTAATTACTTAATAGATCAAAAAAAAATTTAAACAATAACTGTATAACCGTATCTGGATTAGAAACAACCTTTATTTAAAAAAAATGATCAAAATAAGTTTTTCAAAGAAAACTAAAATGACCGTTCTGTAAAGTAAAGTAAGCGTTGGCAATTATTTACTTTCCGATATTATTTTTTGCCAACGGATAAAATTATCTAGTTGTAATTGTTTGTAGTATTTAACAAAAAATAAAGAATTCATTTCCTTCTTCTATTTCAGTTCAAGTATTTCCTCAATTACCTGAGCGGATTAGTATAACCCCATGTAAATGAAATTTAACGATCGTCCTTGTTCAATACAATAGAATTTCTGATACAATATAATTTACATCCTGTCTGATATTGTTGCTACATTGATTTACGCCATAAGAAAAAGGAAAACTATTATTAACCGATACAATTTTTTTATTGAAAGAGATAGAAAATTTTAAAATTGCATTTTCTGCCGGTATGTTTTTTTTTGTAAAACTATAATTTACCAAAAAATAGGATGAAAAAAACGGTGTTGACTAATTTATGAATTTTATTAACCACTGAATGATAATGTTTTTTCAAACAATTTTACTTTAATATATTTAAGCAATTCAAATACGAGACGCAAAGAATGACATCAAAAAATAGTGCCACCATAAAAATTTTGTTATTAATTTAAACTGACAAAAATGTTTACATTTAATTTTTTTTCAAAATCTTTAATTATTATACAGTGCATTTTTTTTAAAGTGTCCATAGGTATTTATATGCTAATATTTCATCTTAATCTTAACTTGTGTATCTGTGGGGGTTTGATGCTACTTTTTACTTAAAAATATAAAATAGACATTTTTCTACAGAATGCACATTTTGCAAACACCACATCTGTTCTTATTTAATTTATTGTAGCATTTAAAATTCAAATACATAATTATGAGTCATTCCATTTGAAATCGTCTAATTGGCAAAGCCGACCCATTTTAGATTTTTGTGTAACTTTGAGAAACTCTTTCCTAGGGTCCCAAAGAACGAAATTTGTACGAGTTTGATTTTTACTAGCGCTTGTTTCCGCCTATTTAAATAAAATCTTCCCAAAATCGATATTTTTAAGCTTTATCAAGTTTTGCTTTCAATTTTTTTTGTTTGAAAATATCTATATGATCAAAGCGGAATTCTTGAGGGGACAGATAGTAGTCTAAATGCGGGTTGCACAAAGCAAATCAAAAATGTAGCAAGTGGTTATTTCTGAAATCAACTGTTACATCACCAATAAACGTGGTTTCATTAGCTATGTAGCAATTGTTTTGAGAAATAATCAGTTGTTACATTTTTGATTTGCTTTGTGCAACCCGCCTTAAGTATAAGCATATAAGTAACGATAATTGGCTCAATCAATACCTTCGAATAATCGCATCGTGCTAAAAATGAGTGTTTTTTACTCATTTTTCGTGAATTTCAATCGACTCTAGCGTCTTAACTGTTGAGAATTAAAAACTTATACTCCGCGGGAATTAAGTACACATATCATAGATAAAATACAGCCACGGGTCGACCTAAGCAGCCCACTCTTAATAGAAGAAAACTTTGTTCAAAATTGTAAAATTTAAAAAAATAACATTATTCAGGTTATAAAACGAACGTGTTGACTGCGAGATAAAAATCTAAAACTCACAGAATCTACTGTTCTTACCTCCAACTTTGAAGAACTACTACATTTGTTTTGTTATGTTTATGTTTAGTGCATGAAAGATGACTTGAAATTACAATTGACAGCTTTAAAATCTCATCATTTTATTTCAAAAAAACAATCTGAGTACTTGAGAAAACTAAAAGAAAATTTAAAAGACAACTCAGAGTGAATAGCATTAGTTGATTTCTCAGAAAATTATTCATTCATAGTACAAGATGAAGTACAATCTTTTCATTGGACAAATAATCAAGCTACTCTACATCCGTTTGTAATTTATTTTAAAGAAGACGGTTTACTGAAAACTTTATGTGTGATTAGTGATTATCTTACTTTTCTTGATTACATCAAAAATAGCTATCCGGAGTTCAGAAAAATAATTATGAATGTGAAAAAAAATTTCAGCAGCTTCCACGTCCTGGCTCGATAGAAAAAAAATTTATACCAGAAATTTGATTAGAACAAAAGTCGTACATTGCTTCTGGAGTTAAAATATGATGCAACATTTCTTTTGATTGTACCGCCTGCTTCATTGCACGGACTTTTACCATGAGAAGTCGCCAAGTAATGCTATTCAGTCTTCAATCTAAAATCCGCCTCGTGATAACATATATTTACATTTTTTTTAAATTTTTGTATGAAGTAATAAATTTTTCTGAACTCCAGATAGCTATTTTTGATGTAATCAAGAAAAATTTTTTGAAACACAAAAAACGATACTGTATTGTAAGTAAGATATTCACTAATCACACATAAAGTTTTCACCTTAAGTAAACCGTCTTCTTTAAAATAAATTACAAACGGATATAGAGTAGCTTGATTATTTGTTTAATGAAAAGATTGTACTTCATCTTGTACCATAAATGAATAATTTTCTGAGAAATGAACTAATGCTATACACTCTGAGTTGTTTTTTAAATTTTCTTTCAGGTTTCTCAAGTACTCAGATTGTTTTTTTGAAATAAAATTATGAGATTTTAAAGCTGTCAATTGTAATTTTAAGTCATCTTTGAACGGCTCATTCATGCACTAAATATAAAAATAACAAAGCAAATGATGTAGTTCTTCAAAGTTGGAGGTAAGAACAATAGATTCTGTGAGTTTTAGATTTTTATCTCGCAGTCAACACGTTCGTTTTATAACCTAAATAATGGAATTTTTTTAAATTTCAAAATTACGAGCAAAGTTTTCTTCTATTAAAAGTAGGCTGCTTAGGTCGACTAGTGACTGTATTTTATCTATGAGATGTGTACTTAATTCCCGCGAAGTATAATTTTTTAATTCTCAACAGTTAAGACGCTAGAGTCGATTAAAACTCACGAAAAATGAATAAAAAACACTCATTTTTAGCACGATCCGATTATTCGAAGGTATTGATTGAGCCAATTATCGTTACTTACACTTAGACTACTATTTTTCCCCTCAAGAATTCCGCTTTGATCATATAGATATCTTCAAACAGAAAAATTTTAAAACAAAAGTTGATAAAGCTTAAAAAAACGATTTTGGGAAGTTTTTATTTAAATAGGCGGAAACAAGCGTTTGTAAAAATCAAATTCGTGCAAATTTTGTTTTTTGGGACCCTAGGGAAGAGTTGCTCAAAGTTACGCAAAAATCTAAAATGGGTCGACAACAATTTTTTTTATTTTCAGACGATTTTAAATGGAATGACTCATATATGCAAAAAATGAGAATCACTTTACCTTTGAAATTAGCATAACATTGTAAACATAAGTCTTCAATGAAATAGATGACAGATGTCAGTTTGTCATAATGTAAAATATTTAAAAAAAATTTCTATTGTTAGCTCTTATTTTATGCTTTATGTTAATAGGTTTTAATAAAATTATGTGTTTTATATTTTGACAAAAATGATAAAATAAGTCAACCGTTGCTAGTAGTTTCATTAACTTTTTACTGAACAACAAAGGCTTAAGAATTATCATCCACTATAAAACATGTTCAAATAAAAAGCACATTTTTTAAATACCTATCTTATGTCTAAAATTAAACCGCAGGCTAGAGATGCAGTACATTGCAGTACCTATTGGTTGCGTAACAAGCATTTGGAAATAAAAGATTTTTAATTAATTAAATTCTTAATCTATTACAATAATTATTTTACTTTGTCAAACTGACATCTCTCATCTATCTCATTAAAGACTTACGTTTACAATGTTTTGAAAATTTCAAAGGTTAACTTATTCTCACGCACTCATTTTTTGCATAATTATTTGAACTTTAAATGCTACAACAAAGATTTGAGCATTTAAAAATCACATAAAAGAAATATTTCGTTAACACGCTTAACGCAAATGCAGATGCTTATTTAATTAAGCTTATGGTTACAAATCATGAAACAAAAAATTTCATAAATTTTACGGATGATCCTAATTATCACATTGATTCAATTCAGGAATAATATGATATTGTAGTTTTTGTACTTTTTATGTCAAACGAACACCATAAATTTTCAACTTTTAAGAAGTGTGTTTAGAAATAAGTTCTATTTAAAAAAAAATCAAAAGAATTTTTTCAAAGGAAACTAAAATGACCGTTCTGTAAAGTAAAGTAAGCGTTTGAAATTATGTACTTTGCCTTATAAGTTTTTGACAACGGCTAAAATTTTCTAGTTGTAAAATGGTTTGTAGTATTTAACAAAGAATAAAGAATTCATTTCCTTATTTTATTTAAGTTGAAGTATTTCTTTAATTACCTGAGCTGATTAGTATAATCCCATGTAAGTGAAATTTAACGATCGTTTTTGTTTATTACTGATACAATGCAATTTACATCCTGTCTGAAAATTGTTGCTAAATTGACTTACACCATAAGACGAAGGAAAAGTAGAAGTATCCAATACATTTTTATTTATTTAAAGTAATACAATATTTTAAAATCGCTTTTTTTCTATTTAGGATTATTTAGAATTCTACAACGAAAATAAAGTACCGAATACGATTTTAGTTTGCATAGTTAAATTCCAGGTAGTTGGGTTAAGCCGCTTTTGCGGAAATCAATAAAACCAGTTGACCTTGTTCTGGTGCGGGAACGTAATGGTGCGAGTACGATTTCTTATAGAAAATTCTAAAGAAGACGCCCCCTTGCGATCTATACTTTCAACTAAAATTGCTTTTCTATAGATATATCGTCTATGTCGCACCATCGTGAAATTTGGTGTATAGACTACTAACATGCCATAGACCCCAAATATGAGCGAAAACGTTCTCGCACCACGATTTGGTGCGACAACGTATATATTGGTGCGAGAACGGCGATATATCTTCTAATTTGGTGCGACTACGTCGTAATTCCTATATATATATATATATATATATATATATATATATATCTGTTTCTGTATCAAGTCTAGATCCGAGGAAAATCATGACAACCCGAGATCCGCCTCAAGGAAAAAATATAAGAATTTTTTTTCTGCCTTAATACGTTTATGTCAAGCAACTGAACCATTTTTCCCTCAGAGGGGAAAAGATTTTGCAAATTGATAAACCAGTAACAAAACTAGATCCTTTAGAATAAGAGTTAAGTCAACGTATATGTTTGTTTATTTAGAGATACATGAGTGAACGTGAGATCCAGCAGCGTTGTCAACTTCTGGGATCTCACGTTGAGCAAAGTTCAACTACAATAAGATACAAATAATGACGGCGCAAGTTAATTCTATTAATAGACCTCTTATTATACACAATCTGCTGTGTGACCTTGCAACAAGTTTCAGTTCAGTGTGATTATAATATTGTATTAAGTTACTTCTTATTAAACAAAGTTATCTTTCGTTTTGAATTAATTTTGTTGTCTAACTTAGCAGCAGGTTGAATTTTACAACGTTTTCAATAGTGGATTTTATTAAAATTAACGTTAGTACACAAATGTTAATACTCAAGTTGAAAATAAATACTTATTGTTTTACGTTATAGTAATATAGTAAAAACATTCGAAATATAAAAACTATTAGTTTTGTACTATTAAGATAAGAAAGAAGTCAGTAATGTAAAATACAATTTAAAATCAAACTTTCAAGTTTACATCGATATGAAATTTTATAGTGATTTTTCTGTTTGTTTATATGTTTTTTTTAGTTTTTAATTAAAGACACTTAGGATATAATGGTTTGGTGTGTTTTATGTAGTTGTAATAGTAGAATACATTTACATGTATGTACCTACATTGACACTTCCATTAGCCTTACATTTGATATTAAGAATCTTTTTGAATTAAACCTAAATTTTAAATCACTGTTTTTTAATTTACTTTATTTGATTTGTCACATATCTTTTATTGACATTTTTAAAGTTTATTGATTAAACCATTTAGATAACTTTTTATCTTTATTTTGCACATTATTTTCTTCTACAATTTCTGGCCGTAAGTACATACATTGATTTCAAATGTTGATGTTTTACATATAATGGAACTAAAATTTCTAAGTTTTTTAATCGAAAGAACTGTTCATAGTATATTACAACTGATCATAAAGTAAACAATAGTTTCCAACGAGTTTCATAAAAATTGTTACCAAATTAGCTAGTCTTAGTCTAAAAAATGTCATCTTTACTTTAGATTAATGAAGTTGTTAAAAAAATTAAAGTAAATATTGCTTACTTGCGTAGATCCACAATTATTCAAAAATAGTTTTTTTTAGCAAGTTACAGTATTTTAACATTATAATTATGATTGTATGTTTGAAACATTGAAATTAGAGCAGTTACAATTTTTTTCTAAGGATAACTTCAAGTAACTTGATAAATCATTGTATGTTTGTAAATTAACATATAACTTGTTGATCTCAAAAATTTTCAATGTACGAATAATGTCAGAACTTTAATTATTACGTAATTCTTGATAGCAAACTAAGTCACGGCTAGTAGTTTCACTTTATACATAGAAAATAGATGCTTTATGTTATCTCCAACTGATGATTTAAGAGTCGATATAAAAGCTTTTGTTAAGGTAATTTAAAAAGTACATTATGTGTTTCCTTTTTTGTTTTTTCTTGCAGCTTAGAACGCGTTGTAGTGAAACCATTTTGAATTTATAGGTTTAATCCTAGTTTATTTTTGTCAACCAAAAGAAAAAACTGAACTTGACTTTTGCGTCTTTGTTGTTTGTGAACTCAAACAAACTGACGTTTTAGAAGACATTCCAGCTTGCAACTTCAGAGTGCTAATTGCCATTGATGAAACTGAAAATTTTAGTGATGGACGGACAAGTTTAACTTATTAGGAACCATCAAAGTTTAATAGTCTGGTTGTTCTATTAAGTTAGACGAAAATCACTTATAATCAAATCAAGAATAGTCAATGGTCAATTACAAATCTTTAACCTATACACTTGTACGATATGTGAACTATAAAGTTCACAGGTGTTGTCTCTATATGAAGCACGTTCACGAATAATAATAATAATCACACTGTATATTTCTTTATTCTACAATGTCACTACAACTATAATAGCATAAAAACTAAACTATAAAAAACTACACGTTTTGTACGCTCGGAGTTACGCTTCTGTATTACTTCCTTTTGAAAACGTTAAAAGTTTATATTTATTTATTTACAGGAGTGGGGCAACTACCCCAGCAAATGAAGTAGGGACTGAACATGCCGCCCCCGTTGAAACATTTGATTCAATAATAATCTAAATAGTTCTTATAATGCCTAATACATGAGATCCTCAATTAAAATTTAACACACTGCATAGTCACATCTGAGGCGCTAGTTATTCAAGTATCCACTATATAAGTTGCCTGTGTTTTGTTTTTTAATGTAACGGCACACGTTAATTATTTCACTAAGTTTCACTTGGTATTACACAAATTTTTGATACGGCACGTTTTTTCACTCCGTTTGAAGTTTTTATTGTTACCACTCTTACAAGGTTGTCATCGCCTGGATGCAGTTCAATTACTCTTCCTAATGGCCATTTGAGCGGTGGAGAATTTTCATCCTTTAGCAATACCAGATCGTTGATTTGTATGGGTCTGCTTGAGTTGTGTTTCCATTTATTTCTTGTTTGAAGTTGGTGAAGATATTCTTTGCTCCATTTCTTCCAAAACGTTTGGCGTAAGCGTTCAATGTACTGCCATCTCGATAACGTGTTTAGTTTTAGTTCCGATACGTCAGGTTCCACAAATGATGTTAATGGCGCTCCAATAAGGAAGTGACCAGGAGTTAAAACAGTAAGGTCATTAGGGTTTGAGGAAAGTGGAGTTAGAGGACGAGAATTAAGACATGCTTCAATTCGCACCAACACTGTGTACATTTCCTCATATGTTAAGAGAGCATCTTTAATTGTTCGTTTTAAATGCAGCTTACATGATTTTACTGCGGCCTCCCAAATACCACCGAAATTTGGTGAGTTAGGAGGTATGAAATGCCAATCAATATTTAACTTAGTAATTTCGTTTGTTTGGCTAGTGAGTTGTTTGATAAATTGCCGATTCAAATTTTTTATAACGTTATTAGCGCCAATGAAATTTTTAGCGTTATCTGAATATAAGTTGCGGACATGACCACGACGCGATATGAAACGTTTCAAGGCGCCTATGAATGTATCTGTAGATAAATCTGACGCCAATTCTAAATGAATAGCACGTGTAGATAAACATACAAATATTGCTATGTATGCCTTAGTAGTACGCTTTCCGCGACCGCGACCTTCCTTTAATGAAATTGGACCTGCGTAATCTAGTCCACTATTAATAAAGGGTCTTGACGGTTCTATCCGATAGTTGGGTAAATTGCCCATTAATTCGGTGTATGATTTAGGCGATACACGAAAACAGCTCAAACAATTGTGAATTATTTTTCGAACACGGCTGCGACCAGCGATTATCCAATAGTTTTCTCTTAGAGACGATAATGTAGCCGAAGCACCTGCGTGCAATAATCTTTCATGTTCGTTCTTAATAATAACATTTGTAATCTTATTATGTAAAGGTAAAATTATTGGGAATTTTTTGTCGAATGGAATGATAGAAGATTGAACTAATCTGCCACCTACTCTTATTAAATCATTGCTATCTATAAACGGATTTAGCGATAATAACTTGCTGTTGCTTTTTATTGGTTTTTTTAGTTTTAAACAGTGATATTCTTTTAAGAATTCTTGTTTCTGAATTAATTTAAATATAAAATTTTTGACACGATTACGTTCATTATATGTTAAAATACCCGTTCGTTTATTCAATTTATTTTTACAATTAAATATGAATCGGTGTATGTAACTTATTACGCGTACGAGTTGTTCGAAATTTGAATATTTTTCGAACACTTGAAAAAATATGTTATCCGCGTTTGCTTGTAGTAATGCAATTGAATCTCGTTTTCGTTCAGGCGTATTTTCATTTATTATAACGTTTGTAAAAACAATAGTATTCTTTATTAGGAAAGAAGGTCCCTCCCACCATAATTTAGAAATTATCAAATTGTTTACAGTGGTACCTCTAGATATTAT
The DNA here is from genome assembly GCA_035610365.1 of Aquatica leii. Taxonomy (NCBI): domain Eukaryota; kingdom Metazoa; phylum Arthropoda; class Insecta; order Coleoptera; family Lampyridae; genus Aquatica; species Aquatica leii. The sequence continues at coordinate 119,670,134 of CM069432.1, forward strand.
GTCGGCCGGGTTTTGTTTACTGTCTATATGATGCCATTGATTAAAATGTGAACAACTTTGTATTTTTGCGGTTCTGTTTGCCACGAATGTTTTCCAATTATTTGGAGTTGCGTTTAACCAATTAAGGACGATTGTAGAATCAGTCCAATAATGAACTGAATCAATGCTTATGCATATGCTTGATTTTACCTTTTCTATCAGTAATACTGCCGCACATAGTTCTAATCTTGGTATTGAAGTCGTTTGCAAGGGAGCTACCTTTGATTTGGCGCATATTAATTGACTGTGATAAATACTACTTGAATCAACCGATCTTAGGTACACACATGCTCCATAGCTGCTTTCGGAAGCATCACAAAAACCATGTAATTCTAGTAACTTTGCGTTATTTGGATTGATATTACGATTTATATTAATTGATTCTAGATGCGGTAATTGAATTAAAAACTGTTCCCATTGAGATTGAACGTTTAACGGTACAGATTCGTCCCAATTGATTTTTAAGGACCACATTTGTTGTAAAATTATCTTTGCCTTAATAATAATTGGACCAATTAATCCCAATGGGTCAAATAACAAAGAAATTATGCTTAAAATGTTTCTTTTCGTTATCCTTTTTGTTGGTAATACTTGTTTTACAGAGTATTTAAACACATCGTGATTGGAATTCCATCGGATTCCGAGTACTTTCGTTTCTTCTTTGTGAAAATCAATTTCGTTTTGATTATTATTGCCGTTTTTAATCAAATCGCGAGTTAATGCTTTTGAATTCGATGCCCATTGTGTTAACTCAAACCCACCCTTATTCAATAAGTTTCTTAAGTCATCGCGTAATTGACGAGCGCATTCTATATCGTTGGTACCGGTTAATAAGTCATCGACATAAAAATCACGAGTGAGTATTTTCGAGGCTAATTTAAAGTTTACACTTTCATCTTCTGCAAGTTTGTGAAGCGTTCGAATTGCTAAATAAGAAGCGGACGCTGTACCATATGTTACAGTGTTAAGACGATATTCGCATAAAGGTTCATTTACGTTGTTTCGCCAAAAGATTCGTTGATAATTACGATGATTGGGATTAATTAAGACTTGTCGATACATTTTGCAAATGTCGGCTGTAAGCACGTATTGATGCGTTCTAAATCTTAAAAGTATTGAAAAGAGGTCATTTTGAATAGTTGGGCCAACCATCAATGTATCGTTAAGACTTAAATTAGTCGATGTTTTAGCTGAGCCATTAAAAACAACTCGTATTTTGTTTGAATTCGGTTTAAAGATTGCATGGTGAGGTAGGTGAAAAACAGAATTTGCGTTTATTTCGTGTTTAGGTACTAATTCCATGTGGTTTAAGTTTAAATACTCTGACATAAAAGATACATAATCCTTTTTCAATGACGGATTATTCTTAAATTTATTTTCTAAGCAATAAAATTGTTTTAAAGCAACGTTTTTGGAATTTCCTAAGTATTGTTTGTTTATGTTGAAAGGTAATTCAACTTCATAACGGCCACACGGTAATCGCTTTGTCGTCTTTTCAAAGTGGAGATTACAGATATTTTCTTCGGGCGAAAGGTTGTTTACTAATTCCGCGCATTGTTCGATTTCCCAAAATTTATACAATTGCGTTTCAAGTTTATTGACAGGTTGTATAGATAGATTAGCAATGACTAAATTTGAATTTATTTGTGCAGGGCTTATGTTGCCGCCAACAATCCATCCAAATAACGTTTTTTGAAAATAAGGCGCATTGCGATTAAATTTAATTTGCCCAACTTGCAATAATTCCCAAAACAATTCTGCTCCGATTAGCATATCGATAGGGGAACTAACATTAAAAGTGTCGTCAGCTAATTTAATTTTAGGTATTTCAATTTGCGATAAACTAAAACTAGAAAGTGGTAGATTACTTGTTATTTTGTTTAGTACTAGACAATTAATTTCCTTTGTGAATGAGTTCATTCTCGATTTTATGAAAACCTTGGTACAATGTTTAACAGTCGAATTTGAATTATTTATTCCGGAGATTGGAAAGTTAATTTCGTTTAATTTAAGATTTAATTGATTGCACGTATCATACGTTATAAAATTTCGTTGACTTCCGGCGTCTAAAAGTACTCTTACAATTATATTTTTGTTTCCGTTGATTGCTTCAACTTTGGCGGTTGATAACAGAACTTCGTTGTTTGAATATGGAATTTTGCATAAATTACTCACTACCGTTTGATTTGATATATTATTTGATGTTGATGGTATTGGTTCATTTTGTATTTCTATATTGTTATGAAGAAGAGAATGATGACGTTTTTTACACGTTTTGCACCTATTTTCGGATTTGCAATTGTACGTTGAATGATTTGATTTCAAACAATTTTTGCATAAGCGCAATTCTTGAGACCGTTTAAATCGGTCATTTAGTGATAAAGAAAGAAACTCTTCACATACACTAATGTAATGTGAGCCTTTACAATTGTTACAAATAATTACATGCGAGACAGTTGATGGAAATGAATATGAATGAGGCTTAAAACTAGTTGTTGCAATCCGTTCGTTAGGTTTTTTGTCAAATTCTAATGATGCTAACGTTTTAGATCGATTATATAAAAATGTGCAAAAATCGTTGAAGGTCGGAATATCGTCTTTGTTATGTTGCTCCCAATCCCTTTTTGACGCGAAGTCTAGCTTAATTGTTAAGAGATGGATTAATAAAATGTCCCAATGATCGGTTGGTAATGACAGATTTTTTAAAACTTTAAGATGTAGTGTTGCGTTATCTAAAATGTCCATGAGAGCTTGAGAAGAGGGTTTTTTAATTTCGTTAAGACTAAATAATGCCGTGACATGATCTTTAATTGTTAACTGTTTGTTATCATAACGTTTTACTAATATATCTAAAGCAATTTCATAATTTTCGTTGGTAGTGCTTAAATTTTCGATTCGTTTGAGCGCGTCGTTTTTTAAACAAGATCTAAGATAGTTAAGTTTTTGAATGTTACTTAATTTAGGTTCGTTATGTATCATTGATATGAAACATTCATAAAAAGATTCCCACTGATCGCGAGCGCCGTTGAATTGCGGCAAAGATAATGGAGGCAATTTTGTTTGAATGTTTAAGGTATCTACATTGTTTGATTCGTTGTGTTTATTAGATGACGAATTAAGTAAATTATTTTCTAAGAAAATTCGCGCTTCGGTTTTAGCTTCATAATAATTGGCGTCAAAATCATCCCGATCGCTACTTTGTTGAAAATCTAAAATTTCGATTTGATCTTGAAGCGTTTCATACGTGTTATATATAGTTTGAAGATCATTTAAGCGTTCTTTTACGTTAATAAAATCGTTTGAATCGGTATTATTTGATTTTTTGATAAAAGATCGAAATTTCGTTATTTTAGTTTTTAATGTTGTACGTTTATTAATTAAAGTTTCGATATTTGTAGTAGACATTATGATTCCGTTTGTAAGTAAAAGTATACAGTGTTGATTTAAATTAAAGTATAACGATAAGGATATAAAGAAAGGATGGAGACTTACCAATTTGTACGTTTATTGGAAGCTCTGACGATACGATGTCGTAGAATGCGATACGATGGCGTTGATAATTGCAATAATTGCTGGTATAATCCGGCTCGAAGGACCATGTACAATATGTGAACTATAAAGTTCACAGGTGTTGTCTCTATATGAAGCACGTTCACGAATAATAATAATAATCACACTGTATATTTCTTTATTCTACAATGTCACTACAACTATAATAACATAAAAACTAAACTATAAAAAACTACACGTTTTGTACGCTCGGAGTTACGCTTCTTTCTTACTTACTTTTTGAAACGTTAAAAGTTTATATTTATTTATTTACAGGAGTGGGGCAACTACCCCAGCAAATGAAGTAGGGACTGAACAACACTTATTTACAAAATAAAGTACTGGTATTTTAAGATAAATTCTTTTTGACAAAAATCAACATTTCTTTTACACAGAGCTTTAAATCATATTTTTTGTAGTACAAAACATTTCAAATACAATCGTAACTTCAATTTGTTATACTGTGTAGCTAAAAAAGTAATACAATTTTTGAATAATTAACAAAGAATTATGTCATGTACATACATATAGTTAAAATTTTTTGTAAAACTAGAAAAAATTTTCAGAGCTGTTATGATAATTTGTAAATTCGTGCAAAATACAACAGCTTGTGTATGTCCAAACTTTTTTTTAGAGTACTTTGACTTGTTTCTATGTTTCAATTACAGAGTTTACATAAATGGCATATCTTTTATGCAGCCGCAACACTCGTATAAAAAACGTTATAAACTCTAATTGTGTCTTAATTTTTTAATAGTATAACGAACAGAAAGTGTAAAACTGTCTTAACATATTTTGTTACGCATAGGCCTGATTTCTTTTTCCTGCGCAAAGTTGGAATCTCACTAATATTGTATGAACGTTGTATTATGATTATTTCGACTTAAAACTAAACAACATATATAAATGATGGGCATTACATAAAATATGCCATGCATGTATTGAGCATCCTAAAAAATAAAAGCGTGTTTGTTATTTGTTTGTTTTTACACTTTGGTGGAAATCAGTAAATAATGCCAAATGCTTCTTTGGTGCCACGTTAAAGTTACAAAATACCATCTTTCTAAATCTAATAAATCTAATCCAATAAAGTAAAAACTCATAAAATTAGAAATGTATAATGTGATCAAACAAGAAGTGTTTTAAAGTCGCAGCACTAAACTCAAGCTTAATAAAACAATTTAATGTAAATTTAACTATTCTAAAGGTTTCCGCTGAAATTTTGAGACCTTGGAGAGAGATTAACATCTTGACCGTTACGTGTTACAGTAATTTTTTTATATACCTTAGCTTTAATGTTAAGTTATCAAAAATTGCGCGAATTCTGTAACAAATGTAATTCAACACACCATCAACTTCGTTTTATTAGTTAATTAGGAAAAATACTTACGTTGAAAAAAGAAACCAACATAAATGTTTAATAGAAGAATCCGTGTTTTTTTTTTGGTTAAATTGAAACTGCATTTATGACGTACATTTATATGAGTTTTATTTTAAATTCTTAAACTTTCGCGGTTGATATGTTTATGATTATAAGCAACTTTCGGCTTAGACCGCGTCGTAGTAAAACACTCAGACTTAGGCTTGGTCATAGTCTCTTCTTGAGAGCCAAAACAAGAAGTAAAACTTGGCCTTTGCCGTATTGTCGTTCGTGAACCCAAACAAACTGATGTTTTGCAAGACATTGCAGCTTGCATCTTCAGAGTGGTAAATGTTACTGAAAGAAAAAGTATAAATGACGATATTTATACCAATAGCGATTAGCGTGATTAACGAACGTTATGTTTCCGTTACCGCTTGACTAATTTCGAACGAAAGCCAAGTTCTACTTTATTGTTTTGGCTCTCAAAAAGAGACTATGACCAAGCTTAAGTCTGGGTGTTTTACTACGACGCGGTCTAAGCCGAAAGTCGCTTATAATCATAGTTTTATTTTCTCACGCACGTCTATTACTCAGTGAAAAGTGAAAAGATAACATAAAAATTTATTAGTAACGTTTTTGTCTTAGTAATAATTAAGTAGTTGTGTTACACCTTCAGGTAGGAGAAGCAAAAAACCCTTTCTTAGTAGATTTTTGCAGGCGACGTTTCGTGGCGTTATTGTGCGCATTTCATCATGGCCAATAAAAAACGAGCCCAAGGGGAACTGTCCGATGAACTAGTCACAAACTTAAAATTCAATAAATAAACAAACAATGACATTAACAGTTAGTGTAGAGATAAAAATATAATAAATTACAAACAGAAAACATTTACATAGACAAACATCATCTAACTTATTTATAGTTAGTTCCAATTGTTTATTTATCTATTGAATATTAATTTTGTGACTAGCTTATCGATTAGCTCATCTTGGGTCCGTTTTTTATTGGCCATGATGAAATGCGCTCAATAGCACTACGAAACGTCGCCTATAAAAATCTACCAAAAGTGACTTTTTTGCCTCTCCTACCTGAAAGTGTAATACAACTACTAAATAAAAATGTATCTTACCACAGAATAATTATTGAAAGAATTTGTAAAACACATTCCTTACGAATTATATGCTATACTTTTTCTACAACTATAATCTGTTTAATTATTAATCAATGTCAAATTAAACTTTTTACAAGAACAAATAACGCAAAAAATATATAATCTGAAATTAAAAATTTATGTTGGTAATATACCTGCAGTAATACCTACAACGACAATTAAAAATTATATGTCAAAACCAGTCCAAACTGTATTTATTTTATGTCAATTTGTCAGTGTCAATTTAACAAATTATAAGTGTAACTATTATTTGAGTTTTAGCTATTTAATACATTGATTTTAAGCAAACGTTAATATGAATGAGCTGAGTCAGTTTAAAAAATATCGATTGTTTACAACAATTTGCTTTTACAGCTAGTAAATAAAAGAAATGTATTTATGAGAAATGTAAATGTTATTTCTTACAAGCTATAAAGAATAAGATGTGAATATGACAAAGCAAATAAGGTAAATTTGTAAATATTTAGAAATAATTTGTAATTAATGGGTGTTATTATTAGGATTGTAGATTCACAAACTAAAAAAGTAATAAGAAAATTAGTGGTTTTAATAGCATTGTTTTGGAGTAAAAACTGTTTTAATCTTTTTATAACGAACATTTAGAAAATGCAAGAAAAAGTTAATTACCGCAATGAATCGAATATGCTACAAAAATCTACTGTGAATTTAAATATAAGAAATATTGCAATAAATAGAAATTTTAAACATAACAAATCTATTGCAGCTTAGCAATCTCGTTACTTAGAAAAATGATATTAAAGAAAAAACAAGAAGACAATTACAAAAGTGAAGATAACAGTGATTGTTTTCGGTAATAATTGCTTTTAAATACGTAATTTTTTCAATGTATAACCCAATGATTTGTACTAGTTTTGTAACCATTGATTGTTCTTGTAGAATTTATCTTATGAAGAAAGGTTTTACTGTAATTTTTAGTCTAAATGCTTATAAACATTCACAAACAACTCGATTACAATTTTGATTTATCTAAGTGAACATGTGTAACTTAAACGCACATCGACTCGTAAGGAATGTATGCAAGATAAAAATAATGCTATCTTTGCGTATAAATAGCTTTAAAACACATATAAAACGAGATCAGACAGGTTGCCAAATATACCGGATCTCGACTTAAGTCTAAAATCTAAATTGAAGTTATATACAATAAAATTACTAGGGCGCCCTCTTCAGCTTAAACAGTTGAACTGCTCGTGTATAAAATCGGTCAAAAAGGGTAAAAAGTGAGCTCCAGGCAAAAATTTGGAATTTTACTCTACATCAAATGTCTTCTTGAAAAAACATTATATACACATAGATACAAGGTGAGATCCAAAATCGGATCTCACCTTACAAAACGGATCTAGTGTTGTTTAGTTTATAAGACGAACGGATCTGACCTTGTTACAAAAATACATATATATATATATGTATGTAACAGCGGAACTATTGCGAACTTTTATATATAAAACGGTCATTGTTGCGACAAAAACGGAACTACTGCACCGGCGTAATAGTGCCACCCAAAATTATAAGTCCAATTATATATAAAGCCGGTACTATTACGACCGTTCAGAGACATCTAGTGCAGATCATAGTTTCTGGGTATTTGTCTTTGCTAAGTCTGTGTTGCGGGTCACATACTACTTAGGGTTTCTAAATCAAATTAAAATATTATCAACAAGGTTGGTTGTATACTTGACAGACAGCCTTGATTTTTATTAAAATTTAAATTACATTACATGTTGCCTATATGATTAACAATATTAATTTTATAGTATATTATTATATCAAGGTCTTGGAGAATTTTAGTTTACTCTAATGCATTTTATGTTATCCATCTTCTATATAAGACGATTATTTTGCCGAAAAACATTTGTAGCCTTGAATTATTAAATTTTATATAACTACGTAAAATATGAAAATTACGTTAAAAATAATAGCACTGTAGTCCATAAAATACAATCATATTTTGCGACATAGATAACAGCCATTTTCATGATTGTGAAAATTTTCTAAAATGTTTGTAATTGCTATTAGTTTTGTAATCGTTTTATGTCGATTATATTCTGATAGATATGTACAAAAGTGCTAAAATTACTTTAAATAAATGCAAACATAATAAAGTATTGCTATCATTTAAGCAACCTGAAAAACTTTCAAATGTTTACTAAAATTACATTTATAGAAACGACTTTTGTATATTTCAAGGTAAAAAGTTTAGTTAGTGTATATTAAAAAAGGAATGTAATAATATATTGCATTTACAAATTAATATTATGGCTCTAATGTGAAATGTCGCTGAAGCTACAGAAGATGTGCCATTTAGAAGGAAAAAAAATGTTTTTTACAAAATTTAAAATAAATAACAAAAAAAAACAGAAGCAGGGAAGAAATTCAAAGTGAATTTATAAGAAAAATCTTCGATTGACACTAAATTTGGAAGGTGTAGCAGAAGCAGGGTGGCCTTTTTTTATCGAACTTTTAAAAACTGATCCAGAGTCAAATCGAGAGCAAAATAATCGATGTTTTCAATAATCGATTTTTTTCAGGAATTTATACAAAACTTCACAATAAATCAATATTTTTTTCTATACTTTATTCTTAAGAAAATCAAAGTGAATATATATTTATAATCAACATAAAAACAATAATTCTATTTTGCTTATTGTGCAAATATTCAAATTACCGAGGGTTTTAAATTGAAATCTCTCGCTATTTAAAATTTTTGTTCAGCTTGGTGATTTGATTATTTACTTATGAGTTTTTCTTGTTACATTACAGTTGATTGTAGAGTGATTACAGTTGCACAAGTTCGGAATTCTCGATCCATTCTTTAAATTTTTGAATATTAGTAAAAAAAAGTTTTATTGAAGAGATAGAAGCATCATTGTATACAACATGCTGTATAATCAATTGAAGTTAATACATATTGCATTTCGTTAACAAACATAACCTTGCCACCAAAGTTCAGTCTCATCACGTCTCATTTCACTCACACTTTTGTAGGGCCGAATATAAATATTTTGGCTCCAATTTATAATGGAAATAAATGCTGCAATCAATTGAAGAATGCCATTCATCATTAAAAAGTATGTTGTGTTTGGAAAAATCGACAACAAATCGCGACCAAAGGAAACCTACGTTAGAGATGATGCTGTCTTAAGACGAACAAGCTTTTCAGATAGAGGTCTCAATTCTGTCCAATTAACAAACATATAGAGTGAAGCTACAAGTATAAGTGTATGCAATTCCACTATGAGGAGAAAACTGATTAGTTTTGGATTGAGAGGATGTAAAACACGGAAGAAACCATTGATTTCCGAGAAGCAAAAGCTGAACCGTTTGAAATGGGCAAAGGAACATCTAAAGTGTACCACAGATTAGTGGCAAAAAGTATTATTTGTTGATGAATCAACTTTTAACATCAATAATTATGCTGTAAACACGTCCAACAATTAAGCTTCCAACCTCAGTTATGATGTGTGGTTGCATCTCCTCCCGAGGCTGCATATCATCTCTGGAACGATGAATGCCACCAAATACATCGAAGTACTACAGAATAAAATGCTGCAAAGTGAAGATTTGTTTGGCGAAGAAAGCTTTCAGTTTCAAGAAGACAACGCACCTTGCCATAGAGCAAAGCTTGTTAAATCATGGATGGAGGTCAATGAAATTAACAGATTGGACTGGCCAGTGCAATCTCCCGACCTGAATTCCATCGAAAACTTGTGTAACAGAATATCAAAAATCATATTGAGAAAAAAGCCAACGACAAAGGTCATTCTCATGGAATCTCTAATTGGCGCCTGGAATCACTGTATCACAAGAGACGAACTAGGAAAACTGGTGAATTCCATGCCCAAGAGATGTCAAATAGTCTTCAAAACATGCTGTATAATCAATTGAAGTTAATATATATTGCATTTCGTTAATAAACATGACCCTGCCACCAAAGTTCAGTCTCATCACGTTTCATTCCACTCACACTTTTGTAGGACCCAGTATAAATATTTTGGCTCCAATTTATAATGGAAATAAAGGCTGCAACCAATTGAAGAATGTTTTGATAAAAAAAGAAAGAAATGAACATGAAATACAATGTACTGTATGCGAGTAATCAAAATATTTAAGTTGTTAGCTGATTTTTGTCCGTTACTTTGTTAATTTCGTATTTTTGTTTAAATATTGGATTCTTAAATACAATGCACTTAACATTTTAAATTATTTTATAGTGCTTTCGTTTCGGTTGCACATAGTGTAAGGAGAGATAAAAAGAATTTAGTCAGAATTTTCATCGGCTTGTCATGTAGTCAAGTAGTACCATTCGTATAATACAGTGCATAGAGCTTTGTACAAAAAATCTTAAAAACTCAAATATTCCGCAAAATTCCAGTCCAACTAAACCTGAGGTAATTATTAACATCATTTTTTGCATTAAATAGAAAGTTTGCATTAGGTATCATATATAAGCGTTAGTACTGATTCCAACAATAAAAATAGATTGAAATTTTTCTGATCGTAGCAAAAATACTTTTTCAAAATCAAGCGATCAAAACAGGGTTGCTAAAATGTGATGTTTTAAAAAATGAAACCTTTAAAACTATTACAAACTACATACTAAAAGCACTTAAATTGAATAACCTTGCGCCAAAAGTTCGTATGTGTTCTTGAGACAACATCGGTACACATTTTGGTAGACTGGCTCGTAACGTAACGAAACTGGAAATTTATTTAATCTGTTAAAGAAAATATTAGACGATTGTTGGCGTGGGTGTTTTGCACATTATCTATACGTTGTGTAATCATTCTACACGTAGACTATAAGAACTCCCCAGCTGTTGAATCTGAAGGTATGCTGAAAATACTAAGACGCAATGGTTGAGTCTATTTCCTGCTGTTGAAGGAATATTACCAATTATTGAAATCTTAAAAAACTTTTTTTGATTTTGAAGGAACTCGAAAAAATATTACAATCCATACGTCAGTAGTAAAATGTAACCATTCTGCAGTAGTTCGGATCATTAAAAACTATGCTGAGTTTGAAAAAATCGACGACAAACCGCGTAGTGGGCGACTAAAGGAAACCTACGTTAGAGATGATGCTATCTTAAGACGAACAAGCTTTGCAGATAGAAGTCTCAATTCTACCCAATTAACAAACAAATGGAGTGAAGCTACAGGTATAAGTGTATGCACTTCCACTATGAGGAGAAAACTGATTAGTTTTGAATTGAGAGGGTGTAAAGCACAAAAGAAACCATTGCTTTCCGAAAAGCAAAAGCTGAACCGTTTGAAATGGGCAAAGGAACATCTGAAGCGTACCACAGATTAGTGGCAAAAATTATTATTTGGTGGCATCTCCTCCCGAGGCTGCATATCATCTCTGGAACAATGAATGCCACCAAATACATCGAAGTACTACAGAATAAAATGCTGCAAAGTGGAAAAGATTTGTTTGGCGAAGAAAGCTTTCAGTTTCAAGTTTCAACGTACCTTGTCATAGAGCAAAGCTAATTAAATCATAGATGGAGGTGGATGGAATTAACAGATTAGACTGGCCAGTGCAATCTCCCGACCTGAATTCCATCGAAAACTTGTGTAACAGAATATCAAAAATCATATCGAGATAAAAACCAACGACAATGGTCACTTTCATGGAATCTCTAATTGACACCTGGCATTACTGTATCACAAGAGACAAACTGGGAAAACTGGTGAATTCCATGCCCAAAAGATGTCAACTAGTCATCAAAACAAGGGTTGACCGATTAAATACTAAAATCAATTTTAAATAAGATCATATTTTGCATAATGCAATATATGTTTTTTGTCAAGTTTTTATATTTTGATTAAAGCTTTTTTTTACTAAATTACTTCAACGTTTTTTTATTTTATCATTGTCATGAATTCTTTAGTTAAGATAGAGCTGATGTAGAGAATATGATTGAAATGCATTTTAGTGAAGTACGTTAACCCTTGACGTTAACCCTTTACGTTTTTTTTTTTGAAAAAAAACCGACAAATGATTTAATTTTTTGTGATCAAACTTGTTATTTGATTTTGTCCCGATTTTACATAGCAAAAACTCTTCTGCTTTTTTCTAAGAAGTGCCCTATTTATAGTATGTTCTAAAAAAAATAACTTACAACAGCTAGTTTTCGACTGTCGTATACATTTCAACCGTTTCAACTGAACGTCTAGCGTTACTCATTAGCTTAACACGTGTACGAAATTTTGTCACATTTTCCTCGTTATTGTTTGATCTAAGCGCTCGGTTTTCGACGCTTGAGACATTTGGTACCGATACACTTGCGTCATTGTTTTTCTAACGATTATGTATTGAATTAGTGTATTATGTTATTGTTAGCGATTGGCGTTGTTGTTTTACTGTAACTGTAAGAGCATTCTTATATAAAAATTTGAAGCGTGTGTACGTTTTATTTATTAATATTTGTTTCTTTCTAAAAATTACACACAAAAATTATAGATGATAAGATATTCTTAAGAACAGTCGTTACTGTTCTTTGTGTCGCTTATTTACAATTAGTTAACCTTGAAAACGCTAAACTTGCTCATATACAAAGATAATGACATTATCTTACGATTAAATAAATATAAACATTCTCACATTTCTCACATTATGCGTTGACTGAAGAAATGTCAACGCTTTATCTTAGTACACAAGATAAATTTGATAACTTTGAAAAAACTGTATTATAAGAAGCTTGTAAGAAAAAATTCATCAGAATTATTTCCTGTACTTTTTCTATTAATTTACCTAATTGCTTATTAATATTTGAAATTTTTAACAATCACATATCGTCCGATTTAGCAATTGTAAATGCTAACGCTTGTTAGAAATGCGTATATCTCATAATGCGTTCAAGGTTTTACCACATTTTACAAGCTTCTTAGCTTCTAATATGGTTTCTGTCCTTTTCTTTTTACTAAGCGGGAAATTACAGTCACATCACTATTAGATAGACAAGGCAAGCTACTCAGCACGCAATATCCCTCTCGCTCACTCCTAGTGGAACGTTTTCAAACAATGCGCATATGGCATGGTTTTTCACCCTTTGATAACATATAACCGATTCCCAAGAAATTTTGAAATAAAACATTATTTGTGCAAGTTTTGTTTAAATAAATGATAGCTATTGTCAGGAATTTGAAGTACTAAAAATTTTGAAAATACGCAAATTTTAAGCGTTAAAAATTATCAAAATAATCACCAAACAACGAAAAATAAGCGTTATTGGTTTAGTGTTATCGTTTTATTGACGTTGCCAAATGAATAATACAAAAAACGATATACTAATCTTACAGACTAGATAAAATATAACGACACTAGCATTAAACCAAATTCCTTGAAACTTTTTGTATCTAAATTTTATTATCTACACCATAATAATACCAGGTGTTAACTAATATCGGATTACAGTATTGTTGTTATTATACGTGCAACTATCATCACCATTACTGTAAGGAAATATTTACAAAGCACAATAACAACGACAGTTGTAATATTTTTCTAGGAATTGTTCGTTACACTTTGACCTTTGTTAGCGAAAATTAAACGTTTTGAAGTGGACAATAGTTATTTATTTAACGAGTTTCTGTGTAAATTGGGCATTTTTTTTTCAAAGTAGACATTTTAAACCCGAGAAGAAAAAACGCCCAATTTAGAAAGGTACGAGTTGAATACATTTTATTGTTCGAACAGAGACTACGAAGCCCCCAAAGTCTTAAAATCTCTCAAAAATTGGCATTTATGACAGTTAAGAACAATAAAACATACATGATTTTCCATGTGTTCACTGGGATTTTTTCCATAATTTCTTTGAATGTTTTTTCTTTCGGTTTTAATTCTTCGTGTTATTTCAAGAGTTTGTCTGTTTTTTTTAATCCTGTAATAGTTTTTTCAGATTTTTTTCTCCGAGCGTTTTTTATTTTATTTTTTCCGTTTTTGTTTCAGATTTTCAGTTTTTTCCTAATTTTTTTCTTGGTTTTTCTCCAAACGTTTTTATTGTGTTCTTTCCTATGCTTTTTGGGAGTTTTCCAGTGTTTTTCCTGAAGTTTATTTTCTGGTTCTTTGTTTTTCGTGTTTTTATCTAAGCGTTTTTATTCTTACGATTTTTCGTTTTTTCTATTTCTTTTTCTCTGCTTTTTTGTTTTTTGTCTTTATGTCAGTACCAAAAAAACAGTTTACACATAAATATTTGAAGCATATGTTTTAACAAAATTTAGTCCTTGATGTTCTGTTTTTAGCTTCTTTTCTTCCTATCTCTTCCACTTTCAACTTGTAGCAGCCGCTACACATTCGTTTTTTTTTTATTTTGACAAGGATGTACTCTGTTTTTTGAGGTTGTAGCAGACTAATGTCTTGTTTCAGTAATCCTGCAATGTTCAATGCCAGAGTAATTCTGTATATAATGAATTACTTATTATGACTTCTTCTCTGAATTTGGTGATAGATATTTTATTATTTGTAATTTCCTGTAGCAAATAAGCATTTACCAAAGCAGTAAGTAATTCGATTGCCAGTTTTTTGTACCATTTTACCTTGCAGAAGGAAGAGTTGTAAATCTTCATTTAATCTAAGTAATATCTTTTATAAGAACAAAAAGTATAACATCTCTGTTGCTTGATGAGTTGTATTCAACAACTAGCTTTGACTTTTCCACATCTACGCCTCGTTTTCAAACAGAAATCATTTCGGGTATATGCTTGCGTTTAGCATCGTTACGTCTCGTTTGTCTTTCCATTTTCCTACAAACAATGCGATATTACTATCTTGAGCAGTGAAATAATCTCTAATCTTCTTCAGTAAAGGTCTAATTCTGTACAACTTATTTTCGTTAGTACGTACTGCCCATCGACCTGACAACATCGGAAAGCTACGCTTCCCTCTGGACGAGTAATCTGTATACTTTTGCAATGTGTTTGTGTGTCTCTAACATGTAGAAAAGGAGGTACATTTGTACCTTGTAAGGTACGCACTACTTGTCAATTTATATTGACATACTTATAATCTTAAATTTTAGAATCGGTTCTAGCAGCATTATTAGAAGTACGTAGATATTAAAATTAATTGAATCAAACGTTAAACATGGAATATAAATACAATGCAGGTTTAGCTTGTAATAGGAATATGTAAAAATAAACAAAATAGTCGTTTGACAAGTAGTACGTACCGTTTGTTTACAAAATCGATTTCTATCTCTTACAATGTTGTGTACACTTTTCAGCCTGTGATTACTCGTTCAGAGGGAAGCATAGCTTTCCGTTGTTGCCAGGTCTATGGTACTGCCTTATTGTCCACAAAATGTCAATTTTTTAGTAGAAGTTGGAACCGATTACTAGATAAATGTTTTATATTATTATATACCGAGAAACAACGTACTTCAATTGGAGCTATTTTATATTGACCCTTAAAGACTAGTATACTCAAGTGTTACTTTTTCTACTAAAATTTTTGTAGTCTGGCGTGTCAGTTTGTGTTTTTCAGTATTTTGTTTATGCGTCCGGGCGACCTTTGAAGTTAAGGTTATGTTTCATAATCAGTTCAAGAATTTACGAAACTTAGAACAAAGCGTGTAAAATTTATGTTAGATTGTTTTTATTTTAATAATAAATACCACGACTATATCTAGGTGAAGCACAATTAAACAGCTATTTCCCAATAAAAATTATATTTTGCCTAATCCTATAACACGTTTATTATTGAAGACATAATTTGAAGGTCAAGGTTATTAATATTAAAAACCTTCAAAAATAGCGCAATAAGAAAAATTCTATAAAATTGTTGAAAAAATTGAGTTAATAAAATGCGTTACACATTAGAAGCACCGAGACGAATGGTACCCTAAATATTGGTACATACACAAGGCGCTGCCTGAGACTCGCACGGTCGAACGCGGGCGAGGAATACTTAATCGCATGAGAATAAAAACGAATGAAAATTTACGAATAACTGTACATATTTGATTTATTATAATTAATAACAAACAATGCGATATTACTATCTTGAGCAATGAAATAATGTCTAATCTTCTTCAGTAAAGGTCTAATTCTGTACAACTTATTTTCGTTAGTACGTACTGCTTTATTGTCCACAAAATGTCAATTTTTTAGTAGAAGTTGGAACCGATTACTAGATAAATGTTTTATATTATTTCTGTATAGAAATTTATTTGATTAATACGCACATAATAATGCAAAGAAATCGTTCTATTTCTTCTAAATCTGTATTTTTCCAACCACAAATACGCACCCTATGTACATTTTTAAATTTTTTCTTGACTAGCGTATCAATTTGTTTCATTCGCGTATAGCTGCAATATATATTTATAAAAATCGTAAGGAGATTTTGAATAGTACTCGTCGATAAATCTTTTAGTACCTTTGTTAGTTAGTCTTGTAAATCATTTTTTTCCTCGTTGTCATTGTTATAAGAAGTTTGAATGCCGCGAAGTGTTAGTACAGTGAAAACGCGAAACCTGGCTACAAAAGCAAGAAAGTCGTTTTGGAAACGTCGAAGTTTTAAATTTAATTAAAAACGCCACAGAAGATACCCATCTAGAATATTTTAATAAGTAAGGTTCTGAATCAGTACCTATCTAATACAAATTAATTAGAAATTTAAATCTTTATTTTGGATTCTCTCATAAGTTGTAATTGTTGTATTACGTACTAGATATTTTGAAATGAATTTATTGTTTATGTGCGATTACAGTCTTGTACCAAAGGAGTTGCCCAAACTTCACGTAGAAAGAACTACAGATTCGCATACTAATCTTCACGGCAATCTACTGGTTCAAATAGCTTATTTTGTTGAACAATTACGCCGACTAGGGATACATGACGCAAAATGCACGATGGGTAAAATGGAATTTCAACATGAAACTCGCAATGATTTATTGTCGTGTTTGAGGTATTTATGCAATACATGTGGAAATGAAATAAAAATAAAAATCCCATAATGCTGACGACATAAATGAAATTTTTGTATGGGGTGGATCTGCAATTGGTTTGGGATATTCAAAATCATAAGAATTGCTGTCTGTTCTCAATATACCTATAATGACAAAAAAACCAGACAAAAAATTATAAGTTGGACTACACTACAAATGGCAACAGTTACTGGTAAAGAATATGCAAGAAAGTGCTACAGAAGAAAAGAAATTAGCTGTTAAAGCTGGAAACATAGAAGATGTTTTTCCATACATCGCCGTGGCAGTCGATGGGGGGTTGAGCAAAAAGGTCATACGGACATAGTTATTTTTATTGGGGTCAAAATAAATTTTGTCACATGTATGCCACTGCTAACCGCGAACATACATGTTTTAAAAACTTTTGTAGATTATCAGCAATAATAGAACAAGCAGCTATTGTGGAGGGTTTTAATGAAAGCGAGAAAATGTTTGGGTTTCGTTATAAGTATGTAACTGGCGATGGAGATTCTAGCGTTTACGCCCAAAATAAAAAAAAGTAACTTATGGGCGTAGTGTAATAAAATTCGAACGCGCTATCCATTGCGTCAAAACATATACTGCAGCTCTATAACGACTTATAAAGAACCGCCATTTCCAAATAGAGACAAGAAATATTTTAAAGAAGTATGTTGGGAAAATATCATCTTGCACAAAAAAAATAATTGCTAAATCATCAGATCTATTCAGTTTAAAGAGACAGCTAAAAGAATCTTTTGCTACCATGATGAGCAATGATATTAAATTATTAGAACATTTGCTTCTATTTTTAGACATGGAAAAAGCAAGAGATAATGTAATACGAAAGGCAGATCGACTACTACATAATGTAACCACAAATCCAGCTGAGCGATAGTCAATAATATCCAAACTTACAGGTGGTAAGCTAACCAACTTGATAATGAAAAACACGTATTTTACCAGATGTGCAGCAGCTGCATTATGTTGTAATATAGGGTCTTTTGGATTTTATAAAAAACTTTACTGTAGTAATAAAGAAATTTTTTTTTAAACAGTTGTGTGAGCGACGCAAAAAAAAATTAACAAATCGCTGTGTAAAAGAAGGCGTCACCAAATAATAATCACAGACGAGTCACAAGATTATGGAAACTATCTTAATGAACTGTCAGCTCCTGATCTAGACGTTGAAGCTTTGGAAGTAGTCAAGGATATGGTAATAGCAAAATAGCAAAATTGAATGAAGATGATATATGCGATACAGAAGAGAATACTAGGGGACAAAGTGAAAATTTGCGTTGGTACGAATCTCGTAGAAACAGAATAACAGCTTCTGTTTTTGGAAAGATTTGCCATCTGCGAGAAAGAACTAATCGCACTGCAATAATTATTACACAAATCTTTTATTCAACGCCTATAAACAGCAAGGCCATTTCATATGGAATAGAAAACAAAAAATTGTCATAAAGCGATTTAAAATTCAGTTAGGTGTAAACGTCGAAAGCTACGGTTTTTTTAAAATATAATTAACAGACTTCCTGAATATTTCTAAAGAAGGATTACAAAGGTAATAATCCTTTTGTGTCAAACGAGACAAAAGTTAAAATTATTTCCACTTGAAAAATCAATTTTGCCTAATTTTTCAGTGTACTTTATTTAAAATTAGATAATTTTTTGTAACATTTTTAAAGCTGTCGGATTGAAAGTATCTATTTCTAGGAGTTGTGACAATTTACAAGTAACAAAACATTTGCACAACTCTTGCTTATCTTCAAAAACGCCGTGCCGTTTATAATAATGCACAGATTGTGCATTTGGAACTCGATCCTTTCCTCAATTCCAAAAATAACTAACCTTGAAGGTTCATGACAGTATTTCAAAGATCGATGCACAGTACGTATAATCTCATACTCTGTGGATTTTAAATTGGGTATTGTAAAGGGTTTCAAACGGTTTCAACCATAAAAGTTTCCTAATATAATAATAATAATAATATATAATATATATTATATAATATGATAATATACAGTCAACAAACTAAAATCATTATATGTCTCCTGCAGGGTGGATCGATTGAACACAAAAATTTATTTGCATGTGTGATGATGCCCTTGAACTTGTGCGATAAACAACCTACAAACGCGCGACCTTGCAATATTTCAATATTAGTGTAACGTCGAGGAATTTAACGGTATGATAATGAAAATGTGACCCATACATGTATTAATCAAAATAAAATAAGTGCAATTAAAATGCCTTTTTCTTGGTATATAAACAAGAATAAGGAAATCAAATGTCGGATTCATTAATTACATATAATTTTTTCGTGTATTACTATTATTTTTTATTGTGTGTTTTGGCTACATATTAAAATTAAATTCTTATTTTAGTATGTGGGCGATTTCAGCGAAAAGGTAAAATATACTGCAACCAAAGGATATCTTGACATCGCTGTATTTAGTTTTACGCATTGAATCATACCTGAAAAAATGAATTAAAGAATTTTGTTCGGTTATCGTTTTTCCTGAAGCAAAATTGTTAGAACTTATTTTATCATCGCCATGGATTGTAACCCACATGTTTTAACTATATTTCATGTATTGTATCTAGATAAACAACAACAGCCTCATATTACGGTTTTGTAGATTTAAAGCATATTCATGGAGTTGATTAAAATGAATCTTATCATTGAAAAATTTGCATAGCTGGTTATTTTTTCAGTAAAATCAACAAACATAAAAAAACAGAAACAGAAAGGAGACTGTGAAAGAAAAAGAAGAGAAAAACTTAAACCAAATCCAAAACTATATGAAAATAT
Source organism: Aquatica leii (assembly GCA_035610365.1). Lineage (NCBI taxonomy): Eukaryota > Metazoa > Arthropoda > Insecta > Coleoptera > Lampyridae > Aquatica > Aquatica leii. Next base: position 119,690,023 of record CM069432.1, read on the forward strand.
AAGAAAGAGGGCGTTATCAAAAACGTAAGAAAAAATGCAAAATTAAACCTATATCCAGTAGAATGTTAGAGTCATAACGCGTTGCTGGAAGGAAGCATCTGCAAAATACAGAGACAAGTTCAAAAAGAATAAGAATGTCGTCACATTTTGTAGAATATCAGAATATACCTAATCAGAGACCAAAACGATATTTTAATCGGTAATACTGGCTCGTTAAGTAAAGTGTGTGGACGAAAAAGGATTCTGCAAAACAGATCTAAAACTAATAATGAATTAGCAGAGGTAAAAAAAAAGTTAGAATGGACGATGAAACGTTGTATAAAATATAAAATACGTTAATACAGATTACGCGATAAGCGCTTGAAAGAACGAAAAAAAAACTTAATCCCGAGTCACAGGTGGAAAAAGAATTAAACGGTGAATCGGTAGGTACTAAAAAAACTGGTATTTTCTGAGCCAATGAAGACGCAATCAGAGATTAACTTCAAAGAAAGAGTGAAATACAAGGATAAAAGACAGTTCGTGAAGTGTATATCTAGAAGTATCGTTATCATACAGATGTTTTAGTAACATGAAAAGTTTTGGATCTTATAAATTATTTTCTCCAATTGCACAACAATCAAATAAAAAAGCTGTAATTACCAGGGAAATCAGGGGTTCAATTAGATAGTTTTACCAAAAAGATGAAAGCAGTAAAGTAGCTCTAGGTAAAAAAGATTCAAGCACTTTTCATAAAATAAAAAAACAAAAACGATTTCTCTACGGGAACTATATAAGCTGTTTTGTCAAGAGGAAAAACCCTTTCAAATGTCATACGCACTTTTTTATCAGTATAGACCGTTTTGGGTATTAATTCCAAAATCCTCGCTAAGTGAGACCTACTGTCTTTGTATTACTCTCAAATATAAGACTTTTGGTAACAACAATGAAATTCCTTGGAATGATATCATGGGCAAATTCAGATGCTGTAATTAAAAGTGTATGTTGTAAACCAACAACACAACTATGTCTGGAAAGATTATGCCAACAGTGTAAATCGAAAACTATAATTTTTTGTGATTTTGTTGGACAAGAACAGACTTCATATAAAAAATGGATCGTTAAAAAAGAAACATGTATTGTTAAAGAGAAAATATGCAAAAAGACTGTTAAGAAAGAGTTCTCTTTTAGAAAATGTTTAGCAATTCAGTTGAAAAGACAACTGATTATTATATACATCACATTTCTAGAATGAAACTTCAATACCAAGCAATGCATGATGTCAAATCGAATTTAGGCGAAAGGGATATTTTAATACACATGGATTTTTCAGAGTGCTTATTTTGGCGTATCCAAATCTCAGATTTTCCTCCACACTGTAGTTTGGTATAGTAAGTGTGAAGACAGCGAACTACATTCACATTCTTTTTGTAGTGTCTTAAATAGTTTAAGATATGATCAAGTTGCTATTTTGGCACACCTTCACCTTAGATACTATACATTTTGTTAGCGACGGGCCTACTACTCAGTATAAGAATAAAAATATGTTTTATTTATTTGAAATATTGTTTTTCGGCATACTTGAAGCATCGTATATGACTTGAAATTTTACAGAAAGTAGCCATGAGAAAGGGGTCTCAGATGGTGTATGGAGCTGTATAAAAGAATAGCTAACTAGTTAGTAGCTCAGGGAGTCGACATACCATTTATCGATAGTTTCATTTCATTACTAAGGCAAAACTGTCCATCCATAACTTTTAAAATAATAAAAAAAGATACTAATAAAAATTTAGATGTAATGATTCCTGTTAATCTTAAGCTTTTAAAGGCATCATGAAAGCAAGACAAATTGTGTGGTCGTATGAGCATGAAAACCACGTACAAATTCGACGATTAAGTTGTCAAAGTTGCATACGTTCAAGCTTTTGTATTCCGTATTATTTGGGTAAAATACAGTGGTCTCCAACAGTTAACAGCAGTCGTCTGAGATATTCAGATGTTTATTTTGACGATTCTAACGAGGTTGAAGCAACTACTTCAGTTTCAGCATCATTAGAAATGATAGAAACGAGTCAAGAGTTAAATGTCGAAGAGCCTGGTCAATTTGTTTTGGTAGAATATCCTTTGTATTCTCAAATATTTTACGTTGGTCAACTAACAAATTTCGACACCGAAGAAAACATCAAGATTAATTTTATGAAACGAAATACCTCAAGTAAAGAGAATTATGTTTTTATTTGGCCGGAAGTTAAGGACAAAGATATAGTTGAAATAAAAGCGATTCAAAGAAAGTTACCTGTGCCAAAGGCTTTAAGAAGAAGACGCTTGCTACTTGGCGATCTTAATTTCAATCATACCAAGTTATAATTTTAGTTTAGGAATATTTCTTTTGGTATAAATCAGTTGTTACTATTTTTATTAGTTCATTATTTTTCATTGTATTCTATTTTATTTATTTTTTTGTTATTATTGAATCCGTAGTCAGATGTTATTTTTCTAAGCTTTAGCAATTTTATTATAGTTGATTATTTTGTCTTATAGTAGGTATTCTATTTGAAAATGTGCACAGAACTATGTAGAAATCATATCCGTGGACAGGGATCAACTCCATGGACGTTATATTTCCTTATTTCATTTTTTTTAATTTTTGGAAACTTATTTTTTATCATTTGGCTGAAATTACCTATGTACTAGGCACCGACAGAAAATTCTAAATTAATGAATTCGGCATTCGCTTTCTTTATTTTTGTTTATATACCGAGAAAAAACTTATTCAGTTGGACCTATTTTATTTTGACCCTTAAAGACTAGTATACTTAAGGGTTACTTTTTTTACTAAAATTTTCGTAGTATGGACCACACCGTATGGACGCAAGTTAAAACTCGATGGTCTAGAAGCAATACCTCGTATATCCATTTTTTTCAAAAATATCGATTTTTGCGCCAATATACTTAAGATAAATGACTGCCTATACTGACAATTCCTCGTATTTGTTTAACTAATACAAACGCTCGAATCAGCTTGTGGCAATACCTCCATCAAAATATCTCGATTTTAGCATTTTGGACGTACGAGGTATTGATTCTAGGCCATCGAACTGTTTCATAATTAGTTGAAAAATTTATAAAACTAGGAAATCTTAAAAACATGAAACAGATATAATCGAAACTTAGCACAAAACGTGTAAAATTAATATTAGATTGTTTTTATTTTATTCATAAATACCACAAATATATTTAGGTAAAGCATAAATAAACAGCTATTTCCGAATAAAGATCTTGATATTTTTTCTAATCCTATAACACGGTTATTCTTGGAGTTTGAAACTCAGCTGTTGAGAAAGTCAAGGTTATTAACATTGAATCAGTCCTAATTTTATTTTGTTTTCCTTCTAAAGAAGAAAAATTCTATAAAATCGTTGGAAGAATCGAGCTTAAAGAACACCGATACGCATAGTTCCCTAACGTGTATAGGTATATACACCAACGCTGGAGACCCGCGCGGTCGAACGCGGCGGGGAATGCTTAATCGCACGGGAATTTGAAAATTTATAATTAAACACAATTTCCGTATCTTACAAAAATACTACATTTTCTTTTGAAATTTATCTTTGTTCATATACAAACAACAAGTAGATGGTCCTTAATGGAATGTAATGTAACAAATTCATTATTTAAAACGTTTTTAAGAAAGCTCAAACTTATGAATTCGTTTTGGTTCTTTTTTGTGTACGAACTGTATTTTACTGTATTGTACAAAAAATAAATTACAACCAACTGGAAAACGTGTGTAGTTAGTTTTTATAGGTACTACAATAATTTTGTTTGCGTTTTCACCGTTGGTTTTCACTAAATTATTAATCAACTTTTATTGTTATTCAAATTAAAATATTAGTTGCCCTATTTTAAGTTATAATCAGAAATTATATTAAAACTGTTATTGGTTTTTACATTATGAGATAATGATTAAAAAAATAGGAGTGAGAGTAGAAAAAAACAGCGAGGTTAGAATGATTTCTTTGTATTATTTATTGGCTAGCGTTTCCTGTTTCGTTGCGCGCTTATGATGCACTTTGAGATGATGACCTTGTAATTGAGTCGCTGCAAACACAAATCTAATCTTTCCTGTGATCTGTCAGTTGTAAAAATGGTCGTGAAAGTTTATCAATTACCATTGTCCACTGTGCAGGATAGTTTCCGAAAAGTTATATTTGAATTAATGGTTTAATAACGATCTAGTGTAATACCACAGGTAACACGTACTAGTTAATGGTAAGTAGAAAATCTCTTATATGCACAATTACATATTAATTTGACCTAATTTAACTATTATCCATTTTTGTTAGTCATTCATGTTATTATATTTCAGTTTAGTCGCGCTTTTATATTCACATTGTAATTATGTAGTTACTGCAGTTTCACTTATACTTGCTTAAAATCTCCTCTCGTGTGTAATATGTGATAAATAATATAAATTCTAATTTGTTTTAGAAATGTCTTCAATGTGCAAAGGGTTTTTGTTTGGCCATTGAACCAACACGACTGCACTTATACCAAATGCTACATTTTTCAAATTACAATTTAGTAGAATTAATAAACCAAAATTGACCTTTCATAGAAGAAATCCATGTAGAATTGAATCGATTGGTATTTGCATAAAAACCATATTACGGAAAGCCTGATCCCATTCGATTGTGTGCTGTTAAATTGGAGGGTCGAGAACGTTTTAACCCAGACATGCAAATTTAAACAAATTGGTAGGTCAAAAAGTTTTCGTTAAACTTATTCTAATGCAAGGTTATTCATATTACAGATTATGCAATGGTTGGTTGTCAGGACAATTTAATACAGGGCTCGACATTATGACTATCCTATTAACTATTTATCGTGTTAATTTTGTTTGGATCGAATGCCAGTATGGGTAGAAGCAAGTGTCCTAGTTGTGACAAATATGGTTTTCCTCACAACCTATTTTAGATAAAGTGAGTAACATTAACATTTTTTAAAATGATAGAGCAAATCTGAATGTTTTCTATAAAGTATCTTGATAAGTACAATTGTACTTTGTTGTACAAACAAGAATTCACTGTCGTCTTTTGTATTTGAGTAATATTTCACAGTTTAGTAACACATTTATCTTTATCAGGATGCTATTGGGAATATTTGTTTTGGTTTTAATCACCAAACAAACAAATTTGCTAAATTGTTTTTTGAATGGGCATTATTTTTAATTAGAATAAAGCATTCTTATATTCTGTTCTTTTCTTAGTTTTCTCAAATCAAATATTCAACCAGTTGTTTGTTACTCACACAGTTGAAATTTGGCAGACGTTCTTTTCAAACATTTTGAACGACATGAATTTTTAATTTATAATTATAGTAAGTATAAACAGCAAATTACCTAATTTAGGTTTAAATTTAGAAATTGTTAAAGGCAACCTTAGCTTGCACTGTTCATATTCAGTTTAGTTAGTATTTTACCTGTTAATATGATTAAGATTAAAGTAAAGGACCATTAGTTCAAAATTAGAATGAAAAAGTTTAGTATGAAATGAGAGTTATGTCAATCTAACCCTATTAGGTTAGGTATGACAAATTTAGTTCATTTCGAAAAATGTTGGAGTTACGTTTTTGTATAGCAAGTTTGTATATGTAAAGTTTTACTTACAGGGTTATTTAGGTGATATACAAACTAAATTTTTAGAAATTTATATGTTTAATTGGTTTGACTTAGTTTTGCTCATTTCCTAATTTTTTGTTAAAGAGAACGATAATTTAATTATTTTAATTCGTATTCCTGTGTAAATCCATGCTTCAAATAAGACTAGAAACAATAAAATCTGCTTATTCAAAAATTACTATTTTTTGGGATATCTTTAGATGCAATAGAAACTTTTGCCTGTACATGATACTGTTATTTCGTTGACTCTATTTTCTTATTTGCTAACTGTTAATCTGCAAATTTTGATAAATTTTGACTGATAAGATTTTAATTTACAGCTTCATAACTTCTCGTCTAAAGCTTTTGTTGTTGCCAAACCTTTGTTTAAGACATGGTACAAACATTCTTCTATTATACATCTGGAGAATTCCATTCCTAAACCTACAAAAAATAAAAGGAAACATCTGGTGAGTTCATTAATTTTTTGTATTAACCTTTTAATTAGTTTGAGTTTGTAGGTTCCAATTCTAGATACAAGACACGATCACCACAGTCAGTACGATTGTTTATCAAAAACCAGGTGGTAAAGCACAACTCTACAACTCCTGTAAGACCAAAACCTAAGCCATTAATTAATTAAACGTCCAAGTTTTCGGTAACACATGGAAGAAAAGACATTGGCCATTACAAATTGAGTTCGCGTGTTGATGGAAAATATTTGGACACAATGAAAGAGAACTCAGAGAAAATCGTAAGCATAAAATGAATAGCATTTATGGGAAACGCTCTACACTTTTCTATGCTATCAATATTAAAATTACTTCATTCAAAAGACTATAAATTATGAAGACGATTTATTTATTTCATCACGTTAACAAATCTAAATTAAAAATCAATTACAATTTTAGAATAAGTAGTTCACGTTGTTTGTTTAAATTTAAGCCTTTGTACATCTTTCAAAAATTAACGTTTATAGCCTTAAATTTGCTGCTTAAGAACAGTCAGGTAGCTGTGTAATTATTGAACAATAGGTGTTAATAGTATCTGGTGTGTCTTACAACTTACCTACCAGTTCTTAAGCTAAACTTTGTTTTTCGAGTACCTGGCTTGTACCTATTATTGTCAAAACTGCATGAAAAATAGTTTGATTTGTTAAAAAAGCTTTCTGATTCTTCTTTCTTCCGTTTTGTAATTACATAACGGGGTTAAGACGCCTTTGATTTCATCGCACGTTACAGCTTTATTCTTTCTGAACATACTTTATATATGTACCTTTTATTCCTTCATTTTGCTTGAATCTAATGTATCATTTTTATTGTAGGTAAACTGGTTGCTTTACAATTGACCTGCAAGATATAGACGAACATCTAAATAAGAGCCTTTGTTGTAGTGTAGCATTTGTAGCATAGATAATGTAATATTTAAGTTATATAAATCATCCCATTTTATTCCCAAGAAGTTGTAAGGGTGATAAATATTTTGTTGATTTTGTTTGTTTTGTGAATTTAAACTGTACAAATTTGGATGAATAAATATAAATAACAGATGAATTTGTTAACTTCTTGTTGATCATAAATGAATTAATACTAAAAAAAGCATGGTTTCGTTTATAAGCTTTATTTGATCTACTTTGACGTATACTAGAAATTAATGTCTCAATTCAATTTAAACTCATTATTATATTAGCTAATTAAAATGTGTTGCAGCACCTATGATTTATTAAATTTTAATAATGAAAGTTATTAATAGTTTAAGTAATTTTCAAATGGTGGTACCTATTCTAAGTCATGATTATATTGGTTAATTATCATTATATGTGTTAGCAAAGTAACGACTTATGACTTATTTGTGAACGCCATATCTCATACTCAGTTTATTCACCATTTGTACTGTGACTACAGTAATAACTGATTCAATTATCCTGTATGGTGCTTTTGTTAGTTTAGAGCAGTATATAATACACATAACAACTTTTAATTATCTATTACATTACATATATACATTTTAAGAGGACTCAAATATATGACAGCTTTTACTAACGTTTTAGATTCAGCACATTTTTTTCAATATCTCGAAATAAGAAAGCTTTCCACTTTTAGTAGAAAGAGACCAGCATCCCCTCCACTTTTGACGTCACACGACCTCGTCGCCAACGTACGTGAAGGTTTTTTTTTCTCTCTCTCACACATTTTTTTTCTCTCTCACACATTTTTTTCTTTCTCACACATTTTTTTCTCTCTCACACATTTTTTTCTCTCTCACACATTTTTTTTTCTCTCACACATTTTTTTCTCTCTCACACATTTTTTTCTCTCTCACACATTTTTTTTCTCTCTCACATTGCTACATCATCGCATAATTGGTAATTTTGATTGCGTCGTGCGTCATCGCGTAACTGGTAATTTTTTATGCGTCATGAAGTCTCATGATTCGAGCGAGAAGTATTTTTATTTAAAAAAAGCTGTGGGTGTACCTGGATTTGAACCCGGGCTTCTTGATTACAAAGCGGCGACCGTAACCACTGGCCTACGCAAACAGTTGAATCGAAACGGTGAATTGTAAATAATATAGTGATATATAAAAAAAAAAAATGCCATGAAAGTACTGAAAGCAGGGTTGAAAAACGTGATTTGTAACAAAAGAAAAAATGAGAAAATTTTATACAAATAGTTTTGAAAACAATAAAAACTACATATAAAAACCTTTATTTTTTAATTCATTATAAACTCTTCTATAAAATACATTATTTCTAATGCGCCTTCTGGAAGTTCTTCCCACTCGTTTTGTACAATTATAGCATCTATTTTAGAGTTTTTTTCCAAGTCTTCCTCCATTTTGTCGTCTTTTTCATCTGCAATATAGTTAGTTGTTCAAGTTGTAAGCAATAAAAAGTATTTGTACGTACCTTCCGAGGAAATGCTAATGATGCTATCATCGGCACTATCAGCTGACATAAAACCTGATAGATCCTTTATTTGAGGAGGTCTTGCGCGACAACTTGGCAAATCATCTTCATATATGCCTCTAGCAGATGGAGTACACCAATCTCTTTGCGATGTAGCCACTATGCAGCAACTTTTAAAAAGATCTGTGAAAATCATATATTAACGTGCATAGTAAAGATAAAGGATGTTATACCTGAGTTCTCTAAATTAACGCTGCAGTTTTCACAGATATTTTCCGATTCAAAGAGAGGACTACTTAGAACGGGTAAACCTTCCATTGCAGTAATTATACCTAAAAAATTATTTGCAATCAGTACTAGCGGTGGGTATCAAACATATGAATAAAATTGTCATTAGCTGTAAATATAGTTTTACACAGTTGGAATTAAATATGTAATTGCATAAAAAGCATTACTGTATGTAAAAAAAAAAAGATTATATAAAAATTGTACTTACCAATACGCGTAAGATACAGGAATAACGCTCGGATATTGTCTGACACACGCCGAAATTTTACTGGTAATAACATATTTTGTGAAAGCCAGGCATTAACGTAAATGACCATGTAATTAGATATAATTACTTAAGCAAACGCATCCTTCTTCAATCGATAGTAATAAATATAGTTTGAATAATTTAGAATTAAATATGAAATCACATAAAAAATTAAAGTAACAAAAAAAAATCAGTACTATTTCTAGAAAAGATTATTAAAAAATGTTTGACGCTATAAATATTTTTCATGTAGTTAGCAATTGATGACATAATTACATACAACTTATTACCAAAACGTATTCCTACATAAACCATAGTTTGAAAAAGAAACTGTTTTCGGATAAACACATTTGAAAGAACTATAAAAACTCATTATAACTGTGTAAAAAATAATATAACACCATCTTAAAAAAGTAAAAACAAGCATAGACTTTAAAAGTTATAAATTATTTTGCGAAAACCGTCAATAACATAAGCAATAACATAAATGACCGCGTAATCACTCATAACTAATTACTCTAATGCATTTTTAATCGAATTATAGTTTTAAAAATGGAATTAAATATTTTACCACATAAAAAATAAAGTCAGAAAAATCAATACTATAATAATATGTAGAAAAGATTATTAAAAACTGTACTTACTAATACTCTTAAGATACAGAAACAACTACTCCTGTTTGACGTTATAAATATTTTTCGCGTAATTTTCAATTGATGATATAATTACATACATTTAATTATCAAACCGTATTCCTTCATAAGCGATACTTTGAAAAAGAAACTGTTTTCGAATAAAATATTTTGTACTATAAGAACTCATTATAACAGTGTAAAAAAAAAAATGTTATAGAGCACCATCTTAAAAAATTAAATACAAGCAAAAATTTTAAAAGTTATAAATTATTTTGCGAAAACCATCAATAACATAAGCAATAACATAAATGACCGCGTAATTACTCATAACTAATTACTCTAATGCATTTTTTAATCGAATTATAGTTTAAAAAAGAAATGGAATTATATATTTTACCACATAAAAAAAAATAAAGTCAGAAAAATCAATACTATAATAATATGTAGAAAAGATTATTAAAAACTGCACTTACTAATACTCTTAAGATACAGAAACAACTACTCCTGTTTGACGTTATAAATATTTTTCGGATAATTTTCAATTGATGATATAATTACATACATTTAATTATCAAACCGTATTCCTTCATAAGCGATACTTTGAAAAAGAAACTGTTTTCGAATAAAATATTTTGTACTATAAGAACTCATTATAACGGTGTAAAAAATATTATAGAGCACCATCTTAAAAATTAAATACAAGCAAAATTTTAAAAATTCTAAAATATTTTTGTGAAAACCAAGCAACAATGTAAAATGACAATATAATTACATATTAAGTAATTACTCTAACACATCCTTCAATCGAATCATAATTTAAAAAGTTGGAATTAAATATCTAATTAATACTTATCAATACTCGTAATACTTAGAAATAGAAACTAAAATTTTTCTAATAATTAAGTCCAAAACGCAACAGTCAATAAGGTATATTTCATAAATCGATTAAGCGCAGTTCAACTGCATTCTTTCTTGTGCCAAACGTGTATAAAGGAAATTTTGTACAAGTATTATTCATTCTTGTACATTGTGTTACAAAAAATAATGTCTGCATCAACGATTTTAAATTTATTCGCATGTGGAGTACTAAGTGATCAGGAGCTAATCGAAGCCTATGAAGATGTTGTTGAGAGAATGGTTATTTATGGAGATACTATTGATAAAGAGGATGAGGGTATCTTTCTACGCCTTATCGAAAGGGTTATCGAGCTGAAGCTAAGATTTTTAATGTTATTATTTTTGTACACGACTAACTATTTCTTACTTTAAGGATACTGCCAAGATAGAAGCACCGTCAACGTCTGCTGCTCACCTGAATGTAAGTTTTGTACTACTTATTTATGTTTAACTAACATAATTAATTGTAGAACTCGGTCGGATTTGGGTTGACGCCATCAACATCCCGGAATGGCGACTATGATGTAAGTTTTATAATCACACCTATTAACTTTATCTAGCTAATTATTTATAGATGTACAATGACGGGGAGTTCTTGTATTTTACCCTAATCCAAGAAAACGTTAAAGAAATTAAAAAATTTAAGACCATGGGTAAAACCATGATATTCAAATTTAAAGAGGTTTCTCTAGCAATGAATCCGCTGATCTGGCTCGAAGTAAGTTTGATATTTAATTTTTTTTTATTTTAAACCGCGAACTTTTAGAGTGCATTTAACGAAGTGCTTGAGCACCTTTTAAAAGACGCCGCACCATCCGATCGCGTAGGCCTGGTGCTTCGGAACGATAACTACCCAGAAAAACCGGTGGGTATATCGTTCCGCCGGCGCGATCAACTAAACGCCAAGACCATCATGGCCACGCTGGAGAAAATTTTGCAAAGTAACGCAAATTTCTTCTCCACCGACGCTCTCCGGCTTCACGTTGACCGTGTAGCACTTCCTATTGGTTACGGCGGAGCCGCTAGGGATCGGATGGTTGGCGTTTCGTACCAAGAATATTGCCGACGAAAAAAGGGAATAATGGTTGTTGCGCCAAACGACGACAATCTTTGTTTGGCGCGAGCCCTGGTACTGGCCAAAGCATGGAAAACTCAAGATCCCATGATACATAGTCTACAATTACAGAACAATCAACAAACAACGGAACGTGCAGTAAACCTATGTAAAGATGCAGGCGTGGATCTTAGCAATGGCGGTACCAGGGAACACATTCAGCAATTTCAGGACCATTTAACTGCATATACGATTGTTGTCTACAATAACCGTCTAGGTAACTAATTTAACCAGTACATTAGCAATCTTGCTAACATAATTTGATTTTAGGCAAATCTGTGTACTACGAGGGGCCACGCGGCTGTAATAAATTAGTTTTAAACTTAATTTTAGAAAATAATCACTACAACGTTATCACCAATCTGTGTGCTGCATTTTCTACTAAATACTTCTGCGAGATGTGTAGAACACGTACAAACAGTAAAATTCGTCACAAACAGTGTAAGTACATTTGTCCGGCCTGCCACACGTCACCGCCATGTAACAAAGATCAAGAAACTATATTGTGCAATACATGCAATAGAGATTTTCGAGGCTCCGATTGTTTTGCAGAACACTCTAAGGAATTGTGCAAGATTCTCAGAAGGTGTAAGTCGTGTCTTAATAGTGTGTGGGTAGACAAGTCCAAACCTCACAAGTGTGGGTACAGCTATTGTAGAAATTGCGATGCTGATAAACCTACTCGTCACCTGTGCTTTATGGCTAAAAATTCTTCGAAAAAATTAAATCAAAATTTTGTTTTCATATTTTACGACTTTGAATGCCGACAGGATACTCCAGTAGCGGGTAACATGTTTTTGCACACGCCTTCTTTATGTGTTGCTGAACAGGTGTGTAATTTCTGTGTTAACATCAATGATATCAACTATAACTGTACTAGCTGTGGGAAACGGCAACACATTTTTAAGAAAAACCCTGTCGGCGATTTTTTAAATTATGTTTCGGCTTTAAAGAAAAAGGTAAAAAAAGGAGATATTGTGGCATTGGCTCATAATATGAAGGGGTACGATGGGGCTTTTGTTTTAAGGGAGCTATTAAAAATAAAAACGCTTGGAATCCTAAAATAATTTCAACGGGGACCAAGTTGATGTCAATTAATTGTGACGGAAACATTAAGTTTATTGATTCAATAAATTATATGCCGATGCCCTTATCTAAATTACCAAAAACTTTTAATTTTCCAGGTAGTAAAGGATATTTTCCTCATTTTTTTAATACTTTGGCAAATCAAAATTATATTGGACCAATGCCTGCTGCGCACTATTATGGCTATGACGAAATGCCGGTTTTAACGCGTAAAGAATTTTTAAAATGGTACGATGAGCAAGTGAAGAGCGACGTTGTTTTTAACTTTCAAACCGAAATTATAAAGTACTGTATCGACGATGTCTCAATTTTAAGAAAAGCTTGCATCGAGTTCTGGAGTCGTTTTACTACATCGAACAGTGTCGATCCATTTCGAGAATCTTGTACGATTGCTGGAGCATGCAACGCTGTCTTTAGACGCAAGTTTCTTCAAAAAGATTCTATAGGACTTATACCTCCAAATGGATACCGGATGGCTGATAAACAATCAACTATTGCTATTAAATGGCTACTTTGGCTCGAACATACATTGAACATCAAAATTCAGCATTCAGGTAACAGTCGCGAGGTTAGACTAAAAGAGGGCATCTTAGTTGATGGTTTTTGCGTGAATACAAATACAGTGTACCAATTCCACGGCTGCTACTTCCACGGTTGCGAAATCTGTTTCCCTGACCAAACAGCGGAACTTAGCGGTAATAAACACGATGCAATGTTTGTACGCCGTGAGAAAACCACAGCTACATCTTTCCGCATTCGCTCTTTCGGTTACAATTTGGTTGAGATGAAGGAGTGCGAATTTCGTAATTTTATAAAAGCTAATGTTCAGGCCCAAGAATTCACATCCAACCACGCTATTATTCAAAACCAACCTTTGAATCCTCGTGACAGTTTCTTCGGAGGACGTACCAACGCCGTTAAATTATACCACAAGGCAGAAGAAGATGAAGTAATCCGGTATCTTGACGTATGTTCACTTTACCCTTTTGTCAACAAGTATGGAAAATATCCGGTTGGCCATCCTAAAATCCACGTTGGAAACGATGTTTGCAAGTTTTTACCTTTAGACTCCGTCGAGGGCATAATTAAATGTACAATCCTGCCTCCATCAAACCTGTACCACCCAGTTTTACCTTGTAGGATGCACGGTAAACTTATGTTCATTCTTTGTAGGATGTGTGGAGAAACAATGTCTTATAACGATTGCCGACATTCGGACGATGAACGTAAGTTTACAGGTACTTACGTTGCAGACGAACTTCGAGAGGCGCTGTCACAAGGATACAAGGTACTAGACATTTTAGAAATTTGGGAGTATGAGATTGCACAATATAGTAAAAAGAATAGATCCGGGCCTTCTTCACATCTTACGTAAATAACTTTTTAAAGTTAAAGCAGGAATGTAGTGGATGGCCATCTTGGTGTGTCGATGACGAAACGAAAGATCGGTATGTAACTGAGTATCTCGAACGAGAGGGGATTGCATTAGATAAGTCGAATATTTCTGTTAACCCTGGTATGCGTTATATCGCAAAATTATGTTTGAATTCATTTTGGGGCAAATTTGCCCAACGTGAAAATCTAATGCAATCTTCAATCATACAGGATCCTTATGATTTATTCAAAATATTGACCGATCCTTCGGTGGAGGCCCATGCACTTACTGCGATCGATGATGACACCATTATTTTGAATTGGGACAGGCCGGATGAAGGTATTGTGTCTTTAAAAACTGTTAATGTTGCTCTAGCTACATACACGACTGCGAATGCCCGATTGGAGTTATACAAATACCTGAAACAATTGGACAGACGTGTCCTCTACTTTGATACCGACTCTATCATCTTTACTCAGAAACCCGGAGAATGGGCGCCTGTAACACGAGATTTCCTAGGAGACATGACAGACGAGATCGAATGTTACGGTCCTGGGAGCAAAATTGTAGAGTTTGTCAGTGGAGGTCCAAAGAACTATGCTTTTAAAGTGTTTTCAACAAAATCAAATCATTATGAATATATATGCAAAGTTAAGGGCATAACCTTAAATTTTAAAAATTCTCTAGTCGTGAATTTTGAAACCCTTAAAAGCATGGTTCTTAATGACGCGGTGGCTACTTATGTTCAAACGGATCGGCGTATCTGTAGAAACTCCACTTACGATGTTCTATCACGTCCCGAGAAGAAAGTGTTTAGGGTAAATTATACAAAACGGCGACGTTTAGAAGACAGTATGGACACGCTTCCATACGGCTACCGGTGATAACATTGTAGTGATTTGCTTTATTTTTATTGATTAGTTTATTGTAATTTTTATACTTTTTTTTTTGTAAACAGGTAATCTTGATATATATATATTTTATATTTGCTTTTTGTTGTTACAATGATTTTTAAAATTTTAATTTATTCTTAGGTATTTGTATAAAGTTTTTGTTAAAAAAAAATAATTGTCAATTAAAATATTTCAAATGTAAATAACTGCTTTGATTAGATTTAAGTATTTTATTATTATTATTATTAAGTTTTAGTTGTTTCATCTTTATATCTTATTACTGTTATTTAATTCTTCTTCTTAATTTTGTTAATAGTCTGTTCACTGTTATTTATTTTTATACGTTTAACTTTATTAAATACCTGAAACATCATTATTCTTATTTGTATATGATTAAGCATTTGCCTTTCAATAAAATACTTGAATTTGAATTTACTGGCTTTTATTTATTTATGTACAATAAATGTTACAAAATATCTATTACATTTGTTTTCTTAAAATACAAATTATACAATAAACTAATGCATACATCATTTTTTATTAAATCATTATCAAATATTTCTAAAAATTCTATCATGTTTGTGTTACAAATTTTAAAATATAAATATACAAGACAATATTGACCGCAAAACATAGAATGAAAATCTTGTAAAATTTTACAATTAAAAGTCCAAGTACAACAATTTCTTTCTAAAAATTTTTTATCATATCCTAGGGGTGATCTTCCAAAAGAATCAAAGTATTCTCCATGTCCATATTCATCAATGTAAAAAGCTGCCCAATGTTCGCCAGGTTTATAGGAAGGGTCGGTGTTTGCAATAATAGCACAAGGTCTCTGTATACGCCATGGTAATTGATTAGAAGCACATACAAGTCGATGTACATTCTTGGTGGTCGGGATGTTCTTCAAACATTGTTGAATTTGTACCGCATTCATCTCTGCTATTTTTCTTTGACCATTCACATAAAATTAAAGCGTGTTCCAGAGCACACGAAGGATTTTCAATGTGATGATGTAGACATTTGATTGCTTGCATCTCTTTTTTTAGTTCTTTAAAGGTTGGACAACTGAGCCCCTCCATGTTAACTACCGGTTTATTTAAAAATTTTAATGTGTTTTGCTTTTCATAGCCTTTAACAAAAATACCGTTAAAAGGCATCAATAATTTTCTAAGTTCGTCTTCAAAATCTTCATAATTTATGTATCCAGTACTCCATTTTAGACCATGAAAATAATTTTCCAAGTAATAAACTTCGTTTTTCACTGATTTTGGCAAAGTAGAATAAGGCTTTGGTGGCTTTATGAGCAAAACTTCGCAATAGTCACCATCTGACGAAACAACTGCAACTTCTTTAGGAATAAATTTCTTGTCTTCTCCGCGAAAACCTTGCAAATCAACAAACGCGTCCATTCTTCTCGAGTGTTAAGTAATAACTAAGTTGAGTCAAGTGTCGAGTATACTTAACTACTAAAATCCACCATTACATTTCTATGTTTATCAATTTCTATGACGTTGTCAAATTCTGCGTAAACTAAACAGTTTATCGTTTCACTTAACGCATCTTCAAATCCGACTTCTATGCGCAACGAACCATTTTTACAAGATTCCAATGTGTATTTGCATTTGCCGATAAATCCGGTGTTAAATCAAAAGCCATTAAACAGTAACCTTTAGGGTAATCCTCTCGAGATATATCATTTCCTTCATTTAAGAAATGAATGCCGGTTCCGGAGTATAAAGTATGGTATGCTCGCACGTACAGGCCTGATTTTGTAAAATCCGGTTGAAGTGGTTTTGACGGAATTTGCTGACCATCAATATACAAGGACAGGTAATTAATTTTATAATGATGAAAATTAAACGGGTTGGTAGCGTAATCTCCATTGAACGCTTTATTTGACACAAATCCAATAATACAACGTTTAGGTAATTGGCCTAAGAAAACGTTGTCTAAAGACTTTCGTTGAATCCCTGATGGAATAGTCAATACTTTAACATCGGCTTTGGTTATTGGATATTTTGCAGAAGTAGATTCTAACGCTTTTGTGTGTGCAATTAGAATTGTAGGATTAATTCTCATTCTTCTTACTAAAAGACTGGCTTCTAAAATTTTCACCTTGTATGTAGACCCTAATTTAGCCATTAAACTAAACGAATCTCTTGAACGAACAAATTTTATCTTCATCTCGACGCCGTTAACAAGAAATTTTTCTTGATTAAATATGTCAGAGTGGACATGTCCTATCATCTCGATTTGGTTATTTTCGGAAGTACAAGATTTTCTTTTAATGAATCCTACATTGTCTTCCGTCAGACTATCCATTTTTCCTGGTGTATCACTATGCCATAAACTACACGATAAATGTGAAGATTTTGCTTCTGATCCATAGTTTAGTAAAGTTTCAATATAAGAACGGTATGCATACGTATTATTAGGCGGAGATACAAGTTTCTGATTTAAATAAATCTCAACTTGACTAAATAGAGAATGTAACCAGTTATTTACGGGTCCTACAACATCCTCAACGTTTAACGAAGTATCGTCATGTCTCACGATTTTGGCTGTTACATACAACATTGTTTGGCTTAAGTCTAAGTAATCATTGCCGTTGCCAGGTATAACAAATTCAATCGGTGCGTCGTCAGTTAACGAAGATAGCGGCTTGTAGAAAATCCATTCGCCGGATTCTATACTTGTTTGAGTTGATGGGAGGGCAAATAAATCTAATTCAGATTTAATACATTCGCAAGATTGAGCGTGAAGAAAAGCCATTACTAATTTCTGTCAAAAATATCGTTGTAATTAACTTTTGAATTAGCAGGCTTGCGTCTAGAATTTGACGTCTTCTTGTTAATTACAGACAGAGAATGACTAGTTATGTTTTGACGCGGTTTTTTATATCCAGAACCTTGCATGAGATTTTCAATTTTAGTGTCTGCTTTGCGCTTCAGACTCTGACCGGCTTCGCGCATTCTATCTTGAAACGATTCTTTGATTGGTCGGTTTTCCACAATATCTCCTAAAATATTACTTCCCGTCCTCAACGCTTCTTTTCCTACTGCTTTCACGCCTGACTTGAACAATGGTAAAATTGAACGAAATATACCCCCCAGCCAACTTCCAATTCCATGACCTCTTTGATATGGAGCCCCTCGGTAAATAACACCAATTCCACTACCGGCTTGATTAATGTAATATTGTTGATATGGACACGCCATGTTAGTTAAGTTTTTTGAAATGAAGTTTCAAATTCAACGTTCCAAACTCGAATGGCATAGAAGCTGCCGTGTCGGTTCTTATATTTATTTCTATATTTTCAAACTCTTTTCTCATCAGGGGTATGTAATGTACAGGAGAAAACACTACATCTTTGTGACATCCGTAATTGTAATTGTCAGAAGTGACATTGACAATTCGTAATAAAGGTGCTAAGACATCTCCTACTAATTGTGGTTCTACAATATCACAATAAATAAACATTTGAGATGGTATACCTGTCCATATGTTTGCTGGATGAGCTGAAGTTTTTTCTTTTGCTAAATTTTGATCGGGTTGAAAGCCTAATTGAAGTGCTAATCTTCTTGAAAAACCGAGTACCGATAATGTCGTGTTTACTTTTAAGAAAACTCTTTTTGTTATTCTGTTGTATTTAAAGTTTATCAGTTTCCTTATTATTTCGTGGTTATTAATTTCAGTAATAACGTCTTCGATTGATTCGTAGTTTCCTGGCGAAATTTTTACAATATGCCATTCTTGATAAGAAAAATGAATTGAATCTTTATTGTCAAGAAAATGTCTCGTTGCAAGATTTAACACTTCTTCGAGACTTAACTCGTGTTCTTCGGGTGGTTCAGTCCTATAGTACATTAAGTTATCAGTTTCTCCAACTGCTAAAAACGAACACGGATATTGAATTTCAGAAATTCCAACAACCCATTCTCCAGTCAATCTTACTCGTTTAGGTAATTGTGTCATAAAATTTGCAGTTGTATTGTTAGGGTAGTAATTCATAGAACTATTACTTAGCAATGTTAAATAAAACTCATTCTCGGTATTCATAATTGTTGCAATTCGTTCGATAGGACCCAAGAATTAAATTTATCGCTATATCCTTGCCACTTTACAAAATACTGTTTATTTATTCCGCGACCTTTTTCTTTCAACACTTTATCAATTTTATATCTAGTGTCACTATTAACTGTAATAAGTTGTAATTCTTCCTCATAAAACGTTCCTTCAATTGGCTCGCTATTTAAATCAACAACTCGGTAAACAGGAGGTTTGCGATTAATAACTTCGCTTATTTTAAACACTTCTTCGCTCCAATTTGTTGTATATCCCTTCTCAAAGATCTGTTTAGTTCTACTAATCCTTACATGTTGTCCGACTTTATATTTAGGTATTCGTTCTAGTCCAACTCCACTGCTATACAGGTTTTGCCAAACTTGTAAAATATTTGAATCATTTACATCATTGGGTGCCATTTTAATGCTTCGATGATATCTATTATTATAAGACAATAATAAATTTTGTAACACATCAATGTATCGGTACGAATTGGAATAAGTAAAATAACGCCACATTCTTGTTTTAAGAGTTCTATTAAATCGCTACAGCGGCTTTAACATCCGGATTATTCGTAACGTAAAAATGAGTGTTGTGTTCTTTAAAAAAACTTTGTACAGTTTGTGCAACAAATTCTTTCCCTTTATCCGTTTGAATGTTTAATGGGTAATTTTGACATTCTTCAAAAATATCTGCAAAGGCATCAATAACGTTTTTGGCCGTTTTAGCTTTAATTGATCTAGCCCAGGCTTTTTTACTAAAAACATCGATTACGGTTAAAATGTAATTATAGTTGTCGTTATATTTTTTCAAACTTTGCATATCACATAAATCAGCCTGCCATAATTCAAACATATTGTTTACAATGTATTTGTTTCTAGGAAACCGTTTTTTATTAGGTTTATGTATAGTATACGATTCTTGTTGTTGTAGCCATTTTTCAACACTGGGGCGATTATGTTTATACTTCAATGATTGAAATAAGTCATTTCCACCCGCAAAGCCGCTAACGTGACCTGGGTCATAATATATGGTATCCATCATCAAAGTTTGAAAGATTCCCAGTTTAAAACTCTTGACCTGCGGTTCGATCTTCTCGGGGTTTCAGTTACTGTCTGCCTTAACTCGTCATCGCCATCATAGTTTGGCGCAAAACTTTGATCACTCCTACGTGGTGAAGTTACCGCTAGTTGCTCATTTCTAGTTTGTGAAACACCTCGACGTTTTACATTTCCAATAAGTTCTTGCGGGAAATTAATTTCTTTCATATAAGATGCCAGCTGCTGCCAACCTATAGGACTACTAGTTTTTCTCGGTCTTACAGCGTCATGTACTAAATCAATAATATTCGAAGATGGTATAGTTTCTCCTTTTATTGTTACAACTCCATTCTTATCCCATAGTATGTTTCCTGAAGTGTTCAAAATCCGCAAAAAGTTTTCCGCTTTTTTCTTGTATGTAGATGGTAGTGTGTTTATTATATCAGAATCAGCTATCTTCGTGATCTTTTCTTCTTCAACTGAAATGCTAACAGGCTGTCGGATTTTGTCCACAAAATGTAAATACCTTTGAAGAATTTGATTATACATATTCCATTTATCGTGGTCTGACAGTTTTGAATTTAAAACTTTGTTCATTTCGATGTCCAGCTCTGACAACACATTGTTTTGCGTAGGTTCAGGAGTAGTTTTTAACCGCTGTATTAATTCCGGGGGAACAATGATCATCTTTTTAGCGTGTTCCATATTAGTTAAAAAGACTTCCTAACACACTGCTAATTACTGGTGCTAAGAGAAACGGTAGAAACGCGCTTCCTTGTTGTAATAAAATTTGTTTTTTCTTTTTAATGGATTCTCCCTGTTTTACTATTCGTCTCAACGTGTTTTTATGGCGAGAGAGCCGTCTCTTCTGCGTTCCTGACAATGGAACTTTTCCTTTTAAAGTATTGTAGATGCATTCACAGATACAATGTATTTGCTTATCACTGGCACACTTTATCAAAGCTTGTCGCTCATTAGGTCCTAATTTTGTCAAAGCCCGTAGAAGTTCCGCATGCTTACTGAGTACGTTAGTCATTATGATTGAATGATGTCAAATTTATCTGAACTTGTGTATTTAAACCCTTTTTTAGGAATGTAAATGTAGCATGCGCCGTCTTCGTTAAAAATTGATGTTCTAAAACGTACAATGTCATGTGTACCTTGTTTTAAATCAAAAAGTAAATATCCATGTGGATTCGACGTTGCATCGTTATAAGCTTCTTCTAAAAACTTGGGATTTTCCGGGTATACTTGCCTCGTTAAATGTTTTATTTGTGCTTTATCTCGTGGATTTTTAAATAGAATTATTTAATGGGCATTTAATGATATGTCGCGTTGTCCTTTACCTTGGTGAAAGACGTTTTGAGTTAGGAAAAATACGCTGAGGTTTCTATGATGACAACCTTTAGTAAATATATCTACAACAGAACTGTTGGCTTCGCGCATTAAATCGTCAATGATTATTAAGTTAGGTTCTCTTCCATCAAACGCATCCATAGACGGTAATCCTTCTTGAAATTTTATTTTTGGCAAATCTTTGTACAAAGGTTGCCACTCATCATAAAACCATATGACGTTTTCAAATTTAGTCTCACAAACATTCATATTTTTTATAAAGTTTACAATAAAGTAAGATTTACCACAACCAGAGGGTCCTGCAACAATTGCTGAGAAAGGATGTTGAAATTGGTACATGTTAATGATCGTTACCTTAACGAGAACTAACAGCGTTCAAAATAAAACAGGTTTTATATAGAAGAAAAAAACTTTATTTTTATTGGTTATATTTTGTTTTATTACCTACATGTAATTACATTGTATAGTAAAAATACTAAATTATTTGTACAGAAAACGGTCGTCATATGTATCCATATAATTCTTTACCGCAATGTTCATAAAACTTGAAAATTTGTAAACTAATTCATATAACATAAAATTTTTGTTGTACTTTTCTTCAAGAACTTCGTCGAAATCTTCATAACAAGCTTCCTGTTTTTTCTTTGAATCTACAAAATTCACCACATCGTGTATAAATTCTTGAAAAGGACAGTCACAGTTTTCTCTGTCGCTCAGTAGTGACGTAAAATAAGATTTCATTCTTCTAATGCTTTGTAATGAACTAAGGCCTACATACAATTGAAATTTTTCTTCCACATTTTTAGGCACAAATCGAACAGCGTTCACATCAGTTGTGTGCACTATATAATTTTCCAGGTCATATTTACCCACATCTTTGTGACGCAAGTCTTCTATCATGTTATCCAATACACTTAGAAACTCGGTAAATTGTGGTAACGTGAAGTAAACACCCGAATTAAAACCGGACTTTATTATTTTTAGACACGGTCTGAAGCCATTATAAACATCTATTCCTAGACGCGCAATTTTTGAGTAACTGTGATTTAATGGAATAGATACCTCGTTAAACAACTCGTGTTTCTCGCGTACTTCTAATTTTGATTTATCTTCTGAGCTATTGATACCGTATGATTTTTTGGCTTCTTCAAACAGGGTGTAATCTTTAGCGGTAGGAATGTACACTGGCGATGCTGGCGATCTATAATTTTTCTTCCAATCTTCCCTTTTAGAATAAGGTGAAAACTTTTTTACATCACGTTGTGGTGTTTTAGCTGCCATCACAAGAAGTTTTATAATGAAGTATTGGTTAGAATTGTTAACAAGAACTAACTAAGGTTTAGTAAATACGTGCTTTTATATCTTTATAGGGAAAGAATGTTTGTACAAAAAGTATTTCTTGTAAAACGTTTGACACGTGACACATTAGAAAAACAGGTTAATGATTCACCAATTTTGCATTTCGGGTAAATATACAAGTAACGTAGTAGTTTCACATTCACTCTAAAAATTATTTTACCATTCTTGTACTAATCTTTTCTAAAAAAATTTATTGCATTTTTTAATATATCACTATATCATTTACAATTCACCGTTTCTATTCAACTGTTTGCGTAGGCCAGTGGTTACGGTCGCCGCTTTGTAATCAAGAAGCCCGGGTTCAAATCCAGGTACACCCACAGCTTTTTTTAAATAAAAATACTTCTCGCTCGAATCATGAGACTTGATGACGCATAAAAAATTACCAGTTATGCGATGACGCACGACGCAATCAAAATTACCAATTATGCAATGATGTAACAATGTGAGAGAGAAAAAAATGTGTGAGAGAGAAAAAAATGTGTGAGAGAGAAAAAAAATGTGTGAGAGAGAAAAAAAAATGTGTGAGAGAGAAAAAAAAACCTTCACGTACGTTGGCGACGAGGTCGTGTGACGTCAAAAGTGGAGGGGATGCTGGTCTCTTTCTACTACTTTTGCTTAGTAATTTTGATAAATTTGAGTAATTGTAATTATTTATATATAATAATTATCTATTATAAACAATTAATTAATTGTTTATAACAAGTTCAATTATTTGCACGGTATTACTGCGCCTCAGTTTCCACACGCTGCCGCATGGTGTTGATGTGGTGAATTCCTACTATATCACGGTGTAATAATGCCTGTTCTACAAACATATATATATATATATATATATATATATATATATATATATATACATAAAAATTGTCATCGTGGCACCATAATTGGGTATTCATTGTTATTGTGGCACCCAAAAATACAAAGAGGCACCCAAGTTTGGGAGCCACAGTACTTTTACATTAAAAAATTTTCTAGAGCTTATCAACACTTTTTAAGCTCGTACGCAAAAAATTGCTTGGGAGCCATTTTGTCAATTGGTGGTCAGATTTATACAGTTTGGTTCAATCATAATAAGACAGAGGGCGTTGTGCGATATACAGGTGTATATAATTTTGACGTATTGACTATATGGCACCCCGATAATTGTTGTAGATTGTGGCACCATTTTTAGCGGCAACATTGTTGAACAGTGCGATATCGTAACAAAATAAATGTACTAAAATATAACTTGCGTAACTCATTTTGATTTAATAAAAACTTGATAATGCTTTTTGATATTAGTTATTTTTTTGTTTAATTATTTAACTTAAAACACTATACTATTTGATATTTATTAACAAAATAATCAATTAAAATATTTTAGATAGTTTTTATATTGTATGTATCAAAATTATTTCTAAATTTAAAAAATATAATTTTACAAAGATTAATTAATATTAAATGTTCAATATTTGTTTTAATTAGTTTTTCATAAGCAATAATGTATGCTTATTTTAGCGTAGGAACTTTAACTTGTATATTATTTTCTATTTTAAGTTTCTTGTATTTAAAAATTGATTTTTGTAAATAAAATATATTAGAACAAAAACTTATTAAACAAAAAATAAACAATTTTTTGTTTTTTAAAGTGTTATAAAGCGTTAAGAAGAGTATTTTTTAAGGAAGTTTAAAGTAGTAAGTAATTGTTTTACTAGTCATTTTGTTAGCTATTTTATGAAATTTTTACTGCACTTAAAAACAATCCTAAATCATAGTACTATCATTTCCATATTTTATAGTTTTAATTTTTTTTCCAATATTTTTTATTAGTTGTTGATAAACTGAAATGTACAACGTTTGCTTTAAAAAACTTTAAATTATGATTCATCCGTTCAAACAACTGTTTTTTTTGCTTCTAATTTGTATTTTCGGCAAGATTGATTCTAATTGAGTTTTTTTCTGTTTCTGCAGCATACATAAACGGGCGTCGTTTACTAGTTACTTTCTATAACTTAAACTGTTGTAACGGTAACTGTGGTGCTGTTGCATATGATTAAATAAATTAAAAAATAAATAAAAGATCGTAATATTTAGTACTATAAAAAATTGTCTTTTGAAATGTGTCATCTCATTAAATTTATTTTGAGGTTTAATAATTTTTAATTAGTTTATAGTCGAAATTGTTTAGTTTTTTTCTGTGTTCATTTCATCTTAAACACAGGTGGCTAGCCAAATTCATAACAATGTCCCTAGAACTAGACACTAGCTTAAGTACTTCCAGGTTTTAGAATTCCAGTTCTTTCTTGAAACATTCACTTTTTAATCTTGTTTGCTAATTGTTTCACTGTTATAATATTTTTTAGTTGCATGGATATCTGATTAAAGATGCGAGGTTCTATAAATTGTATTGATTTCTGACCCATTTTCTTATTTGGTTTTTGTTATACGGTTTTCCTTTGCTTTATCATGATTGTGATTTATCTTTTTTGTTGTTTTTTGTTATTACATTGGTATATAAGTGTTGTAAACAAAAAATGTTATTTTTTGAAGATTTTTGAAATTTAACATTTTTTTTCAATGTAAAAAATAACTTTAAATTTAACAATCAAAATTATATTTTTATTATAAAATGACCATATTGGAAAACCTAACCAAATGTATATTATTTACAGTTATATGTGACTTTTCTTGAGCATTCTATAGATTTTTAATGTAAATGAACAAAGATTTTTTATTAAATACTAAAATAGAAAACATCAGAGACAAGTTGTAGAAATTTAGAAATTGACAGCCGCATCCTAAAAAGTAGTTACTTCTTTAAAGTTGCTAGACGTAAACATTGCCCACAAAGAAAATTTGCTGCATTATTGATAAATGTAAACACAAATTTAATATTAAAAAAATATATTTTTAGTTTTGTATTTTTAAACTTTCTGACTTTTACCTTTACTTTTTTCAGTATTTACCTTGATCCTTTCTGGTAATTTTGTACGTACAAAACATTAGAAAACAAAACGAACACTACATCTAACGTTTCTTATGACAAAGAGTTGATGAAGATTTATATTAAACCTACAATTTTAAAATTATATTTATTTTAATAAAGTACTTAGCAAGATACCCATTGATGAGTATTAAAATCAATACACCATAATCTGCCCTTCTAAAAAGTATTAACCGAAAATTACAGTCTTAAGAAACTCAAAACACAGGATTATTTATTAACAGATCAAAAACTTTACTACTAAATTTCGTAATTAATTATATTCATGCTATTGTATTTTTAAGTTTGTTTTAAGATTTGACGTGAAACTTGACATTAACGGATAAACCCCATAGCTCCAGCAAACCCTAACTCAGAAACTAGTGCCCTAACTCAAGAATTTAAATATGGAAAATAGGTCGAGCCACCCCTAATTTGAAGCGTCTTTCAAGTTTCTATGCGACAGTAAAAAGAAACTAAAATTTACACAACGGAAACAGGGTCTCTGGAAAAATTTCGTCGACGCAATATTGAAGAATGCCGCTAAATTACGCCATAGATTTTCCAAAATGTAAGGAAACGTTTAGAGCAGAATTTGTATTATTGTATGGAAGTTGGTGGAGCACAATTTGAGCATTTGCTGAACTAATAAAAATTTCTTCTGACGTTGAATTTTGATATTTTAAATTTTTCGACACTTTTAAAATTTTTATAAATTTAAAAACAATCATGCACACACGTAGAGATCAAGAGACCTTAAAATCAGGGTTACTCGACCACCTTACTATAATTTTTGTTTTTGTTGGGGGTTATTGGGGCTAGAAGGTTGACCTGACAAAATCAAATTTGACGCCAAAATGTGTCGTTCAAAAAGTCAAAAGTGGCGTGTTTTAGGATTTCTTCTAAACAACACCCCCACCTTACGTAATCTAGAGGGTTGTTTTTTATGGAGACAAAAAAAAATAATAAAACTACTTTTGGCCTTGCTGTCGTATAGAGAATTAAAAGACCTTTTAAATGACAGGTTGTTTGACGCCCTTCTCTTGAGTTAGGGGTTACTAGATCTAGAGGGATGATGTGTCAATGTCAAGTTTGATATTTAAAGTTGTCTCCTAAAAATCAAGAATCGACCTGTCTGAGTGTTTTTTTAATAACTTAGTCTCCCCACCTTAGTTAATCTAGAGGGTTGTTTTTAATAGAGACGAAAAAACATTGGAAAAAACTTTTTTCAACTATGTTGTTGCATAGAGAATTAAAAGACGCTTTAAATGAGGGGTCATTCGACCTCCTTCCCCTATTCAAATTCTTGAGTTAAGGGTTGCTGGAGCTACGGGGTTGATGTGTCAATGTAAAGTTTAAAATTTAAAGTTGTCTTTAAAAAATCAAGAATCGATCTGCCCGAGCGTTTTTTTAAGAACCTAGTCTCCCCACCTTAGTTAATCTAAAGGGTTGTTTTTAAAGAAGACGAA
The DNA here is from genome assembly GCA_035610365.1 of Aquatica leii. NCBI lineage: Eukaryota > Metazoa > Arthropoda > Insecta > Coleoptera > Lampyridae > Aquatica > Aquatica leii. Next base: position 119,717,361 of record CM069432.1, read on the forward strand.
AAAGAATTGGATAAATCTATTTTTGGCCATGCTGTCGCATAGAGAATTTAAAGACGCTTTAAATGAAGAGTCATTCGAGTTCCTTTCCTTATTTAAATTTTTGAGTTAGGGGTTGTTGGAGCTACGGGGTTGATGTGTCAATGTCAAGTTTAATATCTCAAGTTATTTACTAAAAATCAAGAATCGACCTGTCAAAGCGTTTGTTAAAAAAACTAGTCTCCCCCACTTTACTTAATCTAGAGGGTTGTTTTTCATAGGAACACAAAAAAATTCAATAAAACCACTTTCTGCCATGCTGTCCTCATAGAGAATTGCAGGTGGTTTTAAATGAAGGTTCGATCAACCCCCTTCCCTTATTTAAATTCTTAAGTTAGGGGTTGCTGGGTTCAGAGGGTTGATGTGTCAATGTCAAGTTTGACACTTAAAATTGTATCTCAAAATTGTCCTAAAGCAGGGATGTTTTTTTTTCAAACACCCACTTTATATAAGCAGCATGATAGAAGTGAAATATAATCATATACATACACTTTAATTAAAAACGAAATATTTACTAACTGGCACCTTTCCTATTTAATTTATATGACAACAATGTTGGGTGTCATTTACTATTTTAAACATGTATTTTTATACAAATGGGTGCCATTTGCATCATACACGTCGATATGCCACAATGACATATATTATTAAAGAATTTATACACCCGGGTGTCTTTTATGCAATAGGTATGGTGGGTGCCACATAATTCAACACTTACGTATATATATATATATATATATATATATATATATATATATATATATATGTTAATTGTATGTAAAATCAGTTTTTGGTCCAGTAATCTCTGTGTGGCATTAAAAGTGATAATAAATTATTAAACAATGTATGTATATCAGAAACAAAATAAAATTTTTAAGATATCAGTTTAAAAATGTTTGTAAAATTAAATTATTTTTTTTTAAATGTATATTGCTGATTATTTGCAGTTACTAATTAAAGTCATTTTTATAGTTGTAAAATAAAGTAATTGTAAAACTGGTTTTAACATCACTACATTTGACTAAGTAATTTTACCTTTGTCTACAATTTGCCGACAAGCTTGTCATGAATATGTAAACTAATTTGGGTGCAAGGAACTAGCAAAGTAATTCCTTTCTAATTGTGGAAACATTGCCAAACGTTAATTTAGGAAATAATGTATTCGGAAAAGTTTGGTATCGGTAGCACGCAATCGTACTTCGCAAAATTTTATTAGATGTATAAAATCTAATGTTCAAGTTTACATTATCTGCAATTTACTTTAGTCTTAACAAAGCAAATATAACTTTAGTTCTTGTTATGAAACAATCCAAACTTATTATTACAGCATTATTTATTGAACCGTAAGTAATTTTCACAACGCAAACGTGAATAATTTTTAAGAGGGCCGTTTATATAGTGTGTTTCTGTTATAAATATACAGTGGCGCTGCTATCGCTTTAATATAATTTTTCATACGCTAACAAAAATCAAAACACTAGATGGCTATAAACAAGCAGATAACTTTTTGCTACTTTTATTACACACCTTTGTGCTAGTATTCGGTAGATGGCATCACCTGAGGTTACTAACACTTGACTAATACTATCAATCTAGTAATATGATATATGCTGATTATCAAAACTGTAAAACACGATAATAAATTTTTCTTGGGTTTATTTTATGTTATACAAAATGAATGGATTCTTTGTAAGTTTGAGTAAATCGCTAGTAATATAACACGTGTTGTAACCGTAGTATTGATAAGAACAAGTAAAACAGTTCCAAACAAATTTGTCTCTGAAATCGTAAAACCTTGAATTGGAAGTGGTAAAAAACGCATCGATCCTTTTTACATAAAAAAAATTTAAAAAAAAAGAAAAAAGATACTCAAGAACATGGATCAGTTGCAATAAATAATCTGTTTAACTTAATTGATAAATTATCAAGTTTTTACCAAAAAAATTTAGTTGTGCAATATTTGTGTAAAAAAATAAGTGTACATATCCTAGAGGATATAAACCCAACAACTGATCAAAACAGTCCACTATTTGTGGAAAAAATATCTGCTTGAAATTCTAAGAATTGCCATTTTCAGGCTAGAATATGAACGTGTCTAATGTTAGATAAAAATATGAAACTCACAGGATCTTTACTTTTTGCTTTAAAGTTCAAATGTTTACATTTGCAGTGCTGCTATTTTCACTCTTAGTGTGTGTACAGGTTATTTTAAACCAAAAATATAGGTATTTTTTTAATAATATTATTCGCAGTTGGTTACTTTTTTGTGTAAAAATTTATAAAACACTACGTTAGTTATATGCTTATGCAATTTAGTTTAGTTTTATAGATTTTATTTCTATCTTACGGTATAGCAAGTAAAGTTAAATGTTTTTTAATTGTGAAATTATGTTTTTACTTTTATTGATTGTTAGGTAAATAACATGATGGAAAAATATTCATATTGATGTTTTTTACATAAAATATTATTTTTTAAAATTATAAGCGACTTTCGGCTCAGACCGCGTCGTAGTAAAACACCCAGACTTAGGCTTGGCGATAGTCTCTTCTTGAGAGCCAAAACAAGAAGTAGAATTTGGCCTTTGCCGTATTGTCGTTCGTGAACCCAAACAAACTGACGTTTCGCAAGACATTGCAGCTTGACGCGGTCTAAGCCGAAAGTCGCTTATAATTTTAAAGATAACAACCGCGAAAGCTTAAGATTTTATATATTATTTTTTTGTTAGAAGACATGACCTATTGGCTTTACAATATTAATATATGATGATCTGCAGTTTGTTCTAAGCTTTCTTATCTCATGGCCTTGTTAACTGCGTACCTATACTGAATCATCACATGGGTTTTGCCGTGAGAAGTAGCAAACAAATGACACTGTCTCTATTCCATAGTCGTCTACATAATAATATTTATAATTTTTATAAATTTTTTTTTGACTGGCTGCTCTGTCTATGAAACAATGGATTTTTTTAAAGTTTGAACAAGTTCGTTTAATGTAATTAAAAAAAAATTTTTGAAATGCGAAAAACGATACTGTATAGTGTGTTAGACAATCATTAATCACACAAGTTTTTGTTTCAAGTGATCCGTTAACTTAAAACTTAAATGTGAATATTTTTTTATTACAAAATCAGTAGTAGTTTTAAATTCTTTTATGCTTATTGCTTTTAACAATATCTTACTTAGACACAATTTTACGATTTTTTTTAAACAATTACCTGCATACCTAAAGAACATTTCAGTAAAGTAAATATTTCAGGTAAAACTCGTTACGGCAGTTACTTTATGTAATCTATCCTCGCGGTCAGTAGTTTGTATATGATCGATTGATCGACAACTGATAATGTATTTAAAGAAGTATTGTATAAATAAATCATAAAATAAAAATTACTAAAGATGTATTTTTTATCAACATCACACTTATAGTATTAAGAAATTTAATTCTTTTATCAGCAAAATATCAAGTTTCTGTAAATCGTGGTGCATCCCACGCCAAACATCTGTTTAACTACTATACGGTATCATGTGACATTCAACGTCACGAAATACATACTACAAGAATGAATATATTTTAGTCAAGATTTATTATTAACAGTAGAAAACTGTAACGCAAACTTGCCCTCTAGTAGACAGTAATTGTACGAACTGTACGCTATTCAGAAAAAACACTATCACCATCTAGTCACATAAAGCTCAACTATATATTGTTACCATAAAATAGCAAAAACTCATTAAACCAAATTTTAGGTTAGAAAATGTTAAATTTCACATTCCTGAAGTTATTTTAAAGAGATGTAAAGTAAAATTTTAGATTTAACATTGGCTTAATGCGCCGTTGGTCTTAGAATGTTTACATTTTAAAATAAAGGCTAAAAAAATTTAAAAATTGATTAGGTTTAATATTAAATAAAACCTAGAAAGAGAACAATACAGGAAATTTTAAACATTCCTTGACCTAAACTATAGTTTTTTCTATTAATATCCATATAAAAAGTTGCCGTATAAAAACTAATTTAGCTGTATTTGAGAAATAGCGGTATGTCTACAATTTACTAGGTCCGCCATCTGTCGACAATTTTAAAAAATCGGCCGGCTTAACTTCTAATTTAGACTAAGAACGTTTTAACTTATTATTAACGTATTTAAGCAACATTTAAAAAACAATATAAAATAATTATTGTGAAAAAAAATGATTAACATTAAACTAACAATATTTTTTAATTATTGTTGTAAATAAACTTGCGTTGTTCAACATGTTTTCGTTAAAATATAATTTAGAGTAATAGAAAGTATTGTTGATTATGTGTTTATTCGTAACATTGTTATTTTATTCAAATACATAATGTAATAGTAATAAAGTAAAAGTGTTTAAATATATTTTAGGTAATAGTATATATATACAGTGTGTCTTCAAATAAGAAAAGATATAAAAAATTGGTTTAAATAGAATTTTGTTTTTGGAGCTCATATAAACCTTCTCTTGCCTGAAGGTAAAATGTATTTACGTTTAAATTATTAACGAATAAAAAAATTGTCGGACTAAATAATGTTTAATGTAGTTTAGGTATTTTTCTCTACATAAACACATTTTTTTTCTTACGGCTATCAAGTTTTGTGGTCTTACTAAAACTAAAATTACAATTTTATTTTTGTTTTTTTTAACAAATAGGAAGAGCAAAAAATAATGCAGTCACTGTTGTGATTCTTCAAATATTGTACGTAGAACATGTTATATGTGAAACCCGCTATAGGTTATGATTTTTGAAAATCACACTAAAGTAATGTGTATAAGCTTGAAAAATACTTAGAAATAACTTTTTACTCTTAGTTAATAAAGTACATTTAATACATACATTAAAAATTATTTTTGTACAAACGAGGCATGACGATAAAAAATTAATGGAAACCTAAATACATTTTTTTCTTGTTTAAAATGTTTTTGGAACGCCAGCTACTTTATTGTCCCAATGTTCCGTTGATAACATTATTATTGCATTGTTCTTCTTTAGCACGTACGAGACAAGGGTGTGTTGAGATCTAAATGCCAACATCCTCGCATACATACGCTTGAAAGAACTTGGTAATAGACATTGTAGAATATACAGTTTATTTTTTCGTAACGTACCACATAAAGTTATATATTTTTCCTACAAAGTATCTGCTAACAATAAGCTTGTGAAGAAATTGTCAACCGTGAGACTGTATCGAGATCCTAAGTGCTCAGTTAGATTTAAAAGAACTCTCTGCTCTTGATTTTTCTCCGGACGATTGCTTTCTTTTCTTGTAAAAAAGAATACTATTTTCTATTATAAATAATATTAAGCTTCATCTTACCTAGATAAGCTTGCATATTAGCGATATATAAGGTATAGCAGTCTGCCAATGCCTAAATCTTTAAATTGTATTTATCCAGTTTACTTTTTATGTAAACACGGAACTGGCATTGTCCTCGAAATAGTTACTCGTCTACACATAATTGGCTATTGGAATTGAAAGCTCTCTTACAATTAGACACAAACATCTCAAAAACTTCATTATAAGAGCTGGTTTGTCAGATTCTCTCGTTTTTTACATTGTTTCAATATTGTCAAAGAGTAAAAAACTTGTAAATATTTTGTATCGGTCGCTTGACATATGTACAAGCAGGAATAATTCGTCTATAATACGCAGAATCTGTAGCTCAAAGCATATCAACTGACTTATTGCTCGCTTAAAGAGCACCAAGTAATATTAACAGTCCTAAGTAAGTTTTTATAACTTAAGAAGTTGTTGATAAAAACTTTCTTTGTTAGCTAGTATAAACTGCATTTCACTTGCTATAAAAGTTATTAGCCTTACGATTAGTTTCCGTAACGATAGTATCAATTACATCTAGAGACATAAATAATAAAAATTCATCGGAAACGACTGTAATATTTGAAGAATATCGCGTCAAACCAGGAGTTTCTCTTATTAGATTGGTCCGACTTCGCTCTCACAAAAGAAAACATTGACCATTGAATATTTGCATCTTTGGTAGAATATTTCAGTAGTGGCACATAATTTTCTTTTTATATCAATAACCTTTGCAACAACGGGCATCAACGTTTCCAGTCCTACAGTTGATTGGATCGTCGTATTCTTCATTTTCTATAATTATTAAATTACGCATTTGTTGCATTAATTAAGTCTCTTAGTATTGTTGACACCACGATTAAAAATAAACTGTTCTAAAAAGCGCAAATTTTTTCTCAGCTATTTGCTGACAACCAAAATGAATTTAAATGCGAAAGAATGTTATCAGATAAGGCGTAGTTAAATTACTGTAGATAAATCAAGTTTCTATTCTGCACATTATTTTCAAGTACACTAGATTACAATGATTAAATTATATAATTTAATAAATATAAACTATCGTATCTACAACTGTTATATAGTTACTAGTACGTTTATATTTTTAATAAAATTAAGCTCAAAGTAGACATTTTTAATTTAAGAAATATGTCGTATACGACAGCCCGACCAGAGGACCTTTTGAAACTGCGACCTAAAAGGGAGTATCAATTAATAATTAACGGTTAGGTATTTTAGTTAGCGTTCGAGAAATCCCTAGACCAAAAATATTTGCAACTTCCAAAAAGAAGAATTGATCCAAACCCTTAAAGTACATCCATTAAAAAGAAGCGGCAGCGTTAAGGAATTAAAAGCACATATGATTCATTTTATACAAACAGAAAACGTCCTCTAAGTACATTCACACGTTCTTGCTCGGGCACCAATTAATAAACCTCTCGTTAGCTCAGTTCACGGTAGGGTATTGACATCAATTTGTAATTGATAAAAAGCTAGTTAATTAAAAGTTTATTCAAGGATTACAAATAATATTTATAATAAAAGTAATATTCAATTTGTTTTATTTTGGCGGGTTCTAGAATGGTTTACTAGATGGCGTTACTCTCGGTTTTTTTGTCCTTTTTAGTGAATATCACTCTAAGTTAGAATTAATTATTAACACGAAATAAAAATGACGGTGTTATTTTGTGAAATGATATTAATGAAGTGAACGGGTTAATTATAATTAAAATGACGTGGTGTTTAAATCTTATTTACTTAGGTAAATAATATGTCAGTGACGGTAAAGTTTTTAATTACGGTAAATAAAAGTACAGGTCAACTTAGAATTTATCAAATAAGAGTTAATAGTTATAATCTAGCTTATGAGTACGTCGATTGACAACAGGTAACAACGGATTTTAAAATAAAAAGGTAAACTTATAAGTTTAGAGAATTTGTTAGTTTTCTGATACAGGTAAAATATCAATTACGCAAACGAACGCTTGATCTGGTTAATCCAAGTCCAGGAGTTTTGTTCAAGTGAGGATGCTTTTGAAGCTCTTGTTACGGTGACGTTCTCGATAAGAAAACCCACCCACAGTGCTTCGTGCACCGGGGAAATACTGAATCGTTTTTAGGTTAGGTTAAGTTAACGACTTACAACAAACAAGGCAGTGCAGTCCACAGGGACAAAACTAATTACGAGAATGAGTAATTCTTATGATAGTATAGTGATTTAAGTAAGACAAGAGTTAGTCAGGACACAGCGGTAGTAGTTAAGGCTATACTCCCGGTTTAATTTAGATTTGTTTTGAGATGGGCGTTGCACTAATTTGTTCAATTATTTAAACTTCCACATATGTTTAGAGATATGGTTACATACTGTTAATGTAATGAAAGAAGAAAGAGTAGGAAAGATTTAGTCGCGGTTGCGTTACTGATAATTTATGGGATTAGTATTACCCACGATTGGTGCTTCGACACTTTGACTGGCATTCTTTAAGTCCACGTGGACTACAAATCCGTACTCTTTATTATGGTGAAATTGCAAATTTGAGATAACTAAACAATTTGATGATGTTTATGAGGTCATACTATATTTACATAACAAAAGTTAGTATACGTTGCTTACAATGATAAGAAAATTTTGAGACAAAATAATAATAAAAATATTGCTTTTCATTTATCAAAATCATTTTTTTATGTTTCTGTAGAAATATTTACTTGGATATATGATTCCATATAATACTAAAAGAGCACCTGGAACAATTTAATAAAAATAATACTAATAAACATAGATACTTTTTAAAAATGTAAAAAATTACAAAGGTAATTGAAACTATTTTCTTTCAATGCTAATAAAGGCATAATGTACTGTAAATAAAAGTCCGTCGATTAGGGTTTCATACAAGGCCAGAAACTATCATCTTTTTGTATCTTTAAACAAACAGAGAAAATTTATATATATGAAGTAAATGTGTATAAAAGCAATACGTGCGTTTTAGTGGGAACTTTAGATTAGCTTAGTATTTACAATTTAACAAAATCTATAATGCCAAAATCTTATAATAGAGTAAATTTAAATGTACAGTTATCGAGCAGAAGAGATCGTCACACTAAAAGTTTATAAATAGTAAGTACATACTATATGTAATTTAACGAAAGAGAATTTAAAATTATATTCTTATCAAGACATTCTGTAGATATATACATTACCAGATATGCTTACTGTAGAAACGCTTGCGACTGCGCGACGTGCTAATGTCAATAGGCGGAGTTCCATCCTTCCATCGCTCAAAACCGTACCATGTATCAAACTTTCAGCAAATGCAGCGACATAAATTCAATTTTGTTTGCCATTTCCTGGTCGCAATTTCGAAAATAATTAAAAAAATTAGAATGTTACATGTTCTTACGATCTCTAAAATGGTGGGTAAAGGCCCATATTTTCAAAAATCAAGATTTTTTATTTATTTTTAAAGCCTTAAAGACAATTTCAAAAAATGGACTTTTTACCCCTTTGCAGCAATTTTTTTTATGAATTATCATGTAAACATCAAAATTTTTCATTCAAAAATAAACTCAGGAAATGGAAAAAACGATTTTCAGGCCGGGCATACATACATTTTAGATCTAAGGCAGAATGGTTATCCAGAAAAGATTGTAGGAGAGGTTTTACAGAAGAAGCAATTGAACACCATGGGACAACTTAAAACAGAAAAACTGCCCAGTTCACTGCTGAGCATCCCATATGTCAAAGGTTTATCAGAATCAATAAAACGTATAGGGAAAAGCTACAACTTAAATACAGTGTTCAAATCATCGACCACTGTTAAGAGTATAATTTCCAACACAAAGCCACAAACAAGTCGCGATTCCCAAAACTGGGCAAATCATACGTGGGGGAAACCAAAAGACCAATTGACATCAGACTGAAAGAACATCAGACGCACACACAGAGAGGAGACACTTCTAAGTCCGGCATCGCGCAACATTCGTGGGATAACCAACATCGAATGAAATGGTCGGAAGCAAAAATCATACACAGAGAGGAACATTGGTACAAACGGAAATTTAAAGAAGCGGCATTCATCAACAACAACAAAGAAATTTTCTGCCAGCCAAGTGTAGAGATAAGCAACATATGGAAACCACTAATCGAACCTCTAAAACAAGTTAAACTTCACTAAGTAATTTTGTTAATTAATCTGTTACGCTAAATTGACTTTGTACGCTTGAACGCTTCATCGAACATGTCTTTAGTATATAAGCTCCAGTAGTTTCTAAGTTTGTTAGTATTATTATTATTACTTCGCATAACAAATGAAGATTAACAATAAAACTTTTACAGTTAGCTAAATTAATGCCGTATGCCAATGACAGTCATACCTATGTCTGTTGCTAAGGTAATGCAAACTCTAATTACCTGTATACTATATTAAAGATATTATTTTACTCAAATAATCATTACAATAATAATGATAGTTATTATTGTATATACTTGTAAAAATGAAGTAAGTAATATACAAACCGTACGTATTTTACAATTTAAATGTTTTCTTTTTTTAAATGTGACTTAAGCAAATACGTACACCCGCGGTCAATAAAAATGACCTATTCTAGTAGAAATAAAAGTACGTGGTCATCCCCTAAGACAGAAAAGTACCGTGATCCCTATAATCTCTAAGGTAAGGAAACCCATAAATAATTTTGTTGCTTTCTTCGTAGTTATTTAATATCCAATTTAATTAGCATTACCTTATTGTTATTATGTAGATCATTTTTTGTAATTATTTATATATCCAATTGTTAACGAAACTGAACATAGATTCATACATATATCACTGAATTCTAAGTTTTTTATCTGAGAGATTATAAGGGTTAAGTTGGTTTCTTGTTTTAGATTGTGACCACGTCCTTCTATTTTTACATGAATACGTCCATTTTTATTGACCGCGGGTGTACTAACAGGTTTTAACAATATTACCAACTTTGAACTTTGTTTTAATTAAATAGTAGAGCATTTTTAATTAACATAATACAGGCATAATTATATATTATGTTATATTATATATATCATTTATATATATACATATATATTTCTAAGGGGAATTAGCATGTACCATATATGACTCAAATATGTAACTACGGCCATTATACAAATTAATAAAATATGCATATAGAAAAATTATATACATTGCTAAAGACATTGTCATAGAATTAGCATAAATATGTAAAATAATTCAAGTTTAATGAGTTAAAATTTCATTTAAAAATGTAAGCTTACAAAAAACCGTTTACACTGATTTTATTTAGATTATCTTTAGATAGAAAGTTTAAAATTGTTTGTTTTAATATATCAATAAAATGCGCAAATTATATTAATTTCTATTGTAGAAAGCTACGTAATTTTTTGAGTAAATGTATAATTCATTCTTGTACAAACAAATTAATGTACTATCTTTATCAAAATTCTATAATAATTTAAACGCATTGCATTAGTCAGTGCTTAATGTAATGATTATTTCGTCTAAAATCAAACGTATGTATCTTTAAATGTTTTGTTTGTTAAAAGAGAAAAAATGGAAATTGTGATGCATTGTTTCGAAAAACAAACAAAAGCGAAATTAAAAGCGCACACGTAAAATGACAGGTGTTTTTTATAAAAATTAAATTAAAAAGAAATATTTCTATTAATTAACCAACAAAGCAAAAAATAGATTTAAATTATTTTAACAAATTATAGATAAGTAATTTTGCAATGTTTTTGTTGTGCTGTAGTTGCTGCTATCAATAACCTCAGCGTTTTAGCAATATCCATAAATAACGATAATACGAGTAATACAATCACGCGAACGTGCTTTATACAATTTTTGCGTTATGATAATTTTCTGTAAATTATTGCTTGTTAAATTGTAAACATTTATAGCAAACGTTTTATATAATCTTAGATTTATGTGACAAGTGTTTGTTTTAATAGAAAGAGAAACTGTATATAGTATAAAACATTCAGTCGTATTAGGCTTCCATAGAATGTGTTTTCGAATGGAACCTTAGCTAATTTTTCATATTAACATTCTCAATGCAATTATTGAATACAGCTTTTGTTTTTAAATAATATATATTTAATTAAATTATTTTTATATAAAACATAATGTGTATACGACGTTCTGCATTTATCGGCTCTAGAAACGAACCATTGACTATTCACTGTAATGAAATTATACTACAAGGAATAGACAAAAATGTATACACGAAAAAAAAATGCAAAGAATATTACTGCAACGCTGTTGAGTCCGAATTGTTATTTGTGATCCAAATTTTATATAAATTTCTCACAATTGGAGCTTTTTCTTCTAACAGCTAAATTTAAAATACTACATAATTTTGTTGCTAAATATTTGTTACATAATGTACTACTATGGTTTAAAAAAACGGTAGTTCTTGTAGTAAATTAGTAATTAGTAACAATAAATATATTTTGTAAATACTACTATTAAACCAATTAATATAAAAAAATTGGGGAGAAAAGAACCCAGCAATATTGTGTATATTTTTACATTAATTTGTACTAATCATTTATATACTGTTGTATCATTATTTTAGCAACAATTAACGTTAGATACTATGACATTTTGCAGTTACTTAAATGTTTGTTTTTTATATCAGTTTTTTTAAAATACCTAAATAATGACACGGATTAATGTTTTTAAAAGTATACAAATATGTGTATCACTTCAATATTGCCCGTAACAAATTTTAAACATGAGCAAAATTTCCGCAATCAAAGCGAAACAGATATGTATACGTTGGCACCCCTCAGGTACTTTCGATGCAATAGCGCTTGCGTTAAATAACCAATAATGCCAAGAAATAGAAGTTGTTTACTTTGTAAATAGAGGTTATGTGAGGTTATAAAGTAGTAAATATCGTAAATATCACTGGTGTAAACGACATGTAATACCTATGTACTAATCGATTTGCAAATAGTAAAAAATTTCAATAATTAAAATTACCAAAAAAAGATTTTCAAAATTCAACGTTTACTGAAAACTAGTCCATACTCAGTTCCTTTGTATTTATCTTCGACAATTATTTTTGATAAGTAATAAATGCTCCAGCGTTCTTAACAACATGAATGTCAATTGTATTCTGATCCATAGAAGTGTCAAACATAAACAGCAATACTTACTAATGTAACTCCCTTGTAAACATATCAATTTTTATTTTAGTAAATGAGCATAAACCAATTGTTCCTATAAATAGTTAGAAAACTTTTAATAATTAAATAAATGTTTTAGACACATTTGAGCTAGTGATGGGATAATTCGAATGAAAAATAACCGATCATCCGATTATGAAAATAATCGTTGTAATTCGGTTATTAGATTTGAGTATTCGAATGAAAAATAATCGAAAACTATACGCTTGCGCCAGCAACTGTCTATCCAGTTATAGAAGATGTATTCATTCATATATACAATTTCAATTAGATTATAAAAACCTACAGCATTCAGTACCTAGTAGGTACCCGGTTATGCATAATCGATGTGTGTTATGACAAAAATGTGCAATCGTGACGAAATGAAACTTGATATCGTTGCAATTTTGATACAGAGAATAAGAACTTAAAAAACCGAATAAATTTTGAAAGTAATTATTTATTCAAAAACAACTTTGTTAATGTATGTAAATAGCACAAATCAATATTATTTTTAAAAAATACAGGCATTATATTCAAGAAAAGTATCTATACATAAACAAAGTGCAAAAAATAATTTCAATTGAACTGAAAAAGAACATATAACAAATATGTTTATACTTATTCCCCTAACCAACGGTTTTTTACATTTATGTGTCTATCAAAAAAGTAAATAAAAAAAAATTAAAAAAGAAACTGTTTACTTTTGTGTAGTTTAAAAAAATTCAGATGTTAGGAAGTTTTTATAAGATTGAATTTTTAATTAAATGACCAGAAGTGTATGAAGTGACGAATGCCAATGTGCAATTGAGTAAACGTACAAAAATTCCTTCTCTTGAATACACTGTTAAATGATTTAAGTGATAAGTCATTCGAATGATCATTCGGTTTATGAAATCACTCAAGTACTGAGTATTCGGTTATTAAAATAATTCGGTTATGCCCAACACTAATTTGAGCCCATGTTGATACTTAACTCAATAAAATATTTTGGGCAATATTAGTTTTGAATTGTGTTTAGTATATTATATACAGGGTGTGCCATATGTGGCAGACTAGGCGCATATGTTGTCACAGTTTGAGAATAATTTTATACGCATAATCTCGAGGGTATGGAGGTTTAGTGATAAAGAAACACTTAGCTTCTACAAAATTCATAAAACATTTAATAGCCAATATAGATTATACAGGTAATAACAAGAAAATAATAATAATAATAATAATAATGGTGAAATACTAACAGGAAAAATAATGACATTAGAAATGTTTTATTGTGCTGAATGATAAAGCACAAAACAACTTACATACAACCTAACATCACACTTGATACAACATGTTTTTGCTCGGGTTCCACAAAGAGGACATCGACGACGTTTAGCTCCATCAATAGATGTCACAAGATGATTGAAGCCGTCTCGTCGAACTTCATCAAGAACGCGTTTTTCTTTTTGGCACACATTTGGCCACAGAGCGCTGTCTTTTTCTAAATGTTGAAAAAGATGCAGAGTCTTCAATAAGAACGTTACTTACATCAGCAACAAAATAAACTCGAATCATCTTCTACTCTATCTGGTTCAGCTCGAATAAAGACTTCGGCTTCACTACGCAGCTGTCAACCTGTAAGATTGTCTATGTGACCACCAGTGTCTTCGTTTGCTGAATCTTTATCAGAATTTACATTTTCGTCTGGAGGTTGAATGTAGATTCGGTCAACATCATCCTCTGCGTACGCCCTTTCTAGCGCTTTTTGCAAGGTGATATTTCTGTAGATCGCATAAAAAATTAAATAAACACGAAATATAACTATATATAATTATAATGGCGGATGCATCATTTTCAATGTTACTTTGTTTCCTGTCAGTGTAAAATTAAAAAAATTCTGATAACCATATATATATATACATATTAGTGTACAGTATACAGTAGAGAGTAACCGTTTTAAGAGACTACTCGTGCTATAGTAAAAAGACACTAGTTTTTACAATACTTTGAATTTTATTTTAACGCAATTCTTGTTTTACAGTAACTGTTTGAGTTTCAAAATGATATTTTTATATAATATTTAATTTTTGGTTTGTTCATTTAATTAATAAGAAATATAAAATCAGAATTCAGTTATCTGTAAATGTCTTTGTGTCTATGTATAGACTTTGAGAGAAGAATTAATTAATGCATGTAGAAATTTTTTTTTTAAATTTGAGTTTCTGACCAATTATCGGACAACAAAAATAATTTCTGTATATAATCAATAACATTCAATAACCAAAAAATTCCAAGCAATTGTGCTTTCAGATAATTTATCTGATAAATTCTAAATTTAAAATTGGTGCCTTTAAATTGAAACATTTTTGTACTAATATCGATTAAAAAACAATACGTATAAAACTTTCTTAAGAAGTTACAGAAATTTGGCTTGGAAAGATACTGAAAAAAATAATAATAAATATAAAACTACATAATTAAACTTTATTTATTATTTAATAAATAAAAAGTATATATAACTGTTTCAATAATCTATGGGTCTTAACCTCAAAAGCTATAAAATTATCATAAAAACAATTACAAAAATCGAATATCTAATTTTATAGAATACAGTGCTGTAGCATACTTTATAAGTTACTGTTTTATTTGTTAAATATAAAAATTAATACGTGGTTTAAAGCACTGCTGTTATTAGGTGCATAATTCTGCCAAAAGAAGTACAACGTTTAGTTATTTTGCACAGCGGCGCCGTTTTAAAGAAAAGCGCACAATAATTATTAAGCTTTATTGGTGAATAAATGTGCACACTTGCAACGCAGCCTACGACACTTATAAAAATAGCTTAGGAACAGCGCTGGTTTAACTAAGATTACCGTTAGAATAATCTAAATTATTATTATGTTTATAACATTTATAAGTTTCTGGCATAGAAGTTTGTATTTTAGTTTACGTTTGTTATAACTTTCATTCAAGCAATAGGCAATCCTTCCTAAGCGATACGCTATCTGGTGGTGTTTTTGATAAACGGAAATAATGACATATGAACACAACCTCATTTTAAATTTTAATGAAAATACTCTGCAGCGGGTTTTAATTACTGCTTCCATAAAAGATTCGTTGCCGTCGATTGACTGACATTATTTAACATTAAATTACATTTTACGACTTAGTAATTTATGTTTTTGTAAAATTTGAAGTTGCTTCAACATGACGTTGAATACTGCAATACTCGTATACTTATTGTTGTGTTACAGCGAGAAGTGAAAATAATCATAGTTGATTGCACGTTTGCACTAGACCATGCACTACATTTTAAATCAGTTCACGGTAACTAATCCAAATGATTTATATTTTACATACATTGCCCATTTTAATTAAACTTATTACCCTTTATGCTAAAAAACTTAACATCAAAGAAGATAGAAACACTTTTAATTCAACTTTATAACCACTTATAAACACCAGAAAACTAATAATCTGAAACAGTATATCATTAAATCAGGTCTCTATTTACACCACAGTGGCGCTGCGATCTTATTCGAGATTACATATAAAGAAATTAACAAAATGTAGTTGAGATTAACATTACCTTATAAGTTAATTATAGAAGTTTTAAATATTTGAAAAATAACAATATTTTGTTGATTGTCGGATTAATTGCGTTTATTGACATAATGGACTACCACGTTAGATATCGAATAAATGGTAATGACCATTATTATCTCACTATTTCCGTTGCTATCCTAGCGGTCAAACTTTCAACCTCCATATCGGAAATCTACGATTTGTGGCGCAAAATTCCAATATGAGTTTCGTCGCTACAATACCCCAAAAAGAGTCAAAATCTGAGATGATTTAACATTTTTAAAAATCAACATAGATGATACGTTGGTTAGATTAGTTTACATAAAATTTACATAGGTATAACATATTTTAGTAGGTAAAATGATACGTAAGACATCATGCACTTGAACATAGTTAAAAGTTACCTTTGACAACAAATTAACATTTAACTTAAACACCTAGATGTGTACATACTATAAAAATAAGTTTTTATAATTAAGGTGATTATGATAAAAAAATATAATTGTTTGTTCACCTCACGTATGATGTAAAAACTTTACACAGTATTTCGATAGAAAATTATTTATTTTACCCGACCTTGTGGTTTTAGGCGTCGAATCAGTTGGGCTGGACTTTATAGGCTCACTAAGTTATGCACTTGTAGTCTCTTTTAAAAGTGAATTAGAAATGCTGCTGCGGTTACTTTTATCTGTTAAGTAAGGTACTGCTTCTTAACAACCGTCAGCTCTTAAAAATGCTGGTTTGAATATGTCAATAGATATTACTTTTTTTTGTTTATTTTAAGTGTATTTGTTTTAGAATTTTGTGAAATGGCTGCATATGGTCCATCGTAAGATGATTGTAATGGTTTCCTTACAGCATCGTGTCTCACGAAAACATGTGAACAAGCATGTAGCTCTTTAAGTATGAAAGCTTTCTACTGGTTGTTGTAATGAGTTGTTCCTTTATCTATGATTGTTTTAAAACGTGCGACAAGATCAGATGCAATTTTTGGTTCACTTTTGATGAAGTATTCTCTTGGTAAACGTAAGTTTTCACAATAAAGAAGTTGTGCTGATGTGCAGTTCATGTCTTGTTTGAGTGCTGTAAGAATACTTAATAAGACGATCGAAAGTACTTTGATCCAAGAATCATTATTGTGGCATTTGTTTGCTGCCTTTAATTGTCTATATACGCGTTCCACCAACCTGTTGCTTTGAAAGTGGTACAAAGTTGTTTTTAGATGTTTTACTCTCAGGAGTTTTGTTTATCCTTTGATTAAACTGTTTTATTTTGTTGACATTGAATGCATTGTTTGCTCCATGTCAATACTTGTTCATTGCTGATCAAACAATTGTTCCTTGATTAGTTTTGTTGTAGCTCTAGCATATGGATGTGCCATGTTGTGTAACCTCTTGAAGATGTCGAACCTTAGCTGTTGTGGGACAAAGAATCGTACGCTTTTGTTGACGTATTAGAAACTAACGTAGCACCGTGTTCAGGGAAATGTAGCTTCTTTAACTGCAACTCAGATGTGGTTGACGTCAGGAAATGTTTGACTTTGGTATCAGTTTTTTGTAGTTTTGGAAACTGTTTATAGTTGATTGGTACAATAGTAACACTTCCCAAACGAGATAAAGTATCAGCAGACACATTATCAATACCAGTAACGTGTTAAATGTGTGTTGTAAATTGTCCAATGTAATCTAAATAACGGAATTGTCTAAGCCAACATTTCTCTAGATTTTGTTGGAAAACATAAATTAAAGATTTATGATCTGTGTAAATTGGGAAATTACGAGATTTGAAAGCATGTTTAAAATGTTTAAATACAGCATATGCAGCTAGAAGTTTGCGGCTCAATTTTTTTGGGAAAATTCCTATTGGCTGCCAATTACCTTTAATCAACTGCTGAAAAACACTTTTAATCCCTGCACTCTATTGTCGTTGTATACTTGCAAGGTTTGATACACTTTTGCGCTTTCTCCTCAAATCTATTATAGTACCAGCACATACCTCGGTTCTCAGGGTTGCTGCGATTTTTTGAAATCGATCTTCGCCTAGATGCACTTTACTGCCGATGAAGTCTCTCTGAGTAACGTTGCGAAGTTCTGCAATATCCTGTAGTAATTCAAGGGTTGTGTATTGCACTGTATTTGTTGCGGTTACTTGGCTGTGGTCTCATCGATTGCAGTATTGTATGCTAGTTGAGGTTTTTATCAATAGCAGTTGCAGTTAGAATTACTTGGATCGTAGATGGCAAACGTTCTTTTCACAATCTGGAACTAAATTTCTTATGTGGCGTTGGTATTATAAGAAGATAAGAAGATTTATCAAAGGTAATTGACTAAAATAAAGTAAGGAGAGCTCGCAAAAAGTACAGAGATTCTCTCCGGAACACATCTGCAGCTACTCTTGAACCAATAGAAAGTATTTTGTTTAATGGACGGAATAATACATTATACCAAAAGAAAATAGATGATCGTTTTCATCGCAGAACCATAAATGAAGAATATATATCTCTTGTTGAGGAACCGGGCTCTATATATTTAGGTCATGTTACCTTAACTTCTGGCACTGGAAAATCGATCGCTCGAGGTATTTACGATTTTTGTGTTACAAGTGGTATAGTGTTGGATCAACGTATTGTTATTGGTTGCGATGGTACTGTTGTCAATACTGGTACCAACAATGGTGCAATTAGGTACTTTGAAACACTACTAAAACGACCTTTACAGTGGTGTATTTGCCAACTACATGCAAATGAACTGTCTTTGAGACACTTGTTCCAGTATCTTGACGGAGGTACTGCAGGTTCCAAAAAATATTCTGGATCAATTTGCAAATGTCTTGAAAATTGTGAGCAATTGCCAATTGGTAATTTTAAGCCTATGCAAATCACCTGAGAAATCGATCCAAAAGATCTCAGCAATCAACAATATTTATATGAGGCATGTCAAGCAGTTACCTCTGGCCATTATCCCCCAAATTTGGCAAATCGCAATCCATCGGCCAATTTAGAGGTTCTCGTTGAATTTGTTGTAAGAGTCTATGCGCCCATGTGGTTTTCAATAAAAGCTCATTCTTCTTGTAAAAACGATGCTCTGCATGTATTTAAGACAATTAAACTTTTGCGCTACTGAAATGATGAACTGAAATCAATACAGTAATTTAGCGAAACGCTTATTTTCTACACCCCAAAAATATTCTTCTGAGTATGCTGAATGACAACCGTCATTTTATTAGAGAATTGGTTTTAAGACAAATTCTCAAGTCAAGAAATCACCAATCTGTTGAGGATACATCAATAAGACAATTCGTAATACCCAAAGTGAATTTCTCCGCAACGGGCTACACTGACTTAATTGATTGGTTAAAGTAACTTTACCCCCGATATTGCATAGTATAACTAATGATACCCTTTAAAAGTTTATAATAATCCTACTACACCAGTAGTAGACTTTGCTTTCCATGTCACGCACAGGCTGTTGAAAGGTGTGAGAAATTAGTGACAAAAGCATCGTGAACTGTCCAGAGACGGATTTATTCGTGCACGAATAAAGTACAGAAGGTGCCTTCCATCTTTTGAAAACAAAAGTGAATATAATATTGTTTAATTTTTTGGATACATTTATTTTCTATTGTTATTATACACTACTGTACTTTAATTTTTGCAATTAAACTAATAAGCACGAACAATAGTAGTTTACGTAACAAGAGTCGAAAGTAAAAAATAGCATAACGAACGTTAATGCGACGCGAGGCCGCACGGCCGAGCGTTGCATGTGAGTGAGTTATGCTATGATTCTTTCGACGAGAGTAATGTACATTATTTTTTGTGTTGCCTTTTATAAAATCACATTTTCTTTTGAAAAAATAAAAAAAAATTGACAGAAATATAATGTTGGTACTACATTTATTACTAAATCTGTCACATTTGACATTAACTTTAGCATCGTTTTTCTTCAATTTTAACTGAATTTCAAGATTTTTAAAATGATTTTTCCACCTGTCGCATACTCGTTCTAATATATTAATTGACTTTGAACACTTAATTTTATGTAGATTCCTAGTTTTCATTTTGCCCCCTAGAGCTTTTTTCGTTCATTACGTAACTACACTAACGAACGAATATTGACGTTTGCGATGTTGGCAGCACAAAAACCATTTTTATACACAAAAAATATGTTATTTTAAAAAATCTTAATATTAAAGAGCTTGTAGAGGGCAAAAGGTTTAAACTTTATTAGTCGTTCTTTTTTAAAAACTCTTAAATGTTGCAAAATACATACTTTGGTATCTATTGCATAGCTGGATTCAAATAAGTTACATTTGCTAAATATGAGAATGTAAGTGGGTATCTTTTTAAAAAATTCTAAAATGTAAGGGTTTGTAGAGGGCAAAAGATTTTCACTTTTTTTGCCGTTCTTTTTTGGAAAAGTTTATAAAGTGCAAAAGGCATCTTTTGCTAACTATTGTATTAGTTTAATTAAAAAATATAAAATTTGCCAACTATAAGAACGGCCCACACTAATGCACAACCACGTTAGATACCGAGGAAATTGTAATAATCATTATTCTGTCACTATTTCTGTTGTCATCTTAGTGGTCAAACTTTTAACCTCCAGAATCGCCGAAAACCACGATTTATGAATTAATTATAAATATGAGTTTAGTCGCTACAGTTTCGTAATTCTTTGCCGACGTACTTTGCTTCTATTTTATCAACATAATTACATTTTCTTTTTATCGTAACAATATGATATGCAACATTTTAACATTGACACTAAATTAATTTTATCTTTGGTAAAATTAGAATAATTTATGTAATTGTGAGAATATTTTAAGTCTAGATTTAAATATTAACTGTATTCTTTCCAGTAATTATTAAACGTTAGTTTTTGCAACTAGTGATTTTAAACACTTATTATTACTATCATTTTAACTCTTTGGAATTATATCCAAACTGTTGTATATATGTTGTAAGGCAACACACTTCTTATAATATTAGTTATTGTTTTTACCGTTTTAAGATTTTAAGTTTTCTTTACCGTATGTTTGACAGTACAACTGCTAGTGTTGTTGCTACTTTTTTTAAAAGCTTATTAAAAGCTATTGAAAGCTGTTTTATTTTTTTTGTTAACATAAATAAATGATAATAATAGTAGGTTATATACCAAGGTTGAGAAATGTATTATCATATACATATAGATTAATATAGTTTAGCTTGACGTAATTGTAATTTACAACATAAAATAAATAAATAACGTAAATTTGTTTGTTAAAATTACTAAAATTGTTTAAAAACGTTATTACTTTAAGCACAAATTATGCCAAAAAAAATTTTTATTCAGTAATATTTATCTATAGTTAAGCGTGAATTTTAAATAACTTACATTATTAAAATTAAATTAATTTGTTTAATTAACGGTTTAAACATAAAATAACATTGGATAAAATCTCTTGTCCCTGGTAGACAGTTTTGTAAACTTTTCAGTTTTGAAACCGTTATAGAATTATTAGAAAATGTAAATATGTGTATTATTAACTAGTACTGCTTTCATTGCAACAAAGAGTTAGAATTACTAACTGGTGACAACGAGTCGGTGACGCTAAATCGGCGATTACAATTGCTTCCATTTCGAAATTCACATATAATCAAGCTTTCATTTTTATGCAAAATGTATGTTCTTAAGAAATCTAAAAATTATTGACTTTTATGCACAAAATTTATTTAAGAAAAGTTTTTACACATTTTGCCAATACTACTAAAATTTATTGTATTGTTTATTTTATTTTTTATAATAAATTTAAAAATAATTTTAAAATTTTAGTTAAAATTTTATGTTATGTTAGTTTAAAAGTACTTTAAAATAAAAGAATGAAGAAATTTTAAAAAGTATTTACTAAAACGTGTTGCAAATATCTATCTAACCAACCAAAACTTTTTAATTAAAAATTATTCTAACTTAAATTAAATTTAAAACCGCAACTGCTTTTAAATGAATTGAAAACACATTTTAAAAACACAGAAAAAGAATATAGTAAAAATAATAATTATATATATATTTTTTTAACCAAATATCACATCATATATTTTTTTACAAATAGAAAACACTTGTAGCTAAACAGTTTACGGTTAAAAATTCTTGTAATAGTAGATTATTTACATTATATGTAAAGCAAGCAGAAATAAAAATGTTAATAAATAGATACGTAAACTAATATATGTAAAACCTTTTAGTGTTATTAAACCACGCACAAAAGTAAGTATACAATCAATTTATAAAAATGTAAAAGCATAAGACGTAAGCTCTGCGAGTGTAATAATTTTTTCAACTGAAAAAGGTGTAAATAACGTTTTAAGTAAAAGGTTTTAAAAACAAAAATATATATAGATTTAAGCAATAAAGAATTCATGTAATATAGTTTTTTTTAATAAATTTTCAGCTTTAAAGCAACAATATAAATTAAACTTTACGGTTTTAAAACGCTATTAACATTTTATTTTTTATATACAAAAATATACTAGAGTACTAGTAAAATAATATATTATATACCAAGGTTGAGAAATGCATGATTATAACCTAAGCGACTGATTATATTGCAAGACGATACAGTTTTTTCCAGTACTAGAATTATTAGAACCTTTTTAACTGTTATTAAATTAAATAAAAAATTTAAGATGTTAATATCAAATTAAAAATTAAGTGATTGATTGTGACAGTTGTCATTAGTTTAGTAGAATTAATTTTGACCTAATTTGTAATTGTAATTTATAACACAGAAATAAATTGATAGCCTAAGTTTTTTTGCTAAACCTACTAAAATTGTTTATATCTAAGATATATTTATTTCAATTAAAATTCACATTTAGTTAAGCGCAAACTTGATATAACTTGCATTTTTAAAATCAAATTAATTTGTTAATGAACAATTTAAATTCTTAAAATAGCAATAAATAAAATCTAATGTCCCTGGTAAACAGTTTGGTAAGCTTTTGTTCGTTAAAACTGTTATAGCAATATTACAAAATGTAAATATGTTTATTATTAACCAGTGGTTAATTACCTGCGTTTAAATAAGCGCAACTTCACATTCTATTATTATACGAAATAATGAAAGCCTATACAACTAGTAGTAGAAAAAAGTAATTATGCATTTAGACTTAGGTATCTGTTTCTAATATTGTCAAATGTACCATGTGATCAAAATGTTTCTATTTAAGTTGTTATTTAAAAACATACTTAAAAACTATATTTTATTACATGATTCAAATCAACAAATTAATATGTTTAAGTTGAATTGTTTATTACAATGCATTAATGTAACATTTAACAAATTTTCTAATAAAATTAACTAGTGAAGTATACAAATAGCTAAGATGTTATGCACTAACATCTTACGATCTGAACCTTTAACCGTGATATTTGCAAGCTAGAATTAAAAGCGTTGCACTATCGTTAGTTTTTGTTTTTATTTTTTATTATAGAACGTATTTATATTAATAAAAAAACCGTTTATAAAATGTTAAATGTATTTAAATAAAAATATGTACTAAATGTGTAAAATACAAATCGGACACAATAGTAAAACAAGATGCACTATAAATGGATCATTTAATTGTTAATCAAAAATTGACACCAAATCTTATATTATTATATAATGATTTTGTATATTACCAAAATATAAAACTTTTCTATAAGTAACTATAAAAAGAACTTACTTTTTTGTCCTAAACATTTTAAAATAAGTTATACATATTTATACTAGTTTCTGATGCGTATTTCCTTCTGTGATATATTGTCATAACACTATTCTTAATTATAGAATTTCTTGTATAACATTATACAAATAATATAAAATAAAGAAATCTGTAAACTGTTTAGATTTAACTTAAATCGATAGTAAAAGTAATTAATTCTTAGTTAAAAAAATGTTTTGCAGCTGTATTATATGTATTACATATTTATTTTTTTATTACACAAACATGGTTTTAAGTATATTGCACTATAATAATAACCTAACAAAAAAAGTCGACGCAAGAACACATTTATGTAAAATCCTCCTTCGGCCGCGATTCGACTACAGTAGCGTACGATTATACGTTTCAGTTTCTTGACGCAAAGTTTTTAATGCGCAATTGTTTATTTAAAAAAATAAGTAGGTACTCTTGAAAAGTAATACATTTGCGGTGAAAGTACATTCTTAGATAAACTGTAAACAGATTTATTTAAAACATTTTTTCACCTAAATTGCCACGTGTGTCTTTTTCAAACATATCGCATATTTAGTAGATAAGATAAGCACGTGCATAAATTTGTTCCGACAAACAACATGTTTATGTTATGAAAAAACTTGTTATTAAAAATTATAATAACCGATTTGGAATTATGGTACACGCCGCAAGATTTTAAATTACAACCTATTCATAAGTAATCTCGTTTGGAGATAAAAAATAACCAATGGAGTTTTTGTTTCAAATCATTTAACACCCCTTTTATAATGCGGTTCACTATGATTATCAAACGTGTGGTTTTCAATACATATTATTTCGATAAGTATGTTACATCGCTAACAAAAAAAATTGTACGTACAAAAAATAAACGTTGTCATGTACTACAACAGCTATTGTACGTGTCGTAATAAAAAAATGTTGTACGTAAAAAAAATGTAAAAAGTATGTAGAAAAAAATAAAATGTAAATTCCAAAAGCTACGCAAGAAAACTTACCCTTACACATTATATTTTTCTAAATTCAAAAAGTGCATTCACACCAAATGCACAATAATCATTGGCAACACAATGACAAATGCAATATCAACTACAAATTTGATTCCGGCATTACTTTAAGAAATGCCTACAACTGCTTGATCCTTGCGTAATTGCGTTGGGTATGATTTGCTTACACACGATATAAAAATATGTTAATGTAAACTCGAGTTAATCATAAAAAAAAAATGTGTATGTTACATGTTACAATAATTGGAATAAAAGTTTTTACTTTCTCATTACTTTTTACCATATTGTGTAGATAATTTTTTTAATTGAAAGATGTATAAAATTTATATTCAAGGACTTGCAGACGTTGTAAGAGATAATGTAACTATTTTCTTTTAGATAACATAGCTTATAAATAACAGTAATTGTTAATCTAAAGGTAGACTAATTTTTGCTACTAGTGTAACAACATAAATAAAATTCCTGTTCAAATAAAAAATAAATCTTTTTAAAAGCTAAGTATTTGGTAATCCAAATAAAACTGGCGCAGCCGGTAGGATTCCGAAAAGATTAATTATTAATCGAAGCGGAAAAGTTTACACGGTCAAGTGTCAAAAAAGTGTTTATCGTAAACAGTAAGGTGGCCGGTAAATTTCAATTCCTTAGTAAACAAAGAACAACCCTTCAAGTCAACGACAAGTGTAAACACGCAACATAACCCAAATCAACCAGAACAAAGTGCATAGCAGCATCGGATGAAGGAAAACATCAACTGCAAACACCTAAGAAATACACCAAGTGCGAGTTTCGCAACGCAGCCGAAGTAAACCAGGTGCATCGCAGCATCGGTCGAAGGATACGTAAACAGACAACGCACACACAAAAAGGTAAGAAAGCTAGTTCTCACATTGTTAATTTTAACAAATAAAACACTTCCTTAAAATATTTTGTTATATCCTCCATTAATTGGAAATTGGTTTTGCAAAATTAAATAATAAAAACACTAAAACGGACAATCTAGTTGAATCATTAGTCTCGTTAACGTTAGAAACGGAAGACATGGCAAACCCATCTGTCAATTACCAATTATTCAAAGTAGAATTAGATAAAATACCGTTATTTGATGGTAAACATACTCAAATAAATGCTTTTTGTTTAACACGCAAAAATATACACACACGTTACCAAAATATACCGGAATTACAAATCGTAATTAGAACCGCAATATTTTCTAAATTTACAGGTGAAGCTTCAGAAATATTATCACCACGCGATGATTTAACTGATTGATCATAAATTAAAAACGCGATAATTGAACACTTTTCGGATGCTAGAGATTTAGAGCAATTAGCAGTCAAATTTAATAATATTAAAATTAATGAATCAGGAAATTTAGTTAAATAAGCACCTAGGATTAGAACTTCTTTAGGTAAACTAATAGCAAACTTATCACAATTATCGAATAAACCTATTAGACAAGAAATTCTTATTTCTAACGTTTTAGATAGATTTTTAGTTACAATCCCGTATCAAATAGCAATGCAAATTCAAACATAATACTTTAGAACAAGCTAACACATATGCTCAAGATCAATTAAATTTTGTGCGAAGATCAAATTAATCACATGTAAATTCATTTAATACACACAGTAAAACAATTTCACGACATTCACAAATAAATCCAGTTTTCAAATATATTTCTAATTATAAAAACTTAAATCAAACACCCCAATCACACATTAACCCATTTTTAACAAATGTTTCTAATCATAGATTTTCAAATCAAACTTATCGACCCCAAATTTAACAAAACCAATTTCATAAACCACCTTCAAATGTGTTTAAAATTATAAAAATAAAAACCGCAAATGGAATTACAATAAAAGCTTCGGCAACCGTACCATGTTTTGATGAATTTAAAGCTTCAGAGAATTTTAAATTCATTGTCTTCAATTTTCATAAATTTTTTGACGTATTAATAGGTGTCCGTGATTTAAAGAAATGAAAATTTAAGATTGATTTACAAAATAATTAACTGACGCGAATAGATAATAACAATTTTACATTATATTATGACAAACCGGTAAAAACTAACATTCCACCCAGAATTAAACAAATTATGACATTATCATACGCTAAACCTAATCAAGACAATTTTATCCCCGAAAACGAAATTTTAGAAGTGAAAATAAGTGGTACAACGTATACAATGGAAACGTAAACTTAGTGATAGAAAATCCAACAAATTAACGGCAACACCCCTAGTCAAACATAAAATAAACACAAAAGACGAGGAACCTATATTTCCCAGATCTTATAGGACACCTTTTACAAATAAAGAAAAAATCAGAAGACACGTAGAAGAAATGTTAGACCAAGCAATCATCTAACCAAGTATTTTACCCTAGAGGTTTCCAATACATTTAGTTAACAAAAAGACGATCACATCAGGAATAAAGAATACTAGAATGGTCATAGACTACAAACAATTAAATACCAAAACAAAAGCCGATAGATACTCGTTACCAAACATTGAGGATATTTTAGATAAATTAGAAAAAGCTCAGTATTTCTGTGCATCAGACTTAACTTCAAGATATCACCAAATTAAAATGGAAAATGTATCAAAACAGAAAACTGCATTCAACACCGAGTTCGAACATTTTAAATTTAATCGCATGCCATTTATACTAAACAACGCACCAGCGACTTTTCAAATTATGATGAATAATGTATTTAGGGAATTAATAAATACACAGTGCCTTGTTCATTTAGACGATATTATCATTTTAGAAATTACAACTACATAATCTTAAACTACAATTAGGCAGGTGTGAATTGAGTAAACGCGAAACGGAATTCTTAGGACTTGTAATCACCAAAGATGGAATTAAACCTAACCCATTAAAAATCGAAGGAATAAAAAACTTTCCAATACCACAAAATCAAAAAGAAATTAAAGGATTTTTAGAACTAATTGGATATTACCGTAAGTTCATTAAGGGCTTTGCCAAAATTACACGTCCTTTAATAAAAAAACTAAAGAAAAATACAGATGCTAAAATTGACGATGAATTCACAGAAACAATAAATAAGTGTAAAACGCTTTTCGTAAATGACCTAATTCTAAAATACCCGGACATAAACAAACAATTTATTTTAACAGATGCCTCTAACTAAGCAATCGGAGCCGTAATAACTCAAGAAAACCACCCTATTGCATATGGATCAAGAACGCTTAATGACGTAGAAAAAATTACAGTAAAACAAAAAAAAAGATTTTGGCAATATTATGGGCAATCAAACATTTTAAACCAAACTTGTATAGAAACTATTTTCTTATTGAAACGGATAACAAACATCTCACATGGTTATTTTTGTTAAAAGAAGAAGAATTTGAAATTAACAAGATAGAAACTTAAATTGATGGAAAATAACTATGATGTAAAATTCAAAAAAGAAAAAAAATTACGTTGCAGACGCATTATCAAGACTACCAAAAGAGGTTTACACAAACGAAATAGACTTCGACACGTTAATTGCAAACGCAGATGAACCCATAGATGAAGATATAGCAGAACTAGACGAAATACTTAAAATATTATCACACCATGATAACCACAATACAGTGCACACATCAACAAGAGAAATACAAATTAACATCCTTTACAACAAATCATCGTTAAATATAGCAAAAAACCAAATTATATTTGACACTCATCAAAATACCTCAGACGCGATAATAACAAATATAAACTTATTCGGAAACACAAAGAAAATAATTTATTGTAATTTACCTTTCGGATATAGTGACAACCAAATTTTAACCACTTTAAAAGAAATAATACATCCAAATACAAACACTAGTATTTATTTTAAAAAACATAACATGGTAAGAGACATTCTCAGAATAACAAGAGAAAATTTTAACGATATTGTGAAACTAAATACCACTAATAAACTTTTGGAAGATATAAAAGAACACTAACTCCAACCCCCGATAAACAATAAACAGTACATTTAGATTTGCTATTTATTAACCAAAAAAGTATCTCTACCATAATTGACGCATGCTTAAAATATGCACAGGCTTACTTTCTTCCGGATAAAAACTCAAATTTAGAACATTTAACATTATATATGTCACACCATGGCATATTTTCTAAATGAATTACAGATAACGACCCTTCCTTCTGTAATAATTTAATATCTGAATATCTTAATACCTACAAAATCAAACATCACACAAAACTTGCACGGAATTTCAAAAAAATTTAACTCTACATTTAATTGAATCAAAGTATCAAACATAGAAAAATAAATCTATCATTTGAAACCCAGTTGAACATGGCAGTAATAGCATACAATAGCAGCATCCACACAACAATAGTTACACCTTTTTAAATTATTAACGGAAACTACGAATAAAATCACTAAAGATTACATAAACGACAGAAACAAAACCATGACTCTTATTAACTAGCACGTAAAAGATAATATAATAAAATCCAAAGAAAAAGTACAACAAAAACAACCTTCATGCAAAACATGTTAAATCAGATCGAAACCTTAATTAATAATACTAATAATAATATAAAATTAATTGAAAAACGCTTAAAATATATCAATAGAGAAATCTCATTTTTTAACCGATACTTAGTAATACTTGAAACTTTATTTATTTTAACGAAGTAAAAACTTTTGTAAACGATTTACAACAATCAATTATATTAGGTTTTAGAAATCAATTGTACCCGAACAGTGTTATAAATTGAATAAACAATCATTATTATTATTATTTGATTCTTACGGTAAAAATTGGATTAGATACCAAAAGAATAATGATATCGGTAGAGTTGCCCATAGTGGAGGATACGATTTTAACATTGTATCAAATTGTTAAAGTACCTCATTTACAAACTTACGTATTAGAACAATGTGATTTTCTAGAATCGTGCTATAATAAATCAATTTTTGTATCCGACTATTTACAAGTTGATAATAAATTTATAATTAAAAGTAGTGTTAATGAACAAATTAATGACAAATGTGTGAATATACTTTTAAAAAATAGTGTCCATAATTGCACAATAGTACAAGCTTAAACCATTAAACGATGCTAAGTACTTGTTAATAACGGACAAGACTAATTTAATTAAATACGAGTGTAAAACAAAGGGTACATTTAACGTAGGTACATAAAATTACTCTATAATAAAATTACCCTTAAATTGTTCCATCGAATTTGACCATAAAGTGTATACCAATCGTAAGGACCAAAAATTAAATGAAATGAATTTACCCAGTATTTCAGCGATAAATTTTAAAATATTATTGTTAATTATAAAAGCTTTAAATTAACTAAAACCAATTTAGATAAAAATTTTAAAAAGCAAATAATGCAAGAAACCTTAGTACAGTTATAGAAAATACCATTATCAATTCAATTTTCTCACTACTTGCTGATTTTTCTTGTAATAATAATAAGCGTCATTGTATTGTATAAGTATAGAATTTAGATTGGAAATAAATTTAAAATAAATAGATCGACTTCCTCATTACCTAACAATGGAAAGCCCGAGGAGAGTCTTCCAACTCGCCCCGGAAGAGTTATATTCAAGGACTTGCAGACGTCGCAAGAGATAATACAAATCTTTCTTTTTAGATAACAACTTATAAATAACAGTAATTGGTAATCAAAAGTTTTTGCTGTTAATGTTAGAACATAGATAAAATTCTTGTTCAAATCAAAAATAAATCTTTTTAAAAACTAATTATTTGCTAATCAAAATAAAACATATGTATTAGTATATAATTTTTCAAATCTGATATGTACTTTTATTGTTTTTAATAGAAACAATGAATTTTACCAAATCAAAATTTACTTGAAAAACATAAAACTAAAACGATATTAAATATTATGTTTTACAAATTTTTAAGAGTATTTTAGTTTAATGACCGTATAACACTATGTAACTTCTTATCTATTTTCTTGTATATTTGTAAATAAACGTAGACTACATAATATACATAGGTACTTATA
The DNA here is from genome assembly GCA_035610365.1 of Aquatica leii. NCBI lineage: Eukaryota > Metazoa > Arthropoda > Insecta > Coleoptera > Lampyridae > Aquatica > Aquatica leii. Next base: position 119,748,218 of record CM069432.1, read on the forward strand.
GTGTTTTTATATAGATAATAATATAAAATAATGGACACAAACTAATTTGTATGGGAATCATTTTTTGTCAGTTGTTGTAAATTGTATAGTAATTTTTTTAAAATATTTTTGACAACGAAACAAGTTTTACTGCTGGTAGACCAATACAAGTTGTACTCAACTTGTACATCATAAAACCGAAATATAAAAATAAACACGTCTGAAACAAAGTTCTAGAGAAGGTAACCAACTAAATAATAAAAGTAACATTTCAAACTACCTCTACAAAAAAATACCAAATATAATTTGCTACGGAAAATATTCTTTACGAAAAAACCGAAGGCTATATTTAAGAAACTCGCAGCTGGTGCATCCGATGTAAGTTGTCACCTTTCTGTTTATAACGTTCAATTAATTTTGTTTAAACTCCTGGTCTCAACTTCAATAGAATATTTCCATCGACGCCATTAAGATCGCGCTCAATCAACTGTTCCGGAGTAAAACAACTAAGTTTACTTATATTTCTGGTGTAGATTTTGTGTTAATTCGTTGTAATAGTAATTGTTAATTAGTGTACAAAAACGAACCTTTATACTTTTTTTAACTTTTGGAAAAAATAAAATTTAAAACCGATTAATAATATTGATCTCTACAGCATTGATCAATAGTTATTTGTATCACTAGTATATAAATTTTTTTTTTGCTGACTTTTATAGTATAATTTAGTTAAAAGCAGTTTTAGTTATAAAACTCTACTACACTCTACTGGCCTAGACCGGAAAAGTAAAATTTTCGGCCGATTAAGATGCCTGTAAAATACGTCAAAATGGACGGAAGCACAAAAAAACATTTTATGAACCATTTTAGTAATCTACTCATCTAAAAACAAGAACACATTACTGAATATCTATTATTTAGTGCAAGTCCATTCATCCAAAATGAAATAAGTACAAAAGTTTAAATAGCTGTACACACGTTGTGCAGAAGTGAGTTTATGAAATTTGTTGTTCGATTATACTGCTTCTATTATCTTTACCTGATAGAGATAAGAAATATTTCTTTTCCGTTTGCTATTGTTGATATACACTTCCAATTAGTTGATGTTTTAAGTAAATATAACTAAAACTAACTGTACACTCAATAATTACACACACATGCACATAATTTATCAAAAATTTTGGAATACTGAATATTTATCGTCTTTGCAACTTTTTTGCTTTTGGTAAATTTAAAAACCCACTAAATATATTTTTTTTTATATTACCACTACCACTAATGCGACCATTAACTTTCACATTAGTATATTTAAATTTGTAGGTAGCATAAACCAGAACGAGAAGCACTATAGAATTATTACTCTTACAATTGTAATAATAACAATCTTCTGATATGGGTGGTCTGAGTTTTATGTATTTTTCATCTATTACTCTTAGACAGTTTGAAAACAATCAAATGTTATTGAACTCTATTGCAATACTTTCCTATTATTTTTTCACTGTTTGGCATCTAAAATACAAGCTGTGCTGTACCTAATTTTTCTTATAAAACATTGAAATAACCAACTTTCGTTTTGACTTTAATTAACGCAACATTGCTTTGCTGCCACCGGTCTCTAAAAAACTGACTTTGAGCTTAAAATGTGCATAGTAATACCTTCATTAGCATAAGAAACCATTCTTTAGTAACTTATTTCTACTGGAAACGGCTTGAAGTAAATGTGTATCGTATCGATTAATGTTGATTTTAATCACCAAATAAATATTTTCAAATTGTGCATTACTGATTGTTAAAAAATTTCTATATGCATAAAGATGTTCATCTTTGAATTTAGTAATATGCAAATTTAAAATATTTGAGCGCGAAACTTTATTTTTCTTTCAATCCATAATTTTCTTTGCTCTTTTTGAATTTTGTTTATTAGCAAGAAATTTCCAAAATAAGATAAAATAAAACATCACACTAGCACCAGCAGCAGTGCTCATTTTGCCAAAAAATATTAATGGAAATTAGATAAACAAACAAATACAAAAAATAGATTGTATAATATAGTTTCGATTAATAAGAATTGGCATCTTATATAGTCGTACGGTTTTAATACATAAAACTTGAAGTAGTTATTTAACGAAAAAGGTTGTTAATGGTAGTGATTATTTGTCGCCGATTTATAAACTAGTTAGTAATAAAGTTTTCGCGTAGATCGTGCGTTATTAAAACGTGTTAAAAAGTTATATTGAAACTAAAGTATACGTAACTCTCTGTTATATCTAGTAGTAATATCGTTAAATCAGTAGGTGCTAAGAATTTTATTGGTTACTATACAAAATTATTCATTAATATTGATTCATTGGTTGAAAATCGTTTATTAATAAGTGTCATTAACGATACATTAGTGTACGTTAATATGGCTATTAACAGACGATTGATGGAATAGTTATTTATGTAACAAGCGTCAAAAGTTACCAGTAGCATAACGGAAAAAAAATATTACATTGAAAGCATCATACATTTATTGTTGGTACTACAGTTATAACTAACTGAATCTGTCAAGTTTAAGATTCAAATGTTTTATTCTTTTATTTATAAAACACAACATAAATGTATCTGAGTATTGCAAACATGTGGCATTTTAAAAAAAGCAGAATAACCTGTAATAGCCAAAGAAATCGCAAGACTTTTCTTCAAACAGCTTCAAATGAAAAATGTTTGCTTATTAAGGTAAATATATCTTAAATTATGTTAAGCGTTCAATGAAATATTAAATTAGAAACTAAACTATATACAACATAACTATCTACTAAAATTATTTACAAAAAACTATACTAAAGTATCTACAAATTTATAATCATGTTTATTTTTCAGGCTGCTCTGATTATTGTTATTTCTGGAGCTTGCCGAAGGAGTGAATTAACAAATTTATCCATAGATCCGTACAATTTTTAGAACATATGTTAGTAATAACATTGTGCGATACCAAAAACAAAGGTAATGGTACATTTGTCATAAACAACAAACTGTGGATAAATATGTTTTGTAGGTACATATTACAATTTAAGACCGCATAATATCGATCACAAACGATTTTTGATTTATTAATGCAATAATAAGTGTACTCGACAACCAGTTGGAGTGAACACATTTGACAGTATGCCCCATAAAATAACAGAGTTTTTGCAGTTGTCGAATGCCAAATTCTTTACGGGACGCTGCTTCCGAAAAACCAGTGCTGCATTATCTAGAAAAGTTTTTTAGATGTTAAACGTTGTGGTAGGTAGAAAGCGTTTACAGTTGCCGAAGGCTACATCGAAGACTTCCCCATGACAAAATTACAATAGCCGGCCAATTAGCTTCAGCTTCATCATAGCCATCGACGTCTTGTAATAAATTATCTTCGACAGTTTGTGAGAAAGTTCGGTATAAAAGTGGCGTTTTATCAAATGAGCAATTAGCCTCAAAGTCAACGGAGCTCTCAACATCTTTGATATACCGAAAAATTAACATCTGTTGGTGAAAGTGTTGGACAGATTACCAATGTTGCCTTAGATGATGTTAAGTCAGGCATTACAATTACAAACTGCCAGTATTTGACTATACATTTTAATATTAATAAATAATTTCTAATTTATTCGCGTTGTGTTCAATTATATTTACTTTATCTTAAGTGTTTGCTTTTTCACAGTATCAAAATTATAACTTAAATTAATACATTTTATTTTTGTTACTAAGCTCCCATAATTGTTATGATTATATACAGTGTCGCCGCTACCATGTGTGCGATGTGTGCACCGCATACAGGCGGCCGAAAATAGGGGCGACCAAATAGAACTTACCAAAGTATACTATATGAATTGCCGCCTTAAAAACATTAAAATACATATAAGATAATTTGACCATTTCTTTCATATCTTATAGTGAAATATAAGAACGTCGCCGCGATTGCCAACCTTCTTTTTAGGATACTTAAATCTTTGAAATTTCCACAAAGCTACCGACATTATGGTGAAATACCGGTAGCTTCGCTCAGCAAGTAAACATCTAGAAATATTGATTAGATTACTTTAACGAATGTTTTGTGGGAGATAAATCCTTCTCTTTTATTTATTTTTGCTGTTTAAAATTATAAAGCGGTTTTTGAATAAAACGAAACAATTACTTTTTTAAATTGAAATCACAGAATGCATAATAGAATTCTGTGTAACAATAAACATGTGCCTGTTTTATGTCACTATGCATTTGCATTTTTAATTTTAGTAACTTGCTGGCAATCATTTTAAACAGGTTTTAGGTCGTACTTCAAAAGCTGTGCTTCAGTATAGTACGCGAGTAATTACTGTTTGGGTGTTATCTAATTTAGTTTTAGATATATTTATTACTGATTACTTCAAAATGTCAAAACGAAAAATAATGCGGCTATTGGGTTTTCAATATAGACAAAGAAAAGAAACAAAACCTGAATAAAGAAAATGACTTAACGGGGCATTGAGACAATTTTTAGTCAAAAAATGAAGTATAAAAGGTCTCACAACTTTGAATCAAACTTTCCATGAATGCAAAGGAAAAACTTGCAATGACGAGAGCTCTGATGACAGGGATGACACTCATATTGAGAGTACTAGTTCTGCAAATAAAAATACCGAAACTGTTCCAGATTTGGCATGCAGTGAAGCAAATTTTTGTTTATACTTGGTTACAAACGATCCCGGAAAATGGTCCAAAAAAATAAACCTAAGTGATGTTCAATTTATTGTTGAAAATTTTCCTTTTTAAATTAAAAACATTAGTTTCCCAAGAGATACAAATAACAGAAGATTTTCAGAAACCTACTACTATCGCACATTAATCAATTAATATAAAGTTCATCGTCTTTGGCTACTGTTTTCATTTTTTAAATCTCTTGGAGTAAGGGATTGGCAACATTTAGCCATTATTTAAAATAAAACACGAAACATGTGCTGCTCAAATAAAAAATTCCCAAAAAATGTCTGAATTATCTACACCATTAAAGGACTAACAGTGAACTCAGTGCTCAGTAAAGACTGTATGAAATGGAAAAATACCATAGGGGAGCTGTGATTGAACGATTACTATCTATAGTGAAATTCTTCTGTAAACAATGTCTAGCGTTTAGAGGATCTTCACACAAATTATTTGAGCCAAATAAAAGAAATTGCATGCAGTTAATTCAAATAGTTTCCAAATTTGATGCTGTATTATCGGAACATCTTCGTCGTGTGGAAACTAAGAATAAAAACCTCAATAAAAACCTATCACATTATGGGAACATTAAAACGAGTTTTAGTTTTATTGTTGTTAAAGATGTCATTTAAAAAAAAATTCAACTATCCAAAAATTTTCTATTTTTTTATACTGTACTCCCGATGTAACACATCCAGAACAAATAACAATTCTGATAAGATGTGTTTCAATCTCAACTTCACTTAGAATATTTGAATATTTTTTAGGGTTTTGCCCTGTCATTGATGTTATTGGACAAAGATTGTTTAAATTTATTTAAAATAACTTAGGCGAATTTAATCTAGACATGAAAGATTTGCGGCGTCAAAATTATGATAATGGCGCAAATATGCGTGGAAATATTGTACCGCAAAAGAAAATCCCCTAAACTTTTTTTATTCTCAATTCTGCGCACAGTTTAATCCTGGCTATAAACGATGCAGTAAAAATAAGTTTTGAATTCTTTAACACTGTACGAGAATTGTTTGTATTCTTTTCTTTGTCAAACATTAGATGGACTATTGTATTAAACCACTTTCCAAAGCTGACCTTAAAAACGCTGACGGAAACTCGATGACAGAGTCGCATTGACGCTATAACACGATTAAAACATTAAATAAGTGAAATGTATAATGCTTTAGAAGAGATAGAAGTAGATGACAAAAGAAATATGAACACTAGGACTTTAGCAAGATCACTTAAAAACAAAATTGTTCAACTCAAATTTATATGTTCTGTTATAATTTGGCATGATATTTTAAGTAAAATAAATGTGTTTAGCAAAATCTTGATGCTTTGGAAAATTTAAAAATTTACTTAATTACTAATCGTTCCTACGAACATTTTCAAACATTATCAGAATCCAATAAGGTGGCTGAAAAAGCCGACATTGAACAAGAATTTCTCAGCTTACCTGTTCAAAGAATTAAAAAAAGAAAGAATAATTTTGAATATGTAGCAACTGATGAGCGCATAACATCACCGAAAATTCCTTTTAAGTAAGTTTTTATTGGATTTTGCCAAAATGCAAATGGAAGAGAGGTTCTAATTACTTCAACAACATGTAAATATGTTTGACATATTTATAGTATAACTAAAATAAAACACGATAATGAACTTAAAAATAATTGTGAGAAAATTTATCAGGCGGACAATATTAATTTAGAGAGTGACATTAGTGCCACAGATTTATAAAAAAAAATTAAAGTTTATTCAACCTTACGTTACCGCAGAAAAAAGGTCTCGTGATATTCTAGGATATATTTATGAAAATAATCTTGAATCGACTTTTCCCAATTTAACCATAATCATGCGTATTTTCCTAACTTTGCCAACTACCGTAGCTACAGGTGAGTTGTCATTTTCAAAACTGAAAATAATCAAAACTATTTACGATTTTCGATGAAGCAAGATAGACTCTCCGTTTTAGTTATCTTATCTATCGAAAATGAAGTGTGTTAGACATTAAGTCTAAAAGACGTTGTCAAAAAGTTTGCCAAAACTAAAGTCTGAAAAGTACCCATTTAAGACATATAGGAAATTTTGTTGAATTGGTTATTACTACTGCAAGTGTTTGGGTAAATGTCTATATACATACTTATATTCAGTATTAATAAATATGTTACGGCAAACGATACTTTTTTTATATATTTCGTTATATTTTCGTAATTGTGCTTGACAGAGGCGGCAAATATTAAGTTGCATACGGGCGGCCAATACCCTAGCGGCGGCGCTGATTATATAAACTAATAAAGTAAAATATGATTCATCAAAATTTAAGAATATCATATAAGCAAGGCATCATATTAAAGTCTTAGGTTAGATTGAATTAGCATCATTAGCATTGAATAACTTTACATTGTACCAACTTCAAAATATATAATAGTCTAATATTTTAATTTGTAAAATCTTGAAAACTTTTTTTTTTTTAAATACATTCCAAAAAAATTTAAATAGATTTTCCACTAGAAACACCTTCCTGCTTTAACTAATAATTGCCCTTGAAAACATAGTTTTACGTTTTTTTTGTCTATTACGTAACTAATCTAACGAATGAATATTGATGTTTGCAATATTGGCAGCACAAAAAAGTATGTTAACGCTTTATTAACTAAACATTTGTTTTATTTTTGTTTATTATATGTTATTTTAAACTTTACAAAATATATTTATTTACGCACTTGTGAAAAAACAAGAAATTATTAAACATATTAATAATAATATAAAAAATTACATTCATTTAAAAAACAATATAGACTATGATTTACAATAAAAAAATAAAGAATAACGATATATAAAATTTAATAAAAATAAATATAAATTAGGACTATCCTCAATTACCTACATAAAACACGTTATTGTAGTCCGTTCACAATGGTAATTGTATGATGTCATACAGCAATGTATTACAAGGATGGCATTTCTGCCCTTTTTTTGTTTATGATATACTTATTAAATAGTTTTAAAACCCTAGCTTTGCTTTTGTTAAAACGTAAAATGAGAAACTAATAAAATATTTTTTTAATTAATTTAATAATAAAATATGATACACATAAAATTCTAAGTGTAACAAGCACAATAATATTTGTTAATAACACACGACATGTGTTGGATTAGATTAAAAATGACAGATAGAAAACTTGTTGGTATAGTTTTCTGCTCGAGTGTTTGCCGTATATACAGATGGGAGATTTTCTAACAAAATTAAGTAGTAGTTCTGTTTTTAACATTATTGCATCATATATAGTTTAATTAATTTTTAACCAATTTTTTTGTATCAGTTTTTTGTATTTTTACTTTCCTATAAGGAGAAGGAAAGTATAGCAATCGCAATTTTTTTACCAACTTTTTTTTAAATAATCTTACGTTTCAAGGTCTTCTGAATCAGAAAAACGTATTTTTGACAAAAAGATTTGAGTGTCTGTGTGTCTGCAACGATGTACCCACGTAACTCTCGAACCAAAAGTCCTAGTAACTTGAAATTTGGTATGAAGCTGGCTTTTCATATTCTCTCCGTTCTATTAACAGATAGGTTTGATAAAGAAACCGGAAATAGGTGTATCCACCTTTTTTAACAGTTTTTTTGATATAATTTTGTACGCATATAAATTATTCGAATTATTTTTACAGTTTCTTATAGAACTCATTTTTTCTAACAATTTATGCAAATAAAAAAATTCTAGCATTAACAGTTTATTAGATATTTTAGTTATAGTTTAAAATGAATTCACAAATATAATGTAGGTTTAAATCCTGCCTGCGACAATTTTTTTTAGAAAAAAATTTATATCTTAAAGGAAAAGAAAGAATGTTGAAAATAATAATATTTACTGATTTACTAAAAGAGAAAGCAATATCGAGGCGCACAAATATACGGGTTAGTCGATATGACAACATAAGCTCAATTTGTGATGTTTCGGTTATATCTCAATGAAATCGAGGACAAAAATTTCATAACTTTAAAAAAATATGTAGATATTCCTTTATCGCTCCTTATAACGGGAAGTTTAGTTTTGTTCTTATTTTTTTGTTTTTTGTTTGTTTTGGTAGTTAGTGTTAAGTTTCATTTTCTTTTCAAATGTCTTTTATTTTGTTGTTTTATTTACATCGCTTACCGTGCACTTTGTGACTACACTAGTTATATACCTCGTACTGGTGGCTGGGATGGTCACCGGTGGATGCCCTCAATTGTTCTAATAAAATATATTACAACATGTTGACAGTTTGCGACGAGCCTCAATCGCACATGAAACTATCCCCAAATAGCCGGGTAAGAGTAAATCTAACATAAGTTGCTATAAACAAACAAAACTTTCAAAGCTCCCGAGGAGGTGTACATACCCAGGTAGTCGGCAGATAAGAGTTGCACTGTGTGGAAGCTTAAAAACCTCCCAAAAATTAGGTATGTATTGTCTCCCAAAAATTAGGTATGTATTTCCAGTTCAATCCAAATAATTGCTACTAATTGACTGTTGCTTTGTAGCATAATCCGACTGCTCGAGATTAATTTAATTTCCAAAACTACATAAGCTAACTTCCATACACTTTGATGAAAGCAGGATAAGTAAAGAATCTAATCACGACAACCTTGTTATCAACTAATGCTTCACCAAGGTTAAATAACGCAATTTCCTGTTTGATAAAACTATCTGAAATTTTAAAAATTGTGCAAGTCAGGATTTTAACGTTACAAATTTTCAAAAACTCACTAGGTTTTTAATTTAAAATTAATATATTGAATTTCAATTTTAATTTAATAACAATTAAAAAAAATTAATAATTCTAATAGTGAAAAAAATTGTAAACAGTTGAGAAAATTAATACAAAATAATGCACTTCTCAACCTTGGTATACAATGTACGGTTTTAATCTTGATTATTGATGAAATATTAAGTGCTTATTTTGTTTTTAACTCGTTAAACCGGGGTGTGTCAAAAAACATTTTTCCGCAGAATCAACAAATGAAAACTCGTAAATGAAGATTGTTTAGTGCCAGTTAATACGAATTATTTTTGGGTTTTACGAATTTTGTATTATCAAGAAGTTACAATGTGTTTAGGATAACAGCTTTTTATTTTCAACATTATTATTATTGTATTGTATGTTAACTAAATACTTTGTACTTACGGAATAAAAGTAGTAAATGAGCTGTTATGTTATTAATTTCTTAAAGTATATAAATTATAAAAGAGCTATCGAACAAAGATTTTGCAAATTTTAGAAAAAATTTAAATGTAATAAGTTCTTAACAGAGTCATAATCTTAAAAATAAACGAGTTGAAATATTCTAGCGATTTTCAGTTGATAGATAAAAGAGACATGAACAATTCAAATCCAAACAAAAGTTCAGCATAAAAGAATGTAAATAGAAGTCCAATTAGAAGATTTTTGGTTTTTGTCTGTTATGGGAGTTGTGAATGTACTAGAAATTTGCCTGTACTGGTTTAAAAGAAAATGTATCTTAATATAAGAACAAAAAAACAATATTTTGAGATTGTTGACAATACCAAAGACAGGTAACAGAAAAACAATTTATTTATTATTATTTATTGATGTATGGTATTCAAATAATAAAATTTATTACACTATAATAACAGAATCATTTGGGTCAACCTAAATATTCAGTTTGTTAAATCTTGCACTAAAATATTCATTTTTAAAAATATAGAACTATTAGACGTTAAAAACATAATTATAAATTTATGATAAATTAAAGTTTTACTTTCAAAAATATACTTAAAGAAACGTTTCAACTAAGCTATTACGACATAAAGTTAAGAGGCATTATTATAGTGGCATATATATATGGCAGTGATAAACGATTTCTTTAAACCTGTAGAATTAAAAAATAATTACAAATATACTCATATAGTTTGTTTCTGAATAAGGTTGCGCTGGTGGTCGCAAATTAATGATATTAAATCACTTACAAGTAATCCGCACAGGCTCGGAATGGTGGCAGTCTTCTTGGTCCATCTGGCCAGATGACAACGTGAAGCGAATTCACCGAACTAATATTTCACTGCCGCGGAATATCGTTAGCACAGTAAAAGTTCTCGTTTTGAAATTACGATGCGTTGTATGTCGAAACTAGGAAACGAATGCAATGGGAATGTGGTGATAAGGATAAGAAACAATAAAAGGAGGAGAAAGTGCAAATTGACGTACTTGGCGTTAACATACCGCCCACCAAATTAGAATAACTTCATATAATGTAAAAGGTTGAATTAAACTAAGAGTAAAGCAAATAAACTTAATTGCAAATAAACTGTAACTAACATAAAAAAATTAAGCAAATAAATTTTAACTATTAACTAATTTGAGGATACCGGCAGAGGTACAAGGCTTGCAACTGGACGAGTGTAGGTACCACTACCTGTACGAATTGAAGCAACTCTAGCTATACGGTCTGAACCTGGATACAAGCATTCAATACGACCTATAGGCCAAGATAAAGGATGCGACGCAACTCCTTTCAGTAACACGATATCTCCAACATTTGGAATCGATGTGAGTAGTATAGTGAGGCCGGTTCTGGATCACTCGGGTAAGATCGGTAAGAGATCGTTTCGTTTCGTTGCTATCGTTTCGTTTCGGATATGCTCGAGTTGCATTCGGATTTGGTAAGTCGGGATACATCGTATTGTGGTGGGGGAATCGTAAAGTATCGTAAAAATCATTTCGTTTCGGGTAGGCTCGGATGTAGGTCAGTCGATATAGATTGTAGTTATGGTGTGCGATCGTAAAATATATTTTGGTATAGATACTATTGTGTGTAGGTATATAAAGTTAACGTTTTTCGATGGTTCACTATTAGTTTGGTAATAACTCTCATCTCTTACGTGCAGTACAAATTATCTATATAAGTTAATATAAATAAATAAATTTCCATTGATATTTTTTATCTATTTGTATGTATCTAAATAATATTAATAAATATATATGTAATATGTATCTAAATATATACAATATTATATATAAATCCAGTGTCCAGTAAAATTTCGGTTTTGCAAATTACTATAATTATGTAATTTATGTAAAGAAAAAAAATTACTGCTTTATTTTTAACATTAATTATAAGTATTTGTATACAAAAAATGCTTACTAGTACATTGAAATACTATGTCTTTACTTACATTTTTCTCAATGTTATAGTTGTAGACATTACAAAGAATGTGCTTATTTGACAATTTATTCACCTACTTTTGTGTTGCAGTTGTATACATTCCAATGACATTATTAATTTTGCAATTCTGTGCTTTTGATTACAACATTTATTGTTTGTATTATAATGTGTTTCAGATATAAAATTATACTAAATCCTTCTTAAATACAGATGAAATGATTTATTACGCTTGAAAATATTTGTCATGTCTAATAAAAATAACTTTTGTCTGTTCATTATTGAACAATTTCTATATAATTTAAAAATTATCCATTTACAGCATTACTTATGTGAGTGCAAGAAGTCTATTAATAGACTATTAGTATCAAATTAAGCGTTCTAGTAAAATTTACCATTTCGGGAGCAAGAGGTTCTGAACTATCATGATTTTAAAGTCTCTCTTCACAAAGATTTATCAACAACTTTACGATTGAAGATATAAACAAAATTAATATCCTGATTAGTTCGGGAAAAGACATCTATCTCGTTAGCCGAGAAGTTTTTAGTAAAACAACATATTAAATTTATTCAATAATGAAACAACAATGAGTGCGACTAAAAAAAATTTTTAACTAGAGTTAAAAATCTATGAGTTGTGTAGAGATTTAAAAAATATCAAGCTGAAATGAGCAATAAATGTTGGAAATAATGATACATTTTTTATTTTACTATTATAGGTTTTATCATACATTAGTAAACATTAGGCAGTCGGTGATAGCAAGGGAGGGAGGAAAAGATTATAAAATTTCGATTTGAATTGAATGTTACATTATTTTCGTGAATTTATTTGTATTTTAGTTTGATTTATTGTTATTTATGCAATACTGTTTTTATTTATCCAGCTGTTGTGAGTTTCATACATTTTAATACCGTTCGCTTTCCTAAAGTATTTTGTTTTTTTTTTTTTTAATTAGAATTTCGGGTGCGTTTGTGTAAGCTCGGGTACGCCGGCAATTTTTCTTATTTGAGTTTCGTCTAAGTTCATATTTGGTCGTAAGATCGAGTTAGTTCAAGGTTTCGGGAGGAGGTGAAAGTGGCAACGTCTATTTTTTCTTTCGGTGTTAAATTACATATTAACGTACGGGTTATTGGCACGCTTATAAAATGCAGACTATTTATTCATTTCTTTAATAAAAATCATGCATTTAAAATTACTAAATGATTAGATTAAAGTAACTTGAATAGATAGAATAAAACTACAGTCAACAATAAAGTAGTTTGGCTAACCCGTTCTTTCTAAAATATCTTGGGTGGTTTCTACCAAATTTTTTTAAAACCTCTTTAAAATCACACTTCAGATTATAAAGGATTACAGGACGGAAACCCTTAATGATTACATTTATTTACCGTTAAATACACTGCCACCGAATTCAGATAACAAAGTTTAAGGGGTAATATCTGGTCTGAATCAAAAAATGAAATTTTTTTTTGGATCTTATTGTGATTTTATTAATGATTAGATCAATTTGAAATTTTGAGGGTTCATTATACTCATCTTGATGTTCAAAGAAAAAATTTCTTTTTAGTTTTTATGACAAGATGGTGGCTTAGCAATGTATAAATAAAGGTTGATTTTTTAGGCGTCCCGCGGCTAGAAGCACAAGTCACAAACTAACGTATCTAAAGCAATAGACATTTTTTTCTGATATACTCGGGTATAACTACACAAGTACACGTGGATATACAAAAATAATGATTTTTTGGAAACTCGGGAGCAGTTTGAAAGGAAAAGTCGATTTTCGACTAACAAATCGATCTTCATTTGTCTATAAAAATCGTACTTCTTTATCAAACTTAAAAATCGTGTGTACTTCTGTATATAATCTATCTAAGAAGCTACAACCAGAATTTCAAGTCAATTGGATAAAAATTACTAGAGTTCTACTGCTTGCCGTTTTTGAAAACATGGTTTCGAGAAAAACGCATTTAAAGTTTTAAAATGTGTTTACTACACAGGCAATATATGTTCAATTATTGCTTCAAAGTACCAATTAACTCTATATGCATCTTATTAAAAAAAATATGTAGTGTAAATTCGTAACGTCGGTCATGAATAAAATAGGAGAAACTCGCCCTGAAATTTAATTTGTCGTTTAGAAAAGCTCGGATTTGCTACAAAGATTTAGACACTAGAGATTGAGGTTAATACGTTTTTTCTAATGAGAAAAATAACTTCGGTTATTTTGGCTCACCCTGTAAATTTATATAATAACGATTAAAATAATAACTAAAATCAATACAAAACGATGGAAATTAAAATAAATAAGTAATAAATTTAAAAAATTGAATGAAAATTTTAAAAAACTTAAATAAAAAAAATTCAATATGTAAGCATTCTTTTTCGAGTAAGTACAAATTAATTATAATAAGTACACAACCCAAGAAAACTGCGAACTTGATGTTTGTAGATTTGTTTTGATCGAACTTTACTGGATCAGCCTTTACTTCATTCCAAGATACAACGTGGCCGAGGTATTGCATTTTTTCTTAAATACGTGGCATTTCGTTGAGTTTACATTTAGTTTTTCCTCAAGTAGTCGTTGCAACATTCCCTTTAGGTTGTTCAAATGTTTTTCAAACGACCTTCCAACCGCAGTGACGTTATCTAGATAAGCCAAATACGTCTTCTAAGACAGTCTTTGCAAGATGGTCTCCATTAAACATTCGAATGTTCCTAGACCCTTACACAAACCGAAGGGCATCACAGTGGACTGACATAATCTAGTTTTAATCGTAAAAGATGTATTTTCACGATCTTTAAGTTCTAATTCTACCTGTTAGTAACCACTCTTCAAATCCAACATAGAAAACCAATGGGATCCTGACAGGTTGTCTAGAGTATCATCAATTCTTAGTAAAGGATAACTGTTTTGTTTTATTTACTTCGTTAAGCTGTCTGTAGTTCACGTAAAACCTCGTTGATCCATCTTTCTTCTTTACGAATACCTCTGGGGACCCTCATAGACAATTATTTTAAGGTTTAATCACACCTTCTCTTCCCATATGCATAATTTTTTTTTTCTGATTTTGCCAAATGAAGCCGGCGGATGTTGTCGTATAGGTCCAGCGTCTGTGGTGTTACTCCGTCAGTTCTTGTTTTGAAACCACTTTCCAACGCAAACACATCTTGATACTGCTCGATCAACGCTTTAACTTTAATCAGCTAGTCTTGGCTGAGGTTTCGGCACTTTGAGAAGGTAAGAATCTTGTTGTGTACGATCGGTTTGTATTTGAGTTTGATTTGTTGTTTATGCAATACTGTTTTCATTTATCTAGCTGTTGTGAGATTCATCAAAGCCTATCCCGTTTACATACAGCATTCTTACACTGAATCACTTCCTAATTTGATAGGACATTTAACTATTATACCTACATATAACGTTTTGAAATATTTTGTAGCAGTTTCGTGACTGCGTACTTCAAACGATATCTTGTCTCCTAACTTAAGTCGACAATCAGTAACTGTAATGTATGAACATTCATATGACGCGCGTCTAACAAAGAAAATGCAAGAAGGAGATGTTAGCGCACGATCGAAGGAAATTTAACGGCATTTGTGACCACGAGGTGCAAGACATAAAACGCATAACGTAATGTAATGTAATTAACATAAATCAAGAATGTGGTCTTAATGAACATATGTTGTTGTTTTTAACCAACGTTTTTAATATACAACCATGAATAGATAACAATAACCTGCTTGCTTGTATAAGATTTTCCATTTATCTTTAGTATAACTTATTATTCAAGATTTATAGATAATATATCAATTAAAGCTTTTTCCTATGGGAATGAATATGAACTTTTGTCTGGCCATATCAGATATTTATTATCTAGAAGTCTGTTTGTGTGAAATAACAAAATATGGTTGTAGAACATATATATTAGCTATTGTTTTATGTGTATCGTCCTGTACTTTTTCCACAGTTATTTGAATATGTTTAATTATGTGGTGACCAAATTTGTCTCAAGTCATTGTCATATTTAATTATTTGCGCTTTCTGTAATTTTTCTATAATAGAGACAATTTCGTTTCTGTGACCTGTATGGCTTGCTATTTTAGATGCTACTAACAACCTCAACCTGTTAAATAATTCGTTTGCATTATCTTAATAAACATATTCGGTATGATGATTGTTGATTGTTGACTTCTTTAAGCATTTATTTTCTTAAGGTTTTTTTCAATATCTTTGGTGTTTCTGAATACCCAGGCTATACAAAATATATGAGAGCAATAATAGATTTATATTTGTCAGATCGCGTTTTTTGTATGTAACTATTAGGATCAAAGTTACTTCTGCAAACATTACTGATATCTAAAATTTCTTTGTATATATCGAAATCTTCTTAATTATACGTTTTAGGAGTGTTTTAAATATTAATGGGGTTCCTTTGTATAATTTCCTATATACTTTTATATCTACACCAACAAATTCTACTGCTGACGTTCCTATAAAGAACTTTTCTTAAAAACTATCATGCCTTATTTCAGTTCTGTGATTTAACATGAATCATAGCATCTATATATCTTCAAGGAGGCAATTCATCAAATTCTGCTAAGTATTCTTCATAAATATTACTATCAAGGATTTCTTCTATATTTTGTTTACTTTCTTCAACCAACTGTTGCATTAGATCGTATAATTCATAATCATCTACCTCAGCTAAACGTTCTGAAATTATAACGTCTTCTTTTAAATTTGAAATTGTAGTAGCATTATCATCAAAAATCTTTTGATGTTTTGTTTTATTTACTTTATCATCTTTTAAGGATTGAATTTTTTTTTTTGAAGATTTAAAAGTTTTCAACTGCATGTATTTGCATTTTTTTTAAAAGTCTGAAGCGGAGCAGATTCAACAATATTTTCATGTTTTGGTTTTAGATTTTGTTCATATTTATTCTTAAGAGAAGAGAATTTAGCATTTTTAACCTCTTATTGATCTGATATAGTTGCCAAACGTTAATTATAGGAAAAAATGCTTTTTCCTTTATAATTTCACCTTATTTTTGTAATTCAAATTTGCGTTTTAATTCTTCTCTTTTTTTTATTAACTTTTTGGTTAATTCTTTTTCATTTAATAAATTATGATATGAATGCATTGTGGTTAAACCTCAACGTAGTTTTTGTTTTTTCTAATATTAATTAAATATACTTCTACACTTCTTTATTAATCGTTCGCAACTATTAGACAATTAAACAGCCTGCAAACCGAGCAAAATGCTATGCAACGGTAAACTATATAGTTTGTTCAACAGTATTATTTGTACACAAACCATTGATAAATTAAACAGTTTTCTTATTGAGTACGCAATTTATCTATAAATGAGGAAGTGATTTGTTGTTAATCTATATAGATGGCTTATACAGTATTAAATCTTTTGTTGTGAGATGGGTTGAATAAAAGAATCAAACCCTTTTCTGTATCCACCCGAATTAATATCTCTTTTCTTATCGATTACTAATAAACCATAATTGTTTTTTCAACAAATTGAACACATCTTAAATTAGTCAAATGATAAATCCGCACTCATACATATTATCCTCATAAATATAATGTAGATATAATGCATCTTGTTTGAACACTATTATAAAGTTAGCATTATCGCCAATTAATTGTTTTGGAATGCGGCTATAGATTTGACATAAGTAAAAACAATCTATCTTATTGTGACTAAAACATTATCTCATTAAATTTTGTTTATCACCCGCCACATTATCAAAAATAATGAAGGAATTTGATTTTGCTTCAGACGGGGGAGGTATGTTACTTTCTTAAATTACTAAAAGAAAATGAGATTTAGATTAAAAATAAACGTTTTGAAACGCAAATCATTGATACGTTCAATTAAGCTAACTATTATATTGGTTTTTCCACAATTTGATGGTTCATTAATAAGACAACGAATTAATGATGATAATAACTTTCCAGGTCTCCTATAGGTTTCAAAATTTCTTATATTATTATTTGTGACTGTTAGTAAAAGTGGTTGTTGTAGTATTTGCCTTTTGATAGTAGAGTGCAATGTGTCTATCACACATATGAATATAACAAAATTCTAATTTAGTGAGTTAGTGTGTATCCGATGGCAAACATGTTTCTAAATTACTAAAAGAAAAACAGTTTATACCCTCAATAGCTGGTAACAAATTCTGTAAATATTGGTAATGTGCATGAAAAAAAGATTTTAAGCTGTTTTAGACCAATCAGAATTGATCATGCTCAGTAGCGCCACCTTAAAAAAATCTAAGATCTCTAAAAGGTCTTTAATCAAATCAATTACCTTTCACGTTTATAAAAAATGTTTGCTTAATAAAAAAAAATTTAAACTGATCAACGACTTTAGTTAAACAAAGTAAAATTGTTCTTAGTCCTTATGACGATAAACGCATTCTCAGTTTTGATAGTATTGAAACAGGACCGTGGGTTTATCTATATCAATCGTTTTGATGGGATTAAAAAATCGGTTTGTTAAGACAGGTAAAAATTAATTTCTTAATATAGATTATTGACAAATCACCGCATGGTCTATAGATAATTAGCTTGCAAGCAACTTCGGAAATAATGTGGTTTGTTTGCAAACAGTTTTATAAACAGAGTGGTTTGTTTGCAAACTGCTTTACAAATAGTGTGGTTTGTTTGCAAACAGCTTTACAAACAGAGTGGTTTGTTTGCAAACTGCTTTACAAATAGTTTGGTTTGTTTACAAACAGCTTTACAAACAGAGTGGTTTGCTTGCAAACAACTTTACAAACAGTGTGATTTGCTTGCAAACCACTGAACAGTTTGCAAGCTAACCACATTCAAAGTAGGCAGTTTGTAAAGCGCTTATTTCATATATGGTTGGTACACAAACAGTTAATCGGTTTGTTGAGACGACTTTCACCACTTGTTTTAGACTAACTACAATTGGCCACGCCCATTAACATCACCTCTAACAGCTCTCATCTACCAATTTGATTGGCCAAAAATCACATCAGTTTGTTACATTGGTATAAAAATCGGTTTGTTGAAGCGTCTTAAAAATCGGTTGCTATTTTTTTTTCATTTATTATTGTCAAGTTTAATAAATTAGTTTTGAATCCATTTGAGGAAGCCGACTTTTAGTAATGACAATAATAAATGAAAAAAAAATAGCAACCGATTTTTAAGACGCTTCAACAAACCGATTTTTATACCAATGTAACAAACTGATGTGATTTTTGGCCAATCAAATTGGTAGATGAGAGCTGTTAGAGGTGATGTTAATGGGCGTGGCCAATTGTAGTTAGTCTAAAACAAGTGGTGAAAGTCGTCTCAACAAACCGATTAACTGTTTGTGTACCAACCATATATGAAATAAGCGCTTTACAAACTGCCTACTTTGAATGTGGTTAGCTTGCAAACTGTTCAGTGGTTTGCAAGCAAATCACACTGTTTGTAAAGTTGTTTGCAAGCAAACCACTCTGTTTGTAAAGCTGTTTGTAAACAAACCAAACTATTTGTAAAGCAGTTTGCAAACAAACCACTCTGTTTGTAAAGCTGTTTGCAAACAAACCACACTATTTGTAAAGCAGTTTGCAAACAAACCACTCTGTTTATAAAACTGTTTGCAAACAAACCACATTATTTCCGAAGTTGCTTGCAAGCTAATTATCTATAGACCATGCGTGATTTGTCAATAATCTATATTAAGAAATTAATTTTTACCTGTCTTAACAAACCGATTTTTAATCCCATCAAAACGATTGATATAGATAAACCCACGGTCCTGTTTCAATACTATCAAAACTGAGAATGCGTTTATCGTCATAAGGACTAAGAACAATTTTACTTTGTTTAACTAAAGTCGTTGATCAGTTTAAATTTTTTTTTATTAAGCAAACATTTTTTATAAACGTGAAAGGTAATTGATTTGATTAAAGACCTTTAGAGATCTTAGATTTTTAAGGTGGCGCTACTGAGCATGATCAATTCTGATTGGTCTAAAACAGCTTAAAATCTTTTTCATGCACATTACCAATATTTACAGAATTTGTTACCAGCTATTGAGGGTATAAACTGTTTTTCTTTTAGTAATTTAGAAACATGTTTGCCATCGGATACACACTAACTCACTAAATTAGAATTTTGTTATATTCATATGTGTGATAGACACATTGCACTCTACTATCAAAAGGCAAATACTACAACAACCACTTTTACTAACAGTCACAAATAATAATATAAGAAATTTTGAAACCTATAGGAGACCTGGAAAGTTATTATCATCATTAATTCGTTGTCTTATTAATGAACCATCAAATTGTGGAAAAACCAATATAATAGTTAGCTTAATTGAACGTATCAATGATTTGCGTTTCAAAACGTTTATTTTTAATCTAAATCTCATTTTCTTTTAGTAATTTAAGAAAGTAACATACCTCCCCCGTCTGAAGCAAAATCAAATTCCTTCATTATTTTTGATAATGTGGCGGGTGATAAACAAAATTTAATGACATAATGTTTTAGTCACAATAAGATAGATTGTTTTTACTTATGTCAAATCTATAGCCGCATTCCAAAACAATTAATTGGCGATAATGCTAACTTTATAATAGTGTTCAAACAAGATGCATTATATCTACATTATATTTATGAGGATAATATGTATGAGTGCGGATTTATCATTTGACTAATTTAAGATGTGTTCAATCTGTTGAAAAAACAATTATGGTTTATTAGTAACCGATAAGAAAAGAGATATTAATTCGGGTGGATACAGAAAAGGGTTTGATTTTTTTATTCAACCCATCTCACAATAAAAGATTTAATACTGTATAAGCCATCTATATAGATTAACAACAAATCACTTCCTCATTTATAGATAATTTGCGTACTCAATAAGAAAACTGTTTAATTTATCAATGGTTTGTGTACAAATAATACTGTTGAACAAACTATATAGTTTACCGTTGCATAGCATTTTGCTCGGTTTGCAGGCTGTTTAATTGTCTAATAGTTGCGAACGATTAATAAAGAAGTGTAGAAGTATATTTAATTAATATTAGAAAAAACAAAAACTACGTTGAGGTTTAACCACAATGCATTCATATCATAATTTATTAAATGAAAAAGAATTAACCAAAAGTTAATAAAAAGAGAAGAATTAAAACGCAAATTTGAATTACTAAAATAAGGTGAAATTATAAAGGAAAAAGCATTTTTTCCTATAATTAACGTTTGGCAACTATATCAGATCAATGAGAGGTTAAAAATACTAAGTTCTCTTCTCTTAAGAATAAATATGAACAAAATCTAAAACCAAAACATGAAAATATTGTTGAATCTGCTCCGCTTCAGACTTTTAAAAAAATGCAAATACATGCAGTTTTAAATCTTCAAAAAAAAATTCAATGCTTAAAAGATGATAAAGTAAATAAAACAAAAGATCAAAAGATTTTTGATGATAATGCTACTACAATTTCAAATTTAAAAGAAGACGTTATAATTTCAGAACGTTTAGCTGAGGTAGATGATTATGAATTATACGATCTAATGCAACAGTTGGTTGAAGAAAGTAAACAAAATATAGAAGAAATCCTTGATAGTAATATTTATGAAGAATACTTAGCAGAATTTGATGAATTGCCTCCTTGAAGATATATAGATGCTATGATTCATGTTAAATCACAGAACTGAAATAAGGCATGATAGTTTTTAAGAAAAGTTCTTTATAGGAACGTCAGCAGTAGAATTTGTTGGTGTAGATATAAAAGTATATAGGAAATTATACAAAGGAACCCCCATTAATATTTAAAAACACTCCTAAAACGTATAATTAAGAAGATTTCGATATATACAAAGAAATTTTAGATATCAGTAATGTTTGCAGAAGTAACTTTGATCCTAATAGTTACATACAAAAAACGCGATCTGACAAATATAAATCTATTATTGCTCTCATATATTTTGTATAGCCTGGGTATTCAGAAACACCAAAGATATTGAAAAAAACCTTAAGAAAATAAATGCTTAAAGAAGTCAACAATCAACAATCATCATACCGAATATGTTTATTAAGATAATGCAAACGAATTATTTAACAGGTTGAGGTTGTTAGTAGCATCTAAAATAGCAAGCCATACAGGTCACAGAAACGAAATTGTCTCTATTATAGAAAAATTACAGAAAGCGCAAATAATTAAATATGACAATGACTTGAGACAAATTTGGTCACCACATAATTAAACATATTCAAATAACTGTGGAAAAGGTACAGGACGATACACATAAAACAATAGCTAATATATATGTTCTACAACCATATTTTGTTATTTCACACAAACAGACTTCTAGATAATGGAAATATCTGATATGGCCAGACAAAAGTTCATATTCATTCCCATAGGAAAAAGCTTTAATTGATATATTATCTATAAATCTTGAATAATAAGTTATACTAAAGATAAATGGAAAATCTTATACAAGCAAGCAGGTTATTGTTATCTATTCATGGTTGTATATTAAAAACGTTGGTTAAAAACAACAACATATGTTCATTAAGACCACATTCTTGATTTATGTTAATTACATTACATTACGTTATGCGTTTTATGTCTTGCACCTCGTGGTCACAAATGCCGTTAAATTTCCTTCGATCGTGCGCTAACATCTCCTTCTTGCATTTTCTTTGTTAGACGCGCGTCATATGAATGTTCATACATTACAGTTACTGATTGTCGACTTAAGTTAGGAGACAAGATATCGTTTGAAGTACGCAGTCACGAAACTGCTACAAAATATTTCAAAACGTTATATGTAGGTATAATAGTTAAATGTCCTATCAAATTAGGAAGTGATTCAGTGTAAGAATGCTGTATGTAAACGGGATAGGCTTTGATGAATCTCACAACAGCTAGATAAATGAAAACAGTATTGCATAAACAACAAATCAAACTCAAATAGAAACCGATCGTACACAAAAAGATTCTTACCTCCTCCAAGTGCCGAAACCTCAGCCAAGACTAACTGATTAAAGTTAAAGCGTTGATCAAGCAGTATCAAGATGTGTTTACGTTGGAAAGTGGTTTCAAAACAAGAACTGACGCAGTAACACCGGAGACCTATACGACAACATCTACGCCGGCTTCCTTTGGCAAAATTAGAAAAAGCCAAACAAATAATTATGCATATGGAAAGAGAAGGTGTAATTAAACCTTAAAATAATTGTCTATGAGGGTCCCCAGTGGTATTAGTAAAGAAGAAAGATGGATTAACGAGGCTTTACGTAGACTACAGACAGCTTAACGAAGTAAATAAAAAAAGACAGTTATCTTTTACTAAGAATTGATGATACTCTAGATATCTTTTCAGGATCCAATTGGTTTTCCATGTTGGATTTGAAGAGTGGTTACTGGCAGGTAGAATTAGAACCTAAAGATCGTGAAAATACATCTTTTACGATTAAAACTAGATTATGTCAGTCCACTGTGATGCCCTTCGGTTTGTGTAAGGGTCTAGGAACATTCGAATGTTTAATGGAGACCATCTTGCAAAGACTGTCTTAGAAGACGTATTTGGCTTATCTAGATAACGTCACTGCGGTTGGAAGGTCGTTTGAAAAACATTTGAACAACCTAAAGGGAATGTTGCAACGACTACTTGAGGAAAAACTAAATGTAAACTCAACGAAATGCCACGTATTTAAGAAAAAATGCAATACCTCGGCCACGTTGTATCTTGGAATGAAGTAAAGGCTGATCCAGTAAAGTTCGATCAAAACAAATCTACAAACATCAAGTTCGCAGTTTTCTTGGGTTGTGTACTTATTATAATTAATTTGTACTTACTCGAAAAAGAATGCTTACATATTGAATTTTTTTTATTTAAGTTTTTTAAAATTTTCATTCAATTTTTTAAATTTATTACTTATTTATTTTAATTTCCATCGTTTTGTATTGATTTTAGTTATTATTTTAATCGTTATTATATAAATTTACAGGGTGAGCCAAAATAACCGAAGTTATTTTTCTCATTAGAAAAAACGTATTAACCTCAATCTCTAGTGTCTAAATCTTTGTAGCAAATCCGAGCTTTTCTAAACGACAAATTAAATTTCAGGGCGAGTTTCTCCTATTTTATTCATGACCGACGTTACGAATTTACACTACATATTTTTTTTAATAAGATGCATATAGAGTTAATTGGTACTTTGAAGCAATAATTGAACATATATTGCCTGTGTAGTAAACACATTTTAAAACTTTAAATGCGTTTTTCTCGAAACCATGTTTTCAAAAACGGCAAGCAGTAGAACTCTAGTAATTTTTATCCAATTGACTTGAAATTCTGGTTGTAGCTTCTTAGATAGATTATATACAGAAGTACACACGATTTTTAAGTTTGATAAAGAAGTACGATTTTTATAGACAAATGAAGATCGATTTGTTAGTCGAAAAATCGACTTTTCCTTTCAAACTGCTCCCGAGTTTCCAAAAAATCATTATTTTTGTATATCCACGTGTACTTGTGTAGTTATACCCGAGTATATCAGAAAAAAATGTCTATTGCTTTAGATACGTTAGTTTGTGACTTGTGCTTCTAGCCGCGGGACGCCTAAAAAATCAACCTTTATTTATACATTGCTAAGCCACCATCTTGTCATAAAAACTAAAAAGAAATTTTTTCTTTGAACATCAAGATGAGTATAATGAACCCTCAAAATTTCAAATTGATCTAATCATTAATAAAATCACAATAAGATCCAAAAAAAAATTTCATTTTTTGATTCAGACCAGATATTACCCCTTAAACTTTGTTATCTGAATTCGGTGGCAGTGTATTTAACGGTAAATAAATGTAATCATTAAGGGTTTCCGTCCTGTAATCCTTTATAATCTGAAGTGTGATTTTAAAGAGGTTTTAAAAAAATTTGGTAGAAACCACCCAAGATATTTTAGAAAGAACGGGTTAGCCAAACTACTTTATTGTTGACTGTAGTTTTATTCTATCTATTCAAGTTACTTTAATCTAATCATTTAGTAATTTTAAATGCATGATTTTTATTAAAGAAATGAATAAATAGTCTGCATTTTATAAGCGTGCCAATAACCCGTACGTTAATATGTAATTTAACACCGAAAGAAAAATAGACGTTGCCACTTTCACCTCCTCCCGAAACCTTGAACTAACTCGATCTTACGACCAAATATGAACTTAGACGAAACTCAAATAAGAAAAATTGCCGGCGTACCCGAGCTTACACAAACGCACCCGAAATTCTAATTAAAAAAAAAAAAAACAAAATACTTTAGGAAAGCGAACGGTATTAAAATGTATGAAACTCACAACAGCTGGATAAATAAAAACAGTATTGCATAAATAACAATAAATCAAACTAAAATACAAATAAATTCACGAAAATAATGTAACATTCAATTCAAATCGAAATTTTATAATCTTTTCCTCCCTCCCTTGCTATCACCGACTGCCTAATGTTTACTAATGTATGATAAAACCTATAATAGTAAAATAAAACTGTATCATTATTTCCAACATTTATTGCTCATTTCAGCTTGATATTTTTTAAATCTCTACACAACTCATAGATTTTTAACTCTAGTTAAAAATTTTTTTTAGTCGCACTCATTGTTGTTTCATTATTGAATAAATTTAATATGTTGTTTTACTAAAAACTTCTCGGCTAACGAGATAGATGTCTTTTCCCGAACTAATCAGGATATTAATTTTGTTTATATCTTCAATCGTAAAGTTGTTGATAAATCTTTGTGAAGAGAGACTTTAAAATCATGATAGTTCAGAACCTCTTGCTCCCGAAATGGTAAATTTTACTAGAACGCTTAATTTGATACTAATAGTCTATTAATAGACTTCTTGCACTCACATAAGTAATGCTGTAAATGGATAATTTTTAAATTATATAGAAATTGTTCAATAATGAACAGACAAAAGTTATTTTTATTAGACATGACAAATATTTTCAAGCGTAATAAATCATTTCATCTGTATTTAAGAAGGATTTAGTATAATTTTATATCTGAAACACATTATAATACAAACAATAAATGTTGTAATCAAAAGCACAGAATTGCAAAATTAATAATGTCATTGGAATGTATACAACTGCAACACAAAAGTAGGTGAATAAATTGTCAAATAAGCACATTCTTTGTAATGTCTACAACTATAAC
The DNA here is from genome assembly GCA_035610365.1 of Aquatica leii. Classification (NCBI taxonomy): domain Eukaryota; kingdom Metazoa; phylum Arthropoda; class Insecta; order Coleoptera; family Lampyridae; genus Aquatica; species Aquatica leii. The sequence goes on from CM069432.1 coordinate 119,774,264, forward strand.
ATTGAGAAAAATGTAAGTAAAGACATAGTATTTCAATGTAATAGTAAGCATTTTTTGTATACAAATACTTATAATTAATGTTAAAAATAAAGCAGTAATTTTTTTTCTTTACATAAATTACATAATTATAGTAATTTTCAAAACCGAAATTTTACTGGACACTGGATTTATATATAATATTGTATATATTTAGATACATATTACATATATATTTATTAATATTATTTAGATACATACAAATAGATAAAAAATATCAATGGAAATTTATTTATTTATATTAACTTATATAGATAATTTGTACTGCACGTAAGAGATGAGAGTTATTACCAAACTAATAGTGAACCATCGAAAAACGTTAACTTTATATACCTACACACAATAGTATCTATACCAAAATATATTTTACGATCGCACACCATAACTACAATCTATATCGACTGACCTACATCCGAGCCTACCCGAAACGAAATGATTTTTACGATACTTTACGATTCCCCCACCACAATACGATGTATCCCGACTTACCAAATCCGAATGCAACTCGAGCATATCCGAAACGAAACGATAGCAACGAAACGAAACGATCTCTTACCGATCTTACCCGAGTGATCCAGAACCGGCCTCACTATACTACTGATGTGTTAGATGTCCACTTATTGCGTTGAATCAGATGGTTCAAGTACTCTTTCGACCAACGATTCCAAAACGATTGAAGAATCTGATTTTGTCTTAACCAACGGTTACGCATGTTACGTGACTCGGGAATAGGATTTTCTGGTACAGAAAGTAAAGGTGACCCTATTAAAAAATGACCAGGGCTCAGATAATCACAAGACTCCGATGGATCTTTAGATAAGGTGCACAAAGGACGACTGTTAAGAACAGCTTCGATTCTAGCGAATAAGGTAGCGTATTCTTCGAATGTGGCTGATGCATTACCTAACAAGCGATAAAGCAAAGCTTTGGCAGATTTGATAGCTGCTTCCCACAAACCTCCAAAATGAGGGCCATATGGAGGACTAAACTGCCATTTTACTTGTCGTGTAGATAAAAAATCACAAATATCTGTGACATGAAGAACTAAAAATTTGTAAACTTCCGTTATGTGCTTACAAGCTCCTATAAAGTTACGCCCATTATCAGAGTAAATAACTGATGGTAAACCCCGTCTAGCTACAAATCTATCAAGAGCAGCTAAAAAAGCATCAGTGCTCAACTCAGATACAAACTCAAGATGTACCGCTTTAGTTATAAAACAAATAAATAAACATAAGTAACCTTTAGTGACCACTGGTCTACGTAAGCGGTTAGATCTTACTGAAAAAGGCCCGGCATAGTCTACACCTACTTGTGAAAAGGGGCGAGAGATAGAAACTCTAGAAGCAGGAAGATCAGCCATTGGAGGTTGGAAAGTAATACCACGAAATTTATAACAAGTAAAACATTCTCGTATGCATTTTCGAAGCAAACCACGAAGCGATAAAATCCAGAACTTTGTTCTAATAAGAGCTTGAACAGTGTTAGGACCAGAATGTAATGACAGATGATGATAATAAAAACATATTAATTTAGAGAGATGAGCATTTTTGGGTAGCAATAACGGGTGCTTGGCTGCTTCATGCAAAGCGGAGTAACGTAATCTTCCGCCCACCCTGAGGAAACCAAATGAATCAATAAAAGGCGATAACGATGCTAGGTTGCGACTTGCGTTCGTTTTATTTTGGATTTGTTTTATTTCAGAATGAAAATAATGATTTTGAGTAATTTTTGTAAGGGATAATGTAAAACTTTCTAATTCTGCCACAGATAACGATCCAGAAATACGTAATCCATCTCGAAGCCTTGAATTGTGAATAAAACGTCTTATCCAAGCAAAAACACGACGTAACCTTAAGAAACTTGAGGTATTATTTATTTTGTCTAATAACGGATTTGAGGTTGTATGCTTTGTAAGTAAGCAATTGAAGTCTTGTTTCATTTCCGAAAGCAAAGAGGAATGCTTATTACGCATTTGAAAAGGAGGTGGCCATTTTGAAACTTCTTTGTTCAAAAATGAGGGACCATTAAACCAAAATAGTTTGATATCCGGACTAACAAATTGAGATACAGTTAATCCTCGTGAAGGAAGGTCAGCGGGATTGTTTTCAGATTTAATGTAAGACCAAACACACTTTGAAGTTTTTTCTGTTATTGTAACAATCCTATTACACACAAACGTTTTTAATAAGTGTGGTGGAGTCATAATCCAAGACAAAACTATCTCTGAATCTGAAAATAAGTGAACAGATTCAATGAAAAATGGCAAAGAAACAGTCACTACTGATTCGACTAAATTGGCTAATAAAACGGCGGCGCTCAACTCCAAACGAGGAATAGACATGATTTTGAGTGGTGCTACTTTGGTTTTTGCCTTCCAAAAATAGGAAAAAAAATTTGAATTTGACTGGACGCATAAGTATAGAACAGCAGAATAACCCTTTTCTGAAGCATCACAAAATCCCACAAGCCTAATTAGAGTAGGTTTCTGTGGAAGCACGCACCTAGGGATTTTAACAGTAGCAAGAAGAGAAATATTTTCTGTAAATAATAACCATTTTTTTTCTAGTGCTGGTGGAATCAAATCGTCCCAACCAACTTGAGCTAACCACAAGTGTTGAAGTAGAACTTTCATCGAAAAAACAACGGGTGCCAAAAAACCAAGCGGGTCAAAAATTCGTGCGATATACGATAACAAATTTCGTTTTGTAATGTTATCATCGTAAGGCAGCACTCGAAACAGAAGAAAGTCAGAGTTGGGATTCCAAGATAATTCTAGGATTTTTAAAGAATTTTCCTCGTCAGAAAAATCCAATTGCGATTCTATATGATCTTCAGGTAACTCGGCTAAAACTTCTGGATGACTACTAGCCCATTTTCTGAGTTGAAAACCTCCGCCCTTAAATAAATCAGTTAACTGGTTTCGTAAATTTATAGCAGAAGATACATCTTGATGACCAGTTATCACATCGTCTACATATGTAGAGTTCATGATGGCACAAGACGCATCTGGATATCGTGCACCATCATCGTGAACAAGTTGGTGTAATACGCGTATTGCTAAGTAGGCGGAAGGAGTAAGACCATAAGTAACAGTATTGAGTTCAAACTCCTGTACATTGCCATCAGAGGAAGCGCGCCAAAGAATATGTTGTACAGCTCTATCTTCCTTTCGAACTGTTATCTGACGGTACATTTTTTGTATATCTGCACATAATGCAACAGGATAACAACGAAATTTTAATAAGATTTGAATAAGGTCGGTTTGTAGTTTGGGTCCGGGCAGTAATCGCTCGTTGAGAGAAACTCCTGTTGAATCAGGATCGGAAGCGTTAAATACAACGCGAATTTTTGTTGTGGAACTTGATTGTTTAGTGACGACATGGTGCGGTATTATATACGTGGAAGGAGAAGAAGCAATTGACATATGTTCTGATATCAAGTAATTTTGCATAAAATCATTGTATTGTTTGAATTTTTCGGGAATACTGCGTAATCGAGTTTCTAATTTTAACAAAGACCGTAAACCTCGTGAAGAGTTTGAGGACAAAGGGCTCGAATTAGGTTTAAATGGAAGCGCTACAACATATCTTCCAGTTTCGTCACGTTTGTGAGTCTTTATGAAATGTTGTTCAACATACAAATTGGTTGGATCAGAAGGTGGAGCTCTAAAAATTTCTTCAACTTCCCAAAACCGTTTTAAATCTTTGGATAATTCAGAAAAAGTAAGCATACTTTGCAATGTCTGAACATTATTGGGAAAATCTGTGGGACCTATAATTGTCCATCTGAAATAAGTGTTTACCGCAGAGGGATAACCAGTAACATATACTTTTCCTTCTTGATTAAAAATGGTAGGGTATACGTCGGCACCCAATAGCAAATCGATAGAAGAAGGAATATGAAACGTTTCGTCAGCTAAGTTCAAGTGGCGAAACTGTTCTATAACACTTTCAGGTAACTGAGAAGAAGGTATTCGACTAGCAAGTTTAGGTAAAACTAACACAGGAAGACACATTGTATTAGTTGAAAATTTTGAACGAAGACAGCAATTTACAATGCTCTGAGACTTTACTGTGGACTTACCGATTCCTGATAGCTCTGTACAAGCTAATTGCGGTTTTAACCCGAGCAACTTTACTAAAGATTCGGTAATAGCGGAAATTTGTGACCCGGGATCGATGAGGGCGCGTATTCTATGAAAAAAACCATTTCTATCAGCAATGTAAGTCTGAACAGTTCCTAACAATACTTGTTTTACCTGAGGTGCTGCAAAACTAGATAAGGAAGTTGAGGTAAACAGAGAAACATCTGATTTATGTGAAGTAGACGGTTGAACTTCATGAGAAGTTTGCAAGGCATTCTTTACGGTTTCGGAAGCAACGTTAGCATGCACTGAAGCAAGATGAAGCGGTTTCTGCGTCGAATGCAATGTGTGATGTTTATTTCCGCCGCAAACTCTACAAACCGACTTAGATTTGCAATTCGAACGAGAATGATTTCCGAGACAATTATAACACCTATTTGAAACACGTAAGTAGTCGTATTTGTCTGACAAATTTAAATTTATGAATTCTGGACATTGATACAATAAATGTATGCCTTTACAACGAGGACATGTTAAATTCCGAACTTGTGAAGAGTGCAACGAATTATAAAAGTGCGAAGGTTTTGATGGCAATTGTAATTTACTTTTGTTTTTATTAGAAGCATTAAATGGTTTAGAATAAGGTTCGGATAACTCGTAGCTGCGCATCTGCTGAGTAATAAACTCAATTAGATTTTCATACAGCGGTATCTCATTAGAAATGTATTTATTTTCGAAAGCACGTTTAGTAGTTGGATCTATATTCTTTAACGATAACGAAAATAATAAGAAATCTGCTAAATCGTCAATACCTAATGACTTTATAGCGTGTACACATGTTTGATGAACGTTTAAAAAATCTTTCAAGCTTTGTAGTGTAGCTGATGATGCCACTTGAAAACTTAAAATTTTATTTAAATACATGGTAGCTATCCGTCTTTTATTTTGATACCTTTCGTGTAAGGTTTGATAAGCTAAAGAATAATGATCATCAATAAGTTGAAATTCTGATATTTCTGACAAAGCTTCTCCAGACAGTACTGATTTCAAATATTGAAATTTTTGAGATATGCGTAATGAACTGTTGTTATGTACAATCGAATTGTATAATGAAATAAATTCAGGCCACTCTTCGATATTACCAGAAAAGTTAGGCAGCGATATCTTTGGAAGCGTGAACGCGGGCGAGGAGGAGTCATGAACAGGAGATAAAGATGTTTCTGTTTGTACTGGAAGCTGTTTTTTTTAAGTTTAATGTAAGTAGCTCTAATGTAAGCAATAATTTCGTCAAAGGCGCAATGAGGTTGATACAATTGGTTTTCATCTAATTGTTCTTCGGGTTTTAAAAGCGTGTTGTATTCAACAATTTGATATTGAAAACTTTCGAAATCTGCCTCGTACCTATCTAATTTAGCGTTGTAGGCTTCCAATACCTCAAATTTTTCAATTGTATAATCTTTTACTTTGTTGTAAATAAAGGTCACGTTTGCAAATAAGCTTGAACGTTTGCTGATAGTTTTCGATAGCTTATCTGCAATTGATTCGACGTTGCTTTTAGCCATAATCGTATGAATTTATATCGTATGTAAATGTATGCACGAATAAATTTTGAATGATTATTCTAATTTGGTTGCAATATTAATTTAAGAGTATAATTTAAGGATGCAAACAGGTAGCAATGTAGTTTATGTAGGATTCAGAGGTTACAGAATAAATTTTATACGGCGCGGAGGACCAATATGTTTAAGATTAAGGTTGCGCTGGTGGTCGCAAATTAATGATATTAAATCACTTACAAGTAATCCGCACAGGCTCGAAATGGTGGCAGTCTTCTTGACCCATCTGGCCAGATGACAACGTGAAGCGAATTCACCGAACTAATATTTCACTGCCGCGGAATATCGTTAGCACAGTAAAAGTTCTCGTTTTGAAATTACGATGCGTTGTATGTCGAAACTAGGAAACGAATGCAATGGGAATGTGGTGATAAGGATAAGAAACAATGAAAGGAGGAGAAAGTGCAAATTGACGTACTTGGCGTTAACATAGTTGTTTAAGTTACTCTTTTGCTCGTAATCAAACAACCTATATTTGTTTAGTAAAACCTTATTTTTCTAAACTGGTTGTGTAATATACCATTTCCGTCGATCGTTCGTCAATACTTTATTAACGTATAAGAATGTATCAAAAGTATACCGGTAATAGCCCTACTTTTGAACCAATGAAATCAACGAGAAATTAATGCTCGATTTTTTTGTAACCAATGAAATCGTAGAAAAAAATTAAGATTTTAATAAGGTTACGTAAATTGTATTAGTTAACGTTTTTATATAAAAAATAAATTAAAAAATTCACCTGTGCAGTATTATTATTAAACATTTTAATTAGGTGGCTTACAATAATTGTAAGTTAAGTAGCCCGATCACTAAAATGAAAACAAAACGATATAATTTGGAGTTGCTAAAAGAAGCTGATAAATAAAGTCCTTATCAACAATAATTGTGGTCTACATCATCTGACTATTTTATGGGCACACAAATTGTCAATTGGTGTTTATCGATGATTTTTAATTGCTTTTGGGAAGCATGCCTAATATCAAAGTTGTGATGTTTGTATGTTATATAAAATGATATATAAAAAGAATAATTAACAGATTTTAGATTATTACAATAAATATAACAACGTATATTTTGTACAAACCAATACTTATCATATAACTGTGTTGTAGTGATACTCGTGTACTTCTTTTGCATACATACCGAAAATATTACGTATTTAAAAATAAGACTAACTAAGAGCATTTAGCTAACGTTACTTTTATCGATATTACCTTCTTCATCTGAGAAACTACTTTTCTGACATCTTCACCAATTTGTAAAACATTGCTCACTATGCTTGGCTAAACTACATATCAACTTTTATCGTATTCAAATTGTAACAATAAGTTAGTGAACAGCATTATTTTAATAAGTCATTATGAATTTCTCATCAGCTCTGTGTGTACATACTAGATTCTTTTTCTTTAAATTGCTATTACGTAAATATTGTTATAAACAAAAGTAAGATAGAAGTTATATCTTTAATCAATAAGTAGGTAAACTAGTTTCTTCTCACTAAAGTCATCATTTAGTAGCGATAACACTAAACCGTTGACTAAACTATAATTCGTGCCATTTTCTGTACTCAAACCCAATCTGTCGTAAGAATTTGTTTACGACATCTGGTTCGCCGTTTTAATTAACTTCCAATTACATTTTCCAAACTAAAATGTTTATTGTTAAAGCTTTATTATCTACAGAAGCAAATATGTATTAAAATTACCATTGCTTCTACCGTAGATTTGTAATGTTTCCTGGTTAGCCCATATTTTTATTCCAAATAACAATATTTGTCATTTACGAACCATTTTTAAATGTATTAACACTTACATAATTTGCCTTATCAATAATTTTGATTTGCTTTTTAGATCAAGTTCTGCTTCTGTGTACAAAAAAAAACAATCCCACGATTACTTTTTGGCTGAAAAGAGAGCTTTTTGCTGTTTCGAGATGTAATTTTCTTTGATTTCCTAGCAATACTGTTAATTACATAAACCTAAATAATTGTTGCAGTCATTGATGTTTTCAATACTAATTATAATGAATCCAATTGTAATGTAATTGACGCGTTGAGGTTATACAGCATTCCCATTACTTCAAAATCATACTACCGTTGATACAAAAATAAAAAAATTGTTCAGTAGATAAAATTATAAGTAAATGCAAAAATTAATAAGATACGATTGACGGAAAAATTTAAAAACCAAATTGTTTCATAATATGCAATTAATAATCTCGACAACATTAACTATCGTCATCGTCAGATATCAAAAGTAGCATTTTAAAATATTTGTTACAACTTTCAGTTAAAATCTTAGTAAACAACGTTTTTTTAATAGTGTAAATATAATAACAATCAATCTTACAAACTAGTAACTTTTGTAAAAAAAAATTAAACTAATCGTGCAAGGAACAACACAAGGGTTAGACGTCTTTCAAGATCTCGTGAACTGTGGCGCTGTAGTCTGTATATGTCAAAATATTGTTATTATCCCTCTTACAAACATCGCTGGTACATTTTTTCTAACCTTATCTTTGCTTTTATGGTTGTATTTGTTGTTAATAAGTTTTTAGGTATTATTATGAATAAATTAATTTTTATTTAATAAATAAAAACCTGATTATTTTTAATTTTTATTGAAGTGGGTGCCTGTTAAATAGACTAACGTTTTTGGAATTCAGATAGACTTGTCAAATTTTTGACTTTTAGTATATTAATTCCGATTTTTGACTCAAGGTCACAGTTCACGACATAATGAAATGCCTCTAAAACATATGTGACTACCTATAACTAATTTTTAAGCATACATCGTTTTTCAATATTCGATATTACGTTTTACGTTTTGTAGGTTTTAAGAGTACAAGTTTACATAACACATACATACATACATCATAAATACAATTTATTTATTTGATTTACCCATTAACATTTGTATATGACTTTTGAAACATTTGAAAAAAATGTTGAATATGATTCTTGATGCAGTAGGAAAAATATTTTTTCAAGAAAAATTTGAAAGCAACAAATTTCTTTTAGATGTAGAACAGAAAAAAGCGGCATAAGAAAGTTTTCTTTATATTCAATGAATTGTAGTTTTTATAATAAAAAAATTAGATTTTTAAACTAATATGCCATGCCAAACTTGTTAAAGCTGTAACTTCTATAAATATAAGTTTGATATTAAGTTTATTTATCTGTAACAATAATGACTGAGAAACCAAATCCTTATCATTAATTAATTTACAATAAATGTAATTGAATTATTTAATATTAATAGATAAATACAAATTAATTCAACAATTAGGTAATTATATTTTTATACATTTTAAAACTGTATAATATTTACAAGTGAAGAGTAAAATTAACTATAAGTGGTAAATTAGTATGTGTTTTGTGCTTTTTAGTAAATACTAAGGCATTAGTGTACAGTACTACCAAGTTAATGTAAAAGTGCTGTTATTTAAAAGTTTTAAGTGCATAGTTTTCGAGACTTATTTGTCTACACAGTTTTACTTTATTAATCAATAAACTGAATAAAATGTTTATAAGTATAGCTGCAATTTTTAATTTTATTTATTAAATAAATTAATTTGAATTTACTTGAAATTAATTGAATTTCACTTTATACAACTGGAAAAATAATGTTCCAATCTAATATAGAACGACAAAAGCAATATTAACTCATTGTTATTCACGGTAATTCTGCTGACGTATAAGCAAATTCGTCAGTAATTGCTATTTAATGTATTCTGCTTGACAATCAAAAATAAACTATATAAAAAAAGGATGAGAATCGTTTTCTATTGCTAATATAATCACTACAACAAAATGAAACTTACCTTACCTACCAACAGAAAACACATTGAAAACGTTAATCATTTAAAAAATGTTTTAACAAAAAAACTTAGAATACAGTTAAATTTTCAATTGTTTTTGTATGTTTAAAGATAAATCACATTAATTATGCCAACTTAATCGTAAAATACCAATCTTAATAAAACACTCGTCAATGGCAAGTTACGTAAAGTTTATATATTTTAGATTTGCGTGAGCGTTAAAACTAAAAATAAAACAAGTAATGTGATTTAAACAACAGTAGACTTAATTTGTAACTATTTGACCTGTATAAACCATAGGTTTAAACTGTATGGTTTTTGAGATACATCAATTTTTGAGTTTCTTTTAAACATTCTGGTTGCTGAGATAAACAAAAAAAAATTTCAACAAAGGTGATAAATTCTTCAGTGTAAGTTTTAGACGACGATTCGTAAATCAGTGTGTTCACTTTTTTAAACTACTGCATTTATTAGTGAAAAAAAATAAAAATAACATAATTAGGAACGTAATCATAAAACAGGTAGTAATAATTATAAAAAACTATAAAAACTGAATATTTTATTGTATGCTATGCTAAAACCTTACTAGTTAAATGTATTTAAAAAATACTTACAAAAAACTAAATTAAGTAACAAAGCTCCGCTAACTAAAAAAACACTAAGTAGATCACGACAGATGAAAACATAAGGTCATACATTTTATGGATAAGATTGTTATATACAGTACTTAGGTTATTTGTTTCTTTGCTAAAATTTTGGTTTATTGATGGTTTTTTATCTGATTAATATTTTTCTGTTTGGTATATAACATTTATTGCATTATATTTTTGTTAAACCGGGAACGTTTGTGATTTTAGCATACTCACAATTAAAATTTGTTAGTTTGGGTTTAATGCTGTTGCCACGTTATTAGTGTTGTTTGTATGAAATAATATTTTGTAAGGATGTATAAAAAGTTTAAGTCTATTGCATAAAATTGTGGATTACTTAAACAAATAACTTTGTTTTTCATATATTTAATTATGTTAATTTTTTGATGATGTGCATAGTTTGTGTTAAGTATTATTTGTTAATATCTTTTTCCCCCATCAATGTACATAAAGGTAGGGAGGTAGCGAGGGTGGTTTTTAAGTCGTAGGAGTTGTAAAAAGTGGGGCGATAAGTAAGTTGTAAGTGAGAGTAATGTACGAACAGTTGTAAGGTGTAGTTGAAATAAATAAACAATTATAAACATCTATGACCAATCATTCACCAACCGACAAATTAATAAATTGTTTTTCGAGCCGGACAAACAAAGTGAATCAAAAAGTAACGATCTTAATTGATCCACGGGAGTAATCAGTTTAATCAACAAATAGCAAACATTAGAAGATCCACAGAGAGCAATCGAAAACTGGCCTACAAAGTATCCAAACCACCGACAACGATCAATAGAAAATCAACCCAACACATCAAATCCAGCTTGCATCAGAAATCAATAAAAATGAGCATTATCATCTGTAACAGTAAGTGGCATATCTTATCCTATCTTTTCTACTAATTCTTAAATTAGATATTATGTGTAACTCTTCGCATTTTTAATAATGTCGATTCAATTAACGGAACTAATTTCAAAACGAGGTATCTTAAAAGTCCAATTAACTAGATTTGATACATTTATTCAAAATTTTCATTATGACAGGTTTTTAAATATTCAGGAAAGTATTGAGTTGTTAGATCCAAAAAGCAAGTCAAACGACACCAAACGTAACGATTTCGAGGATAAGTATTTTGATCTAAATGCGTTAGCAGCGTTAGCTACAACGTTAATTGAAGACGCGGATAAGAAAGATAATCATGTTAAACAACCAAATAAGCAGAGCCCAAATATACTATTACCTACTATTAAAGTGACGAGTTTCAATGGTTCATACTCAGGTTGGTTAAGTTTTTATGATGTATTTATTTCTTTAATTCATAACGATTCTAATTTAACAAATCTTGAAAAATTTTATTATCTAAAGTTATCGGTAACGGGCGAAGCTAGTCGCCCAATTGAATCGTTAAAATTAGCAAACGGCAATTATAATGCTGTATAGAATCTTTTAAAAGAAATATTTGAAAACAAAAAGCTAATTATTCAAGAGCATATTAACTCTTATCTATCTTAGACGCGCCTACGGGTATAAAAGCTTCACATTCATTTTTAAGATAATTGTACAATACTTTAAAAAATAATGTTGAATTATTAAAAGTTTTAAATCTACCGGTACAGCATTGGGACGCTATTCTAATCCCGATATGGTATTAAAAAGGAATGGGAACTAAAATTAACTGCCGAACAGCCTAGCATAGAAGGTTTAAATAAAAGAATTTCAAATTTTTTTGAAAACTAAAATCCTGAATACAATGCTAAAGACGGCAAAGCGGATTTATCGATTGAACAATTTTACAGAAACACGTGCAGATGATTACCTAACGGAAAATACGCAGTAAAATTACCATTTAAACAATTAGACAATAGCATAAGTAATTCCAAAGAAATAGCGCTCAAGCAATTTTACAATTTGGAGAAAAGATTAAATAAACATCCTCAGTTATTATGCATATTTAGCTTTAAGGCATATAAAATTAATAGAATATATTGAGATATTGACACAAACACAAATCTCACCGTCCTATATTTAACGAAAATAGTGAAACAACAAAAACACGTGTAGTTTCCGATGGCAGTTGTAAATCAGATAATAACGTTTGTCTTAATAATATTCTTTTGATTGATCCAAAGCAACAAAGGAGAAATGTAGACAGTACAGTGTTAATTGTTTGAAACTTGGTTTCATTCTATCATTGTCGGACAAACAATTGCCTATGTGCCTTTTATGCAACAAAGTTTTGGGCAATGCCGCTATGAAACTATGTAAGCTGCAGGATCATCTAAGAAGATGTCACCCTGATAAAACAGATAAAGATTTGAAATAATTTTAAACACTTAAAGATAAACTTCAGAAGAAACTCACGCTGGACTGGAATGTTGGCTTCGACGTCACAAAAAAACGATGATGTTTGCGGGCGTCTTACAATATCTTGCTAGTTATAGCAAGATTTGGAAAACCGCATACTATCGGAGAGAAGTTAATTTTGCCAGCCGTTAAAGGGTTTTAAAAACTGTTTTACACAAACCTGCATCTGATATTATTAAACGAATTTTCTTAAGCAACAATACTGTTAAAAGACGTATTGATGAAATAAGTTCTGATATTGAAAGCTTCTTGTGTAATTATTTGCCCGACCTATTTCTCTATACAACTGGACGAGTCAATTTTACCTGGTAATGCAGCATTATTATTGGCATATTTTCGTTTTATTATGAATCAAGAAATCTACGAAGAACTGCTCTTCGCAAGAACTTTGACAACCTACACTAAAGGTGAATCAATATTTCATGCTTTGAAGGATTACTTCATTGAAAAAGCAATCTCTTTATCAAATATAATATCAATAGGTACAGATAAAGCATCTGCTATGGTTGGACGTATCGACAACATTTAGTATCTAAAAATGTAGATTGCATGAATCTCTTCAATTAGTCATTGATGCAGTAAACCGAATCCGAAGCAACGCGTTGAGTACGCGGTTATTTGCGCAGTTGTGCGAAGAAAATGACGAACACTTTCATCAATTGCTCCTTTACACTGAAGTACGATGGCTGTCGAAAGGCTTATGTTTGACAAGATTTTTTGCACTTTTTGAGACTATTTTAGAATTTTTAGATACTAAAGATCAAATTTTAAAAGACAATTTAATGAAGTGGAAAACAAACATTGCTTATTTAACAGATTTGTTTACAAAATTTAATATAGTTAATTTTCAGTTACAAGGCGACAGTCTAAATTGGATTAAAACAAAGTCCATCTTATCAGCGTTTCTGGCCAAAGTTAAACTAATAAAGCAAAATATTAAACAAAGCGAATTTTCCCAGTTCCCTAATTTGTCACAGACAAACTGCCAAAAAAAACTACGTTCAGGTTTGAGGATGTTTTGACTATGATAATACCACCGTGGATAATTAACCTATATGGTGACATAGAAAAAACGAATGTCATAATACAAGAGGAACTGACTGAACTTAAGTACAAACGAAGAACTTAAGGTTCAGTTTAAAAACGGATATCAGCAATTCTGGCTGCTAAACAACATACCCGTTACTTATCGCGTATTATGGAATATAGCAAAGAAATTTTTAATTTTTTTTCCATTGTCATACCTAGTGGAAAGGGGTTTCAGCGCTGTTACCAATCTCTTAACAAAAAAAAGAAACAGACTGGACATCATTAGTCGAGGAGATTTAAGATTAAACCTTACAAAATTGACGCCAAATGTTAATTTATTATTAAAGCATCAGGTTCATCCTTCTCACTAAAAACATTTACTTATTGCTTAGTTTATTTTATGTTTATTTTATGTTACGTATATTTTATATAACAGATACAAAATTTTATTTTGAGTAGTTTTAATTTAAATTCAATTAATAAATGTATAAAATTTAACATGTGTTTTTACTTTAAGCTTTTAACACTAAACTTTACTACAAAAATTTACAAAAAATCAATATCAGGTAAGTAAGGGGTCTACCCAAAACCAAAAAACGTAGCAAGGGGTCTACGACACAAAAAACTTTAAGAACCTCTGATCTAAAGGAATATCGGCGGATAACTTAAAAAAATCATCTCTTTGGTGGCAAGGACCTGAATGGTTATCATGTAAATCAGAAATATGACCGCAACAAACAAACTTAAAATTTAATCTGGACATACTGCCAAGCGCATTAAAAAAACAATTATCGTTACTGTTATTAATAATAACACAATTTATAGCAATTTTAATAAATATTCGTCGTTTTCAAAACTAATTAGAATTATTGCGTATGTTCTTAGATTTATAAATAGATGTAGGAATAAGAATGCAAAAAGATCAAATCACATTCCCACGAATGAATTAAATAGCGCACATAATCTAACCATAAAGTTTGTTCAAATAAATGAATTTCGTTTAAAATCTCATCAATTAATAAAAAATAAAAATATAACCAACCAGAGTAAATTACTTGCATTGAACCTTTTTATGGATTCAAATAATTTAATAAGAGTAGGAGGTAGATTAAAAAAATCTAGTTATGGTTTCGGCAAAAAATATCTATTAATACTACCCAAGAAACACCACATAACTGATGTTATTATATGCCAGAAACATATTCAAATGTACATGCAGGACATCAAACAACGTTAGCAATAGTTAGACGAAAATATTGGGTAATATCAGGGGTTAATGCTATTAAAAGAATATTGCACAAATGTGTCACCTGTTTTAAAATTAATCCTAAAACGGACAACCCAATTATAGGAAACCTAGCGGCTGTTAGTTTAGAGAAAAATCGACTGTTTTTGAAATGTATTGTTTTGGGGGTCCTATTCCAATAAAACCCGCAATTAGATCAAGGGACCGTAGTAAAACTTATATTGCGGTGTTCGTTTGCTTCTAAACCTAGGCAATTCATTTAGAACTGGTAACGGATTTAACAACAGACGCGTTCTTAAATTATTTAAATAGATTTATGGCACGAAAAGTCAAGTAGCAGAAATTTATTCTGATAATGCCAAAACCTTTTGCGGAGCTCAACGCGAATTAAAAGAAATTAAAAATTTTAAATCGACCAACGGTTTTAGAGACTTTATAGTTGATAAATATCAAAAATATTAATTGGAATTTTATAACTCTTTGTGCTCCAAACTTTGGGGGCATCTGGGAAGCGCAAATTAAAAGAATTAAATATCATTTAAAAAGAGTGATAGGAGAGACAGTGTTGACCTACGAAAAGTTGCACACCATATTAACTTTAATAGAAGCCTGTATTAACTCCCTACCACTATGTTCCTTAAGTAATGATCCCAATGATTTAAATCCTTGGCCATTTTCTTATTGGTGAGCCACTAACAGCATCTGTACTACCAAATTTTCTAAACTCTAAGATGAGTAGTTTGTTTCGATGGTAACACATGGAAAAAATTTGGCAGCATTTTTAGAAGCGTTGGATCAGCGAATATGTCACGCAACTGCAGCAACGATTGAAATAGAATACACATTCAAGGCAAACTTTAAAACTAAGAGAGCTAGTTATTATTAAAGAAGATAAATTACCTCTATTACAGTAGAAAGTGAGCAGAATTGTGTGTAGTGATGCAGGAAACGATGGTGTAGTGCGAGTAGCATCTGTAAAAACTACTAACAGGGTAATTAAACGTCTTCTAAACAAATTATGTGTGTTACCGGTAGAAGATGTAAAGTTGTAAGAGTTAAAAAAAAACACTAGAAATATAATAATTAAGATGATTACATGTGAATTATAGTAATGTGAATTATAGTAAACCAATTATAAATCAAAATTTTAAACCTAAAGGTGTCAAAGGAACCGGCATGTTAAGTATTATTCGTTAATATCTTTTCTTCCCATCAATGTACATAAAAGTAGGTAAGTAGGGAGGGTAGTTTTTAAGTGGTAGGAGTTGTAAGAAGTAGAGCGATAACCAAGTCGTAATCGAAAGTAATGTACAAATAGTTGTAAGGTGTAGTTAAAATAAATGAACAATTATAAACATCCGTGACCGATCATTCACCAACCAACAAATTAATACACTTTAAAATATAATTTATAGTACGGTTGGATGCTATAACTGTAATGTATCAATCTGTTTATGTAAAAATATTATGTTTTATTGACCTAATGTTTAAAAACTGTAAAAAACATTGTTTTTCGACTTCGTAAATTAAACTTAGACGTGGATCATAACTAGGTATTCAAGATGATCAAAGTGTTGAGAGTTGCATATTTGAGAATGAGATTATTCTGCAACGGCACCATCTAACGGATTTACTTTGTTAAATTTACGTTTATTCATTTGTCTTCTGTGAAGAAAATTGGTTATTATTAATTTTGAGGTTTTGGTTTACATTGTTCGTATTATATTTGAATAGTACAAACTGTTTAAGGTAAGTTTTGACATATATGATTTTTTTTGTTTATTAAGATTTCAATATTATTTTTATTTTATTAAAAATATGCCAAGACCCAATTGGTCATCCAAACAAGATTTTCACGCAAAGACAAAAGGTTAAGGCATATTATTTCATTTGACCGTTATTTTAAACTAAACATTTTTTATCATTCATCATTATCATTTCAGTTTTTCTATAGCTAGGAAAACACGCTACAAGCTTTGATTTTTAGGCCACAATTTATTAGTCGATAAACGTTTTTGAGAAGCTATTGTCTTATAAACTGTAAAACACCCTTCACAAATTATAATTTGGTCCGTAATAAGCAGAGAAAGACCTGAATCCTTGTATTTTGTGAAATTTTGTTGCAAAATCAGTATTTGCAAAAAACATTTAATATATTTGTCGATATGACCTTTAAATAATAAAAACAACGTTCAGCATTGAGTATAAAGTAAAAATTTGTATCTTATGTGTGTGCAAAAAAAACGTAAATTATAGTTTTGCAAGTAATTTGAACAAGAATTGTATGTTTTAATTTGATTTGTAAAACGGTTTTATTTTGTGTAACTTTGTATTCTGTTAGTAAATCTAAATGTTGAAATGTTTAATTAAATTTCTATCCCCAATAAGTCACTACCATTTTCTACTTAAATAAGAAGACTCTTGAATCTTTTTTTTCTTAACACAAAGCAGAAAAAAAATTATTATTGTGGAATTTAACGTACAAAAGCTTGTAATTGTAATATACTAAGTAAGTAGAAAATAAGTTTGATTTAGTACTTATATAATGGTATTACATCTAAATGCAAACTGTCACTAACTGTGTTCAATTAAAAATTGTATACGCGTTAGTTTCCGTTTCCGTTTTCAAAGTTTAAAATTTGTGGTTGTTAGTGACAACTTCTAAATTCAGTTTAGTTTATTGAGTATCTGATTAGATTTGTTATGTAATTAAATAAACTGTTTAGAAAACGCTCAAGCTCAAGAACAAATTAAAAAAGAATAATAATAGTGTTTGGAGATCGGTTGTATTGTTGATACCTGTGCTCTTGTGTTTTACACGTTTATGTAGATTATAATTTTATATATTTGTAATACGCTTACAAGTATATTAGGTAAGTACATTTTTTTATAATCATCTAGGTGTTACATGAAGTTAAAGTCAAGGTTTGCGTTCAAATAAACATTAACAACGGTATTATATTTTGGACTAATATATATGATTTTTCATCAACATCAGCAAGAAATAGGTGTAATAATCCAAAAGAATTAATCACCCATTATACAAGTGTAAATCAAGAGCTTATAAAATAATGTGTATGCTTGAAGAAATAAAAATTTTAAAAAGACCATCTTCAGTTAATCAATAAGGTAAACTATACAGGTGTTGGTCTCCTTCCAGTTGTTGGCCACTTTGCATTAAAAAGCAAATATTAAGCGTTAAATTCATATTTTTAAAAATTTCAATACTTTTGAATAATCTGTCAATACTTTAGATTCAACCCTTTCTGCCGAAAAGTCCATGTGTCAATAGTACAACTCTTACTATCGCAGAAATCAAACACGTATTTAACGTTGCGTCCTAAGTGAATATGTTTTCTTCAGTTTCCTCAGATAGTAAGTATACAATCTTAGTAAAATTCTGTTGTGAATTGATGAAATCATTGTTATTTATATATTTTTTCTGTTGCCAACATCGCAAACGTCAATTTGTTAGTGTAGTTACGTACACAGTTCACACTTAATTTTGCAGCTAAGCAATCTATGTCGTGACCTTCTTGTTTGTTTGTATCCCAATACTACTCGGATTGTTTAGCCGGCAGACATTCTTATCTTTAAACCAATAAAACCAGGATGGAAGCGTGCTGTGAGTGATTGGAAAAGAACTAATCCGAAGGATTCTTTGACCAAAGAAAATTGTGTGCCTATTAAAAAAAAATTCAAAATTTACATAGTCTGATGGGAATTGCCAACGGCTTCAGAATTTGTGGTATTTGTTCGTGGAATTTTAGTGCAATAAATTTCTCCAAGTGCATCGGAAAAGAACCAAAATCAATAGTTATTAATGAAATAGACACATCTACCAAAAACACGTTATCATATGAAAACTTTGTTAAAGAAAATAATCGGGATCCATTTACCTTGATATCGACACAATGGAAAAAATTAAAAACGTACAAAAAACAAGCAAAAAAAACAACAAAAAGATGCACTCAAAGAAGTAGGAAAACAAAAAATTAGGATTTAATTTTTCCAAAAGGTTCAGATCATCTTTTAGTTGAGTGGAAAGGATTAAAAAAGTAACTAGGTCTTTATTTGGTCCTCCTCTTAAAATAAAAATTTTGTCATACATATCTTTGAATAATGTTAGTGATGTAAAACAAGAGGATTCTGAATTCTGTAGTAAAAAAAAATTAACTCTAAATGAAAATTGTACTTTACTTAAAAGAATGTGCTACATCTGTACCTTAAAGTTTACTAGCGTAAGGAAAGGTTTGATATGTAAATCTTGTGCGAGAGTGTACCATTTTATGTATATACAAAAGCTTAACTTGAATCAACTTGTTATTTTTTATAGCTAGGAAAGATTTCTTTATAATTAATTAACTACCTAGTTATACAGTTTCACTTTGGCCAACGACTAATTTTGTTCAGGCCAATAACTCATTTTAACGGCCAATTACTGTAGATTTTGCATGCTATGTATTTTTTTTTGTAAAACGGGATAGACCAATTTTAATTTGAACAAAATAGTTTGAAAGTATGAGATCTATACTTTTTTAAGTAAATTTTGGTGGTTGTAGGGTGTCCTAAAGGTACCAATAACTATACTATGTACCCTATGTTGCTTTTCCAAAATATCACAAGTTTACATACCGCGACAATGCCGATGAAAATTTTGGAGGAACATTTGATCATCTGACGACTCGTCACTAAGTGCCGAATTAGAGCTAGTGCTGTATTAAAATTATAAAAATATATGAATATTTACGTCAAACATTATTCTATTCAATTACAAAAACTCTTATTAAATAGTTTCAAGTATTCTGTAGAGATGAGTTACTTGAACATGTATAGTGAAAAAAAACTACAAAGAAGGTTATACAAAAAGGTTTATTTAGAATTAAGTTTAGACAAATTGAAAGCTTTTTTTAACATTCTTTTAGTAAGTGGCTATTTTGTAAACCTAAAAAGACTAATGTACTGGGAAGAAACAGACAGTGTAGTAAATGTACTGATTTCAAAGTTATGTACGTATTTACTTAAGTAAATAAAAGTTTTTATACGAGCGTTTGTTTGTCAAAAGATTAAAAAGTCTTCATGTAAAAATTAAAAAAAAAGATAATCAATTGTTACGGATGAAATTAATCGAAAGAAGCTGAAAAATGAGCTACTACGATTTATAGTATTCACTATCATTGTAAATGTTGTAAATACATTTTGTTTACTATCAAGCACGTTTTTGCTAATGTTAATGATTTTTTAAATACCAATAAAATTGTCATTAAAAGTTTTTTTCAATTTTATTTATTTTCTTTTAGTGTGTTTACCGTCTTACATACTCCATGCGTTCAAAATTGCGTTTTTGTAACATTTTTTTCTGACTAAGTGTATAGTAAAGTGCGTTAAATAAATTAACAAATTTTAATAAAATTTTTTTTTGGATAACTATAGTTAGTTAAAGATCGTTTAAATAAGAGTGAACTATTTTCGAAACAGTACAATCGTTTCAATTTGTTTTGTTAAAACCGAATATTTTTTAAATAACTAGAATTGTTTGAAGATCGATAAAATAAGAATGAATTATTTTCAAAACAGTGGAATCGTTTTAGTAAAAACGAATACTTTGTGATTAGTCAGCATTAGTCGTTGCTATACTTTTGATTACTGTCATCAATGCTTGCGCTGCAAATTGATTTTCACTTGTTCGTTTGTAGTTTGTTAAGTGATGCTGTGTGTACAATTACGAAATGGAACAATGAACGGTAAGTCGAAACACTTTATTGTAATTCATAAATGTAATCAATATTATTATCATTTCTGTTCTCTATGTGTCATGTTTTAATGATTAAAAAAAAGAATGTAAATTAACACACATGGTTGCGTTAAGGTAGATTATTGCGTAAATCTGATGATACTTTACAATTAATTAAGGTTCCAGTGTCAATAATTACAGTTATAAAGGTATTCACAGTGTTTTTATAACTTTTTTATGATTGCTAAAGTGATATTTATATTAAGTTTGTGTTGTTTTTGGTTAAAAAATGTAATTATTCTTGTGTAACTTTATGATTACGTATATAAATGAAATATTTATTTCTATGTTACAGATGCGGTTAAAAGTTGCTATCCAACAGTAACTGATGCAGTTTTTGAGGTTTCCGTAAAAAGACCACATCAAAGAAAGTTGCAATATGTAAAAAATAATTGATATGGTTGTTTGGAAAATCTAAACCTACTGAAACTCAATATAATAATAATAATAATAATAATAATAGTTTTATTGTTTTCAGAAACAAAGTTCTATAACAAAGAGTTGAGTTTTGAAAAATTAACGTAATGATAAAGTAACAAAATTAATATATCTAGTACAAAGAAAAAAAAACAGTATTTTTAAATCTCATACACTTCAAATCCGTAAGATACTAAACAAAAATAATTTTTTAATGTAAACTTATAGTATAGCAACAAAGAAAAATAATTTTTTTTTCTTATTTAAAACTTAAAACTTAAATTAACAAATTATTCATTTAAAATAAAACTTCTTATTTTTAATGCATTTATAGTAAAATAATAAATTGTATTTATTTTTAAGATACTTAAATTACTAAACATATCATGAATATTGTCTTTGTTAATGTTAGCAAACTGTGATTTGAAGTTATTGTTTCTGATGGGGTTGTAAATAGGGCATACGATGTAGAAATGGTACATGTCTTCTAGTTCGTGACAATTACAAATGGAACAGTTTTCTTCTGTGTTTATTTCATATTTATTATTATTATAAAATAAGTTCACATATTTTTTATTAGATAGCCTCAGTTGAGCAATTATTCGAGTTTTGCTTATGTCTACTTTAAAGTTAAGGTATTTTTCTCTGTCAACGTTAAATTTTAAATGTTTATAAAGTACACTGTATTTAGAGAGAACACATTTTTTTAAATCGTCTTCTTGTAGGTTTTGTTTTAAAGTTTTAATTATTTTTTGTATTAATAGTTTATCCACTACTTGACTGTCCCATACTTCTTTATATCCTATGTTAACTAAAAAATTGTGTAACTGCGAGCACCAATTTAATTTCGGTTTGTTACTAGGCACCATATCTAGTGTTTTTAATCGATTATATAGTTGTTTTGTAAAACGATTATCTTCCATATTTAACACTTTCTTCCACCAATTTAATACACGATTCCAAAAAATTATTGCTATATGGTTGTTGCCTGTTTCTAAACGAATCATGTGGTTTGGAGTACTTTTAGGGCATTGTAGTAAGCTTTTTAGGTAACGTAGCTGGCATTTCTCTATTTGGTGAACTTGGTTTAAACCCCATACTTCCGATCCATGCAAAGTTGTTGCGTTAATAATTGTTCTAAGAAGTGTTGTCTTTTCATCCCATCCATTGGATTTACTTTTAAAAAGAATTGTTTTTACTTTTTGTATTGCTAGTACAGTTTTTTTAAAACTATCTTTAGCAGCTATTTTAAACAACCCAGATGAAGAAAATGTTACTCCTAAGTATTTAAGCGTTTTGACTACTTCTAGTTCACTATTTTTATATAAGAACGGATTTTCTGTAGGTGTTCTACCTCTATGAAATAAAACGATTTTAGTTTTGTTAGTGTTTACGGTTAAAAAATGTTCGCTAGTGTACTTTTCTAGGATTGTAAGTTTTTTCCTTACATCTATGGGAGTGTCGCATAAAATGACAATATCATCAGCATATGCTAAAATTAACAGATCCTTTTCCCCGTCTATATTTAGTCCAGTTGCTCCTTTGTCTCAAAAATAGTTTTCTAGATCGTTAATGTATAACGCAAATAAAAGAGGACTTAGGCTGTCACCTTGTAAGACTCCTTCTGTTATTTTTATAAACTCTGATAATCCTTCCTGTGTTTTAATTTGTAAATATGCCTTTTGGTATAAGTTTCTTATGATTCGGATGATTTTTGAAGATATGCCAGTGCTATATAGTTTGTTCCACAGGTTGTCATGGTTAACACTGTCAAACGCTCTTTTAAAATCTACAAAAATTGCATAAACTTTTCTTTTCTTTAACCTTAAGTGATTTTGAATAATAGCATTTAAACAAAAGATATTGTCAATGGTGCCGCGATTTTTCCTAAACCCCATTTGGTTTTCTCGGAGAATATAATTTCCTTCACACCAACTCTGAATTCTGTTGTTTAAAATTTGAGTGAAGATTTTGCAAATGCAGTTAATTAAAGCTATACCTCGGTAATTTGAGGGGTTTGCTTTATCACCTTTTTTATACAAAGGCATTATTTGTATTTTGGACCATAGATCAGGAATAGCTTCATTTTGAAGTATAGTATTAAAAAGATTTAGCAGATAATGTTCCCAATTAGGCGTTAGATTTTTATAAAAGTTGTTATTTAGTTCGTCAAGACCTGGTGATTTGTTTGATTTGGATGATTTAATGCTTGTTGTTAGTTCGTTAAGTGTTATGCTTGAATCTAAGAAAGGATGTAAACAATCAATAAAAGTTTCATTTTTTAGCGTTTTAGAAAGATTTGTTTGTTTATAATATTCCTCCCAACGTGTTAAGTTAATTGTATTAATAAACTGATGTTTGGGTTTTAGTTTCTTTATTACACTCCAAAAGATTGAATTATTTTTCACATTAGAAATTGACCTGGTAATTTTTTTAGTAAAATTATTTTTAGAAGTTGTAATTTGCTGCCGGTATTTTTTCTTATTGTTTAAATACTGTTGTAAATCATCTTCTTTATAGTCTTTACGATATTTTTTTAAACTATTTGTGACTTGTTTTTTAAGTTGGTAACAATCATAGCTAAACCAGGGTTTATGTTCATTACTTGTTTGTTTGTTTTTCTGTTTGAGTACATTGCACATATGCGAGTTAGACGCTGCTTCTTTAATTAAAACTATGAAATTAAGGTTTATTTTGTTTACATCCAAATCTTGATAGTAAATATTTGCATTATTCTCCAGTTGACTTTGAAAAAGGTATTTGTAATCTTCGTTAAAATTAAATTTTACATTATAAACGTTTTTTGATGTTACGCTCTGAGTAGTTTTCTCGCAATTCTTTTGTTGTTGTTTTTTAAAATAAATTGTACCAATGCTATGCGGTGAGTTTGTTACAGTAGGGTTCATTTCGAAGTTAATAATTTCTTCAATGGTATCTATATCAGCCCAAGCAAGGTCAATCGTGGATCTTCCAGTTTGATTAATAAAAGTAAAATTTCCAGGGATATCTCCATTAATGCGCCCATTTAACAAATATAAACCGAGTAGTTCCATTTTCTCAACAAGTTTTATGCCTCTTTCATTAACTTTCTTATGCAACGATGTCCTCTTTTCAAACGCATGTGTGTTAACTAAAGAATTTTTACTAATGCAGTTCGTTTCGCCAACGTGAGCGTTAAAATCACCTACTAATAAAACTTTATGATTTAAGTAAGTGTCATTTATCGCATTTAATGAATCATATAACATGTTAATACATGATTCATGACTAAGATTCGGTTTCAGATATACTGTACCTAAAATACACTTAGAGTTACTTAGTTCTAATATTATATACAGATAAGTGATACTAATAATTTTTATCTGAACTTTTTTTTTTGAAAGTATAACTATTCCTCCACTTGCTCTACCTTTACTTTTTTCTTTGATAGCATTACTACAAATTATAGTTGTATATTCATTTAAAAAGGACGGTAGTATTTTAATATCGCTTAAACACCAGGTTTCAATTAAACAAATTACGTCTCCACGCAGTAAGGTTTGCTGACTTTCTATTTCTAGATCAAATATTTTGTTGAATCCGTTAATATTCCAGAGTACAATGACTTTTAACCCGGTTTGCAATGCTGTGTTTAAGTGTATTTTAGTATTTAATAGTTTTTTGATGAGATTACTTCTTTGTTTTTTGGTTTTAACGTCATATCGTGACTATCCCAAACATATTCTGTGTCGTCTACAGTTAATTTATTGTAGCCCTTTTTAACTTTTCTGCCTTTTCTAATTTCTTCGTTTGCGCGTTCTTTAATTAAACTTCTCATTTTATATTGCAGTTCAATTTGATTTTTAGTTAAGTCATTTTCTACATAAATATGTTTATTTTTTAGGTTGAATTTCGTATTTCCACCTATAAATTAGATCTTCAGTTGCTTTTTTTCTCTTCTTAGAGCCTTCGATTAGGTGTGGAATCGAAATGTATAAATTTATACATTTCGATGGTTACACCACAAAAATTGTAAATTAAATTTTAATTAAGTGACTGATTATTTTAATGTAAATTCAACTGGAGTTTTTAAGTATTCTAATTGTATTTTAAATGTTAGGACAAAGACAATCGATAATTTAGTGATTTGGCCTGATGAAGTGGTCACATCAAAGACCACGAAACGTCGCCGTAATTACAACTACGGTTGTTTAATTAAACAAAAATTCCACACCTAATCGAAGGCTCTAAGAAGAGAAAAAAAGCAACTGAAGATTTATTTTTTAGTTTATACTTGTTTCTCATAATAATTTGTTTTTCATGTCTATTTTTTAGCTTAACAATTATTATTTTCTTTGTTGGATCTCGACTTATGTTGAAAGCTTCACTGATATTTGCTGCAACTTCTAACTCTTCCTTCAAATATGTTTCAATATTTTGTATAAAATTTTCATTTGGAACATTTATACCTTTTATAATAATGTTTTGTGCTTTATTGTGACGTTCATGTAATTCTAATTTATTTTCTATGTTTTCAATTACTTTATCTTGCCTTTTTACTTTGGCTTCTAAATTTTCAATTTTATTTTTTAGTTGTGTTTTTTCTTCATTCCAAAGTGATGTTTGCTTATTAAGTTCTTCTTTGATTTTTTTAATTTCGTTTGTGTTGTCTTGAAAATCTTGGCGTACGTCAGTAGTTAACGCTTCAATTAACGATTTTATTTCTTCCATTTCTTTATTTGCTTTTTGTAACGATTTTGTAACTTTTTTGCTTTTTTTCAAGATTTCTTCTTGTGCAATTGGTATTTCAAGTTCTAAATTAGTATCTTCTCTTTTACGTTTAAAGTAATCAGTAATTGTTGTTTCGCTGTCTGATCTCGCTTTTGTTGAATTATTAATTAATAGTAAATTTCAAAACTGCGTATTATTAATTTTGGTGGATTAGTAATGTTTATGCACAATAAATTTAATTAAACGAATTAATAGGAAAAGTTTTAAATACACACCTGTTTTTAGTTTGTTTTATCTTGAATGTTGCCGTGTTGTTATCAATAAGTCTTTAACCTTGTTTATTTCCAATACTTTATTAAATTGTTATTTCACTTACTTGTAAACTAATTTGAAATGTGATTATACCACAGATAAGTTCTTTTGGTCACTTAATCAACTTGTCACCGCACACAAAACAAGAAGCCCTTAGATGCTAATTAAAAACACTTTAAAATACGGGTTTTACCACCCAACAAAATACACGTGTGTCGTTGACCACGCACCAAACTCAATCTTGAAACTCAATATGATATTGTATTTAAAAATATTTATTGTACAATAAAATTTGAAACGTTCATTTCAAAAAAGTATTGTTACGTCTTTATTTATTAAAAACTAATTTATTTAAAACGACTAAAACTACGTTTACTTATTATAGAAATATGTATACTTTTAAATTAACCGAACTAATTAAATCTAATAATAAAAACACTTACACTATAATTTATGTATAACCGTTGTATAACACTTAAGATAAGATAAGATAACGTCCTTGGATTTGTTTACACTATAAGTCACGTTCACTCGATTCGGTGTACACTGTTATTTATTTAAAACGTCGCGCGTGCTAATCACTTATTTATCTTCAACTTGATAATCTTCTTAATACTGCATGCATTCACATTCCAGCAATAACTGACCTACGATTTCTTTCTTACGTATTTATAGACATCGGCGAATCCTTCTCGAGCGTTCCTTACTTTTCGCTATATCTTCTAGAAACTAGATAACAGCTTCCAGAAGGCTCTTGCATTTGCAAGTAATTTCTCGGACGTTTCAGTATTATTATATTATTGAACGAATTGTTTTAGTTCATTATTGAAACAAGAAAATCATATATTTATTGATCATTTAGTATCAGTTCAAGAACGAAGCTTTTAAAACGTAAACCGAATGCAACATTTGTTTTGCAACAGGTTTGAATTTAAAATACCGCTACTATACTGATTCAAATAAGTGAAACAGCGTTGGACTTATAGCTATTTTATTGCACTTAGGTTTCTTTTATGTTTGAAACAAGAATAAATCATAATTTTTTTCTTTTGAAACTGTTACTAAACATTATCAATTTTACATGTAGGAAACTATGAAGTTGTTAGTTAGATAGTAAATATTAAAACCGCGAATTTCAAAAAATGTATTTGAATTATACGCGGTATAACATTTCTAACTGTACTACGCAAGAGCAAAAATTTGTTTATATAATTGCAGAAACCATCTTAGAGACCAGTGAACAGCTGTTTCGTTCTATTTGAACTCCTCAGCACTGGAATCCTCTAATGCAGTTTCTACAACTATATAAAACAAATTGCCATTGTTTTATATAGTTGTGGAAATTGCATTAGAATATTCCACACTTTAGGTTTTAATATTGATGATTCCAAAGCAACCGTTTCAAAGGATTCCATAAAAATGTTAGCTACAACAGGTGATAGAGGAGAACCCATAGCAGCACCAGAAACTTGTTCGTAAAACTTATTATCAAATTGGAAGTAAGTAGAGGATAGACACTTTTCAATAAGAGGAACCAAACTCAAGTTCTTGCATGTTGAGACAGAATCTGTTTGATGATAATAAGCGAATCCTTAATAGGAACTTTAGTAAAAAGTGAAGTAACATCAAAGCTCACGAGAAGATCTTGGGTTTCAAGTTTTATAGTTTCTAGACGTTGAATAAAATGCTGAGAGTTGAGGATGTGAGAAGAGGTTTTACCTGTAAACTCGCAAAGAATGTTGGACAAGAACTTGGCTAGCTTGTAAGTAGGAGATTGGATAGTACTAACGATAGGTCGAAAAGGAATACCTTGTTTGTGAATTTTGGGAAGTCCGTATAGACGAGGTGGTTTAGAATCTGATGGGGTAAGTCGACGTTTAGTTTCAGGAGGTAGATTGGAAGATTTGATGATTTGGCTAACCTCGCGTTCAATCCTCAAAGTGGGGTTATGGGTTAGAAGAGCGTAAGTTTCCTCAGACAAAATAGAATTGATTTTCGTAACATAATCAATTTGGTTCAAAACTACAGTGGCGTTGCCTTTGTCGACTGGAAGAACAATAATATCAGGGTTCTTACAAAGACTTTTTAGAGCTGACTCTTCCGACTTAGAAATGTTGGATTTAGGAATTTTAGATGATTCAAGGATTTTTCCAGTGTTAATACGAATGGGATCTGAGATGTGGCGAGGAAGATGTCTTATAGAAGACTCAACAGCACATAGAATATCTTCTTTAGGAATACGTTTGGGAGCAACCGCAAAATTCAAACCCTTAGAGAGCACCGATTCCTGTTCTGAAGTGAGAACCAAATTAGATAAATTGACAACCGTCTTTACTAAGTTAGTAGTAGAAGAAACTTTACGATTCTTCGATTCCAATAATTGAAACTTTTTGAGATGACCTTCAGTGGTTAGTCGTAGAGTGGTATCAGACTGCTGGTAAGTAATGTTGTCAAAGAATTTCCAATTATCCGGGGATAGAGTGTTGGCCAACTCAAGATGAAGATAAAAGAGTTGTTTCGAAATGGTGTCTAACTCTGATTCCGGCCGTGGAAGCCTTCGCTATTTTAAATAACGTTTTGTCATTAAATAGGACTTAAACGATACAAAAAAATAAAAACGGTAGAATTAAGTTTAAAATAATAAAGTCACACATTAAAGAAATATAATATTACTAATAAACAAATTTGCACCTAAGTTCTTGTCATAGTTATTTTTTTTTCAATTTTTAATGCCCTCTGTAAATGACGAGTTAACTTTGTACTGTTTCTAAATGACTCATACAACGGTGGTATTCCAACTACAATAATGGCAGTTTTAATTTAATTTAATTTTTCATAGCTTGGGTGCTCTCTATAAATGAAGAGTTGACGTTCAATTACATCTATAATGCGCATAATAAAAATATTAAATTCCCACTACTTTGATCGCGTTCTTAAAACACTAGAGTGCTCTCAAGTTGCTATTAAAACAATGACGTCATCATTTTTTTTTTAAATTTGAATTTGTAATTTACACATGTAATTAGTGAGAGCGGTGTCATTTTTATTATAAATAAACGTTAAATGTGCAATTCTTATTATTTTATATGTCGATTCCAGTAGTTTTCAGTTCGGTATTACTTGCTTTCATTATCGCAGGATCGCCAGTATTAACTGAGAATGATGACATAGTGGTCGTCCTATTAACAACTGCAGCAATGCGGTTGGAAACTTTTAGTTTGTTCACAATAGATTCCTTGATGTAACTCGCAACAACCGGCGAAGATCACCAACCTACTTGATGCTTAACCTCATCTACCCTCATCCTTCCGTTTTCTATAATTGTTGTAGATATCTGTCTAAAAGCATTGCCGGTGTATCTCGCAGAGTCCGGAAGCTTTAAAAAGCGTGCTACATGAGAAGGGCATCTATCAAAGGTAAGTAGTGCCAAGATCTTGCTTGATGCAGTTCCCATTAACGTACTTTAAACACACCCTATCTGTAGCTACATTTTTAGAACGTAGAGAAAGTTATTTGTTACACAACTTAACATACTCTATATCAGACTCGACAAAAATAGCAAGTTCTGAACCTTTCTTAGTTTTTGATAGTCAAATGTAATGATAAAAATAGAACCTTCTTTTTGAATATTAGACATGCGTAAATCAGATATTTCGTATTTTCTGAACCAAACACACCACAAATTGCGACAACCTAAAAAATGAAGTAACTGTCACAAATATCTGTCAAAAGATTCGTATATTAATATATTTAACAAAAACATCTCACCAGGAGCTTGAACAAAAAAGCTACTAAGCTTTTCTTTAGTAAAAACGAAAGACTAATAATTGTAATCAAGGTTACCATTTTCATCATGTAGGCAAACATCAATGATTTATTTACACTTTTTAAATTTTTATGTTCCATCCATATGTAAGTACTTTTTTCCGGATTCAATTTTATTTCCGCTTTTTCGGTCATTTTCTGAATTTCTCATAGAATGTTTTTTTTAAACTGATTCATTTTTTACAGAACATTTTTCGAAAAGACCGTATCTACATAGAAACGTAAACAACTAATCTCTATATCAACGACATGACGTCATTGCATGAGCTACTTTCAGAAATGATACAAATTCAAAATTAAATACAGATTTCAGTTCTATTTCTCGAATTATAGTGCACTTGTAAAAAAAAGCATAACACGCGGTAGAAGTGCTTTTAGACTTGTATCACACTATATTAGTAATTTTTAAATATTAATTTACAAAAATTAATGAATTTAGCATTTGTTAAAAACAACAGTTTAATAAAATCATTAAATACATGTAGATTTTTGTTATAAGTAGAATTTCTATTAATACTGGCATAATGTTTAAGTACGATTTAATTAGTTGCCTTTTAGTTCTCTACAATTTAATAGAGTATTAAAGCCAAAGTAAATTGTAAATATAATTAGTTTTTGTGGATTCATTGTTTTGATACTTTAGAAACGTTGATTGTACATAACATTAATTACTTTCTGGTTACAACTTTAGTTAGTATTTGTAGTACATCGCGTATATCGAATAGGCGATATCTAAAGCGTTTGTAAATCACACGAAAATAAAACAAATCTAAGTATATTAAATCTGTTACATTAAAACAAACTCTACCAATTTATAATAAACATTACTAAAATTGGTTATTCTTTACTGTTATTACAATAATTTTGCTAATCGGATTTTGTATAGAAGCGAATCTTGTTAAATCACCATTACACTATGTTGCAAATACAGTTGGTATTTAAGGGAAAGCGAGAGATCTAGTATGCTGATATAAAGAGTTAAAGTAATAAGTAAATGTGTAATTATTACTGACCCCTACACAGCCTCATGTAGGTAAATTGTGGCTTGGATAGTCAGTAATGCAGTAGATACGATTTAAGAGGTATCAGTCCTGCACAGCCTCATGCAGGTAATTATGGCTTGGTCCACTGATACGTTAAACCGTCGAAGTACAGAAAATACAATTTAAGAGGTATCAGTCCTGCACAGCCTCATGCAGGTAATTATGGCTTGGTCCACTGATACTTTAAACTGTAGTAGTCGAGACAATCAAAATACGGTTGTAAAATGACTGCTCCGTAAGCCTTTTCTGATGCATCACAGAATCCATATAGTTCTATTTGTTGTAATTTATTTGTATATCCCATCCATCTGTCTACCGATATTTCCTCTACGCATGGTAATTCTTCTCTAAATTTAATTCATTCTTGTTCTATTTCATTGTGAACAAATATCTTTTAAATAACAATTTTATCAATAAACGTATAGTATCAGTGCGATATTCTTGTTTATTTATTTTTAGGATTTAGGAATGGTTGTACTAGAACTTGTCTTACGTAAAATTGAAAACGTCAATCATTTTTTGCGCAGCTAATGTAGTACCAACATTTTTGTTAGCGATGTAATATACTTATCAAAAGAATATGTATTAAAAACAACACGTTTGATAATCATAGTAAACCGAATTGTAAAAGGAGTGTTAAATAATATGAAACTAAAATTGCATTCGTTAACTTTTATCTCTAAAGAAGATTACTTATGAATAAGTTGCAACTTAAAGTCTAGCGGCGTGTATCCTAATTGCAAAAAAAGTTAACATGAAATACATGCATATAAATAATTTGGTTATTATGATTTTTAATAAGTATGTACTAAATACGCGATATGTTTGAAAAAGGTACAAATGTCGGTTTAGGTAAAAACATGTTTTGAACAAACCTGTTTACAAATTATCTAAGAATGAACTTTTACTGCAAATGAATTACTTTTCAAAAGTACCTACTGTTTTTTTTTTAAATAAACAATCGCGCATTAACAAATGACGTTAAGAAACTAAAACGTATGACTGTACTCTACTGTAGTCTTGCGGTCCAAGCGGCGGGATTATACTTACATGCGTTCTTGCGTCGATATTTTTTTAGTTGATTATAGTATTAGCAACGGATTGTAATCCGTAAGTAAACTTGTTTTTTGTCACCTTTTTGCTGTCGATCGTATGTACTGTAACTAACTATACGTTTGTTTGTCATTAGAATTAATTTGTGTAATAATTAATGTTGAGATTATTTATGCTCAAGGTTTGATTTCCTGCGCGTCATTCTTATTCCGTTTGTATGAAATTCATGTTGTTAAAGATTTAAAAATCAATTTACTTCACTTAACAGTACAGTGTATTGCTTAACTTAAGGGTTTAGTATATCTATAATTAAATTTGTCGATTTCTTATTACTGCAATATTGTAAATATTTGTTAACTTTATATTTTTAAAGATGTCGATATTAACATAAATTTACTTTTTGTTAGTTTATATGCATTTTTTCAGTAGTGTGAACTCTAGTGCTAAAAAGTTTAAATAAGACAAAACAGTCGTCCACTGGTTTTTAATGATGTTTTTGCAATTATATAAACAAATGTTTGCACTTGCATAGTACAATTAGGAATATCATTTTAAGG
This sequence comes from Aquatica leii, assembly GCA_035610365.1. NCBI lineage: Eukaryota > Metazoa > Arthropoda > Insecta > Coleoptera > Lampyridae > Aquatica > Aquatica leii. The sequence goes on from CM069432.1 coordinate 119,806,810, forward strand.
CATATTCCAAATTGCATTTCCGAAAAAAGCGGAGTTTCCTGCATACACTTGCAGCAAATGTGCACCTGTTATATTTGAACTGTAGATTTCACGTTGGTCGTAATGCTATAACATTCCTGTTAAATTAAGGCACTTGGTTGTTTGTAAGAAGCTGTTTTATTATATTTTAGGTCATACGAACTTATCAAGTACATATACATACATATGTATATATATATATATATTTTGAAATGATTTTCGGATTTCTTCTCGTTTTATGTTTTTATTGTTAAAACAACGTTTCGACAAGATCACACTTGTCATTTTCAAGTTAAACTAAACTTATTATTAATACATTAACATGAACTAAAAATTAAAAATTAAACAAACTTGTCATTGTCAATTTTAGTTTGACTTCTTGTCAAGGGTCGATGACGTACTTGATTTTGAATAGCATTGCTTGTTGTTGGTTTATTTAAAGTGGTGCTAATGTTAGATGACTTTACATGGGTAAGAACTGTTGTCCAAGTTTTTGGCAATCTGACGCTATCGTTGCGTTTGTTTATGCTAGACGGTCGTTTTTCAATTTCAATTGCTTCTCTAGCTATTCGTGACCAAAAGTGTTCAACACTTGCAAGAATTTTGGTGTTGTCAAAGTCAATAACATGGCCCGTTTCATTCACATGTTGAGCTAGAGAAGATGAAAGAAGTTTGTGTCTAACAGCAACTTTATGTTCATCTATTCTCGCAGCAATTCTTCTATTTGTTTGACCGACATACGTTCCATTACACATGCCGCATGGAACTTCATACACTCCTTGGCATTCAAGAGGAATATGTTCTTTTGGAGACTGTAAAAATGAACTAACTTTTCTATGTGTCATAAAACTGTTTTTATATTGTAACGATACAGTATTTTACAAATCTTGTCTGTGACATTTTGATGTAAGGTAGGTAAGCTTTGTTGTCATATTATCTTCTTGCGTTGATGTGCTTGTTTTACCTGATTGTTTTACAATTGCTTTCATAATTGTATTGTGTGAGTATCCATTACACATTAAGATTTTCTTTAGATAGTTCATTTCTATATCATAATGTTCTGCATCTGTTAAACGTTTAGAACGTGTTATTAAAGTATTCACAACCGATGTTAGTTGAGATGGATGGTGGTGTGAATTTGCATTAAGGTATCGATTAGTATTTGTGCTTTTTCTGTATACCGTATGGCTTATCTGGTTGTTTTCTTTTCTTTTTATAAGAACGTCTAAAAAAGTTATCTGCCTATTTTCTTCAATTTCCATAGTAAAGTTAATTGATTTATGTTGGATATTAAGATGTTCTAAAAATTTATTAAGATGATCTTTACCATGAGGCCATATAACAAATGTATCGTCTACGTAACGTAGCCATAATTTTGGTTTTAATAGTGTTGAATTTAAAGCCCTGTTTTCCAATTCATCCATGAAAATGTTTGCTATAACTGGCGAAAGAGGTGAGCCCATAGGTGCTCCTTTAACTTGTTTATACCGTATACCGTTGTAGATAAAATAAGTATTATTCAAGCAATGTGTAGTTAAATCAGTTATATGTTTTGGAGGGTTATATTTATTTTTAATAATTGTAAGAGCTTCTTCTACTGGTATACTTGTAAACAATGATACTACATCAAAACTAACTAATATGTCATCTACTTCTATTAATTGTTGTTTTAGAATATCTAAAAAATGTTGTGAATTACGTACATAAGATGCTGCTCGTTCGGCGTAAGGTTGGAAAAATTTTGCTAAATATCTTGCAAGAGCTTGTAGTGGAGAACCAATAGAACTTACAATAGGCCGTAATGGTACACCTTCTTTATGGATTTTTGGTAAACCATAAAATTTAGGACATTTTGAAGATTTTTCTCTAGGTATAATTGCTAATTGAGTGTCTTTATCTAAAGGTGTAGCTTGTATTTTAGTTTTTGTTGTTTTTTCTAGATACGTTGTCGGATCTCTAACTATTGGAGTGTAAGCTGTATCGTTTAGAAGTGTCATTATTTTTGAATGATAATCTTCTTTATTTAATATGACTGTAGCGTTGCCTTTATCAGCTGGTAAAACAAGAATGTCGTTGTTGTTTTTTAAATTTTTAAGAGCTATATGTTCTTTGTTAGTCAAGTTATTAGGTGGTAATTTGTTTTTTCTTAATATATGAGTAACATCTTGTCGAACAAAGAACATATAGCTCTTAAAAATTTAAAAAACAACAACGACATTCTTGTTTTACCAGCTGATAAAGGCAACGCTACAGTCATATTAAATAAAGAAGATTATCATTCAAAAATAATGACACTTCTAAACGATACAGCTTACACTCCAATAGTTAGAGATCCGACAACGTATCTAGAAAAAACAACAAAAACTAAAATACAAGCTACACCTTTAGATAAAGACACTCAATTAGCAATTATACCTAGAGAAAAATCTTCAAAATGTCCTAAATTTTATGGTTTACCAAAAATCCATAAAGAAGGTGTACCATTACGGCCTATTGTAAGTTCTATTGGTTCTCCACTACAAGCTCTTGCAAGATATTTAGCAAAATTTTTCCAACCTTACGCCGAACAAGCAGCATCTTATGTACGTAATTCACAACATTTTTTAGATATTCTAAAACAACAATTAATAGAAGTAGATGACATATTAGTTAGTTTTGATGTAGTATCATTGTTTACAAGTATACCAGTAGAAGAAGCTCTTACAATTATTAAAAATAAATATAACCCTCCAAAACATATAACTGATTTAACTACACATTGCTTGAATAATACTTATTTTATCTACAACGGTATACGGTATAAACAAGTTAAAGGAGCACCTATGGGCTCACCTCTTTCGCCAGTTATAGCAAACATTTTCATGGATGAATTGGAAAACAGGGCTTTAAATTCAACACTATTAAAACCAAAATTATGGCTACGTTACGTAGACGATACATTTGTTATATGGCCTCATGGTAAAGATCATCTTAATAAATTTTTAGAACATCTTAATATCCAACATAAATCAATTAACTTTACTATGGAAATTGAAGAAAATAGGCAGATAACTTTAGACGTTCTTATAAAAAGAAAAGAAAACAACCAGATAAGCCATACGGTATACAGAAAAAGCACAAATACTAATCGATACCTTAATGCAAATTCACACCACCATCCATCTCAACTAACATCGGTTGTGAATACTTTAATAACACGTTCTAAACGTTTAACAGATGCAGAACATTATGATATAAAAATGAACTATCTAAAGAAAATCTTAATGTGTAATGGATACTCACACAATACAATTATGAAAGCAATTGTAAAACAATCAGGTAAAACAAGCACATCAACGCAAGAAGATAATATGACAACAAAAGCTTACCTACCTTACATCAAAAATGTCACAGACAAGATTTGTAAAATACTGTATCGTTACAATATAAAAACAGTTTTTACGACACATAGAAAAGTTAGTTCATTTTTACAGTCTCCAAAAGAACATATTCCTCTTGAATGCCAAGGAGTGTATGAAGTTCCATGCGGCATGTGTAATGGAACGTATGTCGGTCAAACAAATAGAAGAATTGCTGCGAGAATAGATGAACATAAAGTTGCTGTTAGACACAAACTTCTTTCATCTTCTCTAGCTCAACATGTGAATGAAACGGGCCATGTTATTGACTTTGACAACACCAAAATTCTTGCAAGTGTTGAACACTTTTGGTCACGAATAGCTAGAGAAGCAATTGAAATTGAAAAACGACCGTCTAGCATAAACAAACGCAACGATAGCGTCAGATTGCCAAAAACTTGGACAACAGTTCTTACCCATGTAAAGTCATCTAACATTAGCACCACTTTAAATAAACCAACAACAAGCAATGCTATTCAAAATCAAGTACGTCATCGACCCTTGACAAGAAGTCAAACTAAAATTGACAATGACAAGTTTGTTTAATTTTTAATTTTTAGTTCATGTTAATGTATTAATAATAAGTTTAGTTTAACTTGAAAATGACAAGTGTGATCTTGTCGAAACGTTGTTTTAACAATAAAAACATAAAACGAGAAGAAATCCGAAAATCATTTCAAAATAATAATTTCACTCGTGAAAATCTGAAAAACAATATATATATATATATATATATATATATATATATATATATATACCTTACGATTTACGAAGTTTTGGTTATTGATCATCTATCTAAAGTGAAAAGCATCTATCAAATCATTATACAAAACCAATAAATTACGAATTTTGAAGATTTCGTATCAATGCGTCATCCGATTAAGTCAAGTGATTATCACGCCCGATGCGCCGGAGGTAAAAAATGCAACAAGTGATAACAAACTTTCAATGAGACGTATGTAAATAACTTGTAATTAATAATTTTAAGAAAAAATTTTTTTTGGGTTTTAATATTTAACCCTTCACTGTATCTATAAAAAAAAGTTGTGGGGACCAAATTATAAATTTGTGAGTATTCAAATTAAAATTGTAAATTTAAGTATACGATAGAACACCCTTGGTCCTAATATAATTTGTAAATTTTGTTTAATTGCTCTATATTAAATACTTTTGTGTTCTTGTATATAATTAAATTTTATACAGTGCGTATTTTAATGATTGTCCGATGTTTGAATTTGCCGCGTCGTCATTCTAGTAACTATAATCAAGAATGTTGGTTCGTTGACGAATAAACAAGCGGCAAATTCAAACACCGGACAATTATTAAAATACACACCGTATAAGCTAACTCGGTAGATTATTTGAATTATTGTATTAAGTAAGTTACATAAATAGCGCCCAACGTTCTACATTTTTTTGTGCTTGCATTATGAACTATTAACTTGCCCACAATAATTCAATTACATTTGTTGAAATTTGCAGTTGTAATATTCACTATGTAATTAACATTTTCATCTTTCCTTACATGTGAATTAACGTTATATGTTTACACAAAATAACAACTTAATTAACAATAATGCGTGTAAATTCAAGAACGTATTAATTGTGTAATACAATCACAAGCCTATTGAAAAAGCTATATTTGCATAACTATACACCTAACTTTTTAAAATTTTATTGTCCAAATTAATTAGTGCACGGACTAACAAGGCTCCATTGCATAAAGTTTTAATAAACTGAATCATAACTATTAATGTTAATATATTATCTTTCCTCGTTGACGGATAAACTAATGTCTCACGTTGCAAACATTTATACGCTTTACAAATGACTGTCATTTCTTAGTCGTTTTGCAATACCTATACTATTTTGCACTTGTTAGAAAACACCTTTTTAAACTACAATTAGTATGTAATATTAAAGATTTATGTTTATTGCAATGGATGGATTTAATTAAATTTACAACAAAAATGTACAAAATACTTTTAACTTGTTAAATTTAAAAAAAATTATTTTCAAGACTCGCGTTAAAAGTAAAGATAAAATAATGCACTGGAAATAAATTACATTTTTTATGAAGTAAATTAATTATAAAAAAATTGTTATATTTTTTACAGTTACACTTTAGTAAACTGGAGCTTTGTTACTAATAAAAATTTATTACACGCTTACATAGTAAGTTTAAAATATTTATTGCTTCAACTTAAAATAGAAGTTATGTATACTATGTTTACAGCTTTGAAATTACATAAAAAACATTGTGCATCTCTAAAAAAAATAACATAAATGCATATTTGATTCCTACTGTATAAAAATTGAGTTTAGTTAAAATATATGCAATCAGTAAAACAAAATACAAACATAGCCCAGAATAAATTTACATTTTTAACACGTTATATTTGTACATTTAATTTTTTTACTAACCGTGAAGTCAAAATGTAACATTAATATGTCTTTTTACGAATACTAATTAACAGTAATGTTAGCATATTTTATGAAGCTTGTTCTTTTTAATTAAAAATGTAAAAAAATAATTAATTTTTTTAATTGGAACATGTAATTTTATATAATAACACATGTATACAAGTACTTTTAGAGTTATTTTTAAATACTTTTTTATATAAAGTTTTATTTAGTAAATCGTTATAAACGTGATAGGTGTGAACGTGTGACTTATGCTTTTTTAGTAAAGTTTTACTAAATAAATATAAAGTATAGTAAAATAAATTATTGTTTTTAATAGTGAATTAACGTAGATTTAATTATAACATTAAAAAATAAACTAATTAAATAATTTAAAAATAAAATGCTTTTATTTTTACGTATACTACTAGGTTGTAAAGCAGCACTTTTTTAAGTGCAGGTAAATAATATTTCATTATTAACCATTGGTTAATAATGAACATATATACATTACCTGATACTTTTGTAACAGTCATAAAGAAAACAAGTTTACAAAACTATCTATCAAAGAATTTAAATCTTTTATTAAACAAATTAATTTGATTTTAAAATTATAAGTTTGCGCTTAACTAAATGTGAATACATATTGCTTAATTAAATATATTTTAGATTAATTAATTTTTAAAGTAATAATGCTTTTAGAGAATTTTAGTAACTTTAGCAAAAAACTTAGGTTATCGATTTATTTTTGTGTGATAAATCACAATTAAGAATTTCGTCAAAATTAATTCTATTAAACTAATGACAACTGTCACAATCACTGACCTGATTTTTAATTTGAAATTAATATTATAAATTTTAAACTTGATTTAGTGACATGTAGAAAGGTTTTAATAATTCTAGTAGTGAAAAAAATTGTATATATACCACGGTTGAGAAATTCATTATAACCTGCGCGATGTATGGATTATTTATAATTTTCCACTTATCATACACTTCTTAACCTTGATATATAATATACTTTTATTACGTTGTTAAAATAATGTATTAAAAGTTACTATAAGACCCAACAAACATATTTAAATTATAATAGTAATAAAACCGTGTTTAAAAAATAAATTTAACATATTGTAACGTCCCGTTAGAGTTCATTACATTAAAATTTAATTTTACATTCGTTTATTTTTTGCAACTAATATTGCACGTAAATTTATTCAGTTTGACAACGTCGCGTCGTATTTCGGAAGCGTCTGCGTAGTCGACTTGAGTTGTAGCTTAAACTTACACTTCCGTTTGAACAATCTTGCGAGTTCACGTGAGTGAAGAAAGGAAGACAAATTTTCTTGATTATGGCGTAAAAACGCAAACAATTTAATTTTTATTCATTCCATCTAATTATTGGTGAGTTTACCTTTATTTTGATATAATTTTTCTATTGAATTCAACATTTTTAGTGATTTCGCAATGTTACGCAATATTATAATTAGAGAAAGGAATTTATTTTGAAGGCCGTTGTAAATGCAGCGTGAGTACAGCATGTCATTTAAAAAACCATTGTAATTATTTATATTTAGGGTCTTTTATTTTTATTCTGGATCTTTTCTTTTACTGGATCATTTATTCTGGTTTTGTCTTTTAATTACTGGATTTTCCGTCATTGGATTTATGCTTGCTGGTGTGGTTGGAAATCTACATTGCTGTTGAAGAATTTTATCACTACAACAAAACATGTGCTAAAAATAGAAGATATCCGATAACGTTATATTAAATATGGTGAGTCAACTGGAATTAAGTTACTACATTTTACATTCAAATAATCAAATTGTGTTATTAAAACTTTTCACTCGATAACAAATTAACCGTTTACTATTTTTGCATTTAATATCAATAATTAATAATTAGATGTAAGATTTTACGCTTTTTATTCATCACCAATTTAAAGGTGATTGGCGCCCTAATATTTTATTTTAAATCCTGTTTTATTTCTAATATGTTTAATTCAAATATTGTTCTTTGTTCTCTAATGTAAATAGTATATTAAGTTATAGTTAATAAATTAACGGAGTTCACATCTTTGTATTTACTTGCATTCAACCCATACCCAGAGGTCTGTGCTTACGATTGCTACCGTGGTTAAATTATTATTTTTACTTTTTATTAAACGTTCTTTATTCGGAATATTTTTTTATTTACAATATTAAAACATTTTGACTAAACATTTCATAATTTGATTTTGCTATATTTTAAGTTTGCTGTAATTGACAAATTTGAAATTAACAATCTATAAATTACTTTATAGTAAAGCAAACATCTCAAATAGATTACGGAGAATGATTGCGTCCCGTCGTTGCGCAAGTTTGTACATTCGGAAGACAAATTCTTGTACCACGCTTTACCAGTGGCAATAATAAAATAAATTCTAAAGAAATAAAAAGCACAGTATTTTTGCGTTTAGATTTTAATCACAAGTAAAGACATATCAGTTTAACTAACTAATTATTGAAAAAATATGTGTACAATATAAAAAATAAAATGATATGTACTAATTAAACGTATACAAATTATAAATATTAAAATTACATTAACAAAATTGCAAAACAGTTTGTGGTTAAATATAGAGTAGTTTCTCGCACTAATTTGTACTTTTTTGGTTTTTTAACAGTTTTTTTGATAGTACAGACAGTAATAATTCAAATTTATACAATTCATTCACTCATCACTAAATTAATTGCTTTTGTCTTCTGTATTATTCAAATTAAATGTCGTATTTCTTTTTGCCTTTATTGTGTTTATATCTGAATGATACGGTGATAACCTAAATACTGTATGTCCTTCGCCATTTAGTACATAGTCAAATTTATAAAAAATATGTGAAATTTTATTATTTCATATATTAACTGTGGTTTGCACATTTCAAGACTAAATTTTTGAAACGATCTGATAAGATTCGTAAAATTTTTCACGTAACCATTTTTCATGGTTTGTCGAGTAGGCACGGTAAATTGTAAAACATAAATAAGATAGAGGAGCTTTGTTTGGCACCTAAAATTTTAACAATATCAACTGCAGAAGAAATTAAATTGGTGTTAAAAATAATCTTAGTTCCGAGATGTTGAATGAAATTCGTAGTTTGAAAAATAAGTTCGCAAAAATCAATTAAAAACTAATTTTGGTTTTGTTTGCGCTTTTAACATTGTACAAAGTAGAACCAATTCTGGCTTTTACATAAAAATATATTTTAACAAAATAAACGGCAAAAACTGTTACTCAAAAGTATTGAAAATATGATATGATTTATTGCAACAACAAATTGTAAAAATTTATTTTGCAACTGTTAACTTGTTTTAGATAATATTTTTAGATATAATTGCCAAATTTATTATGTTTTACTTCTATTTTTAAAAAAATTAGGATTAAATTAACATTGCACCCTAATAATACGTTCAACAATAGTTGAAGATTTAAGGTTAAATCATCTCGTCGTTTACAGTACTTTAATTAAGATTTTGTTTAATGAGAAGTAAACGAATCCAATGAAACCGTCTACTCTAATGGCATTTGTGTGAAAAAAAACAACAACAGTCATATTCTTATAACTTCACACGTTTCACTAACGTACGATCAACGGAAAACCTTTAAAACTAACTCGTTTGTTAATCGGCGACAAATAATCTCGACAATATTACCGCGTTCGCTTGCTACACTCGCTCACGTGTTAAAATGTCTCGATTATTAATCGCTATCATTAAGAACCTTATTCGTTAGATAACTATTATATTAGAGTACTTACTACAAATTTTCTACATTTAATACGTAGCTATTGCTGATTAGTTTGGATATTTAGTGGCTGCATAAAAAAACAATATATTTATTTGCACAACAAAGTACTAAACAAGTAATTTCCGGAAAAGTGCCAATTATAAATGACACACATTTCAATTAAGAATATTGACTTCTAATAAATGAATGGTTATAAAAAATATCAAAAACTGAATCATGCGAATATGAACAATTTCATTTAGTAATGTTAATTAGTTCACTAGTCTAAACATAATACTTAACATTGGCATATTATTATTGATTATAAATAGTTTTCACTAATTGCATGTGAAAAATTAATTCTTTTGAACAATTACTTAGAAGGTCATTCTGATACACAGTTTAGTGATCGTAATTTCTGCATACACACTACTTGTGAGTTTTCTTAATTGCCCGGTTACATTTAAAATAAGTATTTTAATATTTTAGATTGTTTCGTTTTTGGAAAGGGGTACTCAGGGGGGTGCTTAGCAAATTCAGATAACCTAGTATACTATGCTAATGTAAAGACAAAATTAATCATACAGGTTAAAATTTTCAGATAGTTGAAGTTTAATTTATTTTAAAAAATGCTTAAGCAAATAGGTAAAAGTGATATGTAGAAACCCGGGGGCGTATAGTTGCTTTATTTGAAGGGGGTTGATCTTTCAACACAAGCTCTTAAAGAATGAATCTTTTAGTAAATATGTTATTAGATGTAATTAGATGTTAATACATTTAATAACTCACAAAAAATTGTTTAGTAAGCAATAGATAAGTTCATTTTTAAATTCAAATTTTCTTAAATTTTGTGGTTGTGACTTTTCCGTTTAAAAAAGTATTTTTTTTTAAATTTACAGACAAACTTTAAGCCGTTAAATCCGCCGTAATAAAACTGAAAAATTAGCTACTAATCGATTAAGTGTTACATGTTACAGCACCGGCTCAAAATAATGCCATTATAGAGCTTAAATATAAAAAAAAGTGGTTTCCTAATTTCATGAATTTTTATTTCTAATACATTTTCTTAGTTCTGAATTAAGTAACAAAAATAAATAGTAAAGTTTTAATTTTAGTATCTAAACCAGTAATTCCCAAAGTGGTTTATATCGACTCCCAGGGGTCTATGACAACTTGCAAGGGGTCTACGTCAGCAAAAAAAAATTTGGGGGTCCATAAGATAAAAATGGGGGTCCACGATAATGGATCTCAACATACACTGATAGTATCTATTTACTTATACTATACTATCTTATAATATAAAGACATACATTATTTATAAAAGTACCTATAAAGTAAAAAGTTTATTATACAGGCTGTATCAAATTTCGTATTAAGTACACGGATCTCGTTTATCATCAGAGATAGAGAATTGGTTAAATGGACAAAAATGATCTTTAAGTTATGCCTAAATAAATTCAAAAAACAAAATTTACCCTCTATAAAGTTTCGGAAATATGGTGGAAAATAATAAAGTTAGTGTTTTTGATTTTTAGCTTTAAAATTTTTATTTGAGGAGGCATTTAAAAACTACTATTGACACTTATTAATAAATTTTGAATCAAAACGGTTTTCTTTAACCCTTCGGCGGGCGCGCGAATTTCCTAACATCAAGAGGCGCGCGCGGACTTGCAGTCCGCATTCAAGTTCGTAAATAATTATAAAATTATTTTTCGTTAAAAACCATAATTAGTCGTTATAAAATAAAACGAACGATTTATAATGACGCACTTTATTGTCCCAGTGAAATAACAAAATAAAAATAAAAAATTTTAAAAAACGGAAAGTTTACTAACAATTCGAGTATTATAATTTTTATAAACCAAATAAAAAAAGCTTTTCCTGCTCTCTTCACATGCATTCGGAACACACGAAAGTAGCATGTTCCAAACACATGAAGTTATGGCACTTATGACAAAAAAATCTAGAAGAGCGATTTTTCTTTCTATCGCAGTAAAAACATCTGCCCTTCTGAGGAAATTGTTCTGTTTTGTCTTCTTTTTGATTTTCCGGAATACCATCACATATTTCCCAAATTCTGCTTTTCAAATTTTTGGGTAAACACGTAACTGATGCCCTTTCTTTCAAATGCTTTTCTAACACGGAAAATGCAAGATCTTGCAAAAACTTACGTCTTCAAATACTTTCGTTTATATTATTTACGTTGTAAATAACGAAAGAGTTTATTCTAGCTACATTCAGTCAAGAATAAAACACCACCATAGGCCATCTCTTTGTGGTTCTCGCGCAATTATACGATGCGCACAATTTATCTACAACATCTACTCCTCCCTTTGTACGGTTGTATGTTGTCAGTATTTCAGGTTTTTGTGCACCTCCACTTTCTGGATCTATTGCATCGTCATTGTGCATGCTTGACGATAATAAAACAACTTTTTTTTTCTTCGAACAGTAAGACACAAGAGAACAGTCGTCTTTGAATGCAAACATACTAGATTTTTCTGGACGATTTCCTTGAACAAAAACCGGGGGCAATTCTCTTTTATTTTTGCGCAGTGTCCCTACCATAGTCAATCCATAATTTTTTCACAAATTTTCTATCAGATGAAAACTCATAAACCAGTTGTCCAATGTAATATTCCTTACAGAATGTTTTATAGGTTTAACAAGTCGTTCAACAACGTCATTTGGAGAATTGCTCACAAAATATAAACCTTCTGGTTGACGGCCAACATATACCTCCATGTTGGCTGTATAAAACATAGTGCAAATATTTTTACATCATATTTGTTGGGTTTACTAGGAATATATTGGCGAAATGAGCACCTACCTATAATTTTTCGTCAATCGTAGCAAACTCAGACAAACAATATCCATTCCTACAATTTGCGACAAATAATTTGAAATATTGACGAATCGGTGCGAGTTTGTCAAGTCGCCTTCTCTCTTCACGGTCGCTGTTATCATCAAAGCGTAAACATCTTAGAAGAAATTTGAAACGTTTTATTGACATTGTAAGTCGAAAAATCTCAACTCCTCTTCCATTGGGCGCCCAAAGATCCTCCAAATTGAGATGATTTGCTTTATATGTTCTAGCCATATACAATAAACTAATCAACGCCAGGGTTTTGTTTTCGTTTGTAGGTCTTAGATCTCTTTCTCGACTATAACCAGTAGACAAAGATTCTATGTACTTGTTTGTGTTGATCACAATAATCGATAACATGCTGCTACTTATAAAATAATTCCAAATTTTTAGATGCGTTTTCAAATTTCATGTGCTACTTTTAGGTCCTGGTAGCTGCTTTACTAGGTTTGATTTTTGGCGTTTAACACGTTTAGTAGCAGATGGTACCATCGCCCAAAGTGTTCCATCCTTTCCTTTATAAACTGGTACATTTTGGTTTGCACACTTTTTGTAATCATTTTCGTCGTTGACATCCATGTCATCATTTCCCTGTTCTCTAATCTCATTCCGCCTGTAATCACTTTCATCATTACCATCTTCTTCATCAATTTCTTGTTCAGTTTCAGTGGCACTTCGTTCTTCAACATCATCGATTTCTTCTGAACTATCAGCATCTTCTATTTCATCAATTTCATCGCCATTTTCATCCTCTAGTAAACATTCTTTCATCAAACGCCTCAATCGTTCTTGTTCTTTCTCGTAAGAACTCATTATCTGAAAAAAATGATGTGCAGCTTATAGAAAAATAAATATAAATATAAAATAAATTACAAACAGCAACGTGGCCGCATAACGTAAAAGGGCGCGTGCGGAATCACATTCCGCAAGTGTCATTTCTTACTTTTTTCAGTGTAAAAATTAGGTTTATGGCATCTACTTGATCAATTATACTTGAATGAATATGTGTATATAATATTATAACGCTTAAATTAACCATACTTATGATTATATAAAAAAAAATATCCACACTTCAAAACTATCACTCAGAGAGGCGCGTTGAAATCTCACTCCGCAACGTTGTAAAAACAAAACACGTGTTCAGATCGAGTTGCGCTTTAGCAGTAATGCAGTTTACGTCTATTCAATAAGATAGAAGGGAAGACAAGACATACGCCCACACGTTGCCCAATTGGTGAGAAAAACTATACGCGTGCGGACTGAGATTCCGCGCGCGCCCGCCGGAGGGTTAAATTTTACTTATTTTTGATTTTTTTATGAACATGTTATACATTTTTGAAATCAGGATTTTATTCTCTATTTTATCGCATAAAACTTTAAAATGACTACCATATGAAAAATAAAAGTTGGTATCGATATAAAGTAAAGTAATAACGATAACAAAAATTTATTGCCATCATCTGAAAGAGCAAAAATTTTTTTAGGTTTTAATACCTCCCCAAATAACAATTTTAAAGATAAAAATCAAAAACACTTTATTTTATTATTTTCCGCTATATTTCAGAAACTTTATAGAGGGGGTAAATTTTGTTTGCTAAATTTATTTAGGCATAACTCAAGGATCATTTTTGTCCATTTAACCAACTCTCTATCTCTGATAATAAACGAGATCCCTGTACTTAACAAAAAATTTGATACAGTCTTATACTGTTGGCAGAAGTAAACATTGCCCTTGAGGAGGCGTGACCTGGTGTCGCTTCAAACTCGAAGGTACACTCTCATTCAAAAGTATTTCGGCGGTAAATTTAAATGTTCTATCGGTTACAACTTTTTATTGCTATTCAGCCCTAATCTAATTTAGGATCGTTTAATTAAACCACAACGTTATTTAGTGTCAAACTTGGCCATTCTAAATGTTAAATTGATAAAAAATTAACGACAGACATTTTATACATAATGGCAATGCGGCAACAATTTATTTTTGTCAGCTGTTACGACAGGTTTGTAGGTTAGAATCAGTTGGAATGTTTAAACTAAGGTTTAAACAGTGAATTAACATTTTTAATGCTGGAGCCCAAAATATAAATTATTACGTCGTACTTTTTCAATAAACAAAATCTGCTATGTGTCTACATATTTCTGGAAGTTAAAGTAAATAAGGTAAATTTGTAAGTATGTAAAGATTATTTGTACATAATTACGTTATTAGGAAAGAAACTTTATAAAGTAAGCAAGATGTATTGAAGTGTTCGAAGATATAATGAAGCAGTTCCATAACTTTGATTAGGTATCATAAAAATGATCATTCGTTTCAATACGTTAAGTATATCGAACTTGGACCAGAGGTTTTAATAATGAACTTTTAAATTTAGAAAATTCTTTTATCAAATTGGGTTCGAATATAAAAAGTTTTGATAAAAGGAAATTGTTGTGATGTTGCTACTTAACAAATTTGGAAATACGATTATAAGTGAATGTTAAAAATAATGTTGATGAAGATAACGATTGTTTGAACATTTTTGTTTTAGATTCTTAAACACTTATAACTAATTATTTTTGCGATACTATTTATGTTGTACATGAAGTTTATAATGTAATACAAATTGTTCGTATGATTGTTAAATTGATTAACATGTAGTTTTTGTTACATAATTTAGAAACATTGTTAATATTAGAATGTCAATTCATTGAAACGGGGAAAGGAATGATTTTGTTAACCGTGTGACTGATAATATATAAATGCATAAATACAACAGTTCTTTTATAAATTTTAACACATAATTGATATTCCTACGAGATTCTGTGTAAATCCACTGCAAAAATATTTTATCTAATTACGATACAACACAGATGATAGATAAGCAAGCAAAACAAGTCAGGTTACGAGAATAAACTTTAATGCAGTATTTTAATAGCCAAGTATATAAACTATTTTGATTTCTATCCATTATAAGATAATTCACGTAACTTTATAAATACATATAACAAAAGAGGCAAAAACTATTTAATTATAACCCCATACAACACATAACATACAGTGGATATCCTTTAGATTACCACAACATCCATAACAGATCCATATCCTTACTGATATGGAATGGATATCAATTGGCTAAAGTAAATGGATATGAATCCAGTCACTTAATTGATCATAAAAAATTATTAAATTTGTCACATTGTCATAGTTTAAGCATAAATAATGATTAATCGTAAAATAAATATTAATTATTGTTGAAAACGATTTGTACCAGCTATATCCCTTGTATATCTATAAAATGTTTGTTATAGATATATTATTGTCGTTATGGAATATCCACTGTACGTCTAGTAGATATTTTTTGATAATGAATACATACATTTATCTAATCTAATTTGAGCTCATAATATAAAATACAAAGTTAGTAATTTACGATAAGTAAAAGAACGATTACGCGTGTTAGGTTCTGTTATTTTTAATTTCAAATAAGCAGCATTTATTTTGGCGTAACTTCTCATGAGTATTCGACATTGTATTCGATGACAGGAAGCGCAACCGACAGCGCCCGAATCGAACAACTTTGCTTTGCTTTGCAGTATCGTGTGCGTTCGTATGACGTGTTGAAGGTGTAACCCATAACCAAACTTAACGTGATTAATTTTGTATTTGAATTGTATGTTTGGTATAATAAATTCTTACATTTCCAAGGTGCTGCAATTATAAGTAAGTCGTTACTTTCATTTGTAGCTTTGCTTTACTTTATTATAGCGTTTGTTTATAAGTACTTTAACCTGCGTTTTCTAACCTATAAAATTCATTCTACGGTTTTATATTTCCATTAATTTTTGTGGACGTTAATTATATTTTGTAATGCCTAAAAGACTTAAAAGAAAACACTTGGCGGTTACTAACTACAGAAGTATCAATTACTATTCATACTTTAAGTTATAAATTTGTCACCTAGAATTTCATTTTGTTCTAACTACATGCACTATTAGTGTTAGAAGCAATTCCCACATACAGTTCGAACAATCTTTATTAAATCTTATTATTTTGTACAAATTGGTTGCTTATTCTAAAAAAGATTTTCAAGTTTAGATATCTGCTTTAAGTCTTATTGGAGGATGCAAGGTGGATGTAATCACTAAATTGATTTTAAGAATGCTGTTTACAGACAAACTTGCTGCCATGTTCAGTTGGGTTGGGGGAAAAAAGAAAAAGATATTTTCCAATTTAAGACTTTCTAAGTAAGTGGTTCTATTTCATCTTGAATTATCAATTAGTCAAGTTCTACATTACTGCAAAAATCAGCTTACACCAACTATGCACAAACCACCCCAACTATGTATTGCTTGACAGTTGATTTCTTTGTCAATTAATTAAATTTTGTTAGATTGGTTATTTTTATTCTACCATAAAGTTGTCTTTTAGAAATTTTAAAAAATGTTCATATTTTTATCGTTATGTATTTTTAGAGAGCGTTTGAAGTAATTCTGGAGGAAGTGCTTCCATTAAAAAAGATGTTATAGTGTTAAGAATTGGCTTTGCCATGCCAGTACGAGGAGTCGAAATCAGTAAGGTTTTTTTTTACTATTTTCATAAGTACCTATCTTGCATCTACATTAATTCAAATTTTTAATTGTTAATTTTTTTATTTTTGGAAGTTAAGATGTAGTGTATTTTTGTAGCATTTTGAAGCAATTATGTTCAGTTTTATTAACTATTTTATCATGAATCAATTCTTTATTACTTCAATCGTTTTGCAAATAATTTTGAAACTTTTTTTTTATTTAGGGAGAAACGAATGTCATCTGTATCTAGCGACATCAAATTCGATGAAAATGTTAATAAAGTAGTGTTTGTTTATATTTCATACTTTATACTGTATTTGTGTTTGATCTTATTTGAACTACCTATCTTATACATTTAACATATTTATCATTTTAATAACTCATGTTTCATATAAATAAAACTTTTTGTATGTATGCTTTATTTTTGTGCATCTATGAAAAAATCAGAACATGTATGTCTATGGGATATACATTATGTCACAATGAATTTGATATTGGGCTGACGTTTAGATATTTAATGTAGGTATAATAGTCATCTATGTGCTGTATTGGATATCCATAGATATTATCCACTGCATATCTCATATGGATTGGATATTGGCCGGACATTTGTATATCCATTCAATATACATAGGTGAGGTATGGATATCTGATGTATGTGGTGGATATTTTATATAGATATTTAGTGTACGTATAATAGTCATCCATGTGCTGTATGGGAACACCAACTAATTCATTAAATTAATTAATCTGATACAACTAATTAGATTCTTCTTCCTCTTCGCTTTCATCTTCATCAGATGATCCAGTGTTTACTGTGAAGGTTAAAGTTTCGACAACTGCATCTACTAGTCCATCTCGTAACCAAATTTCTTGGGCTAAATGATCGACATGATCACAGTGCTTTTTCTAGTCTAATGCATTTACTTCTAAGAAAACATTTCTTAGTAAATTTTCGATGTTGCTACTGCTTTGCGATACATTTTTCATTGCAACTTTGTGTTTTACCATACTCCATATAGACTCAATTGGATTGAGATCGCAGTGGTATGGAGGAAGGCGCAATACAGTGTGTCCATGTTGCTTGAGAAGTTCGTCAACGTAGTAGCTTTTTGTATAAGTGAACTTCTTTACTAATTCTAATAATTCAGCTTTACGCATGTCGTCAGTTGTTGTTACGTCATTACTATTAAGCCATTCTCGTATCACTTGCTTTTTTGCTGCCTGCGTTGGTGGTTTATTAATTTGCACACTGTGGTAAGGTGCATTATCCATAACGACTATTCCATTCGGAGGTAAGTTTGGAATTAGTTGTTTTTCCAACCATTGCATGAAATTTGTATGATTCATGTCATCGTGGTAATCTCCCGATTTAGATTTAGACTTAAAGATTAACAATGCATTGTTTACAAATCCATATGAACCTCCTGCATGTACAATGATATATCGTTGACCAACCATGTTCCTCTTCAGATTGCCAACATTTAGAAACTCCATAAGAAGGATGAATATAAGTTTCATCTAAATATGTGACTGTCTTCTTATTTTCACCAGCAGCATCATTTTCTCTTAGCTTACGTAAATATCTTGAACGCCAAGCAACAATATCGCTGCGTTCCATCAAAAGTTTCCTTTCATTATGGCATTTCTTGTATGTAAAACCAATTTGTTTTAAATGCTTTCTGAGTGTGTCGGGTCCACCAGTATAACCAACTTTTTCTTGCATTTTGTGTACTAATTTTTTCATTGTAGGAACTTCTTTATCAATGGTATAGACTTCGTGCACTGTTCTTTTTAAAACTCCTAAATCGAAATTGTTCAAATAAATCTTTAATGCACCACCACTTCTTTGTTTCTTGGAAGGAGATTTTAACAAAGCGTTCTCAGCCGCTTTAGCTTCAGCCCTAATAACGTTAGAGATTAATTTTAATTTAATTCAATGATTTAAAAATAATTACCTTAATGTTTTTATAAATCTTGGTGATTTTCCAGTTGCGGCAGCAGCTAATTCTGTTGCCTTTTCTAAAGGGAATGTTGATACCCCAGCCGCTTTCTGTTGATCAAAAAAGGAAATGACATTTAGAATAATGTTTCTTGCTTCAGAGTGAACAGTCTTTTTTGATGTGCCAGCCATATTACGAACAACGAAAACCTGAAGATAACGAAGTAATTAGTTATAATTTAAAAAACTATATAATTATATTTTGCAAATTAAGCAATAAATAATTGAACTAAATAATAAATAACATTAGACGTATTTTTATTTCTAAAAGGTTATGTATACTTTTCTTCATGATTAATTACTTTGAAGTATTTAAGAATATTTAGATACTTACTGTTACGCAACTAAACGACAATTAACTAGTTTTAAGAAAAACTGTTTTAAAATAAATGAAGTAGACAAAATTAACGAAGTAAAACACAAAGAACGTTAAAAACGACGGACAAAGCAAGAATGTCAATCACACGTCAATGTCCGATTGTCATAGCATTGGTTCTGTAATTGACTGTACTCCCTAATTATGATTGACTGAATATTTTACCACCACAAATTTTTAATTTTAGTTGACATATTTTCCGTGGCCAATGTTTACTTCTGTGCGCTGTACCTTTATAAAATTGTGTAAGTTGTAGGATGTAGCCATTTGCTTTGTGGTCGCAATACATTTTGAACTT
The DNA here is from genome assembly GCA_035610365.1 of Aquatica leii. NCBI lineage: Eukaryota > Metazoa > Arthropoda > Insecta > Coleoptera > Lampyridae > Aquatica > Aquatica leii. The sequence goes on from CM069432.1 coordinate 119,826,478, forward strand.
GTAAAAACATGCACATAATGTGTTTAATCACCGAAAAATTAATAATTTAGAATAAATTGTGTATATTAAAGTTTCTTTGTTCTAATTGATAAACATGTTATCGTTTTATATTAATCGTAATGCATCATAAATAAACAGTTAGCATTTATTGGATATAACAAAATTACATTATGTTTGATTAAAGTTTTAAAATAAAAACTAAAATAAATAAAATAAATCATTTTGCAAGATTTATAAATTGTATTTTAATTATTTATTCTTATAGTTAATTAACTTTAAAGTATATTTAAAATTAATTAACACAAAAGTAGTTTTATTTGCGCTACTAACTACATTTTTTTTAATACTTTCAATAGTTTGAAAAATAAAAAACTAAAAAAAGTAATAAAAATATTTACCTATGACGCTTGCATCAACATTGTTTTAGGTTGGTAGTGTTATCATTTATTAAGATTTTCAAAAATTATTCTGACGTTTTGTTTACATCGGGTGTAATATATTTTTTGTCATTTTTTAAATTTTTTATTTTCATATTTTAAAATAATTATCTATTTAGCAATATATGTGTTTCTGTAGGTAAGTAGTGAATAACAGCTGTAATTTTGAAGTTATTTCTTTTTTATAATTTTATATTAATAGCATTTTAGTGTTTATTCATGGACAAGATACGTTATTGTAATGACGCATTCTTTAAATGGTACTAACAATTCTAAAGAAATTTGATCATATTTTCTTCAAAGTTACGTACATCAACTTATGGAACATTTTTCAAACTATACTACTATATTTCCCGAGAACATAAAGCAAAATATACAGGAAAGCTTACCTAACTCACTGCACCTTCTTGCCGAAGACATTTGCAATTGCATGAAATAAACTCATTCTAAATTTAATTTTTAAATTATAAACATACAATTTTTAGGATTGTCAGTAATAACGTGCCACAAACCATTAAATAAAGAAGAAAGTGACAGGTTTATCAGGAATCACGATTTCAGTTTCTTGCAGTGTGTACAATTTTGTGAATTGCATAATAAATAACGATAATCGGCTGGATTTAACTTTGTCTATGAACCAGGTATAGATTTATTTAAGTGAATATGTAAAAACTTATCGTATTTGGGCAACTGAAAATCTACATATTTTTTGTGCAAACTACAATTACAATTGCTGCATGAATTGCATTGTTAAGAAGAACCTTTTTTGATATCTTAAGTTAATTTTTTCTAATTAAATGACAAATGAATTTAGTTTTTTTAGACAATTTCATTTAACTCAAGCTAGAATTGAGTTTATTTAAGGATTTTATAATAAAAATGTGATAGATAAAGAGCTACATTCTCTACAATTTTCTGATTTTATGCCATCTGATTTTTATCTCTACGGACGTTTAAAAAAATACAATATGTAAGAATCGGTTTTGCGCAGTTGAAAATTTGGAACATGCAATTACTGATGTTATTTAAAATATGATATTGATAAGTTTTGTTATAGTGTTCGATGTTTAAAAAAAACATTTATCACATGTATCAAACTTGAAAGAAAATATAATGAACATTGCTTGTAAATTTTAAATAATATAATATAACTTATTTTTGTTTTAAATAAACAAGTATTGTTGTTAATGTATTACTATTTTTAGTTAATTATTTATCCTTAATTTAAAGGTTACAAGTAATGTTTCCCTTTATACCAATCCAAGCAATGTTGCTTGCCTAACATATATGTCACGTGAGAAACAAGTATTTGTAAAGTCTCTGTATTACATGTTTGGTAACAATGGTGCAATTTAACTTAAAAATATTTGTGAACAAAAATAACTTTATGTCTAAAAAACGCATGATAATGTAGTCTCAAAAAACTAGTAAAAAATCATGCCTACAAAAAAATATCCTAATAGTTAAAAATAATCTGTCACAAAATAAATTATTAAATTAAATAAATAAACACTTGCTTACAGTGCGTGTTACAAACTTCATCGTGTAATAATAACTATATTAATAACCTTGTTAATAAATATAGCATTATTTAATGTTTTTAGTCAAATGTTTATTTTTTATTTTATACTAAAAATCACGATTTAACGATATAAAGGTTTATTACTAGAAAAGAATGAATACGAAGGTTTAAGACAATCTACAAAACCGATATTAAGATGACTTATTAATACATTTACACTAAGAATGCAAAACTTACCGAATTAAAAAATGTTAATAATTAAACGCACCTACCACGTTTAGCAAGGTTTCTTCTTAAGCAGAATTTAAATTTAAGTATAAATTTAAAAAAAAATAAAAGTTTGCAATTCATACAAGTTGGCATTCTTTACTAATTATATTTTTTTACTACTATATAATGTATATTATTATTATTATTATACAAGAGGAACAAATAACACAGAAAATAAGAATACTATATTTAAAATTATTTGTTGGTAGTGTTTCAAACATACTACTGACTCTTCTAATCATAATTAAGAACACGTTAATTTCAAGTAAAAGTTATTATGAATCAGCCGTATCTTTTTGTGGAAAGTAATGCAGAAATAGAAAATTTGGTCAGAAATGCATTTTCTGAAGTTACTCAATCTGATTGGAATAAACATGTTCAACATGTTAACCGTTTAGCTGACGAAATGTGGGAACGTGATGGCCTGTTGGATGAAACGGTGGAAAGCATGTCTTTTAGAGTGAACACTGGTTCATCAAATGAAGACAGTAGTGATGAAGAAGATCACAGCATTTAACCTTTATTTAATTCGTTTTTAATTTTTGAATACATAAATATTTTTGAGGTGGTCAAAGAGAAAAAATCGCATAGTCTTGCAGTAGAATAGTTAAACTGTAACAATTAATTGATAATAACATAACATTTATCTTGTTATTTATTATAATCCAATGCTTAATTTCGGTATAATACTGTTAATATTTTAAATATGTAATATTGGTGAGTATAACGTAGGCAACTGCCAAAGTTTTGTGTCGGGATAATTGCTGCATAAGAATTTATTGTTTTTCTAATAACATTTATATTCTGTTTTAATGTAATACATAATTGTCTTATAATTATTGGTAAAATCTCGTAATTTTTTTTAAGTATAACTAAGCAAATTGTTCAAGTTTTGTAGCACTGTATATAAGGATTAACGGTTTTTGTAATATTACAACCAAATTAATATGAAAATAAATAAAAACACTCACAAAAACTTTATTATTAAGTATGTTTTAAGTCTGATACTAATTTTTAAAAAAAACTGGAAATGTTTGAATCGCTAAATTTCTATTTATGTCTTCAGATTCTTTAGGAAGTCGAAAGCAGCATGATTAATGCTTTGTTACTCCAAATTGTAGGTTTAAGCAATCTAAAAATGTGATTTCATTCTTATAGGTTGTGTAAAATAATAGGTAAGTAACATAAGTTCTTATATCTGAAATTACTGAGCAGTAGTATTTAAATAAAAACTTCTTATAATGCATATTACGTAATTTAAAGTATTTAAAATTGCCGCCGAAATACTTTTTACTTTGAATGTACTGTCAAAATTAAAGCGCCCTCAATCACGCCCCTTCGCGTCACTTGTTTGCTTATGTCAACTGTAAATAAAAGAAATCTATTTATGACAAAACCGAATTTGTTAAGAATGTTGTCAATTTTGTCTGAAAAATACGATGTTGATAAGTAAATATTTTTTTTAGAAGCTGTAGCAGAATAAAATGTAGATGTGACTTACAAAACAAGTAAAGTAAATTGGTACATGTTTAAAAATAATTTGTAACTACCCAGTAAACACGGATTGAAACTGTTACAGTCACAAAATTAAAACAATTGTTTCAATACTTTGTTTCGTGTTAGTTCCATTTTTATATCATTTACATGTAACTGACAGTGAATAAATTGAAAGAGTTCCGATTTTTCACAATCAGTTTTGAACCGTTTCAGTACTTGCAATTTTTTTCCCATAATCAGCAACCGGTTAAAAACTGATTTGTTAAATCCGAATATTTTTTGAATAACTAGAATTGCTTGAAGATCGATTAAATAAGATTGAATTATTTTCAAAACAGTAGAATCGTTCTAGGAAAAACGAATACTTTGTAATTAGTCAGCATTAGTCGTTGCTATACTTTTGATTACTGTCGTCAACGCTTGCGCTGCAAATTGATATCTTTTCATTTGTTCGGTTGTAGTTTGATAAGTGATGCTGTGTGTACAATTACAAAATGGAACAATAAACGGTAAGTCGAAATATTTTATTATAATCCATAAATGTAATCAATATTACTATCATTTCTGTTCTTTATGTATCATGTTCTAATTTGTATGAAAAAAATGTAAATTAACACACATGGTTGCGTTAAGGTAGATTATTGCGTAAATATGATGATACTTTATGATTTATAATTACAGTTCAATTGTTCAAGTTTTCTATACGATTATGTACAGCTAAAGGTATTCACAGTGTTTTTATAACTTTCTAATGATTGCTAAAGTGATATTTATATTAAGTTTGTGTTGTTTTTGATTAAAAAAGTGTAATTAATTTTGTGTAACTCTATGATTATGTATGTATATAAATGAAATATTTATTTCTATGTTACAGATGCGGTTAAAAGTTGCTACCCAACAGTAACTGATGCAGTTTTCAAGGCTTCCGTGAAAAGACCACATCAAAGAAATTTGCAATATGTAAAAAACTCAATGTGATAATGTATTTAAAAATATTTATTGTGCAATAAAATTTGAAACGTGCATTCGAAAATGTATTATTATATTATTGAAAGAATTGTTTTGGTTCATTATTGAAACAAAAAAATCATACATGTATCGATCATTTAGTATCAGTTCAAGAACGAAGCTTTTAAAACGTAAACCGAATGCAACATTTAGTTTGCAACAGATTTGAATTTAAAATACCGAAACTATACTGATTCAAATAAGTGAAACAGCGATGGACTTATAGCTATTTTATTGCAGTTAGGTTTCTTTTATGTTTGAAACAAGAGTGAATCATAAATTTTTTGTTTTGAAACTGTTACTAAACATTATCAATTTTGTGTTTACTGGGTAACGAGTGGTATTCTTAGGAATTGAGATTTACAAGCTAAAAAGCTAATAAGAATTTGCAGTTAAAACCACCAATTCTTTTATAACATTTATGGTTAGAAAATGCTACTACAATCTTTTCTACAAAATTGGTTTAAATATAAAAAACATTGCGATAAAAAAATTGCTATCAAAACAATTGTTTTGTTGCTTACCAATCTTGTTACTTAAAAACACTGTAGAGTGTAAAAAGAAACAAAAAGTCAATTACGGAGACGAATATAATGGCAATAAGTGCTTTTGTTTCTAATTATTTCTAAATATTTTATTTTAATATTTTTTTAATGTATGATTTGCAGTAGTCTTGTAATAATTAATTGTTTTGTAATACCTACTTTGTGTTATTTATTATTACTTAAGTACAAAGGGTTTATTATTAAATATTTAACAACGTATCAACACTGTGCAAATGAATTGTTTTTATAAGATTGCAATGTAATACGGAGTATAAGTATATATCAATACTTAAAAAAAACTGTATTAACATAAGCATATCAAAAATGGTAACATGCATACATCAAGTATGTTCGAAAGATTTTAATTGGTCGCTTTTGAATTATCATGCAGTACAAAAAACTGATCAATGTTAATAAATACTAAGTTAATTTAAGCATATTGCATTGCAACTTTAGGGGTTTTGTTTTTTGACTGCTGCGATTAATTAAGCTGTCGAATATGCGAATTTCAGTAATTACTAAGCGGCTGATTAAAAATCCTGATAATCATTACTCTATTATAATAACACTGCAAAAGCAAAAATCCGATAAATTACTGTTCCTTTCCTATCAAAAGAAAAAAAGTAGTAGGTTGCAATTAGATGTTTTAAATTATTCTAATAACCTTAATGTTAGTTTTTCTAAAATTCATTTACATTTAAATACAAGAATAATTACTATTAAATACAAACGTTAGCGACCATAACCTACAATAGTTATTGTACAAACCAAACTTTTTTACTCTGTACCTACCGCCTTAACAAATGCAATAGGATCCACACGGCTCTAAATGATTTTGTTTTTAAATTTTATAATTGTGGTGCACGAAACATTTGTACAAGTCTTCAAAATTATTCATTTATAATTTATAATTCCGAACAATAATAGTTTTGACCTGTACCAAAATGATTAGTAGATTGACTAAACTCGAAAATAAAATGCTAACGTAGTTTTAATATTACAGAAAATGTAATTCATTAAATCTACAATTTAATTAAAACAACAGTTAGAAGTATTAAAATTTTGGTACTATCAGATATATTCTACAATTACAAAAATCTTATTTACTACGGTTTGACAATAATGTTAGTAAGTACATAAATAAGTTGTTTAATTTATTAAAAAAATAATTAACTATTATGTTTGTTATGTTAAATATTTATTGGCATGTTTTTATAGGAATCAAAGATTCTAGACTACTTGTAAACGTTAAGTGTTGTTTTTTGACATTTATTTTATCAATAAATTATACTTTCTTTAATAAAGAAATTTTAGAAACTTTTTTGTGTAAATGTTATTGCAAAAACGTTTTGTCATCTTTTTAAATACAAAACCTTCTATAAATTTATTATTCTATTGTTTACGAGACATTTCATTATAATTCTATTGTAACATTTAAGTATTTAGAAACATAAATTGAATCTGTTTAAGTTTTACATTAAGATCATCTCTCAAATACAATTCAACTTACTAAACAATAGTTTCTAATTTAAGACAATATAAAATCTAATCTTTTGTTTAATATAATGTAGTTATATCTAAAGATTGGGTTTTTATTTTATTAATTTCTTGTAAACAGTATTAATGTAGATGAAATTTTAACAATTAAATAAAAAATTAATGATGGTAAGAAAAAAATAATTGAATTTAGAAATAAAAAATCTGTAGTATTTGCAGGTTCACTACCCAGTAAACACAAAATTGATAATGTTTAGTAACAGTTTCAAAACAAAAAATTTATGATTCACTCTTGTTTCAAACATAAAAGAAACCTAACTGCAATAAAATAGCTATAAGTCCATCGCTGTTTCACTTATTTGAATCAGTATAGTTTCGGTATTTTAAATTCAAATCTGTTGCAAACTAAATGTTGCATTCGGTTTACGTTTTAAAAGCTTCGTTCTTGAACTGATACTAAATGATCGATACATGTATGATTTTTTTGTTTCAATAATGAACTAAAACAATTCTTTCAATAATATAATAATACATTTTCGAATGCACGTTTCAAATTTTATTGCACAATAAATATTTTTAAATACAATATCACATTGAGTTTTTTACATATTGCAACTTTCCTGGATGTGGTCTTTTCACGGAAGCCTCGAAAACTGTATTAGTTACTGTTGGGTAGCAACTTTTAACCGCATCTGTAACATAGAAATAAATATTTCATTTATATACATACATAATCATAGAGTTACACAAAATTAATTACATTTTTTTAATCAAAAACAACACAAACTTAATATAAATATTACTTTAGCAATCATTAGAAAGTTATAAAAACACTGTGAATACCTTTAGCTGTACATAATCGTATAGAAAACTTGAAGAATTGAACTGTAATTATAAATCCTAAAGTATCATCAGATTTACGCAATAATCTACCTTAACGCAACCATGTGTGTTAATTTACATTTTTTATACAAATTAAAACATGATACATAAAGAACAGAAATGATAATAATATCGATTACATTTATGGATTATAATAAAATGTTTCGACTTACCGTATATTGTTCCATTTCGTAATTGTACACACAGCATCACTTATCAAACTGCAACCGAACAAGTGAAAAGATATCAATTTGCAGCGCAAGTGTTGACGACAGTAATCAAAAGTATAGCAACGACTAATGCTGACTAATCACAAAGTATTCGTTTTTCCTAGAACGATTCCACTGTTTTGAAAATAATTCAATCTTATTTAATCGATCTTTAAACAATTCTAGTTATTCCAAAAATATTCGGTTTTAATAAATCAGTTTTTAGACGGTTGCTGATTATGGGATAAAAATTGCAAGTACTGAAACGGTTTAAAACTGATTGTGAAAAATTGGAACTCTTTCAATTTATTCACTGTCAGTTACATGTAAATGATATAAAAATGGAACTAACACGAAACAACGTAATGAAACAATTGTTTGAATTTTGTGACTGTAACAGTTTCAATCCGTGTTTACTGGGTACTAGAGCTTTGTTCATATTTTTGATTAATTATATCTGCACAACACGAAATTTTACAATTTCTTTAATGATTAAAATAAATTATATAAGAAACCTGTTGATAATAAAATATGCTATAAATTTTTTGACAAACACATCATCATCATCGCAAAAAACTTCAACAAAATAATAAATATTTCAAGAATAAGATACAAAAAGGGTCTTTTATTAAAACTTAAATTATTTACTTAACAAGTTTTACGCTACCGTTGATGGTGATGCAAATTGTAGTTTACTAGATCCAACTTAAAACTCATATAAATGCTTTCAATTTTGTTTTGATTAAAAATATCGTGTACTAACTAATACGTGAATTGAAAACGTGTGACACAAGAAGTTTAATAACAATTAGAGATTTTCAAGAAAACGTTTAAATACGGGAAATGTAGGATTGTATACAATACAAAAAATAATACTATTAATAATTGTCGATAGCGATATTATAAACAAAGTAGGTTTCAAACTAAGAAAAAAAACGTTCTTAACACCAACGATAACAAAAAATAAAAACGATATTTATAATAGATCGAAATGTCGACCGTCCATTTTTAAACATTTGCAAGAATGTTGTTTCAAAAATATGTCTTATGCGTCTTTTCATACCGTGTGATGTTGTCAGCGGCGTATTAAAGAAAATTCGTTATATGTATCAAGAACCTAGAGAGCCAATTGTAAAATCTATTTTTTAAAATCCACCTGTTTTATTTGTTATTTATTATTTATCGTTGGTATGCTGTTATCATAATTACTTTTTAGTCTGTAAGATTATAAAGTATTATTCTGATAGTTGTTAATTATATAATATTTCTAAACACAATAGACAAATAAATTTATTAGCATTTTTACTTAAAAAACATCAAATGGTACAAAAAATTTCTTAATTGGATTTTTGGACATCTTGTATAGGATGTAAAATTTATTATAATTGAAACATAGAATATGATCTATTGTTACACTTTACTGTAAATTTTGTTCACATAACTTAGATACATTTTAAGTATCTCAACTTAAAATATAACATAAAAATTAAAATACATTATGACAAAACACACATTGATTTTGATCAAAAAATCTCAAAATGTAATAATAAACAGGTAATTTTATTTAAAAAACACAATTTTGGTACTTTAAGAGCCTTTACAGAATAATTGTATAAGTAACTATAATAGAACCTAATATATCCCTAAAGTGAAACGGTTTGAAAGACATGTATTTTGGCCGCAATATTCCGTACCATCTAGCGTGAATAACCCTGTTTTGTTGACTTACGAGAGAAAGGGATTTTGATCAATATATCACATTTTGTTATCAACGGTTTTCCGGCTCAATAAAAGATTCGAAAGTTTCAAAAATCGGAAGCCATTTTAGTCCTCAAATTTTGCAGGTGTAATTTTTGTAATCAAAATTTTTTAAATAATTATTATAAATCAAAATTTTCACATTATGCATACTTTATACTAATCTATTTCTTCGATAGCTTTATTACTAATAGAAATGCAAAACATGTTTACTAAAAAATTAGTTCCTAGATGCATATTATTTTTGAATTATACCTGAGTTTGATACAAGCTTTGTCGGTAACATTTACTATTTAGTAATTGTAGATATTATCGTCCTAAATACAAAAGAGGTATCTTCTGTCTTATAGACACTTTTTACAAATAATACAGTAATTTTTATGCTGTTAGATGCAAGTTTTTATTCTTTTTTAATTTGGTTTAAACAACTTTTAAGTATCTGTTATAATTCTGGAATGGAATACTCTCAATATTTTATTATTTTTGACAACATTTACTTTTTTAATCGACGCAAAGTTGGCATTTGCAATTCTTAACTAATAAATTCAATAAATTGCTACAAGACGTTCTTTTTACAGCACTGCACCATTGGTTGTAGCAAGGCAAAGCTCACTTACCTGCGTCGGATAACTTTTTTAGTAACTATAAATAGCGTAAAATATAGGCACTATACTTTGAATTCGGTAAACAACAATTTTTTTTACAGGTAATAAATTATTTTTTTTACTAGCAGTTAACCAATTTCCACAATTTGTAGTAAGAATAAGATTAAAATTACTAGTTACATCAGCAACAACTACTCGTTTTGTCTGCATTCTTTTATCGACCAATACTGCACGATCATAAATTTAACAGAAGTTTATCCGTAAAATTTTTATCTAAAAATTTTCTAGAAAACTAAAAAATTGACTCAAAATTTAAAAAAATATTAATAGCTTAATCCACACAATTAAAATTTTAGTGATATCTCAAGACTGCAAAATCACTTAAAGTCTATTTTGGATTTAGATAATTAAATTAAAAAATTTGCTACCGCCTCTTGCAACTAAGTAAGAGTTCTTTGAAATTGTGGTTATCCATATCATACCCGGAAAATCAAACTCTACTAGGTTTCTATGTTTTTTAAAATTGTACCCGTTCGGGTTATTTTCTCTTTCTTTAGCTAATCCTAAAATCCTTTTCCAGTTACTAAAAAAATTGTCATGGAGCGACTTTATTTTTAACGACTAAGACCACTACTTTTTATCCAATTGGTTCCAAACATTTCACGTAAAACGTCTTTAACAGTTCTTGAATTGTGTGCAAGCGCTTGGTCTTGTTGAAACTATATATCATGTCGAATAGTACCTATTACCTGTAAGAACTCTTTTATAAAAGTAAGAACCTAAACCAAAATGATTCTCAAAACACCGATACATACGATCTGCATGGTCGTATTTTTTTAATATTTTTGTTATCCCATAAATGGTTATTATAAAACATGACTTATTGCTTCAAACTATGCTATTAATTAGATGATTTTGATTAATCACTCAGTCATAAAATGCATTTGCTGGTCACCGTCATGTAGTCTCTGTACGAGTTTACTTTTGTATAAAGTCATTTTACGTTTTTTTTTCTAAATATTTTGTAATAGGTAAACCAACCACTGCTTTGCGTATGGATTTCTACTGATATGCTTTAAAGTACCCCAAAACAAAAATTTCTTTATTTTGCATAGCACTTTCTGATGTCTTTGTTGCATTGCCACACTAAAACTGTCAGTTCTGCGTAGATTTGTTTTCAGTCTAGTAAATGTTTTAAATATTTTGATATGTGATTGTCGCCGTCGAGATGCAAATTTGAATACATTGCACTTGTTTTCATTATTTGTGTAATTATTATTTGCTTCTAATATAACTAACAGTAAAAATTACGAATATTGAAGAATAATTTACTTGGAACAAACATAATAGTATATTACACAAGTTTCATAAGTCGAATTTTATCGCACGCGACCAAGTTTAATTAATTAATGGTCAAGTGTGATAAAATGACTTATGAACGAGTTTTTTATACTATTTTTTATATTTTGCGACTTCAATTCAATTCTTAAATAAAAATTTGTAATTGTAATGTATTCTAAATTTTTAACAATTGGCTACACTGACATTCAAAACTTAAAATTCGAATTTGTTTATTAGTAGTTTGTATTTGTTTTAAATTAATTAAAAAAGATGGACAAAGTATTATCTTGTACTCCACCAGAAATTTAAGAAATTGCGCAAAATACTATAAGTAATTTAATTCCTACTAAATCAAAACATGTATATGATAAACAGTACAAGAAATTTGAAAAATAGTGCCGTGAAAAAAAAGTGACAAAAATAACAGAAAATGCATTATTAGCTTACTTTGAACTACACCGACATAATTACAAATCATCAATTTTGTGGTCAATGTATTCAATGTTACAGTGTAGTTTAAATTTACATCAAAACGTAGATATATCAAAGTTTAATAAATTACACGCTTTACTGAAACAGGCATCGGTTGGTTATGTGCCCAAAAAATCAAAAATTTTAGAAGAAGACAATATTAATAAATTTATAAATGAAGCTGATAATGAATTATATTTAGCTATGAAAGTAAGTATTTTTATAATTAATACAACAATGAGTATACTTCTTGTGTTACTATATAAACTTTAGGTCGTTTTGATTATTGGTTTTAATGGTGCCTGTAGGAGAGATGAATTACTCAATTTGTCTACAAATGACATTGAATTCAAACAAGATTCAATTATTATATCGATTCCTAAAACAAAAAATAATATTTTACACACGTTCGCAATCACTGATACAAATTGGATTGAATTGATTAAGCAATATGCAAAACTTAGACCTATCAAAACTAATCACAAAATATTTTTTATAACATACATAAAAATGGTCGCTGCATTAACAGCCCTATTGGTATCAACACAATAGGAAAAGTATCAAAAAACATTGCAGTTTATTTAAAATTGCCTAATCCGGAACTGTTTACGGGTCATTGTTTCCGAAGATCGAGTGCTACACATTTGGCAAATCGTGGCGGGGATTTGTTAACATTGAAAAGGCATGGTGGGTGGAAGTCTTCAACTGTTGCAGAGGGCTATGTAGATGCTTCACTGAAAAATAAAATTGATGTTGCAAAAATGTTTGTTCCGCAAGAAAATATTGACTTACCTGGATGTTCAAAAAACTCCAACATTAATAATATAAATTTACCAGGATATTCAAAAGATTCCAATATGACTAGTGTTACTAAAACTATACTTCATTTAATAACTACAAGGAGCGATTTAAATTTATGGCGCTTAATTCTTGCAATTCTATTGGCCAAATTGCAGCCTTTTTTACACAGCCGCAAATACTGTTGTTTGTTTACTACGCCATTTTGCTTTTGTATCGTCTTGTAACTTCTGTGCTATTTTTGTGTTTTAAACTTATGCAATCTTGTATTTAATTAAAAAAGTTCTTCTGTGAACTAAGAATTCTGTATTACGATATTTGATTATGGAGTGCATCATTAATAAGTACAAGCAAATTCTGAGTGAAGATGCAAATACAAAAACTGTTTTTATTGTATCTAAAATTTCCGAAAAAGCAGGTACGTTTTATTGAAGATCGAAATTGAAGGTTTTAACTTTTAGATTTTTTGTAGGCATTGCAAAATCAACTGATATGAAATATTGGTTACAATTAAATATATCGCATTTGTACCGGACATGGTTTGGTCTGAGCTTTTACAGCTATTTCGTGAACACAAGTATCAACATAATTTATATACAATTTATAAAATGGCAAAGAAAGATAACAAATAGTGTTACGACTGCCACCGTATCATTGCGAATTAAATCCGATAGAACTAATATGGGCTCAAGTAAAGAACGAAACGGCAGCTAAAAATAAATCGTTCAAATTGTCTGAAGTAAAAAATCTTTTACAAGAAGCTTTATCTAATGTATCCAGTACCAATTGGAAAACAAGTTAAATGGAATAGTCGATAATTTAATAATGACAGTACTGATACGACTTCAAGTTTCGAATCAGACATTGAATAGTTTACATGTGTTTGCTTACATTTTAATGTATTTAAAATTGTATTTCTTATTCTGGGTGATTGGGCAGTGTAGTGTTTATTTATGTTCGTAGTACTCATTATTTGTAATACAAAATTTTATGATTCGTGTAATTTTGTTACTTGTATTATGATTTACATGAATAATCATGTTCTAAATTTTACTAAGATGAATTGACAGCGCTATAGCAATTTAATTTTTAACTCTAGTTACTACAAAAAAGTTTTTTAGACGTATATGTAATTATTAAAATTATGGAAGCATACTACTTTCGAATTTACCGCCTCAAATTATTTAGTTATTTATCTGGTGACTTTTAGCAGTGTAAATTAATCTTTTGCAATCGCTCCTCATAGTTTTTAAATAAGGTATAATATTAATGAATATAATATTAATGTAACAAATGATAATAACGCTTACCCTGGTTTAACAATTAATTCAAAGGACTCCTCAAATGTGGTTATTAATTACAATGTATAGGTATAACAACTGTACCATAAATATGAAATAAACAACACCAATGCTCAGTAATAACGTCATATATTGTATAGTACTTAATCACCAATTTTACATAAAATAAAGCATATAAGAACGGTAACAAACATGCAAACGCCGTCATAATCAGAGGTTATAATTTATAATTTATAATCACGCATGATCATGTACGTCATCTGACCTCTAACATTGCGCGCAAAATTGAAATTCAAAACAAATTCTTAAAATATAATATATAAAAGTATGTTTAGAATTTACTAATCTTACTAATTTAATGAAAATGAACTATGGAAATTGCAATGAAAAAATTAAATAAATTTTGTTCAATTTTAACGATGTGACCAACCTTGAGTAATTAAAGTTTGGGTGCTATAATGAAAAAAAAAATGAAAGTTATATTATAGCACCCAAATGGATGCTATAATAACTTTGATTATAGACGCGAAGTATAAAAAAATAATTTAAAAATATTATTGTGACTAGAATGGTCATTATAAGTTGTTTGGTATTATTGTAAAAATTTTAAGAACTTTGAGAGTATTTATATTTAAAAAAAACTGAAATTTGTTTTTTTTTTTGAATACGTAGCATTATCAAGCATTCAATGTTTTTTTTTACAACTTTTATAATAAAACGGATATGTGCTTAGACACGTGAAATCAATCACACTGTATATGTGTTATTATTAATAGTATTATTAATACCACCTAAAGTAAAATATATTTAATCAGTTGATATAGGTGTGTTACAAAACAAATATTAAAACTATTAATTAGTATTATACGTCAAAGGTAGAAAAAAATCTAATAAAGATATAAAGTTTTGTACAATTAAAAACAATCTGAAAAAGTGTATCGCTTGAAAAGTTTATATACAACGTTGTAATAAAATTTAATGATGTTAATTAATGTAACAAAATTTAGTTGTTTGGCAAAAGAATAATTATTATAAAGTCCTAGCAATTTAACTTTCGATGCACGTCATTGATGACGTAAAATTCATACCACTCTATTTATAGTAAAAATTAAATAAACACCAAATTGTCTTATGGAATTTTTTTTGTCAAGTTGTTAGTGTGCTTACTACAGTTGCAGCGTTTTGGCATCTGTCAAAATTAATTTCTGTTTTTTTACGTCAAAGTGCTCATTGTTTTTTATAATTATTTTTGATACAAAACTGTACTATTTTGAGCTTGAACGAGATAATGTTAGTCCATTGATATCCGTAAATGCTGTGCGAGAGGTACCCTTTTACATAGTATTCAAATTGTGGTAATACATACATATATTCTACAGTTAGTTCTGTATCTACAGCAGTTGCTAACAACGAGGTTCTTAGATCTCCTCAAAACGTAAGCGCAGTACACCTGTTACGAATGTAGAAACTTTTAATTAAAACGTAATTCGCAATGTAATATACAGAGTGTACAAAAACAGTAAGTTTACATGATAATATCGACAATATGGTTGAATAACTACGTCACTGACGTTAATGACGTGCATCGAAAGTTAAATTGCGAGAACTATACAACATTTATTAATTCAAACTTAAAAATTGTGTGGTACCCATTACATTTTCTTCTTATACAAATTTTGTTTACGTTACTTTTAACTTAAGTCATAATTTTAAGTAACCCACAATAATTTATTATCACATTGTCACTTCTAGATTTAAAAAATTTATCAGTAAAACCATTTATAGTACTAAGTAATTCACTTTGCGATTTGTTTTGTATAATATTTAAAAAAACGTTTGTTAGTATAAATGTATAAATGTATAAATGTAATATCAATACCTTTGTAATACATTTGTTTACGGATAAAACCTTAAGTTATAAAACAAATTTGATTTTCGAATAAAAGCTGTTTTGCATGTTTTATCGATAATGCGACAGAATGTGCTGCATGTGTAATATTTTATCGGCACTTTGTAATCAATGCGGTTTAATATGTTTATATTATTTATAAATTTATAAATAATAATTACTTTATTTGTTTTTCTCATTATGATACGTAAAATAAATTGCAAAAAACTATTATTGGAAATGTAAACCATGGAGGATAAAACTAATGAAGCTGACAAAACCGTATTTTAAAATAATGAATATAAACTCTATTATCTATTAATTACTGTATTCGTAATAAACTATATGCGTAGTGTTGATATCCAATTTAACATGATAAAATTTAATAATTAAATAATATGTTTTTATATGCAAAAATTTTATGGTTACCTATTTGTTATTCGAATACTTTTTTTGAAGAAATACGATTTAGTTTTTTTTAATGTGATTAACGTTTTGATTGTAAATAATATAATGTAATACTTTGTATAAAAACAAGTGTTCTAAAAGACACTGTTTGGTTTATCTAATACGTTTAAAAACTAGTTTAATTTGTTTAGTTTAATATATAGTTTTATCGAAAGATTTCAAATACGCAAAATTTGTTATGCTCATATTTATTTTTACATACCGAATCTTATTTTAATTATTTTATTTTTGTTTTCTGTAGTTATGCAATATAATTATTACCTATAAATTTATTTTATTGTTAAACATAAATAATATGTTAATTTTATTCTGGCGAGTAGTAGTTATAGTAGGTACAAGCGAACAAACAAGTATTTTTTTTATATTGCCAATACCAAAGTTAAACTAATCAATACATTTTTCAATAACGAAAAAATAAACTATTTTTATTACGTTAACTTTTAATCAAAAATTTTTTATTGTGTTTTTAGTTACAATTATAGTAGATTAAATCAAACATTATTTACAATATTTTGCACGTATCAAATGGTCAAATTAATTATGTAATAGTTTAAAACAATACTAGTCTATAAATTAACGTTAAAATAATAGCAGTTTATTTAACGAGTTCGTTTGTAAATTGGACGCTTTTTTCTCAATAGTGAAAAAAGTGTTTAATTTAGACAGAAATGAGTAGAATACAACATTTTATTGGTCAAACAGAGACTAGGAGGCCCCCCAAAATCTTAAAATCTCTCAAGAATAATTTGACGTTTATGTTGACAAGTGCGCAAAAACTGTGGAAGGCGGTTTACAATAGCAAAAAATTAAAATTTATGACAGTTGAGGACATTAAAAGTATTTAAATCTATACAATTACAACTTTATCAAGTTTTAATTAAATGTATTACAACTGCAATATTGTTTGATTGAGTGTATAATAGCAGTTTTTGTCTTTATGTATTTGTATTTTTACTCTTGCATTAAACCTACAATTTTATGTTTAAACAAACGATACATATTGCAAACATATTGCAAGTTTGTGGAATCTTCAATTATCTTTGTCTTGATTATTTTTTTTTTAATGATCTAGATTTGACTGTCGTCTGCAAACGTAACAAGCTCGGTCAGCGCTTTACTACAAAACGGTTGCTCTTTTTTTAATAAAATACAATAATAAACTTTAATATTCGTTTTAAAAAACAATTACTGTAAAACAGGCATGTATTGCAGTTATTAGTAAAACTATTACACTAACAAAAGTTATACAAATCACTTGTAAAATAAAACAAAAATTGATTTATGGTGCAATTTTTTTAACAATTAGAAAAGAATATACAGCAAATATTAAGTTTGAATTTTTTGGCATTTTAATAAACTTTGTTTTTTATTACTTTACTACTTTTTTTGTTGCTTATATTTATTGCAACGGTCTACAGCACCGATATCACTAAATTTTGGCATTGTGTAAAGTATTAAATTTAACTTAAAAACCCTTATAGCATGACATACACGTGTTTGTGGTAACTTTAGACACAAGTTTAAGGTTATGAACAAGTTGACTCTAAGGACGATTTTTTATTTTGAGTGATCATTTGCAAATAACACGTGATCACACTTATAAACCCAGGTCAATAAGAACGTCATTATTTTCCAACAGAGTTACATGTATTAAGAGTATTAATCTGCAGTATTTAATAATAGATACGTTATGTAGCAAAAACGTATTTTGAGCAAGTTTGCTCGTTTTCGAATGTGTTGCGTTTGCATTGAGAATTTGTCAGGTAAATGTTCTCAGAAATTATTAAAACATTAAGTAGATAACTACCAAAATGTTTTGGAGTTAACAAATGAATTCTGTTGAGCAATGTAAATGGCGTGCAGTAACATGTTTTTTTATTTAAATGTAACCTACATACATCATAACTTTGCCTATTGCATCAAATCCACATGTCTACTTATTTTTATTATAAACTGCACTAGAAAAATGCAGTATAAAATTACGTTTTGCAGTTTTTGCCTTCCAAAAAGTTTTATTTCAATCTTTTCTTGGCTTAGTTTTTAGTGATTTATACAGACTTTTTCTTGACAGAAAAGATATTCCAAAGATAATAATAATAATAAAATAATTTTGTTGTAACTAAAGAGTTATAATAATTATGTGAGTTTACTTTTAGATTTATCATAAAAAATCGTTTCTAAAAAGGTTTTTGGTTTAGGATTTAATATTTGTTTAATGGATTAAATCTCTGATTTGAAAACTATCTTTAAGTTGCTTACAATATATGTATGTACATGATGCATAATAGATTTGTCTATTGTTAAAAATGAATACAAAAACATTAAACACATAAGTACACTTCTTAACTGTTTGTTTAAAAAAAAATTTCAGTAAAATTTTTGCCCGAAAATAATTTTGATGTGATGTAAAACAAAACAT
Organism: Aquatica leii; assembly: GCA_035610365.1. NCBI lineage: Eukaryota > Metazoa > Arthropoda > Insecta > Coleoptera > Lampyridae > Aquatica > Aquatica leii. The sequence goes on from CM069432.1 coordinate 119,845,394, forward strand.
CACAGTTTAATTTACTTTTTCTAGTAATTACAGTTTTTTTGTGACAATAACAAAATCATTTTAATAAAACTCTATTGTCAACTAAAGTTTAAGACAAATAAAACATTTTATGATGATGTTTAAATAAAAACTATTATTGTAAGTACAAAACTATTGTGAAATGTTGCGTAAAGTAACTATTATTTTAGTTTATTTCTAGTTGAAAATTATATTATCAAATTTAATAATAAATGTCCTTTTTCAAATGTTTCTCAAAAAAAAAAAATAAACCGCTAACTCGCAATTATATGTTATTCCGCAAAATAAACAATTACATAATGCTAATAAAGGTATAATAGATCATAAATCATAAAACCCACTGTGTGTTTGTCTAAGATACTACTAATTACGTAGTAAACCTAATACATATCTCCGACAGAAATGTTTTATTTGCAGTGTAAACAAAGTAAATACTTGTTTTTTCTACGATACAAAAACTGTTTTTAATAAACTTTCTGTGTTTGTGAATTCTCATAGAACATCATAGTTAATAAATCACGTATTGATAGCTAGAGAAGTTAAACAAATAAAGCAATATTGATTCGTACAAAACTACCTCAAACGTTTCTTCAAATATTAGATTTATTTTATTGATTAAATATTTTGCCAAGAACAACCAATTTAAATTATTTTTATATTCAGTCAGCGTGAAATAATATCGAGAAATGAAATCCGTATCTATCTATCAATATTCACCGAAAAATATATGTACTTGACGTAAAATGTTTCCGGGTGAGCAACCGACCTTTAAATAAATGGTGTTTATAAAACATTTCAAAATATGTACAAAATATTTTTTTTGTTACTAAAACCATTAAACATTGGCATTTTGATTTTAGTTTTTTTATTTATGAAACAAAACAACAACTTTATATACAATAAAATTTGTTTGAAATATGTATGTTCTTTAAACTGTTTTACTAAAATTTTGTATGCATTCATTTGACTGCACAAAGTTATGGTGTTTTAACGGAATTTAAATAATACAAACAATTAAACAATACCAGTTTCGAAGTGTATTGTACTAATACTTGAAAAGTTTATGAATACCAAATAATGATAAAAGTGCAATAAATAAATTTTAATAATACGTTAAAGTTTAAAAAATTATAATATATTGCATTTATCAATATAGTATACTATTAATATAAATTTAACAAAATTATTAATAACAATTGCTTTAGAATGTTACGTGTTTTTTGTTGTTTCTTTGTACTATTGTCATCAAATTATTTGAATAATATTAATCTTTACTTTATTTCTTTTTGTTTTTTTATACATGTATGTATTGAACAATTTTTAAATTTGTTTTACAACAGAAAACATAACTTTTTCAATTTACGTTTTTTACATTGAGATCTTTAAAGCTCTATTAATGTATTAAAAACAATAACGTAAAAAATGCCGTTTAAACAATAACGATTATTTAATTTAAACAAATAAAATAAAAAATTTAAAAATAAATATAAAAATTCAATCAATAATGATTATTTAAAAAATATATAAATAGCATATTATAAGCCAGATAAATAAAGTTGTATTACTGCGAAGAAAGAGCACAACAATGCTCGAGGCCGTATGAAGCTTTAACCGAAGTATGTATACTATTTTATTTACAACCACTTGTTTTTTATATAATTTCGTTATATTTTTAATTTTTTATTAGTAAAAAATAAAATTTAGTTTTATCAAAAATATATTTAACATTCTGTAAGAATGAAAATGTGTGATAATTGATCTTAGTTTAATGTAAATGGTACCACAAAAATATGAATTTAACTAATAATAACTAAATTACCATTTTAGTTTTCTTAATAAGAAAAGATAAATATTCTTATTATTGTGTTTTTAAACTAAATATAAAGTAAAGAACTTTTAGAATAAAAAACGTTTTTTAAAGTAATGTACCTAACATTAACTATTCTATAAGTTAAGTTTGTACTATTAGCACAGATGCCAATTTAAAACTATATATTTTTATTGCTTTTGTGTTATTTATTTACATTTAAATTTGTTTAATTTCACATATCGTTTTGTTCATAATTACGCGCTGTATTCATTAAATATACCTAAAAAACTATAACAAAAATAAAAAGATTCAATGTTTCGGTTTATTATTTTAAAAACCAATCAAATAATAATAGACCGTAATTGACACTGAATAAAGCGTTTCAAGTACGTAATTAAACGTTACTGCCGAACAACTGATGTCTGACAACTAAAGTCATAGTTGCACTTATATTCAATTTAAGTTAATAGAATATTATATACATTGGGTTCCCAGAAATTAATTCTTTATAAGTAAAGATAGAAGAATTGAAAGGAACATAAAAGTTTGTTTTTGCGCTGTCGTGACGTCACCCGGCAATGCCTTTAACGGTTGCAAAATATTTTTTGTAATACAGGTAATTTATTATATTTTTAATATTTATGCTTTTACCATCTACACTATATATTACTATCATTATGGTAAAAACTAAGCTAATTGTCATGTTTATAACAACAAGAAGTTTAAAAGAGTTGTTCAATAGAGCACATTTTCTATGGTCAAAATGAACAATACATTTGAACAATAACAATTGCTTTTTAAAAACAAATGTTGTTATTTCGACTAAACGTAGATTTTTAGGAACCGTACAATGACAGCTTAATAATGTATAAACCAATAAAAAAATTAAAAAGAAAAACTAAGGTTTGCACAAAAAACTGTTTAGTTGTTTTATACTTATTGATGATTTATTTTAGTAGAACCAGCTAACTAAAATTATTTTATTTTTAAAGTATTGTTAGTTTTTTTTTTTAAATATAAATACTAAGGTTGTATTGCTATACATTGTTACATGGTATATATTAGTGACCTGCACGCTCAAAATATAAACATATTTTTTTTAAATTTTTATATTATAGTATTTTTAACTTTATTGAAACCATAACTAAAAAATATTTTAATACACATATTGGTAATGCTATGAACACTTTAGATGTAGCATACATTTTTAAATTTGGTTACGTTACATATAGTCAAATTTTAGCAGTCGTTATAAAAAGTATACACTATAAATCAGCGTTAAAACTAAAAAGTACGCTTTGACCCTGAAGATATTCAACCTCTAATGATAAATTTCATTGGCAACGATAATAATAGTAATAAACACTTTGAGCATATTGTAAAACGAATACGAAATGGTAGTCATTTCCAATGAGTATAAAAGATTCATTTATGTGATTTACAAATGTACATTTCTTACGAATTATTTTTTTATTTATTACATTTAAATAGAAATCTATATTTTACAAGATGAGCAAATGGCGTTGAAAATAAATAACCTAAATTTAAAAGTTTGTATAAGCAATCCCTAAAACCCATTATAGATTTATATGTACATATATCATGATTTTGTATTTATATTATGTATTTATATTTGTGTACGTTTACACTACAAGTTCTAAATGTAAAAAAAATTAATTAAGGTTTTTTGATAATTTGATGATTTGAATATGTAAACGTCTTTCTTAAAAGCTGCAAGAGAAACAACATGTGAATGTGATTTATAAAGCAAATAAGGTAAATTTGAAAATGTTTAAGTATCTTATCTTTTTATCTACAATGATTATGATTAATAGGTATTTTTGTCTTCTCGTAGGAGGGGCAGTAAAAATGGCTACATTTCGTGCATCAAGTGTGTATTCCTTCAAGCCACTGAATATTTATTGACGGTTAGTAAAAAACATAAGTCAATTACATAGCAACTAAGAAGATTTTGTAACAGATACACTCATAGACAAAAAACTTACAAGAAAATGTTACAAAATGGTAACCATTGTTGAACGAGTGCACTCAATAACATTTTAGTTTGCATCTACAATAAGGCCACATAAGTACTCCAACCGCGCATACGGTTATAAACTAAGTCGTTTAAATGCCGTTATAGTCTAGTATGTATATAGTCACAAATGTCATAGTTGTCATAATTTATATAATTGTTGAGACCAACCAAAGATGTTTTACTACTTACTACTAATAGATTCGTCGTTATCTCGAATGTCAGCTGCATATAAAAAAGTGAAGCTAAAATCCCACAATTGTAAGATAGGCCAAATGTTATTTTGATTGTGCTAGCTACAAATAATTATGACTACCTTTTTGTAGGTATCTTACAACCTACTATTTAAGAAAAAGTATTTGTTTCATGTATATAGTTTTCCTTAATAGTAGTTCACGCGATACTCACAAAATGGTAACGATTACTATACATATGTCGTTGTAATGTCATTAACCAATCACATACCAATATTTTGCTTATCTTGCAATAACCAATTTCAGCTTGACTTTTAATTTATTAGTTAGATATCGAGTATATTATAAAGAATGCAGGATTAAAGATCTTTAGCGCTTCCTAACCTTACTAATTAACTGTTGTAAATTGTTAAGAATTCACTGGTTTTTAACCAATTATAACTGTAAAAAAATTATTTTTAAATTTCATTTACATTTTTAATATCAAAACCAGTAGATTTAACTATCGTTAACATTTTTTAAATTTAAATACATTAAATTTTGAATTTAAAAATTATGTGCTATAGTCTGTAAAATTTAACATTTTCAGTTTCGGATTAGCGCTTTATTTAACACCGACATATATACACTATTGCCGTTTCCTTCTTACATGTAGGATTTCATCAAGTAAAGCGAGCACGTACATTAGTTATCTGAATTAAGAATTACACTACACGTTTGAAAGTATTCGTCATAACAACCATTAGGTTAGAAAGAAATACCAAATAAAGCAACCATGCGCTTTCTTAAACACATTTAAAAATTTTACAAACAAGTTTTGAATGGGATTATTTTACAGACTATACACTTTGATTCTGTATTCTTTTTTGTGTTTTATAGGAACTTTTTTATTTTGGGGTAATCCGGAATATCTTAAATCCCAGGAATGCAGATTCGTCCTTTTTCTTCTTTGTACATTGAAGACGATGACTAAAAAAATATCTTATGTTTGGTGTTTCTAAAACTTTCTGTAAGTATTGGTAATATGAAATAAATAATTATATTTTAAGAAAACTGCAATTAGTTGAACTGTTAATACAATAACCATTACGATAAATTAAAAAAAATGTTGATGGGCAATTTTCTATAGTGACTAATTAATTAATTAATTAATTTTTCATCATTCACCAACTTCTAGACTTCTAATTAAATTCAAAATTTGAACTCGTATTAATAGTTTTTTTTTTTAATTTCCACATTAGAAATTAAAAAAATAAAATGAAAAAGTAATAATAATTCTTAATATAACAATAAAATTATTAAAAAATATTAATTTCATTGTAAAAAAGGGTAGAGTGCTTTGTACAATATTTTAACAGTAACTCTGCTTTTGAAACAGTACTATAGTAGGATTAATATCGGAAGACATTAAGCTGCGCGAGAAATATAACGTCAAAGTGTAATAAAGCTCAACTTAAAAATATAAGTTTTCAAAAAATTAAAAAAAATAGTTTTAGAAATTTATTTTTTAGTTTGCCTTTGTGTTTTATTTTTAAGTTTGATTTGGAACCGTAAAACAATTTTTTTAAATCGTATAGTAACAGTTAGGTTATGTCATTTTATACTCACTTGCGAGTAGATTGAACTTTGAGCAATTTAAACTATGATTAACCAAACTTAGAACTCATTTTATTAAAATGATTGTAAGCTTTAGACAACTTATATGCAAAAGTATTTGTGAATATTAATATAACGAAAAAATACAGTACTTTATTTAAACAGAACATTAATAATAAACAATTTAAGATTTGTTAGTACAACATAATTATAGTTATTTTACTATCCTAAAACTATAGAATTCATTTATTTCAGCTACATAAATTAAAAAATACATGTTTTACGCAATAATATTTTATTATTCTTAAAGTCTTCTCCACAGTATTCTGTTTTTTAATCTTTTATGTTAAGAAATTAAGCCATGTTTCGCTAATAAGAATTAGCATTGTCAGTATAACTAAAAACTAAAATTAAAACATTGGAATATAAATAAAGAATACTAACCAAATAAAATTATTAACAAATTATAAATTAATATGTTAATTATACGTTTAAGTTTTATTAACACTCATAATCAGACAAACTGTTAAAGTCTTTATCCGAAGTATCACCAGTGACTTGTATTATAAATTTGTCAAACTTTGTATCCATTACATGTTTTTTCTTTATGTAGTCCTCTTCAACTTCTTTTACGTGAAAACATATTTTTTTCCATTCACTTGCACAAACATTTGCAAACTTTTTCTCATGCTAGTTTTTCTATATTGTTTAATTTAAAGGTAACGTTTCTCGATGAAACCCAATTTTTTACAATTGCCCACACCTTTTCTATTGGGTTTAACTCCGGATGATATGATGGCAAACGACATACAGTGTGCCCATTCTTTACAAATATTGAATCAACACTGTATTATTGTGTGTAGTTTGGTTTATTCAACTTTATTAAGTTATATAATTCTGGCTTTGTTGATTTTTCATCGTATGAGATGTTACGTTCCATTAACCAGGTAGTCATTTCTGCTTTTCGACTTGTTGAAATTGGATGCTTCACAGATAACACGTTATGGTAACTTGCATTATTCATTACAATTACAGAAGTTTGTGGTAAGTTGAGTAGCAATTGGTCTTCAATCCACTTTTTATAATTTATGTAGTTCATATGATCATGATAATCTCCAGTTTTTTGTCCCGATTGAAATATCAATAATGCATTATTGATGAAACCCATTTCACCTTCTAAAATAAATAATGGTAAATGACAAAATGTTACAAACAAATCATAAGTCGTTTTCTCTTTTCTATTGGAAATTTTAGACCTGCATCTGATTCATCGGTCCAAGAATATGGTGTTGTGTGAGATTCAATTATGTATGTTTCATTTAAAATTTATACAAAATTATAAAATATAATTTAACGTTTATAAACCAACTAACTAACTGGTGTATATAATTGGTCGTCCAGCTTTTCGATAATTAGTAATTGTTCGTATATATGAACAATGTAAAGAACGTATCTCATGTCGTTCCATAAGTATTTTACAATTATCCATTGTTTTTCTCCGTCTGAAACATATTGTTAAAAAAGTAATTTTACCTGAAACCCATTTTTGTTAACAACGTCCTTAGTGACAATTTCTTTTCCAAGAATCCAATTAAATCATCATCTTTAATAAGGTTATAAATTGCTTCTATAGTAGGTTTTTGTTTTTCAATAATATGAAAGTTATAAATTATTCGACAAATTATCTGTTCGCTACAGTTATCAACAGATGATTTTGAAGAAGTTTTCAGTATTGGGGTTGAAATCACACATGAAGTTTGTTCACTGCAATCAATTGCACGAGCTTGCTCTAAAATACGAACAACGGAGCTTTTAGATACTCCAGTTGCTTGCACAACTGTATTCAGAAGATTACCTAATAAAATCATGTAAAATAGAGACCAATAAAAATATTTTACCTAGTAAATTAGAGCTTTTAAAAAAGTTGTAGATATTCCAAACAATCTCTCCAGCATCCTCAGATAACACATGCCGTTAAAACAACTTACTTTTAAGATCAATGTGAACAACAAAGTAGTTTTGATAAAAACTTTTGTAAAATAAGTAGAGTAAAACAATGAGGTTATAAACGAATATCAACAACAAACAGCGAAAAACTGACGTAATTTCCGGGAAATGTTTTTAGTATGTACTGTAATATCTTTATCTTTCTCATATCGTTATTGCATCTTTTTCTAATGTAAAAATGCATTTCTGCGCTGGTGTCTTCCGATATTAATCCTACTATAATAACATGTTAAAACAACTGATATCGAGCACTCCACGTTTTTGTTACAATAAAATTAATTTTCTTGTTGACTACTTTATTAATATACTGTTTTTTTTTTTTTTTAAATATATAGTTCGATTTAAGATATTATATTTGAAATGAGGTTTGTCGTGAAGCAAACTGCTGACTGCATTTTTACCAATCTCTCTAATTTTAATCAAAACAAAAGTTGACAACTTTAAATTTAATATTTATTTATCACATTAGTGTTACCCAAAACCACAAAATTCCCTTAGTTTAAAAATGCATTTTTTTTGTTTAATAAGAGCATAAAAAACTCGAAATGAAAAAATAATATAAAAAAAATATTTGTAAAGCTTATTTTGCATTCGTCTCTTACAAAACTTTTTACAAAATCGCTCTTATCAATAAAAATATTTGAGTGTATTATTGATTTATTAAATAAAATATAAGAAAGATTCTCAGGTAATAGGAACAAATATGTTATTAAAATTGACGTTATAAGGTTCAGTTGAAGTTGATAGTAATAAAAATTTAATAAACTTATGTTGTGTTGATTTCGCTAATACAACAAGTTTAGAGTGACTACATAAAATTACATTTAATAAATTGAAACAATATTTTGTAAAAAGCTCAGTAAAATTGAGCATTGTGACGAATACATAATACAAATAAACTATTGTATACAATTATATATAACAAAAATAAGTATGTGACTTTGAGCTAGCATCCTAGTACTATTTATTAAGATAGCTGTGATTGCAAAATTTATTACATGTACAAAAGCTAATATAGTACTACTACTACTAATATAGTACAGTTAATTGTTTATTAGGTATTGGTAACAACAATACTAAAAGTTTTATTAAGTTTGGGTATGTAGCCAAAATTATTTACAATCATATACTACTTTTACGGTAAAAATTATAATTACAATTGAAACGGTTGTTTTTTAACACTATGATCAAAAGCTACTTGCATAGTTATATATTTTTTTAGTTAATCATAAAAAAAAAGTGTTTTTCTAATATATTTAACAAGTTTATGGTTTTAGAATTATTGTTATACAAATATTGCTAAGCGAATAGAACATATTTTATCTAGAAGAATAGTTTCAGTTAATACATATACGCTCACCTTAAAAAAATTGTTATTCAGATTTGCAGAAACGTTTAGTTATTAACTTTTTAAAAAATGTATTTAATACAAGTATAAAGTAAAAAAAACTTTTTTAAATTAAGTTTTAGTAAATAAAAGTAAAACATACCTCGTCATCAAAATTATCGTGATCCATTTTTCGATATCGATTTGCAAGCTTGATAATATTTCTACACTCAGCTAACCCCGTGCGTAGTAATTTCTGTGTTTTTCCATTACAAGATTATTTGTTTTTATTGTTGACATTGTGAATGCCATTGAAATATTTTCCAGTTAACTGTAAGTAGTTTGCATTGCAGTTACTTCTTATGTATAGTAGCTTGAAGCAGTAGTAGTTGTCTCTAAGTACGCATATTCTTTGTAATTTGTTTATATGCTAATGTGGTTACAGCAATATCACCAATTTTTTGTATTATTATAAGTTGTAATTATGTATAAGCACGTTCAGGTAGCTGAAACAAGAAAAGCGAGTTAAAGTATTTGTATAATTTATAAATAAAGCTACTTAATAAACTTTTTTAAATTACATCGGCGGCACGCTCGTCTGTATACAAAAAATGTTCTATTGCTTTTATAACCACTTTGTGGTGGTTTTTGTTATCGCATTACCCTGGTTAATGCACGGTTGCTTTAACAGGTCGATAAATTACAACCGGTTCACTACGCTGGATGAAGGCTGTACTGAATTAAAACTTTATACATTTTTAATTGGTTGTAATGTAAAATTCTACATTTAAATCTAAAGTAAACAGATTTAAATTGAAACCACTTGTATTGACGCTAAAAAGTATTTTTACATTGTTGCAAAAATCTAATTAGTGACTTGTTTACGTAGAAGTTAGAACTCTACAGTTTGACGGTCTAATCTGTAATATTACTCTTGCAGTACAAAATTAGCAAACTGTCTGGTAATTATTAAATCAATACTGAGTAGAAAGTATGCTATAAGTATTTTGCAGGCAGTTTTAATAACTCATTTTTATTAGAGTAAAATGTGTTCTTAAAGAAAAGGTCCATTAATCATATCAAAACAAATTTTTAAAATATTTTTAATTAAATATTTTTAATTTAGTTTACTTTTTAATGAAGCTTAAACATCATTAATTTGAAAATATTAAATTTTAAAGTAATCCAAAGGTTTGTAAAGAAAAATTACAATTTTGAAATTAAAATAGTTAAAATGTATTATTAACATAAATTACGTGTATATATTGATTGACAACCTACAAATAATTAATTTTGTAATATTAATCTTATTCGAAGACTATTAACGTTTTAAAGATAGATTGTTACAGTTTTTACAAATAAGCAACTTCAAGAAAACAAATATTTTTTACTGTTGACATGTTGTATTTTTTTCTGTAATTACACTTGTAGCTTACTAATTAATTTGAATACGTCGTCTTTGCTAAAATGTATTTACAAAACTTTATTTCCTTACATAGTAATAGCATTTATTCTAGTTATTAACATTATGACTTTATTTAAAATCTAGATTTTTGTTATATATAAAATTATAAGTTATTAAGAATAACGTTACAAAAAAAATCATTTTTTATAAAACTTAACTTAATAAATATGTTTTAATAATTAAAATTATATTAAAAATATGTATAATAAAAACATGCTAGTAACAAACAATTAAAATTAAAAAAAAATACGTAAAAAATACAATTATTTATTTGCATTTATTATAACATTAACATTATTATAATTTGCAATTATAAACCCGTCAAACACATATTATGTTCGTTGCATTTCGAGTTCTACATGCTACAATGTACGTACTGTATATAATACTTTAAAAAGTAGTAAATACTATTTCTTCATTCATTTTATTAATGAAATAATCTGACTTATGCATGTTTTTAAGTTAAAATATTTTTTATATGTAACATGTTTACAATGTTTTTACCGGTTTTAAATGTAATTTTCCTTTTTTAAATGAACTATACAATAGTTTTTTTTTGTTTACTTAGAATCAGACAACCATACTTTAATATCAGTTCTGTTGTTAATTAATTTCTAAAACCAATTTAAGTATAATTTTTTTTAAATAAAAACAAAATTTAGTTTACTCCTTATTATACCTATAATGTTGCTTGCATAAATTTGTAAATTGAAGTTTATTAATGTAATAACATGTATAATTATATCCAATATTAAAATCACATTTTTCTTAAATTCGACTAAACAAGAGTCAATTTTACTTTTATTATTAGTGTTATTATGACATGTTATTAGTTATTTGTATCATTAGGCAGAAACTACCATTTTGTAATGACGAAATTTAATTGCTGTTAATAGTATATTAAAACACAAGTTACAGAATGAACGCGCTTAAATCACGAGTCCGGGTTTCATATACGAGCCGCGCAGCGGCGAGTTTATGGAACGGTAGGATGATTGAAAAGTATTCTATGACGTGTTATTTATACCATTTTCTCTATTTCGATACAATATTTATTATTTTACGTATAGTTTTGAGTTTAAAATACCATTGCAATACACTTGCACTTTGACATATTGAAATTTATGTGTTAACCTAAAAGTTCATATGAAATTATCTCTTTATCCTTTTATAATGAAATAACTTTAAATTAATAGGATGTCTTTATACGTAAAAAAGTAATGATGATTAGTGACAACTTTCAGTTTTACTGCATTTTACCGATTTAGGCCGGAAAAATGTTTGGTCGATTATTTTGCAAAACACATCAAAACAGACGGAAGCATATAAAATCATTTAATGTTAAAAAAAGCAACAAATACGGTTTTATTACAAAAAATTACGTTTTTTGTGTAGAATTTTATGAAAACACTTTTTTTAGATATGGAACTATACTTTTGCTTAATTTATTGTGTTTCTTTTAATAGTTTAATAGAAAATGTTAAGTATGTAAAATACGTTAAAAATACTAATAAAATGCGGGAAATAAACTACTTAAAAGAAAGTTCTTAAAGAGGAACAAGCTATAAAAAAAAGATAATAAGTATTTACTGTGCTACCAAACATAAAAACACGTTGTAAAATATACATACGTACCACGCTTTACCTTTTTTGTTAAAAATCATCAAATATTTATTTGTAAATTTCGTCGACGTTTTGGTTCCATTTTACGATGTTACTCGTTATAATTCTTTTACGTTTTAAAACAATCTATTTAAAATTTTTTGTCATAATTTAGTAAGTATTTTTTGAGTTAGAATTGGCTCTGTTTTATTTATAGCACAGAACAAGTTACTTATTATTATACTTATATACAGTAAACACTGTATTAATTAATGATTAAAATAATTTTTTTTGTATTACAGTTTTAAGCAATGGAAAGCAAAACTAAAAAACGTTTGTTTTGAAATTGTAACCGAAAAAGCTTATGCTGTTGCTGCAACAAGGAATTCTGTGAATTATTGAAAAAATGTGATGTTGCTTAAAATCACGCTCCAAAAAAAATTATCGAACTAGTCAACAAAATTGAATTCTTACCAAAGTAATTTAAGAAGCTTAGATATGAAATGTATACTGTTGGTAATCAAGTTATATATAATCAAACCATCAGTGGAAAAAATTAAAACAAAATCACCGACACGGAAGAACATAAAATTTTACTAAAGAATATTTTTAAATTGGGGTTGGTACAATAATAAACGCAATCTTTTAACAGAATGGAATGATACAACTAAAAATGTAATGCAATAAACAACCAGTTACATACTTTTTTTAGAGAAAACCTACATTGGCCAAATATGAAAAGTTGGTAAGTATTGCTATAGTCTGACGAAAAACCTGGTATTTAGTAATCTGATGAAGTTGAGTAATAAGGTATTATAGTGCATTTGTAAAGATTTTTTACCAATGGTTTTTTTATTTAAATCACGAGTGTTTTCAATGACTAAAAAAACAACTTATTCTAAATCTACCCCAAAAAGTTCTTATCGTAATGGCCCTACAACCAGATTATAAGAAGAAATAATAATAAGAATTAGGCTAATTTTAATCAGCAAATGTTAAATTCTAACTTCTACAGCTGTTGACAGGTTGGGTTTTTAAGTATGTCATTATCTACATTGTCTATATTTTATACATTATTAACGTATTTTCTACACATGTTGTACGTATACGTGTAGAAAATTATTTTCTACGTGTGAATGCTCATCACTGGTTTGTTTAGTAGCATTTTTCTTAACTACAGGTAAATAACATTTCTTTATTAATTACCGTTTAATAATGAACATACTTAAATTTTATAAAAATATAAAAAAATAGAAAACAAATTGACAGAACTAAGCAGTTTTGTTTAAAACTATCTAAAAAAAATATTTAAAAAATGTAAACTTTTTAAAATCTGCAATTAACGTAAATATTAATAAGTCTATTCAATTTTAGAATAATCAATGGTTAAAGTAGTAACATATTTAAACAATTTTTTTCTACTACTACCATATAATATGATACATAGCATAGTTTATTAACGGTTACGCCACATTATGCATTCTTTTTGGCCAATTTTATTTTGGTACATGTCAAGGTCATTTCCGTACAAGACAATGTCAATACTGTGCAGGATAATGAATTATGAGAGTATTGTACTAATATTTCTTGCAATATTAGAAGTAACTTTCCTGTAAGTAAATGTAAATATAGTTCTAAAAAACTAAGTTCAAAGTAATTACTTCACTACTAGTTTTCTTCCAGTTTTTTAATGAGAAAAAAACGTCAAAAGTACTTTATTTGACTTTTACTTGTGCAGTGCTATAAATCAGTTCTATAAACTGCATGAAAAGTCCAATTATCCTTTAGTATTTATTAACAATTGCAAGATGTTTTATCTAAATATGTCTGATATGTATACGTTATTATTTAACCATTAGGAAAAGATTGATGATAGAGCCAAAACTAACGTACAACGTTTACCACCTTTATAGCTATTTACAGCTATTATTTCAGTTTATAATATGCAATTTATTTAAGTATTTACGTATGCTTTCACTATGTATTACATTATAGTCTTATAAAAACAATGAATTTGTACAGTGTCGTTATTTTACTAGAAATTTTTGTTGGTTTTGTAGTTCATAGTATAAAATTCATATTCAAAAAACAATAAATAACACAAAATAAGTATTAAAAAAACAATCAATTCTTATAGTGTCAATGTGTAACAAGACTAGTACAAAACATTTGTTGTATTGAAAAAATACTTATTTAAAAGTAAGTATAAGCAAAAGCAATTAGTCGCCATTATCTACATCTCTGTAATTAAGTATTTGTTTTCTTTTACATTATCAGTTGCAGTAAACTACAACACATTTATTTAGTTAACAATTTTGCTTCTATCGCAACATTTTTTACATTTAAACCAATTTTACAGTAAAGGTTTTTGAAGCATAATATTTATTGGAGTAATTAACTTTATATTATATTTTCTAAACGTAAATACAAGTTATAAAAAGTTTAAAACAATTTTCATTCTAAAACCATGATAATTGGTGAAAATTTCATATTACTTTCTTAGTTTGTAAAGCTTTATTTTTATAACTATTTATTTCTATCTATTTTTATAATTAAATAAAAATGTTCTTTAAACGTTTACAAGTTTACCTTATTTGCTTTAAAAATCATATCCACATGTAATTCTTTAGCAGCTTCTAAGAAAAACATTCAAATACCAATATCAATTTCAAATTGTAAGTATAATTGTTTGAAGTTAACTAACATTGCATGCATTTAAAACACATAAACTACATTCACTATTTTTTAAATTAACGTTTTGAAAGTCATCATTCTGTAAACTCAAAAAACAGCTTTTTGTAGTAATGTCGACTAATTTAAATAACTGCTTGCAACAGAACTACATTTATTTATATATAATGTATACAATATACATATAATATAAGACTACGTTTATATATTACATAAAACTATTAAACTAACTAATATTTTGTATGTAAACCGTTATTTTATAAACATTCCGTTTACCTGTTCCGCCTCGAGTTAACTAATTTTTTTCTTTATAATTTGATCTTCGAAAACGTTCCCAAACTTCACTTGCAGTTTGCACTATATTATTTAAAGTTCTAACTGGAAGAATCAAACCGATTATTTGTACATGTTCTACTCATAGCTGCCTACATGTTTTCAATGGGGTTTAAATCGGGAGATGGACAATAACAATTTTTTCTAATTCTTTTTCTGAATACAGTGTTCGCACACTTAGCACCAACATTTTGTCTAGAACTCGTAAAAGCCGTTGTAAAAGAAGAATTTTGAACGCAGCTAAAATATCTGCAACTTCCTCTATGGTAGTTGTTCTGTTTATTCTTTTTGGTTTCGTTTTAAGAGCACCATCTCCTTCTTCTTAAAACCTCCAAAGCCACTGACGAACTTGGCGCGCATGTATATCTATTTACTTAAATAATTTAGTTTAACCAAATGATTCAATTATTTTATTACATTCACATTTAAATAAATACTTTAAAAGTCAAGGATTAAATAACTTATAACTTGTAATATAAACGCAAACAAATTGACATAAAATGAATAAAACATATTATCTATCTCGTTTTTATATTTAAAATCACGATTACGCCAAAATCAATTAATATCACACTGCTGACAACTTTTACAACTACTGAACAAACAATTACGTACCTTAACAATTATAGACTTTTTGTTTAATAGACGTAGACAAAAAAGAATTTAAATTCAAAACATCTAATGAGGCAGAAATAAAATCAATATAAAAATTATACTATTGAAACACAGATGGAATGAATAAAATAATAGTAAAAATAACAATAATAATTGATTTGAAAACAACATACTCGACATAACGACTAAACTTAAACTAAACTAGTTTGTTTAATTTTCTTTCAGTAGCTATAATGCTAACTATTTTATTTTATTCATATATCTGTATAAGACATTAATGCCAACTGCTATCAAAATTACGAAACGTCAGTCATTACATAAACAGACGTATTATCAATAAGCACTTTCAAGTCTTTATCTAAAGTCGTAGTTCCCTATTTTACTAGCGACAGATATTACTAAAGACAGCGTCGTGTCTGTATAATTTAAGATTTAAAAATTTGCATTAGTCAATGGTAATTAATTTTTTTTTAAATCTGTGTAAAATCGATAAAACGTTGTTCAAGTTTATTATTAAAAAAAATTTTAAATGGTTAAATTAGTTTTTGTGTTAATATAGAGAAAACTTACTAGTGAATTAATAATAGCATTGGCAAATATTAACACAAAATTGATCAAATTGCTTGTTCTAACAAGTTACTATCAATTTAAATAATAATTGAGATAAATTTGGTACTACAACTGTTCATTATACAACCTAATTAATTTATAGCTTTTAATGTAAGCTTATCTTTGTATATGTAGTTAATATTAATTATTGTAATACAAGAAATCTAGATGTCTTAATATTATTGCAGTCATGCTATTATTTTAGGTTAAAACAGAATTCTCATATTGAACAATATGTATTATGTTTGATCTTTTAATACATTTACTTTGTTAGATAGGCTTCTAATGTACACAACAACTTCAACCTCCCTTTTAATTAAATTAATATATCTCTAATGTGAAACTCTTGGTTAGTTTTAGTTCAAATGTTTACAAAGTTGTTGTTTAAATAAGTACTGTATTACTAAAAAACTTTTAATTGTTTTTTAATTAATTAAATATTATAGCGACGCCTTATGTAGATATACTATTCAAGCATTTTAAATAAATTTAGTAAAAAACGTTTTTTAAAATTGATTTCTTTTGTTTAAAATTTAGCAATATATTGTAAGTGAAAAAAAACTTATTGTAAGCCACAGAAGTTACTGATAAAATGAGAAAGTTTACTTACGTATTATAATTAAGAAACCGCTCATAAAAGGTTTGTTATCAATGGGGTCGTTTGTAGTTCTAAAACTTTAAATGTTTCAACTCTTCTGTTATTGTTGGTTTGTTAATGTTTTACTTTAAAAGAAAACTTTAAAATCAAAGTCAATACAGAGTGTTCGGTAAAGATTATCATAACGTTAATAGTAGTTTATGCATATTTTAATAAAACAATATACGTAAAAGTCTCATAACAAGTAAAAAGCTCTTCAGCCCTTCAACTCCAGACAATCGCTTAAAATACCAAAATTTTAGCGCTAACTTATCTCCTTTTGATAGATGGAATAGATCGCAAACAACCCCATCAAACAATAATATGGAATACGTAGGCTTAACTTGGGATTATGAATGATCCATTAAAAGAAAACGTATTTGTGATACCGACAACGAACAGAAATATGATATAAAAACAACTAGGTTAATTGTTAAATTTAAAAAAAACTAATGGAAACATTAAATTTAGAAACAAAAAACTAGACCAGTTTGTAACAAAAAATTCTAAAAGTAAAAACGTAATTGAGAATCAAAAAAGGAACAACAACGGTAGGTGTGTAGGAAAGCAAACAGACAGCAAAATAAAGAAAAAAAACTAGGGAAGCAAATAGCCTTATCATAGTTAAAAGTTCAGATAAAACGATGGAAAAATAAATTTAAAAAAATAGAAGGATAGATTCCCAGACATCTGTGAATTATCAAATAGTATTAAAATTCTCAAATATACAATTAAACGAAAGGTGAAAGAAGAAGCCCTAGAAAAAACTTTAAAACTAATAAAAATCGAGAATCACGAAAAATATTTATGGAATAATCTTTACTCGGCTAGAAGTGCTGCAGTTGATAACAACATCTCGCAGAAAACTACCCATAAACTATAGTCCTTACATACTGAAAAGGTTGAAGACAATGTTGCTGCAAACAATACCAATTGAAAAAAATCATTCTTTATTTCTGCTATCACACTAGAGAAAAAGGGTACGGATTTCAAGACATTACTAGAGGTGAAATTTATCAATAATTAAGAAATAATTCTGATAGAGAACCAGAGGTTCTAAAATAGGAAGACTAAGACTTGAAGCAAGAAACACACAAAACGTAACAATCGCAGTGGATCTGACAATAGCTAGAACTCATCTTGCAGTGAAATTTGTTAAAATTAGATTAGCAAGAGATAGAGTAGAAAAAAGAGTTTCGGTCACACAATGCTACCGTTGCTGATCTTATGGTCATGTAGCATCAGAATGCAAAAATGAGATAAACAAAACTAAATGCTGCAATAGATGTGGGAAAGAAGGACATAAGACAAATGAGTGCAAAGATGAAGAAGCTAAACGTCCCATCTGCAATCAGCACCCTAAAATGCAAGATGTTTAGAGTCAAGCTGCACGTCTGCTAATTGATTCCTTAAAAAAAAAAGAATAACGTAAACGTAGCTATCATTTTTAAATCTGCAACTAAATTAAAACTAAACAAGTTACAGTTTGAAAACTATTTACTAATATAATACAAAAACCACGGAAAAGCTGCATAATATCAAGTGATTTAAATGCAAAATCTTTTTTGTGGGGTTTATATAAAACAAACCAAAAGGGAGACATTCTTGCAAGTTAGATGGCAACACACAACTTTTTTGTATGCAGGAGAGGATCAACACCTATATCTAGCAGTCATGATAAAAAATCTGCGTCAGCGGTAATACTACCAAATGTCTACAACGAGGCACAGTTCACTTTAAGTTACTATCAATACATAACATTTAGCTGCAAGGATTCAAGAAAGATAAAAAGCTGCAAGTAGATTGGAAACAAAGGATAGAATACAACAAATATGAGCAAAAAAAAAAGAGATTTTGAAGAAAGGTCTAACAACAACTAAAATTGATTCTTAAGATCAGTTAACATCACTCATTACAGATGTGTGCGACATCAGCCTTTGTAAAAGAAAAAGAAAGACAAACAAAAAAAAGTGTACTGGTGGAATGACCACATTAAACAACTAAGACAAAAATGCATACAAACGAGCAAATTCTACACAAGGTCAAACCGTGAAGAACAGAAATCAGACAAGGTAAATCTGCAGGCATGGAAAAGAGATTTGAAATTAACAATAAGGAACATTTCGAATTTTAGAAAATATTGTATATCCATTATATCATAACTGACGTTTAGAAGGATGATAATTAAAAGTAGATCCGTAACTGATTAACGGAAAAAAACATTAAAGTTGATTTTTGAATTA
Source organism: Aquatica leii (assembly GCA_035610365.1). Lineage (NCBI taxonomy): Eukaryota > Metazoa > Arthropoda > Insecta > Coleoptera > Lampyridae > Aquatica > Aquatica leii. The sequence goes on from CM069432.1 coordinate 119,864,576, forward strand.
TTTCGAGCACTCAACGAAGTCTGCTAAGCACAAGTGTGACGTCACTAAATGTTTCAAACACTATTATGTTAATGTGATAGTTTTGCTTTATATTAATTTTCTTGATTTTGTTGTAATTTTATTCTTGTGCATACGTGGTGTTATTAATAACGTAATTTTCTTCTTAAATATAGCTCTGGATTTAATAAGTAAGTAATTAAATTTAATCATTTAGTTAAATAATCTACGTAGGATATCATACTTTTTCCTTTAGCATTAATGGTAGTTATTGAATTGTTAACATTTTATCAATTAGTGTGTTTATAAGTAGTTGCTACTATCAATATCACATTTTGTGTAAAAATAGATTTTCCTCTGTTCAATATACAAGTAAGTATGTTGATATTTATCCAAATAGAGCATTATACTTTAAATAATAAATTTATTTATTAGCAACTTTTAAGAAGAGAGAAGAGACACAAACACTTTATTTAGATTATTTTGTAGTGCTGGTACACGTTGATACAAAACAGTACTTAATAATTTAAAATGCCTTACATTGAGAAAAAATTTACTTACTTGTATATTAGACGGAAGAAAATCAATTTTTGCACAAAATGTGATATTGTCAGTAGCAACTAATTATAAACACACTAATTTATACAGTAAGTTATATTTGTAAAAATATTTATTGTAAAAAGTATTAAAATTATAACTATACTATTAGTACAACTAAAGCAAAAATTGAGGTAACTACATAAAATAACAATGAAACCAAGAAAATTAATATAAGGCCAGGCTATCAAATTAACATAATGGTGTTCAAAAGATCTAGTAACGTTGCACCCGTGTTCAGCAGTCTTCGTTGTGTGGTCAGAATAATTCAAAAATAGCAATAATATATTTACTTATATTTCAAATTATAAGTATTTGGTGCGTGTTTTATATGTATAATATACATACGCCTCCTATAGGTTACCAGAAAATATACTTACTTTTTTGTTTTCGTAACCGTGAATGTTCCTTATTAAAAAAATTGAAAGAGATAAAATAAAATTATGCAATAAGGTTGAAGGGTCAAACCTACAGAATAGTAAGAGCATGCAAACCAGTAACAAATAAAGTCGTAATTACATCACAAATGGAAAAACTGTTCCTTCAATGCAAACTTAACATATGAGATAGACTAGTAGATGAGACAGCTGTTTCCCCGTTAAGCATGGAAGAGCTTGAGATTGCCGTCAATAGAATGAAAACCAACTCAGTCTTTGGCCTAGATAATATTCCGCCAAAAACGTTTAAGCTGGTAGTACAGATATCTCCTAAAACAGTACTAAATATAATAAATTTATACATCAAGGAATGCTGATTTACAAAAAAGTAGAAAATAGCAAAATTGATTCTACTCCCAAAAGTAAAGGATAACAGCGTTACTGGAAATAGACCAAACTGTCTACTAGACACTATTTGAAAATTGCTAAAGCAACTAATCTTACTGCGGCTAAAAAAAAGTTGCATAAGAAAAGAATTCTCTCAGATAACCAATTCGGCTTTAGAAAGAGCAGATCAATAGAGTACGCAATTGTCGTCGTGGTTAACGCAATAAAGATGAAATAGTTAATTCTTTTAACACAAGAAAGCTAATAGCTTTTATAACAATAGATGTACGAAACGCTGCTATTACAGCAAGTTTATATTAGACAAAAACTAGTGGTAAATAACTTATCTTTATAGTTAGTAAACATCCTGCTTAGATACTTAAAAACAGCAACTTAAAAAAACGCCAATGCAACGCTAGAAACAATAAGCAAATGGATGGAACAAACACACTTTAGTTTAGCGCCAGAAAAACCAGATTCTATACTAACATTAGAATGTCTTCTGGGTTTGGACCGTGTCATAGTTGCAACCGAAGCTGCCAACGTTTCGCCCACTTTCGTAAGGGGCTTCATCAGGGCGTGAGATAAATCGCAAAACTCAAGCAAGCAATCGAAATCTAACTAAGAACTTCTCAAAAGTTAGGTTATCCACTTGTAAAACAAGCCATAACCTAAACTATGAAAAGGTAAGAAAGAAAACGATAACCTGAAAAAGCAAACGAAAATCTAACAAAGAACCACTACCGAGTTAGGTAATCAACTTGTGAACCAAGCCAGATTCTAAACTCCGTAGAAGTGACTTAAGAAGAAATGGTCTCCGTATTTAAAGGAAAAGGATCGTCACGGATGATTAAGCTCGACCCTGATTGGGTTACGGTTGCTAGGGGGCGTGTTTTTGATAAATGACTAATAACCGGGAACCAAAGAGGGGATAGTTTGAAACCATGATCGCGATTGAAGTTATTGGGGTGTTTGATGATTTCTATGCTTTCTCGGAATTTCCTGTTGAAAAAAAATGGAGATTTGGCAATCAACAAAACATTATCAAAATCTATCTTGTGACCTGTAGTAAAATGATGTTTAGCGACCGCAGACTTGAAAGTATACCTTTTCCTTATACAAAAATCATGTTCTGAAATGCGAGTAATGACGGAACGACTGGTTTCACCAATGTAGACTAAACCACAAGAACAGGGAATCTGGTATACACCTTGAAATGAAAGTAAAAAGTGAAGTACAGGAATAGTTGAAATGCTTGCAAAAAGAATCCTTATTGACATATTGGCAGAGCAAAGAACCGTCCGTAAAAGAAAACCAAACGTCCTGAAGCTATGCCAGGAAATTAAGCTCAAAGTAATGGTAGAAAAATTAGCACAATATAAAAGTCCGAATGACTAAATAAAATCCCTATTCATCGACTGGTACCTTATAGAACATGGTGACATGAACTTCTACCTGACCCAAACACTTAACGGGCATTGCTGCTTTAATAGCATTATTTATTATTTGAATGTCAATACTTGAACACTTCACAAAAAGCAATAGGAGAGTGTTCTCTAGAAACAATTGTTAAAGCCATGCTGAGAGGCGAAGAGACATGGCAAGAAACATACAGGAAATTCTAAAGATGACAATAAGTGGAAAACGTACCAAAAACAGCAGCGAAGGTAAAAGCCATACTTGAACGGTAAAGAAATGCTTAAATGTGGTTCCGCTGTTGAAAGGCCAAAGCCGGGGTTTTTAGCTCAGTAGTTGTACTCGAGAAAGGGCAAATCCGGCATTATCTGATGAACAATACCACAATCAGATAGTCATTCGAAGATTTTTATTCTTGGTTTAAAAAAAATTATAATAATATTGCATACCCAGTAAACGCACAAATATATCTGATACGTCACCTAGACATTTTAAATTTGTGGTGGCAAATCAATCATCCAATTGCAATTAAGTAATTGTGACAGATACCTTCGCCGGCAAAAGTTTTTATTCCTAAACTTATATAACTTCATTATCAACAGTAATTTTGGTTTGCATCAATTTAATTTTGTGTAGCTTTTACGCTTGTTATTTTAACACATTAACATCAACAGTTTAAAAACGTCACTAATTTTTAATAGTTTGCTTTTTATCAAACTATAGCTTTTTATCAAACTATATATAGTGACAAGATTCACAAAACAATTAGCTTAAGTTTGTGCTTACTTATACAAGTTTAATACATAATTATTGTTGTCATTAAGAGTAAAGCTTTACAAGCCCTGTATTGGATTTTAAAATCTATTTAAAAAAAAGTGGTGGTTCTAAGAAAATTATTTTAGACAATGCCGGTTTGAACAGCTTAATGTCTTAATAAACACTTTAGTTCAGAAAGCGTAAGAGAAAGTTGATACTGTGGTAGATCAAATATTTTAAGAACATCCTTACATCAAACTGACTTTTAATCATGATAAGTTAACTAATTAACTGAGAAGAAAATATGAAAAATTATGGTCTGTTTGATAAAGCAGCGAAAAATATTTGTTTTATAGTAATCGCTGCTTTGTCAGATGATAGTAGCGATAAAGAATATTACAGCGATTAAATCTTTTGTTTAATTATTTTTAAATTCTTAGATGTGTAATATTTTTGAAGTAAAAAAAAAGAAATAGTCTTGTGGCTAGAATGACAACATTGCTTGATTGTTAAAATATTAAACATTTCATTTTCTCAAATGTAACAAAAGCAAGATAATTACAACAAAAATTTAATTGTTTTTTCGAACTTCTTTATAGTTAAGCATAAGCGAAAAAATTGTCATGTAACATCGACTATTTTTGCAATATAATGTAGTTAATGTACATGAAAATAAATTATACTTATGAAAACTTTATTTTTAATAATAAATATTGTATTATATTAATATATTATATTAATTAATAATAACATTTAATTATACACTTAATATTTTAACAAGTATTAGTGTATTTCAATTATTATGACAAAATACAAAAAGAATTATTATTAAAAAAAATAGTTAATGCAATAAATAATTGACAACTAGAAAGTAAAATTACCTAAATCTTATATGTTAAAGTAGTTGAATTTCAACTTTAACAGTTGTCGACATGCGAGATTTTTTAATATAGTGCTAGTTCGGTCCAGGTACAGTAAAAACTTTGTCAATGTTCTATTTATAGTGTCTTTTATTAAAACCTTTTCTTCACGTTAACTTCTGTTTTAACATTTTTCTTGTTATGTTTTGGAACTTTTTAGTTAGAGAACGCCAATTGTGAGGTCCGAGAAAGGATTGTTTTGCTATTACCAGATTGACACACGTAACTTTTTAATAGACTGACAAAGATCTGACTACAGATGGCGTAAAATAAACAGATAAACTTCTTGTGACTAAGAGTAACTTTCTTCAATTTAAGTAAACCGACAACAGTATTGCTCCGACTACGTATTATAAAACTTATACCAATATAATGCTACTGTAATAGTAGACGTATCTATGACTAATATTGGTTGTATTAAATGAGGATGATTAGAATGTTTTTGTTACTATTGGACTTGGAATCAGATTACTCTACGTCTACTACTACAATGATTTAACCGTTATGGATACTATCAGATTAATAAATGTTTTTAAATTACCAAACCAAATGTGTTTTTGTTATTAAAAATATCTGTTTTTAAAGTTACAAATACAAAGATTGAATATTAAATAACAAAAAGTACGCGTAAATATTAAATAGCAGATACATTTATAAGAGTTCTTCAAGAAGATTTTGCCAAACCTTAAAGGTGTGTTCGTTCAGTAATTTTAAACAAAAAAAGTTATATCAATATAGCTCAGATTCGAAAAAATTGCGGAATTGTAGCCTACTAAAGAGAAATAATACAAGAAAAATCGTTGCGTCTTGGTCGTACATTTTAGATAATAGGCGAGTAAAGCGATTACAGGTGCACACTATTTACGAATGAAACTACTTTTACTCTACATGAGTTAAATAATAACAAAAACAACTGCTTATGGGTTTATAATAATTTCTAAACAATTGTTGAAAGCAACTTCTAAAGAAGGCTTTTAATAAACGTATGCGGACCGACTTATTGGGCCTTATGTTTTTGATGGTCGTCTTACAAGAGATGTTTTTCTTAATTTTTTGGAAAATTAGTCACCTGTACTTTTAAAAGATGTTCCATTGTTAACCCTTGCAAGAATGGTTCTGCAACTAAATATTGATATACATACTTGGCCAGCAAGGTCTCCTGATTTAACTCTTCTTAATTATTATTTATAGAGACACATAAAATACTTAATCTACGCAGAAAAAGCCGACAATCGTAATGGATTAATTTAGCGAATTTTTGGATGCTGCTGCTACAATTTGAGCTACTTCACAAATATTGCAGAATGCAATAAATTTCATAGTGCGCTATGAGAAATTGTGTATTGGTTGTCATTTTAAACAGTTACTATAGAACACACTCTTGGCAGAATCTTGTTAAAACATCCTTGTTTACTTATTTTTAAATAGTCATTAAATCATCATTCTTTTAAATAAAAACTATTAATTTAAGCATACAAACTTGGTGTTTACGGAATTTATAGCAAATAAATGTAATTGTGTAGCTTTTGTAAAACAAATATGTGTACCTCTTCATCTAACAATATTTATTAACTATAATTTTGAATTAGACCCTATCACTTTTTTTTACAAATAAGTAGATAACGGTTGTGTTCTTTTCAACACTCAAATACATCGATTTTTAAATAAGTGCACATTATAAAGTTATCAAAATTAAAAATTATTTTTATGCTTTACTTTTAAATTATTTCAATTAAAATACGATGTTTTAATTAGTATTTGTTTGTTGACCTTTGTGGCACTTAATAATAAAATGTTTATTAGCGTTTGTAGAAATTAGTATTATATCATTAGTTGGAAATATAACAACAATAAAATTATAAAATTTTGTTGATATAAATCTACGACTGTGCTGTACAGAGATAAAAACTTTTATTGTAAAAACCTCAATGGAATAAACTACAGTTCTGCAAGCAGTCTTATTGGCATCAAATTGATTACACAAATGAATTCAAAAATTATTAAGAATCATCATCAAAAAATTATTACACAATGTAGAACAGTGAAAAGTAATAAATATGTTACAAAATTTAAAACCCTTATGAGGAATTACATTGTTGGTGAGTTATGTCATCATATTAATAAGAGCCACTTGTATAATCGGGGCTTAAATACTGTTATAATTAAAAAAAAAGGTTACATGTAAAACTATAACTAGTGATAAATTTTATAAACAGCTTTTGACTACGTGTAATTTACTCCATTCAATATATTTTTTTAATTAAAGTATATTTTTTTTGTATTACTTAATGTGAATAATATTATTGCTTATGACAAGAATTAAGACTAAATTATAATCTTTAAAATAAATTTGCATAGATTATAAAAATATAGTAAACTTTACAAAACATATTTTTATTATGCGAAAATCAAACCCATTTAGAATGACAGAAAACTTATTGCACGATATACTAAACATCTTGGCAAATCGCATTACGCTGATCCGACTTCCGTTCTTTTCCCATCAGTTACTGGGACGATGAAAAATCTCTCATAAATGCAAAATACTGTGAATTTACAATATATTTTTCAACTTCATCAAAAATCATTTTCATTTCAGGACGATTTATTGTATAACGACAAAAAACATATGCTGTTTGTTTAATTTTCATTGCAATGTTTTGCTAAAAATTGTAAAAAAACAAATTTTTTACAATTCTTTAAGGTTTTTAATAAAAAATTTAAATTTATGGTTTTTTTTATACAATATACAAATGATAAATTTAAATAATATAAAATAAGTTATAAATTAAGTAATACTTTCAACTTTTACATTAAATATTAATAATTAAAATAAAATCTAATTTGTTTTTAATTTTGTTATTGAATTAATCTATAAATATTTTGATTATATTAAACTTAGTAAAAATAAATTGAACTTTTATTTGTACGTAAAATCATACATTTAACATTTACAAAATAGTGTAAATTTATCATATTTGCTTATTTTTTTTTTACAAATTATTAAAAGTGAAGGGACTTGTGTAAACGGTCTTGTAAAGTAAACATAATAACTTTTACATTGAGTACCTTATAGAGTGAACAAAGAACTGCTCTATATAGCATATTATTTTATTCTATTATTAATTATTTTGAGTAGATACTTAGCAACCTGTTATCTCTATATAGTGATCAATTGCCTGTATGTAAACCAGATCATTTTTAGCAAAATTGCAAGTCAAAACATGTAAACATATACTAAATATAACTAGTATTTATTTGCTGTAATAACCAGTGAGGTGGAATTGTGTAGTTGTTCTAATCAATCACTTTACTAAAAATTTTTAGAAAGTTAAGTAATCGACTAAATAAATTACAATCTAAGTTCTAATAAAATTAGAAAAAAAATAATACATCTGAAAACAAACCTGTAAACCAAGTACAGTCTAAAATTTAAAAGTATATAGTAAACTCAAAACAAAAGTACACAAACGTCAACAACAGTAAACTTCAAAAAAAATTTTTTTACACTATATCAGAAATTTCTCATAACGAAAGAACTAGTTTTATTAATATAACAAATCTCGGTTTTTATTTATTTATGTTGTTTTTTGGTTCTACGCAAATCTTAGCACGTTAGAGAAAAGTTGTCCTGGAAGTAAGTATTTATTTTTATGTACTGCAATAAACAGACAATAATAATTTTCGGCAAAGTAATGTTTTGACTGGTTGTACTAGTATTTTTGGCATCTGGTACACTTTTGGAAAAAAATTATTATTAATTAAAAAAAAATTTTTTTTTAATTATTTGAGTTGAACCAGTTTATCATAGGTATTTAAAACAATACTTACCTATTCCTCAAAATTTAAAACATTTTGTTTTTTTAAACTTAAGTAAACTAAGAGAACATTGTACTTTGTAAAAAATAGTCAAACGTGTAATGGTAGAATTTATTGAACAGCCCGTCAGCATACTACTACAGTGCCTTTATTAAAGCCCATTTCCCACGTGATCTATAAATTGAACATCAAGATTGTTTTAGGTTGGTAGTGTTGCCACAAGTGTTACGGTTTGGTAACATGTTTTGACATTCTCGTTTGACGTTTTGTTGACATCGGATATTATTTTTTGTTTTTTTTCTTATTCTTTATTTTTTAGATTCTAAAATAGTTATAATCATAACACGACATGTATAATGATTATACATGTCGTGTCAATTGTTTGTCATTCTTAGTTATTGTTCATATACAACATTTTAATTATTGACCTTTTTAATAATATTTTAACGAGTTATTTATGTTATTTATATTGTGTATTAGTTGTCATGTTGTTTGGAGTTGAGGACGTCTCCACCACTTTTTGATTGAACAAGATTATGGTAAAATTTAAAGAGAAGAATTAACAGAACAACTAAAGAACAACGTATTAAAAATCTAAAGTGGTTTAATTGCCCCTCCTAGTGAAGAGTGTTCCTAACCAATTCATTAATTAAACATTTAAAGGAGGACGTAACTACATTACTTGGTTATAAATCAAATTTTTTATTTAGTATTTTTTTTACGTTATACTAATCTAAGCAATGTTGGTTGCCTAACATATGTGTCACGTGGGATCGAATCATTTATGAACGCCCTGTATTTTTGACACCTTAGTGTTATTTAGTTGAGGTTGTAGTTTTGGTTTGGTTTTGCTATATTTTTTTAATTGGACAATGAGCTATTTTTAACGCATTATGCTATAATTTAATAGAATTTAACGTTTTGTCTACACTTGATGTGTATGCTGTTTTGATAAAGCGGTCTAAATTTTTACCTATGTAGAAAATTCAGAATTCAACGTTCCTTAGTTAGAAACTACATTATATATTGACAAGTTATCATCTAACGATTATTATGAATAAAAGTTGTAACATGGACGTTAGACAATTGACAGATTCCTATATAAATTTTGTTTGTTTTTTTTTTAACTTTAGTTTGTTTGATTGTAGCTGTCTATATGTATTATTTATGTCATATGAAAAATGTCTTTGGCCCTATACAATATTTATTTTTTTAATAAATTTTAGTAATTTATTATCAATCGTCGGGTGTAAAACACCACAAATTACTGATTTTAAAATTTGTTATTTGTGTGTCGTATTTATCACATTGTATGATTGTAGATTTGCTGATCAATTTTTAAGTGATTCCTATAGAAAGGTAGTTTATTGTAAATGCCTTTCGTTTAATTAAAAATAAATAAATTCTTAATTACTGATGTTAAAAACACTTTTAATTAATTTAAGCAAAACGTTATTTTTATTAGACAGCACTGAAGAATTTTAATGTTTAAGAGAAAATCTTTAGACAATGAACACTTTGTGCGACTTATAAAAATGTAAATAAGATGCGTTTTGTGATAAGTTGGATAAGGATTTTGCTTCTACTTTTGTAGGTCTTTTTCATTGCCTTTTTTTATTTAATTTAATACACGTTTTGACAGTTTATTCTTAAGAATTGCATGCTTTAGAATTATAAAACAACACTTATCAAATTAAGTATAACACTTTAAAGAAAATATTGATTATAAAGTGAGACAACTTCTATTAAAACAATTTTTGTCGTTGCTTTCAAAGTGGTTGTTATTGCTAGTTAAAGTAGTACTTGAAACTGGTATTATATTTATTATTATGCAACTAAAAATTTCAGTGTACCTGTTAGTAGATTTAAATAACAGTAATTGTAAAAACGAGTATGCAAGTCTATAAGTAATCAGTTTGCTTATATTAAAATATTTAATTATTAATAAAATTTAGAATCATTTACAATTTATTTATATTATTAAACGTTAGATTTAATACACAAACAAAAATATATTTATATTAACATAAACATGTTTTTTATTTAGAACTACTGTAAATATTCCATTCTATTCTATACACAAATCTCTAAGTCAATTATTAATACAAGTTAAAAATAAATATTGAGATATATATCATCAAGAGCTTCTACTAAGAATTGATCAAGTTGAGCAAAAAAAATACTAGCGATTTCTTAGATTCACACCGGAGATTACTTCTTTTCATAAATGTAGAGACGTTTTTTTCTTTATTTTCAGCATGCATTTATGTTTGGAAAACAATTACTATAGCGATGAAGCCTTCAAACGCTTCTACTATATAAAAAACACCACAATTAAATTTTTTAATTGCTGTTTATAGCATAAACTACAAAATATGCCTGCTTTCATATATACGCTAATACCACCTCACCTTTAGATATATAAATGTAGTTTCATAAACTATAAAGCTTTGTTGCATCCTAATTCTAACACTAACTTCTTAAAAGAATGTAATGGTAAAGATTTTCATAACCGAAGTCTATAATACAATAAGAATTTCTTCCGAGTTTGAATTGTGTTAATGTTCTAACCAAAGTTCTCAGCCTTTTTCCCACTTTACTAAGAGGTTTCACAGAGCGTAAACAATCGAAAAATTCTAACAAGCAACCGAAATCTAACTAAGGATCTCTAAAGAGTTACATAATCAGCTTGTAAACCAAGCCAGATTCTAAATTCTTAAAAAGAAAGAAAAAATCAATAACTTGAAGAAGCTACAAGATATCAATTTTTTTCTTACCTTTTAAGAGTTTAGAATCTTTAGTCTAAATATTAGTCACCCAATACATTGGAAGATAAGTTGAGAATTTCAGCATGTTTTTGGAGTAAGCATCAGCATAATTACAAATCTAAAAGATGATTTTTAGATACAGAATTTACACTTCACATTGCAAAGACATAAATTTTGGATTGAGTTGATTCCGCTTATACTTATTATAGCATTAAAACTATTCGTAGTTTTACTTCTTGCAAACGTCTGTACAATTAAAATAAATTTATTTTTAAAAATAATTACATAGAATCAATTATTAATTTACAATCGAACGTTTACATATAAATTTAAAAAAACCAAAAGCTATAATTTGCATGTGCTAAGTGACTACACCACTGAAAATGTATGTATGGTAAAAACAGTAATTTAAGAAAAATCAAATTTTAGGTATAATCAAACGCAAAACTACATCAAAAATATGTTTTTTAAAGAGCATTATTATTACCTTCAATAGTTTAGAAGATGTAAGTGCGCAAAGTTGCACGAAAATATCTCACATTACATTAAAATTCTCTTAACTTAACTCTTAAACTATTAGATATAATTATACCTTCCCGCGGACTTTTTTGTAGTAAATTTTGTTTTATGTTTATATGCAATTTTTATCTATATTGTACCGTTTTTGCAGCGGTTCTAATTCTGCAACTACTATAACTATTTTTCAGTACTGATAAGTGAAATTAAAAGTAAAATACTAAACTAATAGTCAACTAAGGTTTACATTTTACTATATTTTACTAATCACTCACTGATAGACTGTAAACGAAATTTTTTTTGTGTATATTACAGTAGGGTATCTAAGTAACTGCCATTATAAACTATTAAATAAATTTTGGTCACTTTGATACTTAAGAATTTTGTTATTTTTATTTTTTTTATGCTAGATTTGGATTTAAAATTTTGTCTTTAAAATATTGCTTATAGTTAAGTATTTCGTTGTTATTAAAAAATATTATTACAATAAACCCCAAAACTTTTAAAATAAAATTTTCTTTTATCATTACGAAATTAGATAGCTTAACAACTAATTTAAAATTTACCAAGCAATAACATTTTATTTTAGACGGTTATGTATCGCAATTTAATATTTTTTTACATATTATGAATTTTTATGTTTTTATAACAAAAATAGTAATCATAAGTAAATGATGATGTATTTACTCAAAACATACAAAATTTTCGTTTTGATGCTTTGTTGAAAATTATGAAATGTTGTATGAGTTTAAATAAAAAGCATGTGTTAAAATCTTGTGTTAAAACAAATGTTCAATTAATAAATTTACTACCAGAAAAATTAAAGCAATAAAAACTTAAACGTTAAAAGTTGAACAATTATAAATTGGTTTATAAAGGTTAAATAATACTCTTAGTTATTCTAAATTTTAACAAGTCACAGTTGCACTAAAATTATTGTAAAAACACACATCACATTAATCCTAATTATAGACAAACAAAACATAATTAATAAAACATGTTTTATTATTTTAAGTTAAAAGTTTAGGTATAAAAAATTTATCTTTGGCAATAACTAAAAAAAAATTCTAATAGAATGACATTAGTAAAAAGGTTATTAATGCAACGTTATTGTATCTGAAATAAACTAACCAAATAACTTTAAAATAAACACGGTTGACCGCGTTGTAGTTGTAAACACCCAGACTTAGGCTTGGTCCGAGTCTCTCCTTGAGACCCAAAACAAGAAGTAGAACTTGGCCTTTGCCGTATTGTCGTTTGTGAACCCAAACAAACTGACGTTTTGCAAGACATTGCAGCTTGCATCTTCAGAGGGGTAAAGTGTAAGTGACGATGTTTGTATCAATAGCGATTAGCGTGCTTAACGGACCTTATCTTTCCGTTACTGCTTGACTGATTTAGTTATTACACGGAGTAAGTGTTTTTGTTTTTGTCTTAGAGGATATAATACTGGTAGCCAAGATTTGCTGAGTCTCCTCGGTTTATATTACATGTATGTTTTTTTATTACTACAGCATCGCGGAGTAAGGTTTATAAAAGTGTAGAGATTCTAATCACTCACGTCACTCACATTGAAACCATATCGTACATTGCAGTTGTATACTCCAAAGTAATAAATTACAACGAATAACTTAGAACTAACTGCGAAACTAAATCTTAAGAAGGTTAAATGTGCAAAAAAATTATTTTATTTCTTACATTACATGCTTTTTCTAATTAGTTACGTGACTATAGTCTTGGTTTAATTAAATCCGTATAAATAAAAGAAAATAAAATGTTTGTTTTTGTATGACCAAGACACAGCCACAATGAAATCAAACGCGTAGTTAAAACGACAGAAAATTTTCACTTATTTAAACATCAACACCGACTTAAAAATTTTAATTGCAAATATCTATTAAATTTGTCAGTTTTGGCTAAATCTTTAAAAACAATTCTTATTTTACTCTACAACAACAATTATAACTTCAATTTGTAGTTGTTTATGGGAAACAAGCTGTATATCAAAAATGTTACCTTGATTTTAATTTATTAAAGGTGTTTTCACTACTAAACAAATTGAAAAGCGTTTTCTATTTAAGAGAGATGTCCAAGATGCTGTCAAACTGCCCTTACTTTGCAATTTCATTTTTTTTTATACTACAGTTTCTAATAAGATAATTCAGGGTAGTGTCAATTCGGTCATACAATTGTCTGTCAAATTTTATTGTATGACAGTACGTTGGTTTGTCTTATTACTAAATTGTATAAACAAAAAAAAGTAAAATTGCAAAGTAAGGGCAGTTTGTCATCATTCTGAGCATCTCTATTTTACTGATTTATTTTGAACATTTGAAGTACTTATGTCCATATATTTTTTAAATTTGTCAAAATTTAAACAAAAAAAATATTTTTTTTTCAATTATTATTTACCAAGAAAGTATTTAAGAAAATAATATTAAATGTGTTATTTGATAGAAAAATATAGTTGATTTTATAAAACGCAACTTAAATGTAAAACTTACTGTTTATTTTTTATATTTTAGTTACGTTTGACATTTTAGAATCAGTATTAGTACATTTTAAACCAATACTTTTAATGTATTAACTTTTTTTAAATTAACGTAGGCTTTTGTACTCAGTTTTATGTATTTTTATGTCAGCAAAAAAAATTAAATAACACAGATTTAAAAGAAACTTTTTCTTATTCAGTTTTACGTGTAACAGCGATTTTTTTTGACAGACAATCCGCTTATTTTAAATTTTTTTATTAACTAATGTATGCGTCTATATATACTTTATCCTATTAAAAAAACCTCTAGAACGTGGACACAAAAAGTTAATTGCAACTCTAAACCACAAAGCATTTAGATTTAAACTTGTCAATTCGAAATGCAACAACATCAGTTTATCGTATTTAGAAAAAGAATAGTAAATTTAATCAATTAAATTAATTAAAATTTCAATTGCTCGCTAAAGTGAATATTTTGCGAATTCTAAATGCTTTGCAAAATACATCTTTAAGGCACAAGAACGTTAAACTAACTATGACAACCTTTTAGAAGACTTTTATTATTTATCAATAATACATTGCACCTATTTATCTATTGCTACCTTAACAACTATCTCAAAACCAACTATAATGTTCTGTATGCACTGAAATAAATGTTATTAAATGAATTTGTTAATTCAGAGAATTTATGCAAAAAAATTTTATGCATCACGTACGGAAAATGCCTTAGCGGACTCGTCGGAGATTTCAGACTCGGTTAACGCCTTGTCCGACAAACATACAGACTCATCCGCTAAAACATCATTTTGCATACTTAATACATAAATATATACTTGCGTGCAAAAGCAATGTGTATGTATTTTTTTAATACAATAATAAATTTAAAGCCAAACTTGTCTAAAACGGAAGTTTTACATAAACTTTCTTAAATTAAAAAAATACGTTTTTTACAGTAAATAATGTTAACTAATTAAGATGGACAAAACAAAAAAATAATATTCTATTAATAAATATTTTTTAATTAAACGTACTAATGAATCACATTTTAGTAAAAACAATTATTTCACTAAGCAAATAAAAAGTTAGGTAATAAACTAATATTATAAAATATAAATAATATATATATATATATATATATATATATATATATATATATATATATATATATACATATATACATGATCTACAACACAAACTAAATTTATTTCAAATCAATTTCTGCAAAGATCCGATTTAGTTACTGTGTTTTGGTTGCAGTTACCTTAGGTAACAATAGAAAAAGTTTTCTACTTTTAAAACAAAATAGTAGATTAATTAAAAACCTAAATAGTTTTGGTTTTAAATAAGTAACGATTCTAGGATGTTTTAAAAATAAATACATACGTACGAATCATTGCCTACTAATAGTTTGTCTATGATGATTACTTTATTAAGACATTGTTGTATAGCCGTAGTGATATAATAATAGTAAATAGAGAATAATCATTTAATTTCTGAGTAAAATCTATTATAGGCTTGTATGTGCATTTGGCTAAAGTGCAACTAATTACCTGCAAACTTAACTCACAACAAAGGCAGTTTTAGTATTGGGGAGTGGTGTGGATAAGTAACTGATACAAATCCGTCATACAAATGTGTCGATTAAAATCAATTACCAAGGTGCCAGAGCAAAATAATGACAACAGGTCCTTATCCACACTTCTACAGCACTAAAGAAAAACAAACAAAACACAACTAAAATAACAAAAAGTAAATTTCAACATTAACGTGTGTAAAAATGTAAAGGCACCCAAATATTCGTACATGCAATGTCACAGTAACTAACAGTCTAATTACAGGTATACTGAATCTTTGAGTTAGGCAATACACAGTATTGTTAAAAAATTAAAGTAGAAAAATTTAACAAATAAAACTGATATAAACTGAAAAAGAAAGGCGCGCAATCAATCACGCCCTGAGCTTAAATAATCTGAACGTTAAATAATACAAACAATTAAAAATTTATATCTAACAACAAAAAATTTATTAGATGGTCGATAGACGGTTCATCTGACGATGACAGTAAAGTAGAATTTAAGAATAATTGGTGATCTTTAAATAAATTTTTGTTTATTGTATTAAACTCATATTTAAATTAATCATATAAAAAACAATTATTTACAACCGCGACACGCAGCGGAGTGTCTTAATAACTGAGCGCTTGGCGGTAAAAATCAAAACAACTGTAAAAATCTTTTAGAAAAGGTCATGTAAATGTTAATTCAACGTTGCATTTCAAACACTAAGCAAATGTAAATAGAAGTTTTTTTTCATAAATTTGTATGTATTTTTTAAGAGTAGTGTATTGTATTTTGTATTATTATAAATAAATAAAAAAAAATGATTACTACTCTACAGTAAAAAATGTATTAAAAAATAAATTAAAAATTCAAATAATAGTATTTATATTTCAAATTATTACAAGATATTTTTTTATTGTAGAAAAAAAACTCATAAAATAAGTAAACTTTAAACTAAAGGATATTTACTTTTGCATTATTAGAAATAACTTTAATTATAAATTAAGATGCTTATAAAACATTCTTAAAATATATTTAATTTCTTTAAAAACTAGCACGTTTTTTATTATAAAATTGATAAACGGATAATTAATTATTTTAAACTTTTACTGATTCTTAAAGAAACGAGTAAACATTTTACTTCGCACCGATTTCTTTTAACGAAGATTAATTACAAACACAATGAACATTTTATTGTTTGTAGAAAAGTTTGTTTTTGTAAATGATATATAGATGCTTTATATAAATACTTTTAAAAAACGGTTGTACTAAATCTAAAAAACCAATTGCACAATGTAATTTATTATTATATATAAAATGCATTATTGCAAATTTAACTTTAAGTCCATGTTCTGTTTATAATGCAAAAAAAAATATTTAAAGCAGTTAATTTGAAACATGTGTGTACGTTTTAAAATATAACAAAAATGTTGTTTTTTATTTTAAAATTTTGCGTTTATCTAGCAATAATAACTTTACCACATTGAAACTGTTGCATTTTAATTATTTTTACTTAACTTACAATTGTTAAAAACTTGGTTAATTCGGGTCTAGACAAACATAACTAATCAAGATTTTTAACAAATAAAAACAATAAAACCTCGCCTAAGCAACACTAATGTTAATGTAATCGTTGATTATTTGTGCGACAATTTTTGGTAGACTGGCCGTTTCAGAAATACTAAACATGATACCATAAATTTTATTTTATAATAATGAATTAAAAAACTACTATACTTTTTCTTATTAACAACATTAGCAGCTCTTTTAGCAAATTTTCTAAGTTAGTTTTTATAAAATTATTTATAACCATTTTTGACAGACTGACAGTTTACGAGATCTAGAGATTAAACCATTGCATGTTACACTGTTTCAATGGTTATAGTATCTATTTAATTAGGTATTAGCATTTATTTGATTTCTTTTCAATTCAGATATTATATATGAAAAAAGTTTATGTTTAGTTTTGTACAATAACAATACGATTAATTTATTTGAACACTCATCAAAATTGTGGAATCAGCCAAAAGCCACCTACAAAAAATCACATCAAAATCATCAGAGTTAAATCTATTCGAGTTTTCAATGTTCAATGAACGTCTATACATTTATTATATCTAATTATAGTGGTGACAGAACAATACGGATCTATGGTTGTATTTAGTGTATCTAAGTGGAATTTTGTTTTACTTAAAATATTGAGCATATAGAAAAAAGTGTGCATGTCGGTTCTGTTGAATGTAATATTACGAAATTATTAGCAACAAGTCTTTTTTAAGAGGTCGTTACATGTATATGGTATCCCAACATCAAAGGTTTATAATTTTGTACTATTAGTGATAAAATATACGATGTTTAGTAGCAACAGTAATACTTTAAAATTTTAAGCTTTTGCGGTTATTTTGATAATGATTAGAAGCACCGAAAGTCGCTCATAATTATAAGAGTTATACTTGTTTCAAACGGTTACAGTTATAACTGCCATACTGTTTTTGGTAACGTTTTATTAGCAAAAAAAAAATTATCTGCTTAAAATTTTCTTAAGTAAAGAAGGTATGCAGCGAACACAAAAGCGTCGTGACTGATAAAGTTTGGGTTGAACTTGTGTCTTTTTAAATGTCAACCTTGCAGTAATCTCTTTAAACTCTATCTGTTTTATCTTTTTAACTCTAACTTATTACTTCTTTTCAAATCTACTAAAGATGCAAGAGTTTAACACAAAAAGCTTTAAAAAAACTAACACATGTAACTGCTCCAATCAGAAACAATAGATTTTTGAAGTGAAACTTCTTTATCGGCGTTGGAAAAAAATTTACCGTCACATTTTACGCGTCACATTTTTACCGTCACATTTTTCGGTTACGCGCCATCTTTTTTATTTCTGAAACGCAATAGCGACGTGATAAATAATATATCAATACTAAAGTGATCAACAAAATCAAAGGCTTTATTTTAATTCTAATTCCAGTGGATTTTTAACAAAAGTAAGTAATTATATCTCTTTTTCTAATACTTAGGTGGGATTGTGGTATTTATTTTTTTAAATTTAAGATATTTAAGGGTAACCTCAGTTTCTGATTGTAACTATCGGTCAATGTATATGATTTCATTAAAATTCAGTTACCATAAGCCATTAATTACAAAAATATATAATAACGATGACAATGATAGTAATAATTCTATTACAATTAATGAAATGCTGTAATAATCTTAGTAGCAAAAAGTTAAAGTGAAATAATTGTATTATTTGTATTCATGTCTATGATAATAAAATCCTTTTGTTTAAACTTTATCTAATTTAACTTTATTTATTTAAATTTAAGATATTTAAGGTTAACCTCAGTTTCTGATTGTAACTATCGGTCAATGTATATGATTTCATTAAAATTCAGTTACCATAAGCCATTAATTACAAAAATATATAATAACGATGACAATGATAGTAATAATTCTATTACAATTAATGAAATGCTGTAATAATCTTAGTAGCAAAAAGTTAAAGTGAAATAATTGTATTATTTGTATTCATGTCTATGATAATAATATCCTTTTGTTTAAACTTTATCTAATTTAACTTTATTTAACCAATTTCTGAAAAGTTGCATGTAGATCATTTTGCGAAAAATAAAGAAGTTTCACTTCTTACGTGTGTACACTAGTACACGCAATTTTTCTTTTTTCTGTAAATTTATACTTTTTAAAACTTGTTGTTGAATGTTGAATATAATAGTAATAATTTACACAAAGTCTCTACAAAAGGTATGATGCATTAATTTCATTATACGGTGCGTATTTTAATGATTGTCCGGTGTTTGAATTTACCGTGTCGTCATTCTAGTAACTATAATCAAACAGTGTTGGTGCGTTGACGAATAAACAAGCGGCAAATTCAAACACCGGACAATCATTAAAATACACACTGTAGAAGCTGTAAAGATATTTTGCACTGGCAAAAACATTGCAGAAACCCTAGTAGTGTATGACAACAATATTCTCGGTCAAGATTGGTTCAAATAGGCTAAAGCATCGCTATAACAACAACCACCATAATTTTCTATTTTTTTTTGGAATGTGTAATTGACGTTTTTTATTTTCTTGTTTAAACTATTGTTTTTAATTTTTTTTGTTAAGTTAGAATCTTAATACTTTTACTACTCCGCATTTTTTAATAATTTCAGTTGTTATAGTCTACCTATTGACTTTGCATTATTTATGCAATTTTATAAATCAGTATATTTCTATTATTTTACCAGTTTTGTTATATCTTTATTTCAATGTAAAATATGTTAAAAATCTAACAATAAATATGTAATATTGCAATAGTTGTAGTTGTCGTTGATAGTAAAGATGAGTCATAAATTGACAAGTAACGTGTATGCCACGGTATCATACAGATAAAATGACAGTGTATTTATAAAAAACGGTTTACCTTACGTTAAAAAGTAACTTGTATATATGTATGTGATACATGCAACATGTATCTATGTGTTACATGTAACATGTATCAATAGTTTATATAGAACGTGTTTCTTTAAATTATATGTATCGTGTACATCTAGTCCACTATGCATGCAAAATCAACGTTTATCGGGCAGATATTTAATCGTATCCACTATAAAACATCAGATGAAGCAAACTGTAAATAGACGTTTATTTACCCAAAAAATGCTCATTGGGCGGTTAAACGGTTTTTATGCAAATCTAAGTACTATAATGTACTACTTTGTTTTCAAAAACTTGCAGCATTTTGTGTGATATTAAACCACTACATATAAGTACGCATTAAAATATAATGCAAAAACAAATGATTATTCTATTTTTATCAACGCGCATACAGAATAGATAAATAATTTTGACACAAGTTATTTTATAGAAATATTTCTAACTAAATATAACAAATATTATGTTTTTTATGTAGATTATTATAATTACGTTATTGCTGTTTTAACAGCTATTTTTACAACTACATCCCGTAAGTGTCATCGCACTGTCAAATACAATAAACAAAAAACAAATCATTTGTCAAGTATGAGTCAACGCAAGTTTGCATCTATTCGTATGCTTGATTCAAGGTTGCAAGTTTCCACTATTGTCATAATAAGTATAATGATTCAAGTTTAACTTAAACAGTTTATACTATCTAAATGGTAATAATTTTTAAAATCTACATCGTTTATTTTTTAGTGCAAACGTCATTATTCGTTCGCTAGTGTAGTTACGTATTAACAAAAAAAGCTTTAGTGTGAGAAAATTAAAACTAGAAATCCACTCACAATTAAGTGTCAATTATTATACGGTGTGTATTTTAATGATTGTGCGGTGTTTGAATTTGCCGCTTGTTTATTGGGCAACGAACCAACATTGTTTAATTATAGTTACTAGAATGACGACGCGGCAAATTCAAACACCGGACAATCATTAAAATACGCACTGTATTAACACGAGTATGCGACAGGTGGAAAAAAAATCTTAAAATTAAAAAAAAAACGATGTTAAAGTTAATGTCAAATTTGACAGATTTAGAATTAAATGTGGTACCAACATTGTACTTTTGGTTTATTTAAATTTTTTTAAAAATGAATGTAAATTTACAAAAATTAATACAAAAAATAATGAACGTTACTTTCGTCGAAAGTAGCAAACTTCTTTTTAAGATAATAAAAGAGAGGAATATTTTACCCTATTCTTATTCTTTTCTACCAGTGATACCACCAAAATTATAATAAAAACTACATACAATAGTTATTTTCCAAATACATAACCTGTCTTTCTAATTCTTTTGTAAACATTTGTTGATTAAGTGAGTGTGTTGTAGTCTTAAGTTTAAACATTATGTTTAGTAGTGATTCAGACAGTATTGATTGTGCGGACCTCTTGATTGTGTACGTCGTACCTTATTAATGTAAGTAGATGTTGCGTAAAGATGGTTTCTAAATAAAATGCAAATTTTAAATAGGGATTTACAAGAGCGAATAGTTTTAAAACCTGAAGATGTGCATTGCTGCATCAGGACACTAGGATACAAAACCATTCCAAGTTGGAATTACAACGAAAGTTAGAGTGTTATGGTTTACCGAAAACTGGTACTTAAGCTGACTTAGTCCAGAGGTAAATAATCATTAAAATTTTAAAACATACCTATTTAATAAAATATTGTTTTATTACATAATTGTAAGTAGTTTTGCAGCAGATAGGGATAAAAGAAATATTTATTAGCAGTGATGGGAGAAAATGGTATAATGCAAAACCTAATGTAAAAATCAGGTCAGTCATCAACAATACATGAAGTTCTTTTAACGTGGAAAGAATTTTTAAGATGTAAAATACCAATATATTATAATGAAGGACATATACAATATGTTTATATTGTTGCAAGTCATTCTAAGACTGAAGAGTACGAAGCTTATGATGACAGCGTAAGGATTACCAAAACCCCCTTTAAAAGACGCAGCCAATTTGTTAATAGTGACTATATTCATAAAGTGCAGGATGCAGAAAATGAAAAGTGTCATTTTTTAAAAAGCAAGTGTTTTGCATCATTCAGAAAAACACTGCATATAGTGTTAAATTAGTTTTCTGGAGCAGTAATTTCAGAGTAATGTGAATGAAAGCAGCCTGGAAAGTGTAGTGACTTTTGCAAAATTTTATAATGAACATGATATGAGAATTTCCTAACTACAAGTAAATTGTGCAATTAGGGTTTAGGTGCAAAGTTAAAGACTTCTGGACCCGTTGCAACAAAGTATTACCCTACTGTATTTATATAAATAATTATCTTATCTTGGTTAAATACATAAATACATTAGAAATGAGGCACAGGCCCGATATAAGTATAATACTAAATGTCTAAATGAGGGTGAAACACTGGAAGAAGTGGGGTTATATGTAAATAAAAAGTTACTACACCTAGCGTGTAGTGCAGATGGAATAGTTTTGAAAGGCAATAAAATAATCAGAATAATAGAAATGAAATGTTCATTACTTCTGGAAAATACAAATCTAAATTTTGCAATATTTCTGACCACACAACAAAAACATTTTTTTATGTCAAGAGTATAAAAAAAATAAGAAGTGATCATTCTTATTTGTATCAAGTAACGACATAAATGTTAATATTTAATGTTGCAGAGTGTGTTATTGTTGTATGGTCAAAGATAAATCTGTTAGTGTATAAATTAAATGTTATATATGTGCTAAACCATATTATTGAGGATATTTCAGTTAAACTAAAGAACATGTATTATACTATATACTGTGTATCAAAAATGCTCTTAATAAAAATACCAATAAACTTGCCATTGTATGAATGATCATAATAATGTTATCATCCGTAAATGTTTTTAAGTAAAAATATTTATTAGAAATTTGTGGTTTTAATTTTCTGTACACAACATTTTTGATCGTAACATATACTACTGTATAAAATCTTAAGCTTTGGCGGTTGTTATGTTTATGATTGTAAGCAACTATCACCTTAGACCGCGTCGTAGTTAAACACCCAGACTTAGGCTTGGTCCTAGTCTCTTATTGAGAGCCAAAACAAGAAGTAGAACTTGACTTTTGCCGTATTGTCGTTTCGCAAGACATTGCAGCTTGCATGTTTGCAAAAGTTCTGATGTTTATAATTTGAATAAGTATTACTCTGTCTCTGAAAGTTTCTTGACATATCTATTTTAATTTCAGTGCTGCCTAGAATTAAAGTAATTGATTTATCAAATTTACGAAAACAAGCAGGCATATCATTTTTTTTGTGGCACGTAATTATTAAAAATAGTATATTGTTCAACGAGTGACGAAAGTAATATTTTTTTAAGCGAGAGAACAGTTTACCAAACGAGGCAAAGCCGAGTTTGGTAATGTTCACGAGCCTAAAAAATATTTTCGATGAGTTCAACACTATACTTTTTCTATGATTCTATAATAAACTTTAAAAAAATAATGCAAACCATTCTTTATTGAATTAAACACAAATCATTCTTTGTTGAATTAAACAACACAAAACTATAAATTCTACTAAAATTTCACTATTTTTAATGTAAATATTGATTAATTACAACATCTCAAAGTTTCCGACAATTTTGCAAAATATGCAAGCAGCACAGTTTCCGAAAATAAATGTACTCGATTATTAGCCCTCCATTTCATCAATTTCTCTCACTAACCATGACAATTAAGGTTTCGCTAGAGTATGCGGTGATGAAAACTGTGTTTTCATAAAGGGTCATAGAAAAAAGCTATTTCTTAAACTGCAACACTAAAGGTACACTATGTGTGAAAAATGACTGACGCAAATATTAAATTAATGTCACAATAAAAAACAGTTTTTTTTAATGTGTAACGTAAGCGCATTGATAGTAAACACAATGTATCCCTATCACTTTACTTTTTCATTGCTTGCAATTTAAGAGGCGTTTTTTGTTTGCTTGGATATTTTAATTTTGGCATGATAGATGAATCCAACAAATTATAGCTTCAAAATAGGCAACTGATAAACCAGTTATATATTTAAAATGTGCACGTTTTGACAAACTTTTAAAGACAAAATTTGCACCCAGTGCGTTGAGAATTATTTAATTTACTTTTATTACGAACGTTAAACAGTTTTTGAACTCCAGTTTATGTTGATTTATCTTCTTTATCAAGTCCCTTTTTGCATTGTGAATAATTATGTTCACAATTCTCTTTATATACTGGAATATTTTCTAGAGAACGTAATAGTTCTGAATAATTCCCAACCGTATTACATACATGAAGTAGATAATGGAAAATACCGCAAATTTTTTGTCCACATTTCTGACTTCGAACTGCTCTTGCAGCCTTTATAACTACACTTTGGCATCTTAATTTATAAGTAATAAAAATATATTAATCAATAAGCATGATTGTAAAATATTTACGATATTGAAACTGATAAATGACTATCTGTAAACTTCTAAATAACAATAGATCACAACAAATCACAAAAAATAGTACATGGAGTACGACATATACGTACTAAATTAACATACTAGAAGAAAAGCGAGGTTAATTACGATTTACCTGAGGTAATACCAACTTATGTTGATTTTTGATTTCGCAGTAATTTGCGGTTGTCATATAATATAACTGATATTACTAGTAAAAAACGATAAACAGAGTAGCTCTTCTGTGTTGTTCATTTGAACGAATTTCAAAAAAGTTTGCTATTGCAGAACAAATTAAATGTAATCACATTTTGTTAGAGAAAAATTAAAATGGTAAAGTAAATGCTTACCTACAAAAAAATTACTTTTAAAAAATAAAAACAATTTTATAAATCTTTTAAAAGTAATCAAACTGTGTTTAAGCAGTTAAATTATTCTTTTGTGATTATTAAAACTGATCAATAAGTAAAAAAAATGTATAGTTAAAGATTGTTTTTAAAATACCTTGTGCTCAATGTTTAACTCAGATTAAATATGTTTACGCGCAAGTAATGACATAAACAAAAACATTTGATTAATTATATATAAAAAATTATATTCGTTAGTTTCAAATACAGTGTCCGGATACTCCGTGTACAACGCTAGACCACAGATTCTTCAAGTTAAAATACGTCGATATAACTCAACATACCTTAGTCTCATATTGAATAATAAGAGAGATACAAGTTGATAAAGTTGAAAATTAAAAATTGAGTTTTCTTTATTTTTTTTTCATAGGAGGTGTTGTTTAGATAAAAAGTTCTATTTTAAAAACGTAAAACTTTTTGACAGCCGTTCGTACACAAATTTTATTACAATGTTAAAAAATAAACCTCTTTAGACAGAAAAGATATACTTGTTAAATGCCGCTAAAGTTAACTGTTTCAAGTTTATTATTAGACGAAATTTTTAATTCAAATCTTTTAAAACAAAAATTTTATAGCAAATGTTCAATGTGCCCAGCATTTTTTTGAATACACAAATTGATTCTGTTTAACCAATTAAAGTAAATTTCTTAGGCCAAAATAAAAATGTTGATCTAGTTTGCTACGTGTGATGAATGCAAAGTAAAATTACCTCTATTTAAGCAAGCGTTATTTGGCCTAACTAAAATAAATTTAAAAGATATATAAAAAAAATATCTATTTCGTAATTTCAAAACAGTAACAGTTACATTATGAAAAAAAAAACATGCAACAAAACACGAATAAAAAACCCTAGCAAAAAAATAAAAGCAGGAATGACTAAAAGAGGAAAATGAGGATAATAAAATTAATTAAGAAAAGAAAATAAGTATTTGAATGAATGAAAACAAAGCACTAAAGACAATTAAAACTTGGTCTAAATCTGACGTTTTAGAAGTCGAAAATTTAGTCAAACACTGATGCAGCAAAAAGAGGTAAATTTACCTTTTATATTTCTCTAAATACATTTATATTTCTCTAAATCATTGACTTTCTAAAATAACGTAATAATTTTCAAAATATACTTAAGAAAGCATTAGACAATTTAAAATATATAAGATTTTAATAATTACTAAATATTACTTTGCAAATATTTTTAATAAATATTTAATTATTTTACTTTATATTAGTACACTTATTTTAGACCATTTTTGTACGTTTTTATAACTATAATAGAAATGTTAAATTTTGCAACAATATATAAATGTTATAGTAGGCTAATGTAATACAATTTTTTTACTCGCAATAGTTGATTACCTTAGTCGCCGATAGATATCGCTTATATGAGCCTTCTTAAAAATTAATTATAGACACTAACTTAAATATACATTAATATAGACATACATTTCTAATCGGTTATTTACTTGTTTACTGACATAACCTCAATAATTTAAATATTTAATATTTTCTTGTAAGGTACGTTAATTAATAACAGTTCAAAAGTATTAAAATTCAACGTTTGAAAAAATTTAAAATTAATACGCACATTCTAGCAGTGAAATGAAAGCATTCTGACAAATCTTTTAACTAAAACGAGATCATACACTGGCTTCTTATAATAAACCAACTTTGAACAAAACACAAAACGGGGTGATTAGCACATCATAATTCAGAGTTAATTTCAACATGAAATAATTTGCTTTAATAATTTCATATATTTTAATTATGCTTTGATTTTTAATATAGTTTCTAACGTTAATAAAAATTAGGTACGAGCATTGCATGACATAAAACCAATCTATTATTTATTTTTTACAATTGCACTTGTCTTATTGATCACATTAAATATAAACGATATACTAATTTGGCAAAACGTTTAATTTATAATTCTTGGTAATTATTGAAATTGTTGAATATAAAAATAATAGTCTGAAGAAAAAAGTATGTAATTTTGTCAGTTGCTCAGATAATTTAAACAACCACAATGAGTTCACATTTCTTTTATTGAGTACAACAAACTGTTGTTTAGTTCAAGTTAAATAGCATGTAGAAAAGCTATTTACTTACATAACGATTTTATTATTGCACAATATGTACAAACATAAACAAATCATCATTCTTATATCCCCATTAAGCAGTGTTGGCAGTACTTGAGTATATTTCATATATTTGAGTACATGAGTACTAAGTACAAAAAGTAATTGAGTACAATTGTAAATGTTGATGAATTGCAGTATTAAATAAAAATAGATTTTATTGAATCAAATCAGTTTTGTAATACAAAGTAGTAAGAGGTTATACCTACAAGACCTCGAATTCGTAATGAAAAATTTCCAAAAATATGATATCGTAGACGGTATACTTATCAGTTTAAATAATTTTAGCAGTGTTTATAAAGTAGGTACGTGACTATGAAGCAGTTTTAAATTATTTATCAGATACTACTGTGTTTATAATTTATACAGACTCAGTATAAACGTAAACTAACTGCTCCCAGATAAATACGGTAGCTGACAATAGAACGGTTCGTACGTTCTTAAAAGTGCACGATCTACGTAAAACATCATGTTTTTAATTAAATGTGTTTATTTTTTATTTTAATTATATCAAAAAATTACTTGACTCAGTGTGAGCGAGCCTGATGAAGTGTTCATCCTGAACACAAAACGTCGCAAATTACTGAAGTAGTTGCTTTCATCCAACCTCCTAAAAGAAGGGGTCATTAATTTGGCCAAACTTTAAAAGTAACTGACAATGTCAATTTAAATGCATGTATATAATATCAAAAAGAAGTAATTATTTTTTTAATGAAAATCTATTTGTTACAAAGTAATTCGTTGAAACGCATTCTTTAAAAATTTCATAAATTCGTAAAAACCACCTACTTTACACACTAAACTACTATAGGAAAAGTATAAATTTACAAGTTAAAGCAGTAATACTGTTTACCCTCACATTTACGTAACTTCTACTGTAACATACTTACATGTTCATACTCATCAACCTAATTGAAATGATTACAACTATTTATACCTATTTTATATAAGCATTGATTACATTGTACTCGTAGTCAATACTCACCCACATAACCAAAGTTAACCTTAATTGTCTAAAAAGTGATCATACTTTAACCTGAAAAGTTGACAAGCATGTAGTATCTTTATCGCGCCTTTTAGTCATTCATAAAAGTTAGTTCTACCGCGTGTCCTTAATGGTTAACTTATTCACAACAAACAGTTATTCCTAATAATACGCCAAATTGTAAACGTAATGGTTACTTTTTGTATAAGTTTAAAGTATAAAATATGGCGACCTATCTCGTTTCTTACCCACAGAGGTTGACTTTTGGATAACTTTTCAATAGACAACTTTAATTGTTACTCAAAAGCCGTTTTAAAAAGTTAACTTGATGGTAACCATAAAAATTAACCTATTAAGAGCTTTCAAGTATAAAATGAGACTACTTGTTTTTTACTAACCCTATAAGTTAACTTTTCGATATCTTTTCAGAGATTTCTAATTAATGTCTTGAAAAAGTTATACAACTGACATCCTATAAAATTAATTTAATGTTAATCCTAAAAATTAAGTTTTTAGTAGCCTTATAGTACAGAATGAGACTACATGTCTTTTTAGTAACCACATAAATGTTATTTTCGGTGAGTTTTATAATCAATGTCTATAAAAGTTGTGAAACAGACATTCTAAAAAGTTAATTTTATGTTAATCCTAAAAATTAACCTTTTATTAGATTGTTTTTGTGTAGAATAAGACTGTATCGCGGAAAAACGTCCTCGGAAGAAAAATCACCCTAAACCAAAATTAATTTTCTATATTCTAATAGTTACCTCTTACTATTATTACGACTTATAAGGAGGAACTAAGAAATGAGTTTACCAATTGCGTTTCTGATTTTTGGTGATTCTCATGGCAAAAAAGTACCTTTATTTTGGTTTTTTGTGCATTACCGCTTAGTTTTCAGATTATGAATTTTTAAAGAATTGATCAAAATTGTCAGAAGTTAGTTAGTCGCTCCGTAAGCTATAATTACAACAAATTCAAGGGTATGTTTTTTTAAATAGACAAACGCTTATTTTAAAAATATTCAAAAGCACTGCAGATGGAACTTGCAGTCATTGTTTCGCTAATTATTTGTTGTAATTCTTATAAGTATATAGGATCCGTAGTTGTATACGCTGAAACTAATTATCTTAGAAAAACTTGTATTTGAAAAGAAACATTTTAGTGGAGTTGTAAGTGTAATTGATTATTATTAATTAGTGTTTGTAAGTTTAGTTACTGCTTACATTTATAATAAAAATCTAATTGGCTAACAATGAAATCCTTAGAAGTAAACTTTATTTTAGTTCCACCATTACCCTTGCACAACAGTTTTCTGGAATGTACTATTTTAATCCGATTATCGTCATAAACATTGTTCTTTTTTGTTTGTAGCCTAATGATTTTTTAAATTTAATTTCAACCTAAAAATTATTTTTTTTAAACAAACTTTTTTATAATTTGTAATGTGGATCCATACAAAATCGTATTGACAATAGTTCAAATTATCGCCCTTAAATCGATAAAAAAATATCAAGTTTTTCTTCAAAGGCGTTTAGCAGGTTAAAGAGAAAGTATTAATAAACGCGATGGCATCTTAATGTTGATTGTAAAAACTTTTTTTGTCGTTTTTGTTTCATCCGTTACGGTAAATGATTAATTTAAGAACTTGTTTTGCATTGCGGCTGTGTGTCAACTGGGCACCAAACAATGGCTTTTGTGGATATTTTAATACCTGTGTCGGTCTCTTCGACCATTCAAGGTCTTTTTCTTAGATATTGCAGTTTTAACGGAAATTTCATTTAAAGAATCTCATTCTGTCGATGCTGACAAAATTTTTTTAAAACAAATCGTTATTACTTTGAGCAGAGTTTAATATTCATTTCTGCTTTAACAAATCCGTTAAACAATTACAATATAAACTTGGCCTCTTGATAGCAAATAAGAAAAATGAATTTTTCCAAACAGACATACCGAACAAGTTTTGTATTTAAGCTTCTTTAATATTGTGACTCATAAAGGAGCTATATGCGCATCAATATCCAATTTTAAAAACATAATACAGGCAAATTTTAGTGTTTCTTATTAAAGGATAGTTTATTCACGATAAACGGTAAAAAAGTATTATTAATGTCGAAAGTGACAATACAATAATTGATCTAGTGCTTCAAATGAACTTTCTGGAATTAATTCAACAGTTTTTTATTATGTAGCCATCATTAAAAAAAAATTAAATTTCGTAAAAAAAATTGTAACTTAAGCTTTCATGTCGCAGTTAACAATAAGGATATGACATTTGTACTGATTATTCTCAACTTCTTATTTGACCTCTTAAAGCACTTTTTTTTAAAAAACCACAAAAGAATCATTTTTTTTAATTTAAGAAAATACATTTTTGAACTTTATTTTGGCCAAAAGTAATAACTAAACACAAAATAACTGTCTATAAACACTTATCTTTGCAGTTTTATAATTTTTACATATTACATTACAAAAAAAGTCTTTCACTACTAAATCAATAATAATTTTCAAAAAAAACGTTTCTTTGTTTTACAACTGGACAAAAAGTAATATTACTCTAACATTTTATAGCTTACAAGACAGATGTAAATAAAAAAAATCAAAAAGACCATTTTTTTCTTATGTTTCCTATAGCGATAGCGCTCGAATTAATTCGAGCGTACCTATTTTGGCCTATTTAGCGTAATAGAATTAACTCGAGCATGCACGTTACGGGGTTAATTTAAACTTAACAAAAATAGATTTCAAGAATCATTGAATTAAGATTAAACAAACGCCCACCGTTTGTAAAATTTAAAATTCTGTTGTTGAAGTGGGAGAGAATGGGTATAGTAATTTAAATAACCACCGGGTTCTTTTAAGACTAGTTTAAAATTGAACGTCCTTTTTTTTACCTGCTACCTGCTAGACAATCGTTCAAGTTTTGTTGATGTGCGTGTTGTACAAGTCGAGTGTTAACTTCGTGTAATTGTGTTATACTAAAAGTTCCAGTTATAAAGGTAAAACATCTTTATACATATTTTTAACAGACACAAAAGAACACATAATTCATAATTGCAGATGAACGGTCAGTATACAAAAAGACATAGAAACAGGCTTTCTCTAAATTTTACATGTTTGCCCTGATTTTAAAATACCCAGATTTTTTACAATTTTCTAGATCGCTGGGAACCATGTAAAAAATCAAATCAAATATAAATATTAGTGGTTTAGTTAAGTATTTTTTCTAATTTCAGCTTCCGTAAAATGAATAGTTTCCACAACTACAGAAATGGACGTTTTAGTGGCGACAAAGGTGTGGATTAGAAAATCGAGAAAAAGTGTGAAAAAGGGTTAAAGGCGATGACATTTATTTTAGATATTTTTAAATTTGTAAATAAATAATAAATATATATGTATTATATCGTATCGTATAAAATCTGTTTTTCAAGACTTGCACCTTTACTTTAATGTGTTTTATTTTCAAATATTAACTATAAAATATCCGTTAAGCAGCCATTAATCGTTGAGCAACTGAAAAAATAGTATTTTTTAAGCAGTTTTAAAATCCAACAATTATACATCTTTTTCAGTTAACTTTAGGTTGATTCTTGAATAAGTGCAAAAATTCTATATTTTAAAAACAGCTTTAAAATTAAATAATAAAATACCCATTTAGATTAACTTTAAGTTATCCTAACGGGTTGAACGTTAAGCAAACAAAAATTAGTATCTTTTAGGCAGTTTTAAATACCAACTATTAACAATCACTTTCGATTAACTTTAGATTACCCTAACAGGTTGAACGTTGAGCAAACAAAAAATGGTATCTTTTTAGTAGTTTTAAAATTCAACTATGCACCGGGCATTTCAATTAACTTTAGGTTAGCCCAACAAGTTGACCAATGAATAATTAAAAAGAAGTATCTTTTGAGTAGCTTTAAAAGTGGACAATATGTTGTCCGTTTCGGTTAATTTCGGGTTATCCTAAAAGGTTGACCGTTGCATACACGCAAGGTCAGTATAAGAGTATCCTATGGAGGGATTAAGTGGGACAAAGTTCACCATTGGGTGTACTTTTAGGTACTCTATAATCACATTTGCCAATCCAAAGCGGTTACCTTTATTACGACTTTTGGTTACTTTTGGCTGTGTGGGCATACTCATGAGTACAGTTTGCCCAACACTGCCATTATAAGTACTCACTTAAATATATTATTAACAAAAATATTTTATATTAAAAACTTAAAATGTCGACAAAAAGCACTTTGTGCTCTTATTCTTTTTGCATTTCGTATCCATTATTATTTTAACATCTGATCCTTTTCTTTTGTAGTCGTTAATAGTAAATGTTTGAGTACGTTTTGTAATAGTTCAAGATTTTAACGACATTTTAACTTCAAAATCAACTCCAGTCTGTGGATAAGATAATATAGTTTCTTTTCCAATTTTAATGCATGAAAATATTCTGTGCACTTAAATCTTCTGGAAGATTCAACATTCTGGAAAATTAATTAATTTAAAAATCGTGTAGTAGAGTAATGTATACCTCTGTACCTAATAAAATATTTTGATATACTATTTACATTTTTCTGACCAACTAACGCTATACGTTATGCAGATTTAACATGTTGCTTTTTAAATACATGTTTTCTTAGTGACATCTGCTGTTTGCATCATAAAATTAGCGGTTTTTAAATTTTGGATGCAACCAATAGGTGCGCTACGGTCTGTTTGAATCCAAAAATGGGAGTAAAAAATTGACATTGGATTGGCTAGCTACAACATTTTAACATTTTAAAAAGTATTTAATAGCACAATTTACTATCATTTGGTATAGCATACTTTTACATCTACTACAATTATTTTTTAGCGAAAGTTAATAATAAAATTAAAGTTTAATTATATAAAAAAAACAATCATTTTATGTTATACGCTATGTTTAGTTTTGGTTTACTTTTGTTTTTAATATAATTATAGTAAATAAATTATATTAAAAAAAAAATAAATAAATACCTTTATTAATTTACTTATTTAAGCATCGGTGCAAATTTAATAAAAATATTATGGTTTCTAAACTTTAATCTGCTCTTTATTAGTTTATAAAAAGTTTGAAAAAACGTCAACTTTCAAATGTATAATGTTTAAAGGTTAATGAAGATTTATGAATTCTTTGAAACACCTTTTCAATAATTAATTATGGAGTTGTGATTGATGACTTAATGTTGTATTTTTCACTTTTGTGTTTTAACGCTTTTACTAACAATATATTTTATCGCGTCATTTCTTAATTTTAAATAAACTCGTACAAAACGTCCTAACACTATATTGGTATTTTTACGATACACTGTAATATAATAAACTATTTTTTATTTTAGCATTTGAAAATATTCTAAAACAACTTTTATTCTGTTTTGCACATACATGATTTTAAAACTTTTAACTTTTAATTTAATTTTAAGATTTAATTTTTTTTATGTTTGTAAATAACACCGCTTGTAGTTGTACACCATCAAAATTAAAGTCAATAATAATTTTCTTTTTAAAATAAATTAAAGTTAATATTGTGTAGTCTAAAAGATACAGAATCAATTTGTAATTAAAACATCATTTTTTCGCATTTTATGAAACGGATATTACACATCAATTAATTAACGATTTTGATTAAATTACAAAGGCATTTTCAATTAAGAACTTTGTAATACCAATACTGCAAAAGAAAATTAACTTTTAAATTTTAATTATATGGAAATTACAAAACCAAATGAAGACATTATCAAAGTAATGTATTTAGGGCTGACATAATAACGCACTCGTTAGAGGAAAGGCATTCCGTCGTTTAAAGGCTTTGTATAGATTAATGTTGCAACACGGTACAAAAGCATTTTGTACGCACATTAGTTCTATTATCAAAATACTTTGTAAAAACAATTAAAAAATAAAGTTATTTTTTTCGTCTTTAGTTTAAAACTATAAAACTGTTTATAGCATAATTTTATTAAAAACTTGTTTTTGAACATATTGCATCTTTTTTTGCATCTATTCAATTAACTAATTTACAACCATTTACAATAATGCGATTATTTAAGGCTGTTTAATAAATAGTTTTTATTTTTTTTAAATACAATTCACATAACTTCTTTTAATCTATGCAATATAGCATTGTTACAGGCTTTAATGTATGCTATACGTCAAAACTGAGAAATGCACTTTTACATGTGAAAATACGTTTTGTTATAATGTCATTTTAAAAATCACAATTTAAACAAATGATAAACGTAACAAACAACCATTAAAACCATTAAAAAACACAGAAACAAGTTTGGTTCACAAAACGCCATTTTTATGACATTACTGAATAGAAAATAAAATAATATTATTATATAATATATAAGCTATGATGTAAAGAGTAGACGAATTCACTCTTACACAAGTCATTGCTGCTTCACTCGTGATGTATTAAAACTAAAAATTACATTCAGAAAGCTTACAATTTGTATATTTTGTAATTTAGAAAAATAGCTTTTAAATTACAAGAGTTAGTGGCTTTAAACTAATTTACTTTAATAAATAATTAATGTTGATTTACTTAACAAATACTTAGTTCTATCATTTCATGTTTTATTGTATTGTATTGTATTTTTTATGATAACGTAATAGAGTATACATAAAGTTTATACTACTTTTTTCCAATTTCAAAAAAAAACAGAACCTACAAATAATCTGAGCTTAAAAATAAAGTTTTGTCTTACCATTAAAAAAAATTATTTGCGTAGTAAAATGTGGTAAAACAACAAAAAAATTTTAGCGTGCACATTTACGTTAAACTTTTGCATTAAAAGAAACAGATAAAGTTATGATAAAAGTAAATTTTGAGCAAAACAAATTATAAAAGCCACAATTTATTGATAGTAATAAATAGACGAATTGTAAAATTATTATTAATTAAAAAAACAAAAGTTCTCCAAACACTGTGTTACATGGTTTTTCTCGTAACTAAAAGAGCGACGACTACTCAGTTGTTTAAGTTTAAGTCGTAAGCTTTATGGTAATAAATTATAAAATGAATTTAAAAAAGCGCCAAAACGATGAAAACACCCTAATAACTTCAATCGCAATCATGGTTTTGAGCTATCCCCTCTTTGGTTTCCTGTCATTAGTTCTTTATCGAAAACACGCCCCCAACTGTAACTCAATCAAAGTCGAGCTTAATCACAAGTTGATTACTTAACTCTGTAGTGGTTCTTTGTTAGATTTTCGTTTGCTTTTTCAAGTTTATCGTTTTTTTTTCTTACCTTCTTTAGATGTTAGAATCTGGCTTGGTTCAAAAGTTGATTCTTAGTCAGATTTTGGTTGCTTGTTTAAGTTTTTCGATTTATCTCACGCCCTGATGAAGCTCCTTACAAAAGTGGGAAAAACGTTCGCAAGTTTGGTTACAACAATGACATGACTCAAACCCGGAAGACATTCTTATCTTAATTTTATAACATTTTAACATAAACTATATATTAAAGTAGGTGTTTCAAGTTATGCACATTTTCTTGTAACTTCTATACCGATGAGGTGAATATACCCACGACTTGGGGTGCCCCGAGCTAGTCAGTGGAGAAGGGCACAAAAGTTAAATAACACGAAGAGAAAACAAATTTGGGGCACCACTCAGTTTAAACAAAATGACTTAATCCGTGGCGAGTGATGTCAAACTAAAGAATCATTCAGTTGGTACAGCAGCTACGTCACCACTTACTTTCTAAATAGATAATTAAAATCACAAATCCCCATAATAACTGTAATGAAGAAACTGAAATAATAACTATACAGTGTGTCCCAACGATCTGGGGGTGGAAGATTACGCTTATACTGTTGATTTAAAAAAAATATATTATAACAGATTCTTTTAGTCGACAACGAGGAGCATCTCGTAAAAATATTTTGGTATATACAGGGTGGCCCATTTTCGAGTACCACACCAAACTTGTGTTTTTTTAAATAGAATGCCCTATATATTTTTATATATTTGAATTTTTTGTTAAATACTGAGCAAAATGATATAAAGTACTATGGATCTACGACCAACAGTTCCTGAGTTATTGACATTGTTATGTAAAAAAATGAGTCAATAGAGTAGGCTCCTGTTCCGCTATCTTTAAATGTATTGAAGTGAAATTTTGGTATTTATATTTCTAGAATGTCTAGTATTGACCTCTATACTCAAATTGTAGACTCTTTTCTCTACATATACAGGGTGGTCCATTTTGCGCAATGTTATTTTTCTCAATTTTTTTAAATGGCACACCCTATATTTTATTACAGATTTGAATAGAATTTTTTACGAGCTTTCAATAGATACTCACTTTATACTACCTATTCCTAAGTGTTTTTGAATTATTCTGTCTTAAAGTTGAAAATTGCAAAATTTTGTTACTTTTCTTCAATTTTCTTCACATCATAGTAGCCCGATTTCCGCTTGTCTTTTTCTGTTCCTTAGCAACTTAACAAATGAAAGTCTCTTATTGTCAATAGTTTGTGAAATCATTGTTGATACTAATCTGTATAGTTATCTTGTTAATAACTGGTTCTCTACTTATTGTGCAATGAATTTCTCAAAAGAAGAGCTGATTAATATGACCTATGCTTTAGGAGAGGCTGAAAGGAACTGCTTGTTAGCGTCACGAATTTATGAACAAAAATACCCTTTTGCTAGACATCCAAGATCTGAAGCGTTTGAACATCTTCGAGAACGATGTGAAGACACAGGAAATGTAAAATATAAAAAAAGAGATGTAGAGCAACGTACAGTTACAAACGACAAAAACGAGTTGACTGTATTATTAAGTGTAGAAGAAAATCCTCACGTAAGTGTTCGTCAGATCGCGGTGCAAGTAGATCTTAGCAAAACTTCAATACAATGAATTATAATAATATATAGCAAACATAAATTTCACCCATACCATTTGTGCTTGCATCAAAGCCTACGACCGCAAGATTTCGCAGATCGCGTCGCATTTTGCAATACTATTATAGAAAAAAATTAACCAACAACCCAATTTTATTGACTTTGTGCTATTCAGCGAGGAAGCAAGTTTTAATAACGTAGGAGTCGTTAATAAACATAATATGCACTATTACTCCGTTGAAAATCCACACTGGGTACGACAGATAGACTACCAGAATTAGTGGACTGTGAATGTGTGGGGTGGTATTATCAATACGAATGTAATAGGACCTTTCTTTTTCGATGGTTCCCTGACAGGCGAAAAATATCTGCAATTCCTTCACGAAGATTTATCACAGTTGCTTGAAAATGCAAATCTACATACTCGACAAACTATGTATTACCAACATGATGGAGCCCCGCCGCACTACCATAATCGAGTACGTCGGTATTTAGAACATTGGCGCGAAGATCGGTGGATAGGTCGCGGTGGTCCCATTGCTTGGCCAGCGAGATCACCCGATCTCACTCCCCTAGACTTTTTTCTTTGGGGATATGTGAAACAGGAGGTGTATAAGGATTTGCCTACTACACCGGCCAATATGAAAGTTTGAATTAGAGAGGCCTTTCAAAGAATTCAAAGAACTACCCTTCAAAATGTCAAAACAACTTTCACTAGGCGGTTGGCATTGTGTATTGCTGAAAATGAAAACATTTTTGACCATTTAATATAAAATGTATAATTCATTGTGTCCTTTAATTCCATTTTAAATTATGGTTATACTGTTCCGTTCCACGAGTAAATAATAGTTCCCCTTCTGTAGTCCATTGTTTCATTGACCTAATTTATTTTATAGACCCTTATTGTGACAAATTGAAGAAAAGTAACAAAATTTTGCAATTTTCAACTTTAAGACAGAATAATTCAAAAACACTTAGGAATAGGTAGTATAAAGTAAGTATCTATTGAAAGCTCGTAAAAAATTCTATTCAAATCTGTAATAAAATATAGGGTGTGCCATTTAAAAAAATTGAGAAAAATAACATTGCGCAAAATGGACCACCCTGTATATGTAGAGAAAAGAGTCTACAATTTGAGTATAGAGGTCAATACTAGACATTCTAGAAATATAAATACCAAAATTTCACTTCAATACATTTAAAGATAGCGGAACAGGAGCCTACTCAATTGACTCATTTTTTTACATAACAATGTCAATAACTCAGGAACTGTTGGTCGTAGATCCATAGTACTTTATATCATTTTGCTCAGTATTTAACAAAAAATTCAAATATATAAAAATATATAGGGCATTCTATTTAAAAAAACACAAGTTTGGTGTGGTACTCAAAAATGGGCCACCCTGTATATACCAAAATATTTTTACGAGATGCTCCTCGTTGTCGACTAAAAGAATCTGTTATAATATATTTTTTTAAATCAACAGTATAGGCGTAATCTTTCACCCCCAGATCGTTGGGACACACTGTATACAAAAACAATAGCAAATACGGTTGTACACCTTAAAATTATACTGAGTTATTAACGATTTACGCTGACATCCACCTTCATTCACTCTTGGGTTAGCGCCTAATTTTTTACCGTTTTCCAACCTTAAGAACAACGAAAGAATTTGCTAAAAGTATCCTTGGTTAAAAATAAAAAAAGAAACAAAAATTGTATTGCGTTTGCAACGACACGTTTAAGAAATAATCGCTAGTTCCATTCCAAACGCTTTAATGTCTTAATATCGCAACAAACAATTTAATACGTTATGTATTTTATTGAAAATTTATATATACGAGTATATATAGGAAGATCCTGTTACATTAATATAAATAATAAGTTTGTAAATTAATATAGAAATGGAAACGTTGACCAGCTGATTTTAGAAATTGCTATTTTTATATGGTGGATTTACACTATGAGATGGCTCTACCATCATATTACG
This sequence comes from Aquatica leii, assembly GCA_035610365.1. NCBI lineage: Eukaryota > Metazoa > Arthropoda > Insecta > Coleoptera > Lampyridae > Aquatica > Aquatica leii. The sequence continues at coordinate 119,903,472 of CM069432.1, forward strand.
TTTATGAATAATACTCAACAGTTTGTTTTTTGTCAAAAAGTAATTATTGAATAAGTACTACATGAATATGATATTACTAAAAGTTAAATTATTACACAATCGGTTAATAACAATAATACAAATATTAAATGCAAAAACTTTATGGCAACACTTAATAATATTTTTAAAACGTTACAGTAGTTAGAACGTAGTTCAGTTTTACTAATTTCAATCAAATTGAAATCAAAGTTTGTAATATTTAGTAGAAATTAAATTGTTGTTACAATTCTACAATTGTCGTATTGTAAAAAGCAAAATCATATATATACCTTGTAATAAAAAATATAAAATAAAGAACGTATAATAAAAAATGGAAATATATTTAATAAAAGTAAAAATAATAATTTAACCACGGCAGCAATCGAAAGCACAGACCTCTGGGTGTGAGCTGAATGCAAGTAAATACACAGACGTAAACTCCTTTAATTTATTAACTATAACATTATACACTATTTACATTAAAGCAAAAAGAACAATATTTGAATCTAAACAATATTTAGATTAAAACAGTATTTGAATAAAACAAAATATGGATTGAAACAATATTTGGGCGCCAATCACCTTTAAATCGGTGATGAATAAAAAGCATCAACTTTTATACTTAATTATTAATTGATATTAAATGCAAATGTAGTAAACGTTTGATTTGTTATCGAGTATGTTTCCCGAAAAGTTTTAATAACACAATTTAATTATTTGAATGTAAAATGTAGTAACTTAATTCCAGTTGACTCACCATATTTAATATGACGTTATCGGATATCTTCTATTTTTAGCACATTCTTGGTTGAAGTAATAAAATTCTTTAACAGCAGGAATAAAACCAATGTATAATAAACTCCAATAACGGAAAATCCATTAATAAAACCAAAATAAAAGATCCAGTAAAAAAAATACCCAGTAAAAAAAAGATCCAGAATAAAAAAGATCCAATAAAAAAACACCTTAAATATAAATAATTAGAATGGTTTTTTAAATGACATGCTGTACTCACGTTACACTTAGCAACGGCCTTGAAACAACTTCCTTTGTCTAATTATATTGCGTAACATTGCGAAATCACAATAATTCGATGGAATGAATAAAAATTAAATTGCATGGGTTTTTACGCCATAATCAAGAAAGTGTGTCTTCCCCGCATCACTACGACACGCACGGCCAAGCGTGGCCCAAGCGGAAGTGCAAGCTTAAGCTAATACTCAGGTAGATTTGAAACAACGCGACGTTGCCAAACTGAATAAATTTACGTGCAATATTAGTTGCAGAAAATAAACGAATGTAAAATTGAATTTTAATGTAATGAACTCTAACGGGACGTTACACACCCCCTCCATAAAATTTGAAATCGGAAGGTTTCAAACTGCGGAGTGCAGAACAAAACAAACAAACGCAAAAAACAACAACAAACGCAAAATAAACAACAACAAACGCAAAAAGCAAGTCTCGCAACATCGTTGCACAAGAGTCAAATTCCAAAACTTATTTCTTAAACAAAATAACTTAGCCTAATGAAATCCTAATCTAAACCTTAAATTAGAAGTCAAAATCGGTAAAGGTAGTAAAACCTAATAAGTCACAATCGAGGATAGCGGATTACACTTTAAGAATACCGTCCAACCTACCATTTTCCCAAAGCGGAAGATGAAACTAGAATTACAAGTTTGACAGTACTATGTAACGAAGGATATAGATAAAAGAGGGACGTCGCGCAAATCCGCGTCATCGTTTGACGTATATTCCACAAATACCAAAACCACTCGAAACAATTTCCACCTTACTAAATAACTCAAAAAGAGAAGAGATTGAAAATAGAATTGAAGAAGAAATATTGAACAAAAGTTCCCAAGGTTAGTCGGCTCTTACGACAAGCAACAGGTATTGCTGTGAGAAAATTCTACTCCCGTCCTCACACAGGGCAAATTAATAAATAACAAGATCAAATACAAAACTTTAAAATAAAAATGAAAATCATCACCAATACTTCAAACAAGGAAAATAGTTATTAATGCTCTAAATGAGTTTTAAAATTACACATATAATTATATGCTCAAAGGTAAACTCAAAATGATCGTCTTAACAACTGCACGCAAGCAATTAAAAAACTCAAATACGAGAAGACGAGTTCCAGAGAAGAAATTCTCAGAATCGGCAATAAATGTAATCAAATACATCAAAATAAAGCAGTAAAATAAATGCAAATAAAATAAAAGTCTTTGGTCAGCGCATTAACCAAAGAATTTATTTACCCACACTATGGTATACAATAAACATTGAGATTTCTTCAACATAAAATAAAATATAAAATATAAGGCATCCAATCACTTAGATAATAACCCCCAAAGGTGAGCATCAATAAAATTTAATTAAAAATGTTAAATCCCAAACCGAAGCTTGAAGTAAAGAAGAATCAATTTCAATCCATGTTTGAATCGTATGTCAAATTCAGTTGACTCACCACATTTAATATGACGTTATCGTATATCTTCTATTTTTAGCACATACTTTGATCCAGTAAAAACCGAAATAAACGAAAAGATCCAGAATAAAAAAAAACGCTACATTGAAATGCAACGGCCTTGAAACAACTTCCTTTGTCTAAATATATTGCGTAACATTGCGAAATTACAATAATTCGATGGAATGAATAAAAATTAAATTGCATGGGTTTTTACGCCATAATCAAGAAAATGTGTCTTCCCCGCATCACTACGACACGCACGGCCAAGCGTGGCCCAAACGGAAGTGCCAGCTTAAGCTAATACTCAGGTAGATTTGAAACAACGCGACGTTACCAAACTGAATAAATTTACGTGCAATATTAGTTGCAAAAAATAAACGAATGTAAAATTGAATTTTAATGTAATGAACTCTAACGGGACGTTACAACCTTAGGTTTTAAAAGATTGTGTTAGTCATTATTACATAGAAACAGAAGAACTTCGATATCAAAAAATAATTTTAGTAAATAGGAAACATTCAACACAACAACTATACAATTTTTAACTGTATTTAATAAATAAACTTGCCAGTTTACTTTTCCAGTACGTTGAATTACAATCATTTCATAAAATGCAGAAAAGTTTATCGGACCAGGGATTACAACTAAACAAATATTATGTCGCATTTTATTCAAATACAATATTTAAAACTTGCAATTTTCTAGTTTTCTACATGTGGATATAACTTACATACGTAACTCTGTTTCTACGAGATGGTGTTTGATTCGTATTTTACGTATTAAAGTCTACCTGCACCTGCAGATTCAATTAATTAATTTTCTCATATTTTTTATTGGTGTACTTTATTATTCGAAGTACTCTTTGAAATGATACGTATTTTTCTAAAACGTATTATGTTGTCTAGCAAAAAATATTTATCTCTAGGTTATCTATGCGTTTATAACCAAAATGATTAATACAAATTCAGAATGTGTATAGTTATGTTTTTAGTCTACCTAACGTTAAAAATCATTTATCGATCTGCACTTATTCTATTTTGATTTATTTTTGATTAATGTCACATATATTGTTTTTTCAGTAAATTAGAATTATTAAAAGTTTGTTTCTCATAACACAAATGTTAACATTTTAACCTAATACAAATTTACAAAATTTTGACAAAGAACAAAGAATTGCAAATTTTATAGAAAATCATTGTTATTCTATTTTTAAATAATATTCCTATGTATTTCTATTTAACATAAACATTTTTGTAATTAAATAAATTATTGGTCGTTTATGGTATGCTAAACTCTTAACCTTTAAAAATAAAAAAAATAATTAAATGTATATTCTTCTAAAAAATCATAGTGTGTGGTTTAACCTAAATCTAAATCTATAAAAGTATTGAAGCATTATTGAATATCAAAAATATTGAAAGCTATTTAACAAGCCAACAGAATATTCTAGTCAAAGATAAGAAAAAAATATAAAAAGTAATTGTAGTCAGTGTTAAATAATAATTTGCCGGTGTTACATAAATAAGTAAACAAGTGTTTTCAAACGCGTGTCATACAAATAAACAAAAGTGAGTTATTGCGGACAGTGTTTATCTAAATCTTTAGTTATGGTTTTATATAATAAGCTAATAAATTATTCTTTCATTAATTCTGTTTAGTTAATTGCGTTTTAGTAGAATTACTTGCATTTATAATTGTCTAACTAATTCCAATAAATTAAGTTTTTAAGTTTCCAATAGTATATGTTTGATTTAAACTTGTAAAATCTTTTAAAAGACCTAAAACTTTAAGTACTAGTAAAATATACTTAGGTTCAACGTGTTAAACTTTATCTAACTGTTATTCGCCTAGTTTACATATTTTCTAGTATGTAAACGAAACGTGCAAAGCATAGAAATTTTCTTTAAAATTTGTTTACACGCCATAAAATTGTATTCCGTCTTAGATGTCTAAAAATTTAACATTAATTTTAAATTTTTCATTTATTAATTATTTAAGTAATAAAATGATTAGATCGTAATATACTTATAGTTTATTTTTTTTATTATTCCAGTATTTTTGTATTTTATGTACTTTTCTAAAGTTAAACATATACCAAATATACATAAAATACTAAATTTAGAGTTATATACTATTTTCTAACATGCCTTTTGTATTATTTTTATTTAAATCAGATGGTTGTGATACCAAAAATAATGCTGTAATATAGAAAACTATAAATTAGTACGGAGGGTAGAAAAGTTTTCATTGGATTTAATGACACCGAAAGTCAATGATCTATTGACAAGTGACGCTGTCAAAATCCCAACTATAAAATAGGTTAAGAACAATGTCAGTATAATTGTGAAAAACAACATCAGAACTGGCGGACAGCTGTTTCGTTCTTTAGGAACTCGTCAGCGCTAGGATACACCGATGTGTTTCCACAACTATACGACAACTTTTCTACCCTCCGTACTAATTTATAGTTTTCTATATTATCATACGTGGTATTTTTACCACAAGATGGCATTCTAAAAACATTTTAAATATGTTGGTAATGTCTTCACGACATAAAAGAGTACAGTTGTCTGTCGGTATGGTTGTGGAAACACATCGGTGTATCCTAGCGCTGAGGAGTTTCTAAAGAACGAAACAGCTGTCCGCTAGTTCTGATGTTGTTTTTCACAATTATACTGACATTGTTCCTAACCTATTTTATAGTTGGGATTTTGACAGGGTCACTTGTCAATAGATCATTGACCACTTTTCTACTCTCCGTACTAATTTATAGTTTTCTATATTATCATACGCGGTATTTTTACCACAAGATGGCATTCTAAAAACATTTTAAAAATGCTGTAACCTCTATATTTTCTTACATAACATTTTTCAGTAATTTAATTGAAAAAATTAAGATCCATATTAAAACACTGTATTTTTTTAATTAATTTTGATTATTGTTTACTAATACAAAATTTTACACATAAAACTTTATCTATTTATGAATATATTTATAGAAACAACAACAAAGGGCCGTTTGCAAAAAGCACTGTTTATACGAAAAATTGTAATAGAGCACTGGGTTTTAAATTGAAATTGTCTGTTCAAACAGAAATTTGAACAAGCAAATTCAAGGAAAAATTATGTAGGATAATGTATTAGAAAAATCTGCAAAACAGAATTGCGTCTAACTAATTTTAACCCGCGACAGTTGCTAACACGTGCAGTTTTTGACCCCACGGTTTGTAAACCAACTCCACCGGCATCAAGGCGAGCGGTACTAACCCTACCCTTGGAGTTGTCATGCCGACTACGGTTTCTAGTAAAAAAGAATACCCGTCACTAGCCAGCATAACCATTTAAAACTTAAAACGTTAAAACTAATTAACGAACCGTTGTTTATACTTAAAACTTGCAACGTACTTGGTCAATTCTCTTACCATTTATTCTTTTATTATGTATTAACATACCATCTACAAAATTCAATCAGTTGCTTCCCGGCGACTTTGAGCATTTTTTAATGGTTTATCAAAAACTTCATCGTACCACTAATGTAATATAAATTGTCCTATAAATAGAATTCTTGTATTTGTTTCAACCAAATCACGCATTCGTTAAAGTAATTGATACTTTACCAGCATCTGTAACATTAAAAATCAATTTCCAAACACTAGTTAATACAACTTTTGGTAACTCCCTGTACTTCAAGTAGTTTATCTTAATTTCATATTTATATTCCTAAATATGTTCTATAATAATTCTATAATAAGCACTTGTCAATTAACTTGAATGTAATTCTAAATAAAATTCGATCTCATGTCGTTGGTAAACAGGTAGTATTACCTGCAATCCTATTGCATTCGTTAAGAAATTATTAATCTCACTCTTGTCTTAACAGTTAGCTGAAGTAAATCGAATTAAACGTTTTGTTACTGTAAATATCTTCTGTTAATCTTAATTAATACAATTATATCATTGTAACGCACAATTTGTAGAGATAAAAAAATATGATTTTGAAGATAAGACTCACCTTTGGCTAGCTTCCATCGTGAGTCGAAATGTAGATATCCAATGTTTACGTGTATAGAAAAAGAAATATTTTCTGAGGTAGAGAAAGGAAATCCTCAGAACCCGCAATCCTAATTTTACGTAAAGAAATCCTAGTTTCGATTGTAAGTGTAGGCGTCGGTACAGTCCTAAGATAATTACTAAATACATTCGACATGAGCTTGTGGCTACGCCACTGCTACTAAACAGTACCGTTACACAAAAAAATACTTATAACTGCTAGATACACCGCTTTTTAATCGAATAATAAGTAAATTGCGCCTAAATTATAATACTATCTATCAATTCGTTAACTTAAGGTATCGTAGATCTGGAAGCACCTAGTTCAATACATAAAGATATTACTGCAGTACGATTGTAATGCAGTGACACGTACCGAACGTCAGTAGCAAATCCAATGTTTCGTATTGCGCCAAAAATTGAATTAAGGCTGCGCCATCTGAAGGCTAAAAACTTGACTAATTTCTAAAAAACCTGCAACGACGTTTGCAAAGGTGCTTAAACAACAGTTAAAATTGCACATATATGATTTTAAATCGTTACATCAGTTATAAAATTATCACCGCTTTTTCATTTTTTATTAATATAATTAGTGTACAATTTTTACAGTTAGGAACGACAGAAACAAAGTCCCACCATCTAGTAGAACTTTCTTGAACAACTCGAAGTAAAAAAAAATACAGGTTACAGTTAATTAAAACTTGATACAACAAGCTAAGTTACACCGGTATATGTACAGATTATATTTTTTTACTTTGTTAATTTTACATTTCGTTTTAATCTTTGTCGAGTTGCGATTTTTTTTGTTATTGTATCTTTGCATAACACTAAGAGAAATCGGTTAGAAACTACCAAATGATGTAGAAGTACCAAATGCAGTATCGTAATTTCTATATTAAACAATATACTACTAACTGTTAAAGAATAAATTAAATTAAAAAAAATTCATTCCGCCGAAATTATGCCTATTCTTTTAGAGGCGAAATTGTTGAACACCATTGTTTCTGTTCAAAACCTAAGTAAAAACCTATTAATAGATCCAAAAATTTAAAGTAATTTTAATAGGTATTTAAAAGTATAAATTAAATAGTATAGTAAAACGTGTCATTAAGTAAAAAAACTCAAAAAACCAAATTAAACAGATAACTGGTGGTCATGAAGAAGATGGTAGCAATGAAGGTAAAATCCAAATGATTGAACCATTTGAACACTTTTTAAATTCATCATCGACTTGGGTATATCATGTCTAGTGTTACAAATTATTGGTTTAACATGTAATCTTTATCTTTTTTAATAAAAATTATGTAAATCAAAATAAAAAAATTAAAAAAAAGTATAATATGTTTACTGATCTCAATAACAAAAGCAGGCAAATAGATTGATTATTAACTGAATATCAATAGAAGTGTAATCTTAAAAATCTAATAATAATTTTTATGACAGAGTTCAAACAGCAACAACAGCATTGCTTACGGGGAAAAGAAACTGTAAAAATAAAAAGAAATGGAAGAGAGAAAAAAAAATGTGGGATAGTAAATACGCTAATTAACAAATTTTTTATATAACTAGACATTTTTGGCTGTCAATATTGTAGTCCGGAAACAAAACTACATAAGATTCTAGCTCAAAGCAATACAGGTACTTACCTGCTATTGTACAATGGAAGACATAAGTTACAAAAATTTAAATTTATATGCAAGACAACATTCTATTATTACAACAAAAATTGTATAACAATAATTGTAAATTTTGTTGCGCACGGCGCCATTTCAGGATAGAGTTCATAAAAGTGCAGCGTTGCCAATTGTTGTAATATTTAATTTAATTTCATTCCATTTAATTTGGTTTTTTATGTAGCAGCGGATATTTTGTTGTAGAATTTTGGGAAAAATTTTATATTATCTACATTTTGTAATATGTATCAGTTTTGTAGAATAATGTGGCGTGTTAGCATACCAACAAACCAAATTCATAATACCAAAAAAAGAAAATAAGTTTTAATTTGCTATGTGTATAACTATGAGTAAAATTGTCGAATTTTTACACCTTGCGTGGGAAATCGCGACAAAGCCAATCGGGAACATTTTTATAGCTAAGTACATTTTAGTTTTTCTTAAATCATTTATTGAAATTTTTTTTGTTTTTTGAATACGTGTTAATGTATTATTAAAGATAGTACACAATGATTTTGTTATTTTTATTACTGAAATCGAATTTAGATTTTAAAGAAATTTTGTTATTTATTATCAAGCCCAATATTTGTAAAAGTTATTTAGCCGTTATAAAATTGTATTACATATTAAATGTCGAATCAATAAATTCGTTTCTAAACGTAACTAGTTTTATTGACTAATGACTTTTATACATGTATAAAAACTTATATTCGTGAATTCCATTCAAAACATCTTACTTTTACCTTTATTACAAATACAATAAACTAATTGTTAGCCTAGTCGATTATAATAATTGTAGGTTACATATACCTAACTTGATTTTTGCTTTTCTATAAGGAAACTATAGCGATCGCAATTTTTTTCCAAAATCAGAAAAATGTATTTTTGTCAAAAAAATTTTTGGTGTATCTGCGTGTCTGTGTGTAATGATGTACCCACGATAACTTTCGAACCAAAAGTCCTAGTAATTTCAAATTTAGTATGGAGCTGGTTTTTCATATTCTCTCAGTTCTATCAAAACATGGGTCTGATAAGAAAACCGGAAGTAGGTGTATTCGGCGTTTTTAACAGTTTTTCTTATATAATTTTGCACGTATGTAAATTAATTAAATTATTTTTACAGTTTCTTATAGAGACAATTCTTCTTAACAATTTATTCAAATAAAAATTTTTTGAACATTAACAGTTTATCAGATATTTAATTTGTAATTTAAAATGAATTCACAAATATAATATAGTTTCGAATCCTACCTGCGACGATGTTTTTTTTTTACTAATTTACTAAAGAGGTAAGTAATATCAAGGCGCACAAGTATAAACGTTAGTCGATATGATCTTGATGAAATCGAGGAGAAAAATTTCAAAAAAATTATAGCATGCTAGAAAATGAATACAAAATGGTTTCATGACAATATAAATATGTAGATATTCCAAATTATAAATAACAAAGGCGTCAAGTTTGTTGATCAAAAAGGTGAGTTAATAGACTTTGAAATAGACAAGCCTTTCACTATTCGATTATAGTTGAAAAAACAATTATAGGATTAAAATGTATTAAAAGTTTCATTTCTAATAAAAACTGTTTTTTCTGTATTTTGACTACAACTGCAAACGCTGTCCTTACTACCCACATTGTAAACAATTCAAATAAATAGTGCAAAACCAAGCAACCATGAGCAACAGCAATTGAATATATTTGAAAGAACACATTTTGACGATTCCATGGTTAAATCCAATACACATACATATTTAGTGCATGAATCAAAAAATACGGCTTTTCCGACAAAATTCGAATTTAAGTACATTAAAGGCAAACTTTCACGTAGTCAAACACATGTATAATTTAACAAATAGTTTTGCCAATTTTTTCTCTAAAGAGATTTGATACAAATTAGGTGGATAGCAATTGAATGTGTGGAGAAATTCTGGCATTAGCTTGCCAATTAAAGCTTATGCGTCATAAACAATCATAAAAAAAATTTGTAAGATACTACATGTTATTACCACCAATCAAAAAGAACACAATGGATTAATGGAATTAAAAATTGCTTGAAAAGCGACAGTGATCTCTAACTTTTATATCATCCTGCTTAAACGGTTTTTTACATATGTAGGTATATGACAATATGTAGCAAAGTTACAATTAATTTTTTTTATATACATATATAACAACGGTTTCATCGGTAAATCAAAATATTTTTTATAACTATATAATTGTATGGTGTATTAAGAACCATCCTGAGAACAATACGTTTATCAAAGTTGTTACATAAAACTAAACGTAGACAACATATTGCATTTACTGTTTAAATTATACTTATACTTTATCAAAAATTGCATTATTTATTAATAGCAAAAAACAAATAATTTGATTTTAAAGTACTTTTATGGCACGTTAACTATAAGAATTTTATTTAATTGTTAATTTTACAACCATTTGATAGCTATACAATTGTAGAGTTTATTAAGATCATGTATGGGAAAAAATTCTATAAAAATCAAGTGTGGGAAATATATTGAATTTAACTATAACTAGCTCTAAACGTTGAAAACGTTGTAAGTTAATTTTAAACCCGCGTAATTCAAAATAGTTTTGAATAAAACTGCGGAATAGAACCACAACTTTAAAAAAAATGGGGTTAAACTAATATCAATGCAATTCTGCAAATGCTACCAGAGTAAACATTTGGAAAACCGTTTTGCCTTTTTAGGATTCATCGGCAGTAGGACAGCACTCTAATGTATTGAAACGTTCGCAAACTTGTTGTCAGCGTTCAGTGCGTCTACGAAGTTTTTATCCATTTCCAGAACGTTCACTAAAAGATGTAAAAAATCTTCGAAAGATATACTTTAATGTAAACAAGTGTTAGTTTTAAGATAAACAGAAGTTATCCGCGGATATTATTTTTCGAGTGATTTTAATACATAAATTAGTGTAAGTGTTTTCTTAAATATCGTTAGATTTAATTAGTTCGTGTAGTTATAGACGTGCAAATATTTTGTGTATAAATAAATGTGGAAATACATTAGAGTTAGTTATAGGTATTTACAGTTATTGATAATACACAGTACTTTATACACTGTGTTCGTAAATGATTGACAGGCGTTTAAATTTGGCGCTCATCTGATAATTTTATAAAATTGGTACTAAGTATTAACACTTCATGGACGGCGCGTATAAAATATTTTAGTTATATTTAAATTTATGATAAAGTGATTAGGATATAAATTTATTTTGTTACTTAATTTATAAGACAGAACATAATTTCAAATACTTATAAACATGAGGTTCAATAGAAGTTAAATTACAATGTAATTAATAAATGTAAAAAATTATACAATTTTACAACATCTGTTCAAAATGCTGTCAATCTAAATTTAAACACAGGTTCACTCTTTTATTAATATTGTTAAAAACATTATGTAACACTTCCGGTGTAATACTGTTAACAGCTTCTGTAATCGTATTTCGCATTTCTTCTAAAGTAGACGCTGTGAATGTACTTTATTTTTAAAAAAACCAAATATAAAAAAGTCCAGTGGGGTTAAATCGGGTGATCGTGGAGGCCATCTATTTTCACTTATCAATCGGTCACCGAAGAACTGTTGTAAATAGTTTAATGTTATTCTAGCAGTGTGAGCGGTAGCCCCATCTTGTTGGAAATAACAAAGCTCTAACTCATCATCATGTAGTTCATTAATAAACGGATCCAAAATTAATTTTCTATGTGTTTGCATTAATATTTTCATTTAAAAAAATCGGACCAATAATTTTACGTCGTGGCATCGCCAACCACACTCCAATCTTCTGCGGATGAAGTGATGTGTCTACAAAAATATGAGGGTTTTCTGCTGACCATATTCTACTATTCTGAGAATCCACTAAGATGAAACCATGCTTCATCACTAAAGAAAGTTACATCTAATACGTCATCATTGTTTAAGGCTTCGTTAAACCATTAGCAATACCCTATTCTAAGTGGAAAATCAAAAGGCAGTAACTCTTGTGTAACAGTCACTTTGTATAGGGTGTCATTGGAAGACTTTCTTGCAAGCTTTCTGACATGTAGCAAGCGATAGATTTGTTTGTTATCACAATTGTCGCGGAGATTTTTTCGGACTCACTTCCATTCTCTGGCGAGTATCTTCAACAACTTCTTCCGTTAAAACAGTAGGCCGACCGGTAGATTTTCCTTTTGCAACACTACCCGTACTACAAATCCTTTCGACTATACGACGAACATGTGAATCATATCGAAATACGTCATTGGGAAATTGCTCGTAAAACTGTTCGTAGCAATTTTGGTAAGAATAATCCCACGTTCCTTGTTCATTGCGAATTCCCGAACGAAAATAAGCCTCAATAATAAAGGTATTGTGTTGTTCGGTAAACACCATTTCTAATAATCTAAAAAGATGTGATATATTCTTGTTAAGTAAATTATTTTTAACTTACATCAAGTAAAAGCTGTACAGTCGAATATGTGGCAATAAAAAAGCCTTTTGGTAATAAAAACTTGAAATACTAACAAAAAATTCGCAATATAAACAAACACGCCACTGAACTATAAATAAATTGTCAAATTGAGAAATCCATGAAAACTGAATCAACGCTGTAAAATCAAAGTTACTAGTTTGACGGCGCGCCAAGTTCAAACGCCCGTCAATCATTTACGAACACAGTGTATTATGAGATGGTTTGGCTATCAAATTTTACTAATATTGAATTTGCTTTGTAATTTACACTGATACTTATTCAATTTAAAATTACATTATTTATTAATAACTTAAAATCGCATCATTTAATAACTACACGTGTATAAATAAATAGTTTTAATTTGTTCTTATATCATCTTAACCATAATAAATTTTATTTATTTTAAAAAATAATACAAATTAATACTCTAATAAATAAATTAGTTTGTAAATTACACTTATTATTCAATCTAAAAGAGTGCATTACTTATTATAAACACGTATAATGCTACTCAGCAACTTATGTCATTCAAGCATTTGATTGCATGCTCTCTCTTTTCTAGGTACTGATTTTTATACCATTTTTTTTACAATTATGGGTATCTTAATTTATGCTCCTTCATTCTAAAACCACGTTAATTTTGATTTATCGACTTTCGATCCTAAAAGCATATTTGCTTTAAACGCTAATTACCTATACTTTTAATTCACTTTTACTACTACCACTCTCCTTGCCGATTTCATGCATTTAAACTCGCTAACCTTAAAGTTAAAGGACTGTAGAACGCACATTGTTTTACTATTGTTCTTGTTTTTGTTACTTTCACTATCAATAGGTTAAACAGTAAACTAATAAAAATATTTTGAATTACGTCGTTGTATAACAAAAAAGTAAAGGAATTTGAAAATTATTAAAAATGTACATGTAATAAAAAGAAAAAAAGCCGTTTTTTTATGATTTCTAAAAATTATAAGATAAATTGTATTTCATTTTTTTTTAATAAAACTGTTAAAATTGTTAATAAAATTATTTTAAAAAAATCAACAAACACTGTTTCTTCTAAGGACAAATTATCTACAAATAATGATAAATCCATAGTTTCATAAATTGACTATTATTAATTTTTAAAAAAATTAGTTTTAATACAATAAAAAACATAATGTATAGTCTATTTTGTTTAACAAATTTCAATTTGACAAATAATCTGGTATTAGTGATTACGTGTTTTATATTTCGTCGCAAACCAATTTTAGGAAATTCTTTTACAATAAGCAGATGTTTATATTAAATTTATCATTATATTTTAGTATGTTGTTACAAATACTATTGTTGTTATCTTAAAGTTACTACTTGACAAACCATACGAGTACAGAGGTAAAGATTCGTTTGCTTCGTGCAACTCTACTAATTTTACTATGTCTAAGCCTAAAACACGTATGCTTTTTTTAATATAAAATCTAAGTTTATCTTGCATGTATTTTAACAAAATATTTTACAAAAATATGTTTTAAAATATGTTTTAAAATATACTAAAATGTTTACATTTTATCAACATTAAAAGAAAAAATTTACGTAAAACAATCAGACACAAGCATAAAACGCAAAGCAGAGTCACATTACCGTAAAAACAAACTACTATCTAGTGTATTATAATTATCCATATAAAGGTAACATAGTATAAAAAATAGATTTTTAGTATAGGATTTTTGTAAAAACATAATGTTTAATTTTTTGCATAATAAACAATAAGGCTTATCTGAATTTTATTGGATCATTTGACGCTTATAATGTTACAATAGGCGATGATGGAAAATTATATTGTACATAAACTATAGTAGTTCAATTTGTAAAACACGTAGAAAAGTTTATTATAAATACAATAAAATGTAAAATAAAATATGTTTGAATCTTTTACTTCCAGAGAAACATAAAAGTGTAAAGATAAGTAGCGTTTAAAAGCATCTACAATCTTAAAACAATTTTTTATAACTTTTAATGTACCTATACTTGATATCGATTCACACATCAAACTAGGGCACATTGTAGTAAATGTAACGTAGGTACGTAAAATTAACACTGAATTAGAAATAAAACGTAGAAACACATGCGTTGTCCTAACTAAATAAATTTTAATGCATTGTGTCTAAAATTAACAATTACAAACATTTGTGTGCCAAATGTTTAAATCAACGCCAAAATTAATCATTTAAAAATTGATATGGCATTAACTAAAAGTCCATCATTTCTAATTAAAACTGTAGTTTACGAATTTAAAGAATTAACAAAACAAACAAACAAAATTTTAGCAGGTAGCAGAATATAAGCAAAATAATTGTGTCTTGCACAGTACAGAAAAATTAAAAAAAGAGATCAATAAAATTTGAGTAGTATCAACAATAACTATTAGTACTTTTGACATAGATAAATTGACTTAAATACTCATGTTACTAACAGTGCAAAGACTGTTTTAATTCTGTAAAATAAACGCAATAGAAGCATGTAATTAAACAAAGACGAGACACAATGCAACGTTTACAAAACAAATTACAGCAAAAGAAAAAAAACGGAAAAATTATTTTTATTTCACATATAAATATTTGCAACATTCCTACTGTCGTTACTAAAACTGTTACAAAAATCGGAACAGACAGACAAAAAAATATTGTATTTGTTTAAACTATATAAAGCTTCATTTAAAATTTAAATTTCTAAATTAAAACTTTTTAACTACTAATAATAACATTATGCAGCAACTTTGAGTTGATTTGTCAATAAATAAATAAAATTAGAAGATGCAGTAGGTTACATAAACCAAAATCTGCTTATTAATGGAAACAACCTACAAGAGACCTTCTTTTGTAGAACATTCACAAAAATATCAAAATTTTATGGACGTTTCTCCATTAGATCAAGACATAGTAATTTTTTTTGAACATCTCTACTCGAGGAATAAAACAAAATTATCGTATATCGTATTTTTACAATAATAAAATTATACCAGATGCAAAAAAAACGAATTAATAGTAATTTATCGAAATAGCCAACAATAAAATACAACCAAGTATTATTGCATTACGTTTTGAAATTATTTTTACTGCAGAACGTAACATGTCAAACTAAATTTACAATAACGTAACGTTTGACAAAACTTTTGACTTGATTTGTTGTATTACTCTAGAAATGTGTTTACATGTATACGTTGGCAATACACATTTATATAAGTTATTTAATCCCCGTTTCCTACAATCTGTTATAGAAAAAAATTACTGCACCTTAAAAAACATTACACTGTAATCTTGAGTTACTAGATTATTAGTAGATATATTTAAAACAGAAGTAAGATATATGTAGTTACGTATTCATAATGTACAGATACGTTTCTTGCCTCTCAGTTAGCAAACGCGACCGTTAATACTGTATTATAATAAACATTATTAATAAGCGCCGCTGACAGTATTAAAACTAACAATTTTAATACAATTGTATTGTTTTGAAAATAGTTCAATCTTTTTTAAACTATCTTTAACCAACTCCAGTTAATCAAAAAATATTTGGTTTTAACAAATGAGATTTTAAACGATTGCTCATTGCAAAAAAATTGCAAGTACTGAAACGATTTAAAAACGATTACAAAAAATCGGAACCCTTCTAATTTAGTCAATATCAGTTACATGTAAATGAAATAAAACTGAAACTAAGACAAAACAACGTAATGAAACAATTGTTTTAATTATGTAACTGTAACAGTTTCAATCTGTGTTTACAGGGTAGCTCCGTTCCTACGAGATGGCGTTTAGCCTCAGATTTATTAATGAATTAACACCTAATGGGATAAAACTATGACAATTTGTTTTATATAGTTGTGAAAATTGCATTAGAGTATTCCAGTGCTGAAGAATCTAAATAGGACAAAACTCTATGATGGTTTTTGCATTTATATAAACAAATTTTTGCACTTGCGTAGTACAGTTAAAGAGATTTTAAGGACATATTTACTATCTAACTAACAATTTTATACTTCCCTACAAGTGGATTACTGCGTAAGTACCTCAACACTAAACTTAAAAGTTTCAATGCGGATTTATTTACCAGTTATGCAAAGAAAATAAATAATGTATAAAAATTAACCGTTACAATCTTAAAAAAAAACCTAAAGATTGATAAAGTTTGATAAATAAACAATACAGTATTATTTTGGAACTTTCTTTAAATTTACTTTTGTTTGTTTTGAAAAACAATTGCAATAACTCTAAATAACAAAATAATTTCTTTTTAGTAAAATTTAATAGATATAGTTTAAATGTTATATGAAATGTCACAACACAAATGACTTTAGAGTTGCAAAATCAAAAAAAAAATGTTAAAACTGCCTTCAACAGTTTAATAAATGATAGTATGAATGATAACAATAAAATAATAAAACTACACTAGAACATTAAAGAATCGTGTAAAAATTTTTATTTTAATTTAATTTGTTTAACCAATTTTTTCATTTACGTATGACTGGCAGTCAGTGACATTGACCACTCTGAAGATGCAAGCTGCAATATCTTGCGAAACGTCAGTTGGTTGGAGTTCACAAACGACAATACGGCAAAGGCCAAGTTCTACTTGTTTTGGCTCTCAAGAAGAGATTCGGACCAAGCCTAAGTCTGGGTGTTTAACTACGACGCGGTCTAAGCCGAAAGTCGCTTATAATCATAAACATAACAACCGCGAAAGCTTGAGATTTTATTATGACTCATTCAAGAAGTAGAATAATTTGTATTTTAATAATTGTTCAAATTATTTGTTCAGTACATACTTACATTTTTACATTTAAACTTATACATCTAGAAAATGTGTATAAAAATACATACAAATATTAACCATTTTATAAGATTTCATATTTAATACAAGCAATATAAATCAGTTAAATTAACAAAAATATTATATTTTTAAATATATAAGAAAAAAATAATAATCGTGAAAGTGTATGTTGAAATAACTTTTGAAACAACTTTTATTCAACAGCAAATACATACCTTTAAAATTGCATTTTAAATATTTATTTTTCGTATTTAAAACACGATTTTTTTTAAATTAACTATATTAAAACGTGTCAAAATGTAAAGCAATTTAAAATTTACGTTAAAGAATTATTAATAAACTTTATACACAAATAAAGAGTTACAAAACAAACAGCAATGTTTAATAACAACGTTAGTATTTAATTAATAATTTAGTTTGTTTTGCTTTTTATTTTAATTGTAACAAAACAATATTTTTTTTACAACAGTACGATTTTAATGCATCAATTATATTGTATACAGTTGTTACAAAGCAGTAAAAATGTATGTTTTTTATAAAAAGTTAAATCTAAAATATGTTTAAATCAAAATTATGTTATTGTGTTACATTTGCACGTATTAGATTACAGGATAGAAAAAGGTTTCAACAACATTAAAGTTTTATGATCATAAAAATACTGTACAGCCATGTGAAAAGTAAATATTAAAAAAGCGGTAATAGTTATGCATTTAAAGGCAATCATCTAATAACAATAAGAAATACTAGTTTTTTTAAAAGTATTTGTATTAAAACAAACGCATAACAATTGTTTATCAATATAAAAAATGTAGAATTTACTATAACTTATAATTGTAAGAGAAATAATGCATGTAGCTTAAAAAAACTTTATTTTATAGTTATTTAAGAAACAATTGTGTTAATAAGGGCAATTTATAGTAAAGCTAAATGCATGTTTTTGCGTTATCTACGATTTCTGCTAGCCGCGGTGTTCTTGCAATTTGATTCCGCGGATAACCGAAGCTTCACTGTAATTTTATAACGTTGTAAACGTAACAAAACTAACGATCTTGTTAATATAGTCCAAATTACTATGCTTTACTATATTTTGTAATTAGGAAGAACGGAAACAGATATATTGTTTATGCTATATACAAATTAGTAAAATAATGTAAGAGGGAGATTAAAAATGTTTATTCTGTAATTACAAGTTATACAACTTACAAGTCTAGTTTTTATAAGAACGGACTTAAAGTCAAAACAATAAAATACGAGAACGAAATATCGTTATTTACAAACTGGGTTGGTGTAGGTTATAATAAATATATCTGCTTTCTTTTTCCTTTTTCAATCTTGGCCTGTTAATAGATAACTATTTTATACTTATAGTTTTACCAACCAACTAAAAATGTAGTAAGTAGTCACTATAGCTCTAAAACAACACCAAAAAAACGACGGACCGTTGTTTCGTTTTTTTGGAATGATTACCTTGATAATTCTAATGTGTTTTACAATTATTGCTGTAAATTACAGCAGCTATATCTTGAAAACATCTGAATAGCGTATGTAAATAACAAAGTGTTTGTACCTCATGGGAACTTTCTAATTATTAAAGAACAAACTATACTACAGATAATATTAGTTGGAATTTGTTAGTTCACATTACAAATGGTGTCAATTAAACGTTGATCAATGTTTAATTAACACCAGTATATTTCTTTCTTTAATATTTAGTAGATTGAAATTGCCACGAGCTAGAAACACTAGTAGATAACATTATAGACAGAAGTTTAAAATATTTTTATTTCTGAATTTAATAAAAAGCTTTAAACCTTTGCGTTTATCTTCAGGGATGTAAATAATATCAAAAATATAGACTAAAAATCTTATCTATCTTAGTAAGTATAATAATTAAAAAATTTAAATAAAGTTAAGAAACATAATATTTAAGTTTGTTATATTAATTTTCTATTTGTTTTATTAACAATTAAAATGTATTAAAACAAATTTAGTAAACAATGTAAACATTAATTCTTTTAGGACAATGTATCAGAAAAACGAGACTAGACGGAATAAGACGCCAGTTAAAAGAATAAAATAGTCAAAGAGTAAAACTCACGTAGAATTTCAAGTACATACATAGAAAGATTATAGAACAGATAGAAAGTTAGTCCTATTAACGGTTTAGACGCATTCACTGTATAAGGAAAATGTAGATACGTACAATTAATATGTGTAAAGCTGTTAAAACAAACAGTTATAACAAACACAAAAAAAAATCCTGTAGACAAGTTGCATGTAATTGTATTATATTTTATTTTAGCGTATAACGTGTTTGTTTAATAAAATTTAGTAAACTTCTTATTATTTCACGTAGCATTAATTAAAAGATACAGCTAATTGTTAGCAACAATAAAATAGCTTTTTTGGAGACCTAACTCAATAACAACTTAACAATGTATAATAAAAACTGTTACCTATTAAGATTTTGTACGAAACTAGGATGCAGTAAAAAATTTTTCAAATATAGCAACAATTGTTTATGTTTTTTACTACAACCACTACTCAATGTAATTGGGTTAAAACCAATTTTAATAACAAAAAGTAAAAAAACTTATTTTTGTAATAGATATATTTATTCGGAAACACTTAATTTTTATATATTTTGCATATGTTATCATTCTATAACAAATAGTAGAATAAATATTCTCACACTGATCAAAAAAATAAAAAGCCATGGTTAACAAATTCTACTTTAATAGTAATCAATTTTTAAGTAGTGCAAACACTATAAACATAAATGTTATACAACGGAATAAAAAATGACATTTCTGTGTCAATATAAATATTTCAAATTTAAAAGTACGATCTGTTACTCAGTTGCAATAAATTTAACCCTTGTGGTTACTCACGCTCGGAATGTTTCACTTAGATCGAATTTTAATTCTAATTAATTGTTTACTTAAATATTGTACACTTGATTTTGGAAAAAAATTGTTATAAAAAGTAACACGTTGTTTTTATTAGTTTACCAATTTTAAGTCGCTTATTGTAAAAGACTCTACCCACATAACCAAAGTTAACCTTAATTGTCTAAAAAGTGATCATACTTTAACCTGAAAAGTTGACAAGCATGTGGTATCTTTATCGTGCCTTTTAGTCATTCATAAAAGTTAGTTCTACCGCGTGTCCTTAATGGTTAACTTATTCACAACAAATAGTTATTCCTAATAATACGCCAAATTGTAAACGTAATGGTTACTTTTTGTATAAGCTTAAAGTATAAAATATGGCGACCTATCTCGTTTCTTACCCACAGAGGTTGACTTTTGGATAACTTTTCAATAGACAACTTTAATTGTTACTCAAAAGCCGTTTTAAAAAGTTAACTTGATGGTAACCATAAAAATTAACCTATTAAGAGCTTTCAAGTATAAAATGAGACTACTTTTTTTTACTAACCCTATAAGTTAACTTTTCGATATCTTTTCAGAGATTTCTAATTAATGTCTTGAAAAAGTTATACAACTGACATCCTACAAAATTAATTTAATGTTAATCCTAAAAATTAAGTTTTTAGTAGCCTTATAGTA
This sequence comes from Aquatica leii, assembly GCA_035610365.1. Taxonomy (NCBI): domain Eukaryota; kingdom Metazoa; phylum Arthropoda; class Insecta; order Coleoptera; family Lampyridae; genus Aquatica; species Aquatica leii. The sequence goes on from CM069432.1 coordinate 119,924,550, forward strand.
CAGAATGAGACTACATGTCTTTTTAGTAACCACATAAATGTTATTTTCGGTGAGTTTTATAATCAATGTCTATAAAAGTTGTGAAACAGACATTCTAAAAAGTTAATTTTATGTTAATCCTAAAAGTTAACCTTTTAGTAGAATGTTTTTGTGTAGAATAAGACTGTATCGCGGAAAAACGTCCTCGGAAGAAAAATCACCCTAAACCAAAATTACTTTTCTATATTCTAATAGTTACCTCTTACTATTATTACGACTTACAAGGAGGAACTAAGAAATGAGTTTACCAATTGCGTTTCTGATTTTTGGTGATTCTTATGGCAAAAAAGTACCTTTATTTTGGTTTTTTTGTGCATTACCGCTTAGTTTTCAGATTATGAATTTTTAAAGAATTGATCAAAATCGTCAGAAGTTTGTTAGTCGCTCCGTAAGCTCTAATTACAACAAATTCAAGGGTATGTTTTTTTAAATAGACAAACACTTATTTTAAAAATATTTAAAAGCACTGCAGATGGAACCTGCAGTCATTGTTTCGCTAATTATTTGTTGTAATTCTTATAAGTATATAGGATCCGTAGTTGTATACGCTGAGACTAATTATCTTAGAAAAACTTGTATTTGAAAAAAGGCGTTTTGGTGGAGTTGTAAGTGTAATTGATTATTATTAATTAGTGTTTGTAGGTTTAGTTACTGCTTACATTTATAATAAAAATCTAATTGGCTAACAATGAAATCCTTAGAAGTAAACTTTATTTAAGTTCCACCATTACCCTCGCATAACAGTTTTCTGGAATGTACTATTTTAATCCGATTATCGTCATAAACATTGTTCTTTTTTGTTTGTAGCCTAATGATTTTTAAATTTAATTTCAACCTAAAAATTATTTTTTAAACAAACTTTTTATAATTTGTAATGGGGATCGATACAAAATCGTATTGACAATAGTTCAAATTATCGCCCTTAAATCGATAAAAATATCAAATTTTTCTTCAAAGGCGTTTAGCAGGTTAAAGAGAAAGTATTAGTAAACGCGATGGCATCTTAATGTTGATTGTAAAAACTTTTTTTGTCGTTTTTGTTTCATCCGTTACGGTAAATGATTAATTTAAGAACTTGTTTTGCATTGCGGCTGTGTGTCAACTGGGCACCAAACAATAGCCTTTGTGGATAATCCCTGTGTCGGTCTCTTCGATCATTCAAGGTCTTTTTCTTAGATATTGCAGTTTTAACGGAAATTTCATTTAAAGAATCTCATTCTGTCGATGCTGACAAATTTTTTTTAAAACAAATCGTTATTACTTTGAGCAGAGTTTAATATTCATTTCTGCTTTAACAAATCCGTTAAACAATTACAATATAAACTTGGCCTCTTGATAGCAAATAAGAAAAATGAATTTTTCCAAACAGACATACCGAACAAGTTTTGTATTTAAGCTTCTTTAATATTGTGACTCATAAAGGAGCTATATGCGCATCAATATCCAATTTTAAAAACGTAATACAGGCAAATTTTAGTGTTTCTTATTAAAGGATAGTTTATTTGCGAAAAACGGTAAAAAAGTATTATTAATGTCGAAAGTGACAATACAATAATTGATCTAGTGCTTCAAATGAACTTTCTGGAATTAATTCAACAGTTTTTTATTATGTAGCCATTAAAAAAATTAAATTTCGTAAAAAAAATTGTAACTTAAGTTTTCATGTCGCAGTTAACAATAAGGATATGACATTTGTACTGATTATTCTCAACTTCTTATTTAACCTCTTAAAGCACTTTTTTTAAAAAAAAAACCACAAAAGAATCATTTTTTTTAATTTAAGAAAATACATTTTTGAACTTTATTTTGGCCAAAAGTAATAACTAAACACAAAATAACTGTCTATAAACACTTATCTTTGCAGTTTTATAATTTTTACATATTACATTACAAAAAAAGTCTTTCACTACTAAATCAATAATAATTTTCAAAACAGCCGTTACTTTGTTTTGCAACTCGACGAAAAGTAATATTACTCTAACATTTTATAGTTTACAAGACAGATGTAAATAAAAAAAATCAAAAAGACCATTTTTTCTTATGTTTCCTATAGCGATAGCGCTCGAATTAATTGGAGCGTGCCTATTTTGGCCCATTTAGCGTAATAGAATTAACTCGAGCATGCACGTTACGGGGTTAATTTAAACTTAACAAAAATAGATTTCAAGAATCATTGAATTAACATTAAACAAACGCCCACCGTTTGTAAAATTTAAAATTATGTTGTTGAAGTGGGAGAGAATGGGTATAGTAATTTAAATAACCACCGGGTTCTTTTAAGACTAGTTTAGAATTGAACGTCTTTTTTTTACCTGCTAGACAATCGTTCAAGTTTTGTTGATGTGCGTGTTGTACAAGTCGAGTGTTAACTTCGTGTAATTGTGTTATACTAAAAGTTCCAGTTATAAAGGTAAAACATCTTTATACATATTTTTAACAGACACAAAAGAACACATAATTCATAATTGCAGATGAACGGTCAGTATACAAAAAGACATAGAAACAGGCTTTCTCTAAATTTTACATGTTTGCTCTGATTTTAAAATACCCAGATTTTTTACAATTTTCTAGATCGCTGGGAATCAATCAAATCAAATATAAATATTGGTGGTTTAGTTAAGTATTTTTTCTAATTTCAGCTTCCGTAAAATGAATAGTTTCCACAACTACAGAAATGGACGTTTTAGTGGCGACAAAGGTGTGGATTAGAAAATCGAGAAAAAGTGTGAAAAAGGGTTAAAGGCGATGACATTTATTTTAGATATTTTTAAATTTGTAAATAAATAATAAATATATATGTATTATATCGTATCGTATAAAATCTGTTTTTCAAGACTTGCACCTTTACTTTAATGTGTTTTATTTTCAAATGTAGTATTTTTTAAGCAGTTTTAAAATCCAACAATTATACATCTTTTACAGTTAACTTCAGGTTGATTCTTGAATAAGTGCAAAATTGTATATTTTAAACAGCTTTAAAATTAAATAGTAAAATACCCATTTAGATTAACTTTAAGTTATCCTAACGGGTTGAACGTTAAGCAAACAAAAATTAGTATCTTTTAGGCAGTTTTAAATACCAACCATTAACAATCACTTTCGATTAACTTTAGATTACCCTAACAGGTTGAACGTTGAGCAAACAAAAAATGGTATCTTTTTAGTAGTTTTAAAATTCAACTATGCACCGGGCATTTCGATTAACTTTAGGTTAGCCCAACAAGTTGACCAATGAATAACTAAAAAGAAGTATCTTTAGAGTAGCTTTAAAAGTGGACAATAAGTTGTCCGTTTCGGTTAATTTCGGGTTATCCTAAAAGGTTGACCGTTGCATACACGCAAGGTCAGTATAAGAGTATCCTATGGAGGGATTAAGTGGGACATAGTTCACCATTGGGTGTACTTTTGGGTACTCTATGATCACATTTGCCAATCCAAAGCGGTTACCTTTATTACGACTTTTGGTTACTTTTGGCTGTGTGGGTATGTACAGAATTTCTTAATTTATGTTGGACAATATATTAGAGTAGTATGTGAATATAATTTTAAAAACATTTTTGTACTTTCAGCAAAGTTTAACATACTTTCAACTGATACAAAAATTTAGTGCAATTTAAACACATGCGTAGTTGTACTAGTTTATTAAATCAATTTTGGCCTTTTTCGAGGTACATCTAGAATAACAAAAAGAAATGCGACTAGTATTTAATTTTACAGTAACAGTTTAAACATGCGTGTTATTGTTGCTGTACCTAATATGTTAACTTATGAACGGTGAAACGTAAAGTGCCGTGTGTAAATATTATTTACTATTCAATAAACGAGTTGAAGTTAATTCCAATAAGTTTTTAAATTGAAATTAATTAATTTAAAATATATGACAACTGTTTACTATAAAGAAGACCATCGTTAGACAAAGACGTGCCTACAATTTATTTAAATCAACAGCACTTATTAAACATTAAACAAAACATTTTTTTAAAAAAGCTTTACAACAATATAAATTAAACATTCATGCAAACGAATTTTTAAAATATGTACAATCAAAAAACAAATATCTATTTATAAAAAAGTGAAAACATGAAAAAAAAACCACGACAAGACAAGTATGCAACGGTAAAAAAAAGTCGAAATTTTTATTTTTAAAATATATATATAATTTATATTTTATATTTTATAGAATTTATACTTAAATACATCATCATAAACTACGAAGCAATCTTTTTTTTACATTACTAATTAAAATATAATGATTTCAATATAATTAAATGATATTTACATAACCAGATTTTTAGTTAGATTATAAATAAAACATTGCATTTATTGTGACAACTGCAAATTTTACTTGATGTGACAAATCAAGTTGGCGATGCTGACATCTACAAGTTTAGAAAAGCTTATCATATATGGTGTGGTATGTATATGGTTACCAAACATAAAAATTTTAGAAATTGATTTTAATAAACTTTAAATAGTTTAGCGATCAAAAGCTCCATAACAAGCCTTTGCTTGCAAATACTATTGTAATAGATTGCTTACTTAGTACATATTTTTTTTTACCTAGCTCCTACCTACAATCTAGCCAAGTTTGTGTCCAGCATTCTTTGTGAATTTACAGGTAAAACCTCTTCTCACATTTTCAATTCTCAGCGTTTTATTCAACGTTTAAAAACCTTAAAACTTAAACCCCATGATCTTGTGCGTTTTGATGTCACTTCACTTTTTACCAAAGTTTTTATTAGGGATTCGCTCATTGAACAGATTCTGTCTCAACATGACAAGGACTTGAGTTTGGTTTTTATTATTAATGAATCTTTATCTTCCACATACTTTCAATTTGATAACAACCCTAGTTGCACAAAATATATGTACGATATTCTAATGATCTTGGTATAATATTTACAGTCGGTTAAATATGACTTGGTGTAATAGATATATTCTTGATATTGTTAAAGTGTATAATATTAATATTTTAAAAATATATACATACAATATCATTGATATATTTTAAAACCTTACAAATGTTTTCAAGGTTTACATGACATCAGGTAAATATTTTAATTCTAGATACTTATTGCAAGATGTAGAAAATGTACTTTTAAATTTACGTATATATAGATGTTTTCCTTATGCTTTTTTTTATTTTTGCTAAGAACCGTAACACAATGTTTTCACGATTAAAATATGCTTATTTTAAAAATTATTTTTATGTGTGTAGATTTTAATAAAATGTAATCCAAAATCATAGTATGTAATCTGTTAAAAATGTTATATGGAACGCATATTAAAAAATTACACAAAGAGAGTATGAAATCGAGACATTTGCGTTTAAATTGAATGGACAAATTATTTGCGTTATAACTAAAGATATAGTCATTTTACAATAAACTATATTTGCTGCAAAAAAATTTTAGACAAGGTATTGTATTTCTGTTGTAAAATTACTAGTATTGCTAGAAGGTATTTATGATTTTAAAGGTCATATTTTCCAAATGTTTTTGTGGCATTTTAAACGGGTTTACACGAAGTACCTTTTAGAAAATTTAGTAGAATTCTTTGCAACATTGAACATTATAAGTTTATTGTTTACCTGCTTTTGGGTACTGAGGTCAGAAACAGTTATTATAAACTCTGAACAAGAATAAGGAAAGTTTTCTTTACTAATACGCATTTGGATTTCATGTTTGCAGTTTGCAAAGTTTAAATATTTATACCGAATTTTAGTGTAACGTAATTGTATAATTAGGTAAGTGCTTATTAATTTTCTTATTTTTTATTTTTGCATCATGTTTTCTGAAAAAAAAAGCAAAAAGTCATTTTGTAAATAATTCGTTTTAACGCATCGAGTACACCCTAAATTCGATGTTTGCTTAGTTGGCTGTTCAACGTTTACAGAAAATAATTCAAAGAAATTTTAACGGTCATCACTAATAAGAAATATAAATTAAAGAAATGCTTTTATTTAGGTAACTATGGTCAATAATTAACAAACAACACATTTTAAAAAATATATAAGTAAATGTATGCAAAAAACAGGTTCTAAAATTTGTTTGAATATTATCCTTATTTTTTAAATAACAATTCCATGAAAATGCTTTTGTGCACTTTTAAAACTAATCATGTTTCAAGTTTTTTGTAAAAAAATTCAAACTAAAATCATTTGTAGGTAAGTATATTTCATACCAATTAAAATAACTTTAATACATTTTAATGTACTTCATATATTATTATAAAATGTAGATTTTTTAATACAACTTGGTAGAGTAAATCCTAATTGCGTGTTTTTTTTCAGATGCCATCACAGGACGACATCCTAATGTAACGGATTTTACATACGTAAATCCGTTGCGTTATATTTGACAAAATTTAGAACATTTATGTAGTACCTGTGTAATATGTGATGATAGTAATAAGTAATTTTAAGATAAAAATTTTTTGTGTAGTTATTTTTTAAAGATGTTTAAAATGTATACCGGTTTTACATTTATGTTTTAATCATCATTTATAATTTTATTTTGTTAGAGTGTTTCAATACGGTTTAATAAAAACGGTACAATGCGTAGCAAAAAAAACAGATTAAATATAATTTGCAAACATATATGTGTGTAGTAGGTATATATTTGACAAATATCTCACAAATAATAAAGATATACATGTAGAACAGATTGAAAAGTAATATTTCTTATACACTGGAAACAAATATTGAGACGACATCTGCATCTAATGTCTGCCATATATTGAAAACATATATTTAGAAGATATTTATAACTAATATTTAGAAAATATTTATGTTATATAAATCATTCATATAACATTACAATAAATGACCAATATCAAAAAGTGTGACATTTAAATATTTAGCAGATGTTATTTACTAATATCACAGATAAATAAGGTATACAGATAGCCAACCGCATGCATTAAATTGGACGGTACTTTTCTGGCGGCCAAATAAAATTAGTTTGGCGACAACACACTTGTGAGATTAGCGCTGTAATAGCGCTACCCAAAGAATAGTCAGAAAATGAATTGTAGAGATTTTGTAACTATAGTAAATCTATTTGTTTGCAGATGGCTAAATATTTGTATATTTATCGTTATATTCTAATTATTGTGACAGTCTTATCTTATTTTTCGTTATCTTGTAAGTATATCGAATTCAGCAATTGTTTATACAAGCACGTACAATTGCCGGAAAGTGAACACACGATTTTTTTTACGCTTCTTATTTTATGATGACAAATACGCATTTTACCTAAGGTGCTTCAAGTTATAAAATTATAATTCTTACATAATTTAACAAGAATGTAAACAATGGTAAACAATAAACATTTAAAGAAAAGTTTTGTGTCATCTGCATTAAAAATATTGTCTTCAACGTACTCTCCACTTAAATTAAGTAAGTTTTAAGAATCGGATAACAATGTAATTTCCGTATTTTGCATCTATTGCACATTCTAAGTACAACAAAAAAAGTCAGCTGAATCCTGCTGCTCAATTAAAACTTAAAATAATTGAATACTGTTCTGCATGTATAGCTTTATGTTTGCAGTGCATTTATTAATTTATTCAAGTACGTATTTTAACTGACCTACTTAACGTCACCTCATTTAAACATCTAGGTTATCTTCTAGTTGTGTTTAGTGTAATCGTGCAGTTCTTAGAATAAAAACGTTGTAATAACATTATTTTGTATTTGTTTTTAGTGTCAGTAAATTACTGAGAAAGATATATAGCTCTTAGAACTAAATTAAACATCATAACTAGGTCTCAGTAATGGTATCAATATTCGATACACAATATACTGTATCAGTAATAAATGTAAGATGTCCGTAATTTCGCTCCAAATTTAAATATTTGCAATGTTGCATTAGAACATTTTTTTTGCTTGTATTGATGCTATAATTTTACCTTTTAAATTAATCCAATACAGGCTGTATGTATTCATGTATGTATTTACTCGTTTCTAATCAATAAAAAAAATCATTTGGTTATTGTGGTCAAAAGCCCCAAGTGTGATTCTATTAAGCGGCGTGCACTGTATTTATTTAATATAGTTTAATTCCTTTATTGGTGTTAATTTATTTAATTATATCTACTATCTTGGTTTTTATTTAAACAAAATATTTTTTATATGTATACGTTGCCTACATTACAGCTCAATTATCAGTAAAAGAATGAATAAAATATATAAATTATTCAATCATTGTATTTTTTCGTAAACTTTACATTTTTTATATTTGATTATTAGTAGTCAGCAAAATTTAACAGTTTCAAATTTCTGTTGTTCTGAGTCGACGATTCAGCTGATATGTAACCGACATTAAAGTTACCGTACATAAACATTATTAGTCACAAGCCCGTAAAAGTTTTAAGATAATTTCTTCGAATTTTATTACGTCACTACTACAAGTACACCATCTGTCAAAGAAAAGAGAATTTATTTCAAAGTTGTGATGATTATTTTATCTGCTACTCAAAACAATTTTTCTTACTTTGCCATCTGTTGTTAATTTTTCGTACGTTCCAAATATTATAGTTAACTAACATTTTTGTATCCGTACTAACTGCCAAAACCTTCATATACGTTGGCTATCTGTATACCTTATTTATCTGTGCTAATATATTACGTATATTTTGTGCTACTAGGGAAGTTTTACAAACAGGTTTTTGGTGCTGCTATGGATTCTCCTCTATTACATGTTGTAGGTAACAGTTTTATGAAATCTTTTGAAATGCGATCATTAATATTAAAACCTAAATTTAATTTACGTATGTTGACAACACGTTTATTGTTTGATCTCTTGGTCATCTCGAACTGTCTAAGTGATCATTTATGCAATCAACTCCTAAATATTAAAGTTACTATTAAAATTGAAACTACACTTTCAGTTCTCGTTGTTCTTGTGATTCGTAAGCCTGATGGACTTTTGGGCCATCCTGTTTATTAAAAACCTACTTATAAAAACAGATACCTTCATGTTTTGTCTCATCATAATCCTGCACAGAAACGTTCTGTAGATAAAATTTCGGTTCATCGTGCTTTTTCTATTTGCTAACATGAGAATCCAAACTTGAAACTCTGTCATCTTACTAGAACTTTAGTGACCACCGAATTCGTGGGTTTGAACTACTTTTTAAAGTTTAAACCCCCAATAATTTTTGGTGGTTTCTTAGCACTCACAATAATTACTCAATATTTCTATAAATCGTGCATATTGAGATTAATATATATTTTTTTCGTGAACACAAACAAACACAAACTATCAATTACCTATAATATTTTAGTTATATTATATAAATTCAACCTTTTTTACTATTTAAAAAAAGCGTTTCTTCTTGTTTTTAAAAAACCTTACATACACATTCTGTTAGTTTGCTGAAAACGTGTTTCATTTATTAGATGTGTTTTTAGATTTTGTCTGGTGCAGACACTGGTGTGCAAATCCAGTTTGTTGCGTTGGTTCTTACAGCTATTTTTCTGCAATTTAGTTCTTATTTTAATTACACTTAAGCGAAGTATTCTGACGCAACTATAGATATTTTCTCAATTTCAAAATTAAGAGAAAAACAAAAGTGGAAATATTTGTCTTTCTTGTCCAAATAGATAGACAATCAGGGATGTTTGTATGGCCTAAATTTTAATAAAATATTTGAGTCTTGTAAGTATTATGTTAAAACTGGTAACATTTGAAAAAGATAAAGTTGAGGTAAAAGCAAGTGGTTAGCGACATGTTCCGCGAGGGTTAGATACTGGCTTAGAAAGCTACATGTTTGACAATGTTATGGATCATTATGAACAACACTTATTTGAAATTATAGACAGTGATGTGTCTTGTATAATTTTTAGAACCAATTCTTCCACAAATTGCAAATCGATTAATGCTTAAAAAGTCGACTTCAACTAGCAAAATTTTTACACAGACGACATCGAGAAAGAAATACTATTGCTTTCTAAGGCATACTTTTAGATATCTTATAACTTTGAAAAATCTTTTTAATTTTGATGAAAAGGTTAGTTTTATCAAAGACGATAAGTAACTGAAAGAAATATTGCCCGAATTTTACAAGCTTTCTTATGCTATAAGAGTAAACATTGTTAAATCATTAGTCTTTAAATTAACTAATATTTTGAGATAAATTTTTTTTTGCTAGAACAAAAACTCTTAGGAACCCACAAAGTTTTACACAAGTCGGCGCCTACGGTTTACATCTACGTATTCAATTACCTAAGAACATTTCTATTTCCGAATTCAATCCAGTTTCGTAAACTGGAATTTTTATCTTAAATTCAAAAGATTACAGATCGAATAGAGAAACTTTTTTGTAAGAATGATATTATTAAAATCGTATTCAACTCGACAGGCAAAATCTTGCAGATTATTCCTTCTCCCAAAGACAAATTTCCTACACTTTTATTTCAAGGTGTATACTAACATTGTTAAAACTAGTCATTCCGTCATTAATCGCATTTCTGAACATCATTATTGTATAAAAAAGGCATACATATTTTTAAATCTGCGGTTGCTAAACATCATTTTGCTGAAGGCCACGATATAGATTTTGATAACGTTTTGGTGATTGCAAAATCATCACACACTTCTTTGTCTAAAACATGCTCTCTTTCGACCGTAACCCAATCAGAGTCGTGCTTAACCAGCTGTGACAATAATTTTTTATATAGGGAGACTACTTCATCTTAAAACACTTCTATAGAGTTTAAAATCTGACTTGGTATAGAAGTTGATTACCTAGCTTTTGAAAAGTTTTTAATTACATTTCGGTTGCTTGTTGAGTTCTTCAATTTTTTCACGCCCTGATAAAGACCCTTAAGGAAGCGGACAAAACGTTGACGACTTCAGTTACAACAATAACACGGTTCAAACCCGGAAGACGTTCTCATCTTAGTACAAATAAAATTGTTTGAAATAATACAGAATAGATTTTTTTTAAATTCATTTTGTTTTAAATCTTGTAACAGAACCTTATTATTTTTGCTACGTTTTTTCAATAATTTAAAATGTTGTAATGATATGATGTATGATAAACAAACTCAGATAATATAAAATCGGTTTTGTTTAGAAAGATATTCTAAGTTGTTACTCGTTTTAGTGTATTTTAGATATTTTATAAGCAACAAGATGGGCATATGTCAGTAATCAAGTAAAAATCTAAAGCAAAAACTATTCAATAACTCAAAACTGTATTAAAACCAAAAAAATGCATATAGATTTTCTTTGAAAACTATTTAGAAACATATACACACAAAAATATTTGGAAAATAAATTATACTAGTTGAAAAATCTATAGTTTTGATGTATAAAACCATTTGCTCAATTGATAACAATAACATCAATTAAACCATTCGGTTGTATTTTAAGCGGATGCAGACAGGATAAAAAAGGCTCTATTATATACTGGCTGCCTGGCGCACCCAGAAAACAATAATAAATTTAAATTAAATTTTCAGAAAACAATTTATCGTACTAAAAAACCATAGAAATTATCAATCAAATTGCACATAGCAAATAAGAAACAAAAAGGTATTGTTTTTACGTTAACTTTATTTACTTAGTTTTCATTATAAAAAGTACTTAAAAACTTAGTTAGTTTTGTCAGAGTGAAAAAAGATACCTGTTATTTGATAACGTGCAAATTTTTATCAATTAACTGATTTTGAACATTTATTTTAGATTTAGATTTAGAAAAACTTCTTTTTTTAGTAAGATAATGGACGGCCAACTACCGCTACAGAGTTTTTTAAAAATGCTAATGTTGATTGTCTTTCATGGTTTGTTTTGCTTGATATAATAAGTTGTAAGATCAATATTTTACAACTACAGTGTAGATTTTCAAAATCTGGGAATCGATACTACAAGCTACAATTCATTCGCTTATTGTAAACACAATAGACTAGCTGAATATGTAAGAAACGCAAAGTAAACAATGTATTATTAGTACTTGAACATTGTGTATGTTGATGAAATTATCACCGTTTCTAAGTACAAATAAAATACATGTATTCTGAAAATTTCATTCGAATTTATCAACGTTTACTAGGTGTTCATTTACTAATGGCGCGGCGTCTAGTATTGTATTTCTAGTTAGTAATTAGTCGATGTAAATATGTCATTGTAAGACATTTTAGTATGTTATAACAACACGTGATTTGTTTTTTAAATTTCTTTTATTTATGTTACAATAAAACTGTTTTTTTTAAATTAAAATATTAATAAGTAGTTTTGTTTTGAGTTATTGGCATAAATCAAAATCGTATTGGTATTACAATAGTTTATAATACATTTTATACAATAATTAAATTATTGTTATTTGTTTACTGTTATGGTATCTTTACGGTTATTAAACAAAATCTTAAACTATTCATAATAAACAAATTATTTGTACGTATGTATTTATTTTTTTAAAGTATTGTAATTTTTATTAAAGGCAAAACTATTTACTTTTTTAATAAATTAATTGTTTAAATGTTTTCTACGTTGTTAGTTGTTTGCACGTACGACTGTACGTACCTACCGGGTTGTTTTCACAATTAACCATAAAACTTTATTTATATGTAATATATTATTAGTCGCGCGTATTGGTTCTTTAAATTATTAAGATTTGTATTTATGTGTTACACTTTACAAATGTATATTTATTTGCTGTTGGAATGTAAGACTTAAGCCGACAAGTCTAATTTTTTGTACGACCTGTGGCCCAACTGAAAAGGGGCTTGTTTCAACAATTATTGTTTCGTCAATTAAACGGAACATTAATGTCCTCATTTATTTCCTGCTTGTACACATATTAATCCATTTAAAAAAATCAATCATGCTTTAATTAATCTAATGCAGATTTAACTTATCAATAAGCTTATAATCTTTATTAATATTTTTATGTTATTGAATTATTTACGTTTTATAAGGGTTTTTCGTATTACGCTATAATTGTTTTTTTTATTGAGTATTTTTTTTTTCAACAAAGGCAGTGTTTCGAAATTTTGCTTAATGAACATATTTTCTAGAATTATTTTATATCATGGCTGACTTCTTAATAATGGATATAAATCTTTACACATTTTTATTTTTATTTTTAATTTGTACATGTGTAATTTATTTTATAACTTAAACAATAAGCAATAAATTGTAGATGTGAAACGCCAAAATTGTGTTATTATCTATTTACCGCAGTTACAAAAGTTAAGACTACTATTTGAACAAAAAATTATATTTTGATGGTGTACCGATAGTGGATAAATTTTTATTTTAATTCGATATACGGAATGTGCTAATTATAAATGTTTACCAAATCTATAAAATACATTAAATTTACCTCTGTCAATAATCTTAAAGGTTCGTATGTATATAAATTGTAGAATAAGAAATTGTAAAACTTTTACCATTAGTTAGTAGATATATTTTCCAGAAAATACAACATTTTAAGAATTATTTTCTTGCATTAACTACTTGCAATTTCTTGTTCTTTTTAAAAAATGACGGTTGGGACAACAACAAAAGTTTACTGAAAAAAGCTTTTGAAAACTGAAATAAATTTACATATATTAAACATATGTACCAAATAAAGTGTTCTGTTCAATAAAATAAGGATATAATAAAGCAAAGCTAAAATTGTACAACATTTTTTGTTGTGTTTAAAAATTTTGTATTTAAATTTAGATTGTAGCAAAATGAAACAAATATATTTCATCAATATAAACAGTTAAACTGTAATTTAACTAGTAATCAATGTCAAAAAGACATAAAAATTGTGTCTAAAGCTTATAAATTGAATTATAGCAAATTTTAACACAATTCACTATAAAAAATATTGAAAATTTAAATATTACGTACAATAAAAATCGTCTAATTTAAAATTATTAGTATTAACTTTCAATGTTTCTAGTACAATTATAACACTAAAAACATTTTAGTTTAATTTGACGAATTTGTTTACTTATTTGTAAAATAAATAGCATGTTAAGTAAATATCAGGCTGCTGGGTAATATAATTACAGAATTTAATTCTTACATACTTACCAATTTTAAAGTAACTGTACTTAAATATCATTTAGTAACAATTTAACTAATTTAGTAACATTTCGCTGTACATCGTTTAAGTTGCTAGATTGTTAGTTACATTTTAACTTGTTTTTTTTGCGTAAGATGGCGGCACCAGTAATTTTGTTTACGTTGTTGCCAAATGTATTTTCTTCTACAAAATACGGCGTAATACGACACTACAAACATAACGCCCGGTAAAGGATAGAGTGGAATAAGTAGCCGTGCGAAAATTTTACACACACGTTACTTGAACCCAGTGTTGACAGCGTATTACGCAGGCGAAAGCCCGACACTACAAATACTACGCCCGCTAAAGATGGAGTAGGGAAAGTTAGACGTGGAGCAGTATCTCCCCGAAAGTTCAGTTAATATACCTAAAGCCGCTTAACTTATTGTTCAGCTTGCTGCACTGGGACCTCGGACTCATCTTCAGATTGAGTTCCACCTGAAACTGGCGTTTTGCCGTTGGGGACTCGGTTTTATAACAGAAGGTTCAAATAAGAAAAACGACGTTAAGTGAAGATAACATGCGTTCTGATGAGAAAAGCAACTTTAAACGGAGGGGGATAGTTCGCGCTCTGATGCACGTTTAGTACTCAGTCATAATTCTCGTCTATTATTTATTTACAAGCGAAAAATAAATTAATATTAATTCTAATAATAATAAACAAACATAAATCAAACTTAATAGTAGCGGAATACAAACTCAACAGTATAGGGAAGAAGACAAAATAATATTATTTGGACAAAACGTAGGTTTCTGAACTAACCTAATTCAATTTTTGTAAAGTTTTTGTTACTACAAAAATTTGAACAGATACAACAATTCAAACAGCACGACAAAGCATCAGTTCTAAATTATCTACTTCATCTCAAAGTCTTGTTGGTAAAGTCAAACAATTAATTGTACTACATATACAATCAGGTACAGGAATTGTTAAAAATAGTTTGCTGATTTTCGAATAAAAAAACTGGTGTGGTCACCACACACTTTCCAATAAGAAATGATAAAGCAATGTCTACATATTTTTTTAAGGCTATCTTGTCATAAAACCACTTTGAAGTGATATGTACACGTTTGTATTGACTTCCTAGCATGCTAAAATTTTTATGAAATTTTTTTCGTCGATTTTATTAAGATATAACTAAAATATGACAAATTGAACATATGTTATTATATCGACTAACCCTTTTATTTGTGCTCCTCAATATGTTGCATTCCCTTTTATTAAATCACTAAAAACTATTATTTTAACGCATTTTACTTTCCCTTTAAGATATGGATTTTTTTTCTAAAACAATTGTTGCAGGCAGGATTTGAACCTAAATTATATTTGTGAATTCATTTTAAATTATAAATAAAATATCTAATAAACTGTCATTGTTAGAATTTTTTTTATTTGAATAAATTGTTAGGAATAATTATCTCTATAACAAAAAATAATTCGAATAATTTAGATACGTACAAAATTATATAAAAAAACTATGAAAAATGGCGGATACGCGCACTTTTGGTTTCTTTATCAGACCCATCTTTTGATAGAGCCGAGAGAATATAAAAAGCTAGTTCCATACCAAATTTCAAGTTACTAGGACTTTTGGTACTTTACTCTTGAGTAAAATTCATATTTGTATACTACTTTGATATCTGATGGTTATATTTTAAGTTTTGGGCCATGCACGACTTATTATAAATAATGACTTTTTTCCATAAAACTAAGAATAAAGAGTTTCCTATATGGTTCCGACTTATTTGGACACAGTGTTACATAATACGCACTAAAAACTTGATTAAGCAACTGACGGATTCTAAATAATAAAAAACTACATAAATATCTTAAATATGATTTATATTTTAAAACGTTAAATAATTATATAGCAAAACCAATTTTTACATATACTTAATAAGTAATTATATACAATCGTGATAAAACAATAAAATTCAATTTCAAACAAAAGCACCAGATCTAACCCAACTCAGCAAAAATTTAAAATGCTTTCAGCTCGAATTTTTTTTTAACCGTGCAAATAAAATATTGTATTTATATATTTACCTAAATGTAATAAAAATGTATTATTTATTTTATTTACTGATTTTACATTTCTATAGCATTTGATAAATTTTGCATTAAATTCAGTTAATGTTTTAGTCCTAGTATATAAATTTACAGGGTGAGCCAAACTGATCAAAGTTAACTTACATTTTCTGCTACACAATTTTTTTAAATTTTGTTATTTTACGTTGATGGCAGTGTATTTAATATTAAATAAATGCAATCATTAAAGGTTTCCGACCTGTAATGTAAAATAAATAAAGTTCTATTATTTCAAACATTTATTGCTCTTTTTAGCTTGATATTTAAAGTTTTAATTGTTTTGTTATTTTTGAATACTAAATACCTAATTGGATATATATACTTTAAGGTAATATGAACTTCCTCCGATTACCTTTTGCCCTCCACCTTCTTCCAAAATTTCGAACATATCCGATCTCATTCAATTACCCAAAGTTACCCAAACTTATACAGAATTTATATTTGAAAAGGTTTGGCGGGCACCCGAGCTTATACGAACGTTGCCGGCAGTGTATCCATTATTTTAGTGAACGTACTAATAACTACCTGAAAATAATTTGTATAGAGGCTGTTATGAGTGTTTTTGCTAAATAGATTTTAATTTAGGAGTAACTGCTTTTCGATTCATTATTTACAGAGCGTACATGTGTTTATCAGTTAAAAATATTTAAAACACAGTATTGAAAAAATTGCTTAAAACTTTCTACACTAACTGGGTTAGATTTCAAAGACAGAAGCCTACTATGAGAAAACTACAACGAAATACGTGTTTGTTAAAAAATATTGATTTTTTACAAAATGAGTAAAATATGAAAACATAGACTCCACATGTTATATATTACTAAAAAAACCGATTTTAACTGTCTAATAGAACTATGATTTGCATTTTTGAAAACACCACTATATACCTTTAACTTAAAATATAATGAAGTTATTCGAAATTATACAAAGCCGTTAAACCGTTTTTTTATATTTTGAAAAACAACCGAATAAGCGACATGTGTCAAAAAATAAAAAAAATCAAACTTTCGCGTAAACAAAAAAAATCGCTAGGTTTTACAACATTATTATTGGCTCTGTTTATAGGCAGATGTCGCTCGATATATTTGGCGTTGTCGTGTGTGTGTTGCGCATAGAGTAGAACAAGTTGCTCCGTCTGGTATATTTGCTCCTCGTGCTATACCATCACACCCTTGACAAGTTTTTTGCTGTGAGATTTTAGCTCCTCTGCTTTGATCTTCAAAAAGCCATAGTTATGTACAAGGTGTCCTAAATTGGATGTTTTGATAAGGTAACTTGGTAACTATAATAAATACAAAAAAATCAATCGCGTATCCTCGATCTCTTTTTTTGAGAAAAACTTAAGGTGAAAACCAAATTACAAGAAGCCACCAAAGAAGAAAAAAACGAATATTCAAAGATTGTAGAATTTGCCACCGTGAACAGCCTCATCTAGTCCGAGAAACATCAGTACCAAGAAAACCTAAGAAAGAAAAATCTTAAACACTAACTTTAAGATATGGACGCTTATCATCACAAACACTGACAAATAAAAAATTCAAGAAAATACGTTGCTTATAATCAAATCTAAAATAGGATCCGTGGTTAAAAATAGTCTAGAATCTACGACCCAGACCGTAGACTCGTGACCTAGTTTTCTAAGACGGTAATACATTTAGAACTATTGCAACGACTAACCCCTGCTTGTTCACAGCCAAAGCAGTGAAGAGTAGGAGGCTTGTTACACTCCCGTTACGCGCCAAATTTTGTTACGTTGTTTTTTTCCTAACTTAAAAGAGCGACTACTAACTTAGATGTACTGGCGATAGAGTCGTGTGTACAGATTATTTGACGTACTTTCAAGCAAAATTCTCTTAATAAAGACAGAGATTTAAAAGGTACCTTAATTATTGGAGACTAACTCAATTCAATTGGCCAACGGGTCGCAGGTCTTAATGTGCTAATTATAAAGTAAGATAAAAAAATGTGCCAAAACCGATAGAAACTAAAATGGAGAAGATCGTTTAAATTTACTCAACACTGAAATAGAACAAATGACAAAACACTGGTTATAACGACAAATATATTTATTTCTAACATAGCGTTGATACAACTCTTGGATGGTAGGAGACACTCCACAAATGCAGTTATCGTAGTACAGTATAACAAAGTCAGGTAATATATAATCTCAGAGTTCAACGTCGATTTAAGTGAACTCGCAACTTGTTAAAAAAGGTATTCACGATTATCCAAAACATGCAAATATTTGCTTGCCTCAATCATCTCCTAAAATCGGTAAGAAACATAAAGTAATAATTAGACATAGAATCGTATCACAACTAAGTTGCTAGTCGACAAACAATAAATCGTTGTCAAATGCGTAAAGCACCCGAGTGGTTTTTACTATTCCTACAATGACATGAGTCACTCCAAATTGGCCAACACGTGACGGTATCTCAGGTGGCTATCACAATTAATAAAATAAAAATAAATCATAAAAATATGTAAACATTCCAGTAACGAAAAAACATCTCTATGGCATTTACACTTACAAAAAAAGTAAAAAAAAGCAAATAATGATATTTTGTTAAAAACAACTTATCTATTCATACAGGCGTTTATTCAAGCGTTAAAAATGTTTTGTTGTCAAGATCTTTTGCTCAAGTGCGTTAAAATTTAGATCATCAAGTCCACGCATTATAAAACTAATCTTAAGAACAATTTTAGAAAACACTCTCAATATCTACTCTGATACTTATTACTAATGTCATGCGTTTAAAAGCTTCTAATATCTAAACTTTAAATATAAAAAATTAATTTATAAGAATAGTTTGCAACATATCAAAACAACTAATATACACTAATCTACCGATGATATACAATTTTATTAAAGAAAACATTTATCTGAAATAAAAAGAGTTTTGTGTCAACATTCAGTAGTGTCAACTGCAAATAATGAACGCAATGACATGTTTAAAGTGTTAGTTTAAATAACAACAAACATTTTTGTATTGGCATTGAAAATTGTAAATCAAGTTGAAGTAGTTAATAACGTTTGACTTAATTCATATAATTACGTTTATATTTTTTACCATGTATTTACAATGTATTCAATTATTGCAAATAAACATTGTAAACACGTTATATATCACTAAAAAGTTAGTATTTGATAATTAGTGACATATTGCTTATGTACGTACATTTGTTTGTTTGTGTTTATACAGCAAAAAACTTGTGCAAGTTAAAAAAAACAGCACAAAAAAACATAACTGTAACAGTATTTATAAAATTATTTTTATTACTTAAAATAACGAATTGCATTGTTTATACAACAATGTTAGTTGTCTACACTGTTAATAAAATTACTAATTCAATAAATATTAATTAAATTACTAAAATTAATTGTAAAATGAATAACAATATTATTAACTCGAACATTTTGGAAACAATAACAATTTTAGATAGTTACTAAACTATAGTTTTCTAACACAGTTTTATTACAATATTTTTATAATAAGTGTGTTCTAACTTTCTACAAAAACGTGAAAAGCAATCTTAAATTTAATAAATATTAATTTTACATAAAATAACAATCTGTAATTAAAATTACTTAGATTTCTTTTTTTTTAATTAACAAAAAAGAGTTATATGCAAATTTGCAAATTGAATATTAATTAACAAAATGTTTATACATTACTTACCGTTTTAATATTAGCTCACAATTAAGATAAAATGTGTTCAAAATTGTTTTTTTTTAATAAAGTTTATACTAAATTTAAAATACATTATTGAATTGTCTAATTAATTAGATATATATATATATATATA
The DNA here is from genome assembly GCA_035610365.1 of Aquatica leii. Taxonomy (NCBI): domain Eukaryota; kingdom Metazoa; phylum Arthropoda; class Insecta; order Coleoptera; family Lampyridae; genus Aquatica; species Aquatica leii. The sequence continues at coordinate 119,944,552 of CM069432.1, forward strand.
TAATATTAAGTTTTTGTTTTAATAGTTTAGATCACTTATTAGTTAGATACATAGCAGTAATTAAACGTTTTGATTGCAGAATACATTATTTAATTGAGCACTAAAGCGCGGATATCACTTTCTGTTATTACCCATAATGATATTACTTAAGATCACGCGAAAGTAATTCAGTGCTTTTTGTCACGAAAACGTTTTACGCCAGTAATACTTTGTGCAGTTTCTGTAAATATTTAATGAGAATAACAATTCTCATTAAACATGCATTATAAATGGTTCTTGAATAGTTATAAATTAAAATAATTAAAATGCATGTTTAACATGTTTCTTAAGATTTCATTCGATCAAATGCGTAACAAACGTTAACTTGTTTTTATTTATGCAATTCGCTAAATATAAGGATAATGCATTATCCTTTTTTTTATTAGAATGTGTATTTTAATTATAATAATTATGTATTATTTAAATATGTATTATTTGTTTTGTTCAGTTTTTCTATTAATTATTTTAATCAGTAAAAAGAGTTGACAAGTTTAATAAACAATAAAAATAAAGTCAAATTAACAACTTATTTATATTTACTGATATTCTACAATAACTTACTAAAGAATGTTTGGAACAAATTATAAAATACAAAGCATTGTATGATTATTAATATACTCAAAAAATGTTCTCAAGTTCCAAATAAATTTAAAAAAAGGTTAGTACTGATTTGATAATAGCGTAGGGCATGAATCTCTTTAACATATGCTGGTCTATATACAAAATTAAAATATTTAAGAATGCTAGAAAAAAAGGATACTTTGTAGAAGATAGTAGTAGATGAAAATAAAGCTTGTGTAAGCTCCGGTAAACTAAAAATATTATTTTTGAGTAGTGACAGTTTAATCAGTTGTGAGATGATAATCTTCTTTGAAAAGTAAAAGTTAAATTTACAGTTACAAACCGTATGTACTCGTTATTGAAGTATTTCACAAAAATGAAATACCAAGACGTTATTTCCAAACAAATTTAGTTATTTGCATTTAAATATTACCATTGATTGAAAGATATTAAGATAGCATTATATGTTCAGTCTAATTAAAATTGCCTAGGGATGTGACTATTTAACAAGTATATAAAAATTTTGTCAAAATAAATGCATTTGTTTGGGTGAAATTTATAAGAATTAACTAAACTAATAAAAAATACTTGTGCAACCTGTATAAAAAAATATAAGTGTTCATTTAATTTAATTACTTTTCATCTTTTAATTAAAAGTACATAAGTACACAAGTAATAAAAACAATTTTTGTGTTTATGTGAATAATTGCTTTCAAACAAAAGAAACATTAATGTTATATGGAAGTAACTAAACCAGATCAGAACAAATGCATATAATAATGTAATAACTGATAAAAAATCAATTTTAAATTTTAGTTTATTTCTACATTGAGTATAAAAGGATTATTAAAATAAAATTATGTGATCTTAAATCGTGACTAGTTGACAAGACTATATTATCAATGTGTTTTTCAGCATATATATTTGTGGTTTTGTATTTTAATCTTTATACTAAATTAGATTTTTTTTAAATTGAAATCTTTTTCTTAAGTAGTGTATAACAATTTTACGCTAACAGCAGATACCTAATTCTTAATATAGTATATTGCTATTATTTATTATTCTTTTCGTGTTAACATCAAATAAATACAATTAAAATTCTTAATTTATATAGTATTTATAATGGCATTCATTTCTATCTTAAAAAATGATGATGGTTTGCGAAGTTTTAAATTACGAATTTAGTGATGTGCAATTTGTAAAAGATTGTCGACCTCTGAAAAATACATAATGTGCCTACTCTAATAGTAATTGTCTTAAAGTACATACATACATTTTACAGAAGCTACAAAATAATAAAAGCTACGTTTTGAATATGCATCTAGAGCGTTGTCAATAATTGAAACACATGTTTTCGTTCTCTAGAGTCTCTTATTAAAAGTTTCAAGAAAACTATAAACTTAAACATCTTAAAAGTAGAATTTAAAAATACGAGTTTACGTTTGTAACTATAAAATGAACTAATTTAAATAATTTTATTAACAAAAATCTATTCTAAAATAAAATAAAATTATACAGTTTCGAAACATATCAGTTCATTATAAACACAAAATTTTGTTACTTAATACCAAGATATAGTTTTAAGTATTTTACAGTTCTAAATGTCAAAAAAATCATAACTGTAGCTGCAGTACATTTTTTATGATAAGCGCAACAAGTTTTGTTAACGTATTTTAATAGATATATAACATAACTACAAAATACTATATTGTGCTTCAAAAACATTTAAAGTTTTAAACTAATACTTGAAACTCACAATTAAATAATTTGGTTAAACTAACTATTAATTTATTTTAAAATATAATTGTAATATGGATGTAATAATTTGCAGATGAAAAAATTAACTTTTTGATTCTAATTAGGTTTAGCGAGTAACACAAACAGAAAACAACGTACAATTAAATGTAGTAGTAATAATGGTTTTAAAAAAGATAAGAACGTCTTCCGGGTTTAAACCGGGGCTATGTTGTAACCGAAGTGGCTAACGTTTTAGTCACTTTTTAAATACTTAAAAATATCGACAAATTTAACAATACAATAAAATATTAGAATTTTTAAAAAATAGGTAATTAACTTATAAATCATGCCCGGTTGTAAACACCAAACCAGTAAGAAACTAATAAAAAATTTGAACTAATAACCAAAACCTAATTAAGAACTTCTAAAAAATCGCAGTTAGTTAAGCATTAGTGACAATTGCTTCACATAAAAACCCACAACAATTCAGCTTAAAGTTTTAGAATTTGCATTTATTATAAAATTAAGTTTATTCACACTCAGTTAGTAACGTACAGTTTCCCGAACCTCTTAAAGGTTGGTAAGTGAGCGGTTTCCATGGTTAAAAAAAACGAGTATGTAATGAAACCTCGCGGTCAGTAATGTACACTTTCCGAACTTGTAATTCGTGTGTGTTATGTTTTAACTAATTTGATAAAATGATAATCATAAATTAAATACGTATATGTCAATTGTGAAGTGTGTCTACTACGTTTTAATTTTTTACCGAAATAAACGATAATATTTTGAAAGTAGGTTTTCATTCATTTTTTATTAGTTTTATGTTATTTATTTTATTTAATGGCTGCTTGTGAATAAAATTGTATACAAACCTTGGCAAAAGTGTTCCATTTGTCTCGAGAACTAGTTCACCTCGAGGCTATGCCTCTCGGTAAACTATAGTTCTCTCGACAGAAATGGAACACTTTCCGCCTCGGTATGTAATCTACTATTACTTGCACATTGTTTTTGATTACGTAACTATAAAAGCATTTACAACAATTACAAAGACTCAATATTATATATCGTCGCCTTAAACCAAAAACCCTAAAGTTTTTTAAGTGAAATTTTACAGGAACATTAAAAAACACTATAAAAAATCAAGGCGTCGTACAATTCAACCACAGAAACGTTTATAACTGTTTTTAAACACTCTTTCTCAACTTATAAAATTGGTGGAGCACAAAATATGTTTTCTTTAGTTTTACGGGACTTACGAGTGTTTCCAACATATTTTTATCAAATAGCATAAGTGGTTTACTTTTGCTTTATATAGATGTGTAGGTACAAACACATTAAATAATTTACTTTTAATCGGTTTATTTTAGGTTTTTCACAAACACCGCAAAGACTAAAAAAATAGTAGGTACATACTTAACTAATCTTAAAAATTAAAAACAAAACCTTTTTGTTTGAATCACTTTCAAGACTTTTTTTGCAGATTAATCATACAAATTGGGGAGACTGTTTAGTGAACAAGCTGTCTCAATAAGTTTCTTTTTGGAACATCAATTAAAGTTAAGTTGAACAAAGTTCTCTGGGTGTCTATATTTATAAAAAACAGACCCACCAGAGGTGTATCGTATTGCACGAAAATCTTTAAAGAAACCAAAGTATAGCTAGCAGAGTTTACAGCAAAATATTCTAGTCGACAGACCCGGCGAGATTTGATAGGTCTTTTACCGAGAAGTAGTCGAAAGGTAACAATCTTGTTTGTAGTGTTAGATGTGTTTAGTAAATACATTAAATACTACGCAGTAAAGAAAGCAACAGCTAAAATTGTATGCAAAAGATTTTTAGTCGAGTACATACCACATATAAAGTATAAACCAAAAGCAGTATTGTCGGATCATAGACCACAATTTATTAGCAAAAAGTAGCGTCAGCCTATTGAAAAAACGGGAATAAAGATTAAATATTTGGCAGTGTTTTATCGCAATCAAATTTAGTATAACGCGCGAATAAAGAAATCTGACAAGTTTTACGTTGTTATTGTCATAATAAACATGGTAGGTGGGCGAATTATTTAGACAAAATTGAAAACTGGATAAACCGTACTGTCAGTGATTCAACTGGGTTCACTTCGTATCAAATCATGTTTGGAAAGCAGCCAACTAATATAATAAATAGTTTATTGGAATTTCTCTATAGAAATGAATTAGATCTGGAAATAGTAATCGCAATAGCAAAAGATTGCTTGAATAAAAAAACAAGGAAAAAAATAATAATTGGATTATATAATGGTCTGTACAAAATAAATAAAGTAGTGGACCCAAACGCATATCTCTTGACTAATCCAAGTTTAGGATTAGTACGCAAAAGTTTTAATGTAATTGATTTGAAACATTACTATTCGATGAGCTAGATTTTAGGGAAACCTCAAGATGTAACGACGAAGTTTAAATCCAAAGTAAATGTAACCATGTAACAAAAAATTGTTTATTGTTTGTAGTTTTAGTAATAGTTTTAAGAAATATTATACTAGGATTAAGCAAAATTTAAGTGGTTGAACAATCAAAGTAAAATTTGAACTTGTAGTTAAAATGTTTTCTTTTAGTAAGAGGGGGAAAATCTGTAACGGTACAGTATATAACAAATATTATATCGTAAAAAATGAGTGTTTAAAAAAAACAAATAAAAACAAAAGAGAGAAAGAAGAATGTACATGTTTGTATTTTTTAAAGCATCTCTTAAATTATCAGTTATTAAAAAAATGTATAGCAACTACAAAATTAGTTGACATTTTTAAACTCTTTTATTTTGCATAAACACTAAAATTAATTTTATTGGAAAAGTACTTAGCATTAGAAATGAAATACTTTGGACAAAACAGTTTAAAAAATTAATAAAAACTTTATTTTTGACAAATGCACACATCAACCAGTCCAAACAAATTATACCAGCAATCTTTTTTGATTTTTGGTTACCTATGTCAAAACCCCTTGTTTTTTTTTAATGTGGTTTCTAATGTTGGTTGTAACAAACAGTTAAAGCGTAGTTTAAACCACAAGAACTTGCACCAGTAAGGACAGCGGCTTTTAGAAATATGTTAATCAATTATTTTTGTGCACTGACTACGACTATGATGATATGATGACACAGAAGTAGAACATCATTTCATGGACTCATCAATAAAAACGTTTTCAATTTTAACATTACTTGTTGCAGGTTGCAAATATTATGTGATCTGTTTTGTAAATTTAGTAATTCTCCTAAATTATGCAACCTTGACTTTTTACTTCTTTACAACCTTGAAACGGTCTATGCTTGAAAGACGTTTTTATCTTCTAAAACTTTCGTATTTCTTAAACTCTGCCAAAACATCATTCTTGCATTTTTTAAAAAACAGATTAAACAGACCAGACAAGAATTAAACAGGATTTCTAAGCTGCTCTTTTATTGAGTTGACCAACTATCTCCGGATGATTAAAATTCAAATTTATATTTAAAAACTACCCCAATTATTTTTTTGTTATTAAGATTTTAGTGTATTCCGTTGCAATTACCAGCTAATAAGACTGACAAATATTTAAATTATTATTATATTATTGGAAATAAAAAATGAATTTCGTTTTATCAAACAACTTGAATAACAATGTAGGAGTTGACAATATGATTGTATCATAAAATAAAAATTTGTTTAGTTCATAGAATAAAACGTTTAAAACTCAGACGCTGCAAACGAAAATACACTAAATATATTAACGTATTCTTTAAAGTAAAAAAAGTAAAAGTTGACATTATCAACATTAGTCATCGCTTATACAAAAACAATCATGATAGCGTATAATAGTGACATGTTTTGAGTGCAGCTTAACAGAAACGTACAGAAGTTAAAAAAACGTTAATGCAAAAGTCATTTTTTACCAAACATTAAGTGATAATTAAAGACAGAATAATTAGGCAAAATAAAACTTCAAAAAAACAAACAAACAAAAAATTTTTTAAAATAAGTAAAAGAGGCAGTCAAAAAGACAAAAAAGCACCCAAATAAGCAAAAAAAGCAATTAAGTTGTTTAAAAAAACGTTTAAAAATTACACTACAAATTGAAACCATATAGAAAAGTAATAATCAGTAAAAGCATATCAACATATATACAATTATTTACTTCATAATTAAATATTTTATTAATTCTGTTTATTGTGATACTAATTACTAAAAGTTTTTCAAATATATCAACCGTTAAATTAGTTTTTCTGTCAGTCAATGTTTGTAAGTGGAAAACGACCTTTCCAGTTGGCATAAATTAACAGAGGATTTTTTTACGCACTTATTTGCTTTGGAATCATCTCTAAATCAAAACCATTTGTAAAAAGTTTTTGATAAATATTTTTTTGTAAAATGTAAATTTAATTGTTTATTTTTTTTAAACATTTTCTTGTTTGAAAAAACAAGTAAAACTGTTCAACTACTGAAAATGTACCTACAGTTAATTTATAAACTGTAAGTAAAAACATCTAAAAATAACTGCCTCAAATTTGCTGATATATAGTGAATTGACAATTATTTTTATTACACACAAAGATAAATACAGTTATTTTGTAGTATAAAACTGTAGTATAAGTAGGTAACATTAATCACACACCAAACAGCCACTGGATCATGCTTTATATATATATATATATATATATATATATATATATATATATATATATATATATATACAGGCACTCTAACGAGCCTACAGATGTCGGTAACTGAGTAATTTTATGCCGGTAACTTTATATATGACATAGGACCATAATCATGGTAATGTATAAATGTATATAGGCTCATAGTACATTAAAAGTTTGGTTTTGTATATAAGCTCATAATATTTTTGTAATACTTTTTCTGTCGACCAACAGAGTTCGCTAGAACGATTTTTATTTATGATTTATTAAGATTGAATATCCATTGTTACCACAATTACCCAAATAATTACTGATTGTGGTTACACCTTGTAAGCATGCAATTTAATTTAAATATAAGTAGATAAGATCAATATTTTGCTTATCGTGGAAAATGTATAAAAACAGAATCTTTCAAGCATAATTGCATTTTGTTTGTTTCTACAGAGATTGTTAACTTTCTACCTCATACTGACAATTTTTAACATCGATATATTTACATATACAAAAATGCTTCATTATAAATTAAGTTGTTAAAAGTACAAAAATATTCATAAAATTTCTTGAAATTGAATCCTATTAACACATTCGTCAAAATTATGAATGATATTAAATTTTTATACTATTAACTAAATACAAAAAATATAATTTTACGCTCAATGTGATTATGGAAAAAGAGTGTTCGAATGAGTGTATTTATTAGTTTGGTGTGTTTCTATACAACGATAGATCCTTCGATGTGGAGGATAGGCACCACTCAGAAATAAAACTCTGTCGTAATTGTGGCTACGTTTCGTTGACTATTGTGCCAACTTCATCAGGCCAATCATCACAGTAGAATGTTTAATTTCTGCCAAATATACATGAAATTTAAACCATGGACACAGGAGTAAAGTACGAAGAACATGTAACCTTATACGACACAAACATAACCCACACATAAGGTGAATCTTAATGATAGAATTAAACTTGTTTAGTTTATTTAAGTAGGTTTTGTTAAGTAAGTTTAATTCTATCATTAAGATTCACCTTATGTGTGGGTTATGTTTGTGTCGTATAAGGTTACATGTTCTTCGTACTTTCCTCCTGTGTCCATGGTTTTATTTTATGTATATTTGGCAGAAATTAAACATTCTACTGTAATGATTGGCCTGATGAAGTTGGCACAATAGCCAACGAAACGTAGCCACAATTACGACAGAGTTTTATTTCTGAGTGGTGCCTATCCTCCACATTGAAGGATCTATCGTTGTATAGAAACACACCAAACTATTAAGTTTTTTTGAGGATTTATATGGTTCTCATAGTAAGTGTATTTATTGTTTTAAGTAGATTTTGAATTATGAGATTCATAAGTGTACGATTCATTATACCTACTGTTCAAAGTTATAAACAGGCTTTTTTTCTATTTTACCCATGTATTGTAAAAACTTCAATACTGGTGATGACATAATTTGAGTGCATTGCTGGATTACATGCTTTTTTTGCCGGTTTTTAAGTCTTGGCGTAATTTGTAAGACATTTTAGTAGTTTTAGTTCAAAATTATGTCTTAATTGTAATTACCTTGTGAACAACTGTTAGTCAACTTTTCTTTGTTATTTAATTTAGTGGTTGTTAGTTCAGTTATTTATTAGTGAAATGGTTTTTATGCTTACATACTTTAATTTGAAATTGTGTTATCAATATATTCCGAACTTAATGATTTAGCACGAGACTTGGGCTTTCCCATGTACTTATGCTGCTGAGCATTTTGCAAGAAAAATCTTACACTAGGTTCAAAAAATATATACGTTAAAGCTTAGTAAAGGCAGATAAAATACTTTTACCTCAATTGCAACTCAAATTAGATATAATGAGGCAATTCGTAAAAACACTGAACAGAACCTACTTTTGGTATCTTCGCAGTAAATTTCCTAGTTTATCTAGATATTTTTATTGGTCCAAAATTAGAAAATTAGTTTCTGAAAGTCAGTTTAAAAATACCATGACTGCTGTTGAAAAGGAAGCTTGAAGTTTTAAAATGTAATGAACGTTTTTAAGAAATCACAAGATTATGAAAAATCGTTAAAAATATGCTAGAAATGCTTTACAATTTGAATTTAGGTAATATGAGCACCAAAGTTCATTCACTGCATGCCAATCTTAATTTTCCTGACAATCTTGAACAAATGAGCAAAAACAAAGAGAAAAGTTTCATCAGGAAATAAAAGTACAAATGTACAAGAAAGAAATTCTGAGTTTGTGCATAAAACGAACAACATTAAACGGTTTTTTCAACAAAAATATAAATGTCTGGTTAATTAAATCTTTAAATTTTGATTAATATTAAGCAGTCATACATTTTTTGTAATAACATTGTAATTTTCTTTATTAAGCAGAATAAAATTACATACGTTCGTAAAAATCAATACATTTTGTTTGTTAAATTGTTTTCTGGATGTGATAAGAAAAAATTGAAATCTTATTTGAAATTAAAACAACATATTTAGTCAATTCAATTCGCCAACTAAAATTCAAACTTTAGCAAAAAAACTTAAATCTGTAAACTAGTGGAATTATACAAGTAATACATTATTATGTTAATGGAGTAACGTCCAAATCGTCATCTGATGTTTCTGATTCCAAATTGCCTTATTCGTCAGAATATTTAACGCAGCCTATATTTTTAATCGAGCTCAATTTTTGATAAGATGATAGATGTAGTATGAATGCCCATATTCGTGCAGCAACTAAGTCAATTTGTATACATAAGTGTTTGATTTATGTACTCCAAGAATCCATATAATGCCTATAAACAATAAACATTAACTTTAGAAAAATACACAACTAATTTTGTAAGTATGGGTACTGTTTGTGTTCAATAAATTTTCTGGTTAGTCAGGCAAGTAATACTTTAAACTTTAAAAACAAAGGTCTTCGAATAGTTAGAGACAATTATTTAACGTGAATGATAAAATATTAGTTTACCTTTTATAGACGGTTATGATTTTTCCTTTTATGAAAATCATTTATAAGCATCCTAATAGCAGGATTTTTTGTCTTCCTACAAGTTCGTATCTGTTTTTCTTATGTCGCTTCTTCCTTCAAGTTGATAAAGAAGTTATCCGCAGTCTTAGATTCCTTTACTATTGTTTCGTAAATCTTTTCAGATCCCAATTACTGGCGTGACTCACTATTTGTAGTTGGTTATCAGAATGTGCAATTCTTGATTATTTTGAACACAGTCGGGTTCCCTCTTTATAAAAAGTTACCACATTGACGATAGGTTCACGTACTTGACTATGTATCACCTTGCATTTTTTCCAAACGTTTCATGCGTAGCCTAATTCATATTGTTAGTATTAAATCTGTAACAATAATTGTTTAGTTAGTTTTATTAAGAAATTCATTTAATAATAAAAATGCTACTGCAAAAAGATATGCGTCTAAGTTTTATTTTACATATTAATATAAATATACTTCCTATTACAACTTTTAAGGTTAGAATAAAAATGTGTTTACAAATTTTTATCATATGTACTTACCAAAGCAAATATTTGACTTGCAGAGTTGTTTTCAAAATACACTTAGCACTACTTATCAAAATTTAAAAACGGAAAACAATTACAACTGTCAATCTAACAATAGATTTGCCGACAGGTGTCAATTTTGGTGAATGCGCAAACGCAGAGTAACAACCATTAGGTTAGAAAGAAATACCAAATAAAGCAACCATGCGCTTTCTTAAACCCATCCCATTCAAAACTTGTTTGTAAAATTTTTAAATGTGCAGCAGGAAGCGTTGAAGTACGCCAAGAATGGAAGACTATAACTGTTGACTGAGCTATGACGAAGAACGCGCAGTCAAAACAAATACTTGAATTTTTACTATTATTTTCAAGTTAATCATAAATAAATTTAATATTTGTTCTTTACAAAAGAAAAATCAAATTAAGGAAAATGAACTATTTTTTTAGTTTAAGCCACCAAGTTTTTATTTGTTAAATTTTATTAAAAACCGAACCCGTTTCCAGTAAATATATTTTACACCATGTAAAATTATAAAAGTATGATAAATAAATACTTTATACAAAAAAGTTTTTTAAAAACCACGTTTTTCCCGTGAACTAAAATGTAAAAAATAACTTTTCTTCAACTTAAAACGTGGGCGCATTTAAATGTACATATTTTCTTAAATTATATAAGTTCTTATAAATGCGCCCACACGTTTTAAGTTGAAGAAAAGTTATTTCCTACTTTTTAGTTCACCGGAAAAACGTGATTTTTAAAAAACTTTTTTTATAAAGTATTTATTTTCTACTTTAGTTTTATAATAATTTACTTTGATAAAGTTTTAAACAAACAGTTTAAACACTTGTCCGACTTAGGTACATAAGCTTAGACAACTACTGTCGTAGATCAGAAATCTTCAAGTTATGGCAAGAGTTTTATATTTTTGGTGCTTGAATATTGTATTGTCATCAATAATGCACATATCCAAAAAATTCTAGCTTGATTAGTGCAGTAGAAATGGACGAAAAATCGATTATAAAATTTGAAATTTTGCGGACAAGTAATCAAAGAAACAAACAAACAAGAACGCAAGCTAAGAAAAACGTGGTAAAAACAATTTTTTAAAAAATAAATTCATTTTAGATGTCCCTGATTGTAAAGTTGTTATCAAAGTTATTTTTACCTAATCACTGATTCTTTTTCCAACTTAAACTAAGATATACCTAAACCTTTGTATAAATAAAGAAATTTCTACTTTGATTTCTTTTTAAATAAAAACTTACATTTTTGTTTTGCATTTTTAATTTACTTTTTAAAGTGCAATTCGAGTGATAACATTTAATGGGGATTTAAGCGTGTTATAAAAAAAATATAAAAGCACAAGTGCCTTCATTTATTCCGTTGATTACAGTACTGTATTCTATTAGTTTGTATATTTAGTTTATGGACTTTAAAGAAAAACACTGGCAAGTTTCTTTTTCACTTTCTAGAAAAAAAATGGTCAAAAGCAGTGGTTTCTTTTGAAAATTATCGTTGTTCAATTGTAAGACAGTTCTTGAATTGATTGTAGAAGAAAACCAACCCAAACCGATTTAGCGTAAAGGCGATACATGATGTCATAACTGCGACCTCATATACCGTAGTTTTACATGCCGCCCGCTCCTATAGCGTCTCGGTGGTTCAAATAACACAATTTTTTTTTAATAAATTCATTTTAGATCTTGCTGATAAATATAATACAATAATTGTACTAATCTGAAGATAAACCATTTTTTCTCATTAAATTGTGTTTTTAATTTTTAGTAGCTTTTAATCATTATCCCAGAGCACACCTAGAATAGTTTTAAATTATGTGAAAATTGTACCTACTAAGAATTGGTAATATTATTTTACAAATTAAAAAGTTAGCAATTTTAGATTATTTTCAATATAACCACGCACTACCGTACCGGAGACAAACTATTTAAGAAAAAATTATAAATTTTACTAAAAATAAAACAAATTCATAATTTAATAAAGCAATTATAAATTATTAATGAATGAGTAGAATAATTAAATTTATTATCCATAATGAATCTACATTCTAACGTTGATTCTACACTAATAATCCACTAATTGATTAAGGTGTCAAAATAAAAGAAATCTAAGATAATTTCTTTATAACACAGTAAAGTAAAAATATCTGAAAACAACCAACTCATAAAATAGTGTAGTTTGCGGAGTTAGAAAAGCCGTCTAGAAACGATTTTCGTTTGCACTTTGTTGTTAAAAGCAACAACTATTCTTAAACGATTACCCATCGAAAAAGATAAAGGTTTAGCGTGGTCGTATAAAATTCGTGCTGTACAGGGGTTGTAAGGGCGAATTTATAAAAAATTACAAAATTTTTTGCATTTTTAAAATCTCCGATAATGTAGCTTTATCCTGGTATAATATTATATACATGTTTTACTCCGAAATATTTATTTAACAATTATTAAGTAATGTCATCTCAATGCATTCTTATGAGACGCCTAATTGCTTAAACGCTCGTCCTGAAACAGCATATTTCGTGAAATGTTTAACTTCCCATAACTCGAGAACGTGTATTTTTTTTTAAATACCCTGAAATAAACGATATAGCTCCGACATTTAGGATTAATTCCCTTTTTCAAATTTGAAATAGAGTTAAACGTTACGTCTGTATGATTTTTTTGTGTACGAATGTCCGATGTATCAACGACAAACGCGAACATGGCAGCAAGGTTCATAATCCACGTCGCGTACAGTGATATTCGACCTTATAGCTGGTGCGCACATTAAGAGCGATTTTACGGCGATTCTCACTTTTCGTTCGAAACGATTTTAGTTTACACTTTGTTATTATAAACAACAACAGTTTTAAAAGATTTATCATCCAAAAAATAAATGTTTTTAGCCTGATCGTATCGTTGTACACTACTGGTGCTGTATGGGGTGAAATTATAAAGAATTGGAGTTTTTTTATTTTTAAAATAATTTAGTTTTGTCCTGGTATAGTAGTAGTAGGTGCATATTTCATTTCGAAATATGTATTTGGCTAAGAAAAGCGATTTTTAAGTCTAATTATATAAACTACATTTCAAGATGTGTTTACATTGAATTGTGATGAACTAGAGCCTAGAATATATATATCAGTATCAGAATTCATCCAAATCAGAACTAGATTCAGAGGGATTTTCGATATGGCCATGCTCTATTTTTTTATTTGCGCAAGTTACTTGAGCCATGCACTTGCAAGATCCAATGCAACAATTATTTCTTTTCTTGCACGAACAAAGTGGTATAGCACATCCTAAAATTACACTTTATGAGAGAATAATAGTATCTTACAATTAGGATTAGGTACCTTTCTTGCAGTTGCAAGTACTTAAGATTGACGTGTCTTCATGTAAAACTGATGTTGTTGTCAAGATAGCTTCTGCTTTCCCGTCTACAATTTTCCAACCAGAGCTTTTAAGATCAGGAAGAATTCGTTCTAGTCCAGGTACATTACTATTTAACCAAATCTTTGTTTGGTAGTGAGCGCGAAGACAGTGTTGCCGTAGACTGTCTAAGGTTGGTGGTAATTTGTTAATATTTTATGAAGAAGTTGAAGTTCTGATTCACCACACAATAAATTCGATTCCAGGGACTCGGTTTTGTCAATAATGGTTTCAATATAATTACTCTTATCAACTTTTTGATGAAAATTCTCGGTTCATTAGATCTGGATGCACTGACAAGTTCTACAATTTCGCCAAAGTAATCCGATATTGCCTTGATCAATACTCTGTCACTGACATCAATATCTCCTATTTCTTTGTGTCTTTTACAAACTGCCGATGTTGTGTAACCTTTTCCGCGATTCAAACCTGTTTCTATTTCATTCAAGAGTTGTTGAAAACCTTGGTTATCATCAGTAATTTTTCGTTTTCTACTGCTATTGCTACAATATGTTTTAGTTTGAATATTGCGAAGTTGTATTGTTACACATGCTGAATGATATTTGATTTCAGATGCAATCAAATCACTCTCGCCGATTCTTGCATAAAATATGGGACTATATAGAGATATTTCTTTAATTTTATTTTCCATATTTTTAGTCATAACCTGGCATAATTTTTTATTATGTAAACGTTTTTGACACAACACGCATTTTTTTACATCGAACTCTTTACGTAACAAACGCTTTTTAAGTGAGGTATCTTCAGAAGGAGCAATACGATCTCTTCTGTGTCTTGATGTGAATGCGGTAATGTTTACAATACTTGTGTACGATTTGTAACAATTCTTGTGCCACAGAACGTCGTTTTCTTTTAGTTCATTAAAATTTTCAAATAAGTGTGACCAATTCGGATCTTTACCTTTGCAGCTGTCTAAATGAATTTCGGTACACTTAATGAAATGAAATTTTCTTTTTTCTGAAAAAACACAAGCGTGGTAATTCAAATTTGGTTTTGCAGCACATTGCGAAACGTTTGGGTTCAATATTAATTTTATTTTAGATTCCAGTTCACTGTCAGAACTAGTACTGCTTAGAGATGTCATTTTTATGTACCTACTAATAAGACGACAAATTTGCAATCTAGACTGGATAATATAACTGAACTTACGTTAAAGTAAACACTGCGTTACAGTTACCTACAGCAAACACAGATAACACCAATACAATCAATAGATTAATTATTATTATTATTAACGACTTGCACACGCATTATATTAAGGCGCGAAAACTCAATGTCGCAAAAATAGCTCTTATGTGCGTGCCGAGCGAATAAGGTCGAGTATTACCGTACGCGACGGGGATTATGAACCTTGCTGCCATGTTAACGTTTCTCGTTGATACATCGGACATTCGTACACAAAAAAAATCATACAGACGTAACGTTTAACTCTATTTCAAATTTGAAAAAAGGGAATTAATCCTAAATGTCGGAGCTATATCGTTTACTTCAAGGGTATTTAAAAAAATCCAGGTTCTCGAGTTATGGGAAGTTAAACATTTCACGAAATATGCTGTTTCAGGACGAGCGTTTAAGCAATCAGGCGTCTCATAAGAATGCATTGAGATGACATTACTTCATAATTCATAAATAAATATTTCGGAGTGAAACATGTATATAATATTATACCAGGACAAAGCTACATTATCGGAGATTTTAAAAGAGCAAAAAAAAATTTTTGTAATTTTTTTATAAATTCGCTTCTGTACAGCACGAATTTTATACGACCACGCTAAACCTTGTTCTTTTTCGATAGGTAATCGATTAAGAATGGTTGTTGCTTTTAACAACAAAGTGCAAACGGGGTGACACGATAGGACTGAGTTTTTACTCTACTAAAAACAATAAAACTGATCAATGTTCAAGTATGTTGTGCCGCCAAAAGAATAAATTATGTCTTTGTTGCGGCACGATAGTTTTAGCTAAGGGTTTCAAGGTTCAACGTTCAGCAAAATTTTATCTTATAATCATCCTATAATAGTATGAATTTTGTGTGTATATTAGGGTGATATTTCTATTATCAGGTGTTTACGTTATCGTGCGTCTGTATCGCAAAAAAAATAAAAACGTAGAAAAAGTTGTATTTTTTCAATTGTAGGGATACAGAATCACATGAATACTTGAATTTAAAATAATCCAAACAAAATTAACCCAGTATAATTTGTTGAACTAGGTGCTACAATGAATTTCATACACTGAATATAATCAACATCATCATATCTATAATAAGAGTTTGGCTTATCCAGTGAATGGCTTATCGCTGTCCAAAGACGAAAACATAAGCAAATTATTTCACATAAAATTTTTGGAAACAATTTTTAGGGTAATGTGAGGTCACCATCAAAACTTCAATTACTTTTTTTGCCTATTTTTAAATCTGACATTTTAGGAATTATTTACACAGCTACTTATCACATACTTAGAATATAAAAGTTTCTGTGTTTATAAAAGATAAAATTAATATAACATACAGTGCACTTTTAATCATGTATAGAGATATGAAATCATGTTATTAAATATGCGTCCTCAAGATCGTTAGTGTCTTGTATCAGATTCATATCATTTTAACGGATTGTAACTGAAATTGTCGGTAATATTTGACAATTTGGACAACATACGTTAGCAATTACATTGAATTTGGGTTCATCAACCTGGAATACGATAAAAAAATAATTTAAGCATTACTAAAACTATGTAAATGATTATTTTTTTCTAGTTAAAGTTTACAAAAAAATTGAAAAAAGACAGAATTAACGGAAAACAAATTTAAACATTTATAATGATGTGAAGGATTGGGTGATATGACTTTATTTAGTATCCGATAAATTCTGTGCGGTGGTAATTTAGACTGGAAAGGTCGTACGCTGTATTTAGACATTGGATTGTAACTTTTTACCATTTAATTCTATAAATTTTAGTGTAGAGTTTGAAATCCATGAAATAGTTTTTTCTGTTAAAATGTTTCAAATGTTGGTAAAATCTTGATTTTCTTATATAATCTTTGATTTCTTTTTTTTTTTAAACATACATTTTTTGTTTTGCATTTTTTTAATTTACTTTTTAAAGTGCAATTCGAGTGATAACATTTAATAGGGATTTAAGCGTGTTATAATAAAAGCACAAGTGCCTTCATTTATTCCGTTGATTACAGTACTATATTCTATCAGTCTGTATACTTAGCTCAGCTGGTCTTTAGTTTATAGACTTTAGTTTAAAGAAAAACACTGGCAAGTTTTTTTTTCACTTTCTAGAAAAAAAATGGTCAAAATCAGTGGTTTCTTTTGAAAATTATCGTTGTTCAATTGTAAGACAGTTTTTGAATTGATTGTAGAAGAAAACCAACCCAAACCGATTTAGCGTAAAGGCGATACATAATGTCATAACTGCGACCTCGTATACCGTAGTTTTACATGCCGCCTGCTCCTATAGCGTCTCGGTGGTTCAGATAATACATTTTTTTTTAAATAAATTTATTTTAGATCTTGCTGATGAATATAATACAATTATTGTACTAATCTGAAAATAAACCATTTTTTTCTCGTTAAATTGTGTTTTTAATTTTTTCAACATTAGTAGCTTTTAATCATTATCCCAGAGCACACCTACAAACTATGTAAATGATTATTTGTTTCTAGTATTAACCGAAAGTGCAAAAAATAAAAAGGGGTTAAAGTTTACGAAAAATTGAAAAAGACAGAACTAACGAAAAACAAATTTAAACATTTATAATGATGTGAAGCATTGGGTGATATGACTTTATTTAGTATCCGATAAATTCTGTGCGGTGGTAATTTACACTGGAAAGGTCGTACGCTGTATTTAGACATTGGATTGTAACTTTTTACCATTTAATTCTATAAATTTTAGTGTAGAGTTTGAAATCCATGAAATAGTTTTTTCTGTTAAAATGTTTCAAATGTTGGTAAAATTTTGATTTTCCTATATAATCCGGCTTGATTTACTTTTAAATCACACTTCGCGTGAATGTATTTATTACGTCACACTAATATTTTAATTTGTATTTTTGCCCATCGAATAACTAGACTTTATAAGAATCGTGTCGCAAGAAAAGCTAACTTGAAATCGTGCAATTATTTTTACGAAAGAGTTCTAATTTTATGTTTTGTTAATTATTGCACTTTTCGTTATTACTACAAAGAATATTTACTGCAAGCAACTACATCGTTTGTTGTTTTAGTAATGCATTTTTTAAATAAATCACTAATGTCAATAGGTTTTAAGTTATTACGTGCTAAAAATGCGCTTGTCGAACTGTATGGTAAAGTAAGCAATAAAAAAGTTTTTAGAAAATAAAGGAAACAAAATGCATGGCAGATATTGCTCTGAATCCAAAATCCAAAATGGTATAAATTCATATACAGTGTGCTCCCAAATTTTTTTTATAGAAATGGAGAAAAAATTTCTTATATTTCTCAAAAAATATTCTTGGTAAAATGCTCTGCATGACTAGTAAATCTATAATCAGGTATAAAATGTTTAAAACATTGCCTGAAATACAGGCAAAATAAAAAATGCAGTTTTGGAGGGAAAGTAAAATACGTTTAAACTGTAGTAGGGAGCAAAATGTTCATTGAATTTGCTAATAAGTAGCTAAAAATGATGCACATTTGTAGATTATTGATATTACCAAAGAAAAATTAAAATACCATAATAAACACGTCAGAAATTATTATATTAATGCGCAATACGAAACTTCGTAAGATCCCGTTCCTCAAATAAGTGCCTTATTTTCTGTTACTGATAGAGTGCTTTGGAATAGCTAACAATTTTCAACAAATGTCAAATGTAACTCAGTGCATGTTTGCAATAATTAGATTAAATGCCAGTAAAACTAAGCACTGCGGATAAAATTGAAATTGTACGCATTGTTGGAAACAAATTATAAAACATGTAGAGAAGCAGCGAATATTTTTAATAATAGACACCCTAATAAAACTATACATTTTACAACTGTCTGGGTTACAAACGAAGATGTTGAAAATGAAGTAATGCTATCGGTAGTGGAAACGCCAAAATATTTACTTCGGAAAAAATCCAATTTCTTGAATGTAAGTAAATCTACAGTTGAAGAAATTTTAAAGTCCATTTTACTCTGAAACTTTACTTTAAAAGAAGGAGATTTTGAACAAAGGTTAGAATTTTTGGTAGTTCCCAAGCACAATTTGAAGACAACAGATTAATGACCCGACAAATACTTTTCTCTGACGAAACAACGTTTACGTCTAATGGTACAGTAAGTTATCTAAATTGTCGATGGTGAAGCGATGTTAATTCTAATTTTAATGTGCAAACTCGAGGTCAATATTTATTTAAAACAAGTGTATGGCGCGGCATTTACAAAAACAGAATTTTTTCGAAATAACATGAATGGAGAAAGATACCTACAATTTTTAAATAATGAGTTGTATGAATCCTTGATGGGTCGTCACTGAATGAACGATAAAAATATGGTATCGAGAGGTACATGGAGTTTCATTGGCCTTCAAGGTCTCCAGACGTTACCCCTCTAGACTTGTTTTTGTGAGGCTAGTTAAATGATAACCATTTCAAGAACTTAATCAAGCTGAAAGAATCATTCAAGAAACGTGTGAAGCTATAACTCAAGATGTGATTAAAAATGTTATAAAAAATTTAATCAAAGAACAATTACTTATTGGAAAAGGACGCTGTATACGTGTATACATTGAAATTTAGTAGTGGTCAAGTAATGTTTTCGTTAACATTTATTAGTTGAATATTATTTTATGTTGATAAATTAATAAGAAAGTTTATCAATCTTTTAAAAAAAAAAATTTTCTAACAATTGCTGAATTGCTTATTAAGTATATCTTTTAGTTTTTATCTGAAAATATCAATAATCTAGTCATCGAGAGCATTTTATCAAGAATAATTTATTTTGTGAAGTGTAAGATAAACGTTTTCTCCATTTGTATAAAAAATTTAGGACATATTGTTTTTATTTTGTGTGGTAAAAATACAGCGAGTTTAAAAAATATGACTGATACTCCTAAAATAGAATACAAAACTTTTAAGACAAGTAAGTATATGAATTAATTATCACTATATGCACCTTTGGTGTCACAATTGAGTATCCAAAGTATTGAGCAATTGTTTAACATAAAAATGGTTTGCGCCATGGGAACGGAGTCAACATTTTTTAAGTAGGTTGAATTTGGGTGGCTGAATTGTGGAATCTGTCATTGAGTTTTAACTGAATGGGTTATAGGCATTTTAATCGTTTAACATGCATTCAGCTAGAAGTTTTGATGTACAAGTGTTTTTGTTAAAGCTCATGTAGGCTTTTATAGATCTTAGTCTTTGCATGTGTTATACAGTTCAGTCTTGATGATGTTTTGAGCGAGAAAGAGTAATACCGCACAGCATTTGTAACTATTGTAGACGTTTAGGTTTCATCGTGCTAAAAATTGTCTTCATCCTATCGTAGAAAGCTATTTCGTATTTTGTGCAACGCTAAAGAGTTAGTACATAGACTGGTGCACCTCATCTACTGTAAAGGATATTCCAGAAAATACACGCATTTTTAAACACAAGATTACAAATATTGTTTTTCAAAAAGCCTTTAGAACACTTTCGAGTTTCTTGAAATGTGTACACCGTATGATGAAAATAAAATGAATAAACAGAACAACCAATGCAAAAGCGCTAAAGAGAGTAGAAAAAAAATAAAATCCATAAAATAACATTATGAGATATATTTTGTCACTCGTAAAATTATATACAGTAAAACCTCCAAATATCTGGAGGTCTGGAGGATCTAAAAATATCTGGAAATATTTTTCAATTGAATTTTGAAATTTTATTAGAAAACATCAGATTCACATTTTGCTAAAAGTGTAACAATGTCTATAGCTAATTCAACTTTGTCATAAAAATATAAGTATAAAAACATTTGCACATTTCTTAATTTTTCACGCACTTCATGGATATCTTAAATGTTTGACGTACAAAGTTTAGATTCTTCAAATACTTATACTCTCCGAATACCGAAAACAGTGATTATTTCTTGTATACTCAAATCGGAACTTTCGGTCAAAGCATTGCAATCGTTTAGGCTTATTCCATATGTGTACTTTGTAATACACTGAAAAACGTGGTTAGTGGAATTTCGTCTTTTTTATCGAAATCGTCTTTTTGCTGTGCTATTTCAAAAAATCTCGCTTTCTGAAAACATTTTGAGATTGAAGCTGGCGAAACGTTTTTCCAAGCTGTTGATGTCCAAATTAAAGCGCTGGTTAAATAATTGTTTTCTCTGCATCTTTAATAGAACATTTGCTGTGTGTGGAGTCTTTTGATAAGAAATTTTCTGTATGCTACTTTTAAGTTATGGATAATCCCTTGTTCTAATAGCTGATAATGTATTGCTGTGTTTGATGGCAGAAAAACAATCTTCACATTTTTTCATCAAATTACGAAGTCATAAATTCTGTTGTCATCCAAGCTTTTTTATTAAATACCTATTCTAGCCTTTAAAACATCCTTTTTGTCATCATTGTAAACATGTTTTGGTGAATAATCCTTCGATAATATCGCTTATAATAAAATAATACGTTTTGCTCTAAAGGCTTAAACAGTGTCCAGGCAAACATCAGCTGACTCTCCACAAATTATTTTAGAGCTCACTGTGCCTTTGACAACATTTTACCAGCCAGCCATTTGAAGCTTTAATACTCGGCTTCGGCTGCTTCTAAAACTTTTTGTTATTAAAGGGCTAGATATGAAAATGTTATTTCTGGTTTTACAGAACCAATTGTCAGTTTTCAGAAATTTTCTCCTCTGATCTGTATTACTTTCTTCAAAAGCTTTGCAAGTCCGATTTTGTTTGTGATTTCATAAACTTGCGTTCTTCCAACACTGAAGTATTCAGCCAACTTCAACTTTCTAGCACTGTTACTATTTTTTTTCATTTGCCACAATAATATCAATTTTCTCTTTAAGAGGCTACTGAAATGCTAAACATAAACTACATCATGTAAGTTAAAATATTTGCGATGAAAGATTAAATACGGTTTTAGAGTTTTAGTAATCATAGATAATTAGCTAGGCTCCTTGAAGACCTGACAGTTATGTAATTAGAGGTAAAATTTGATGTAGTGACCGTGACGGTTATACAGGAGTGGTAGCTATAGAGCAGGTCTTTGTAGTGATAATTTAAAATAATTTAAAAACTGGCCGTTATTTAGAGGTGATTGTTCTTAAGAGGTATCCGAGGTTTTACTGGGGTTAAGTAAAACTAAACCTAAAAATTTTATAAGTGGAATGCGAACATTCAAACAAAGGCTAAGATATGAGAAAATAAAACAGACTTAACCAAGAAAGTTTTTAATTATTACTTATCAGCATTTAGATCATTTTTAAATAATAAGATTAAAAAGAAAATTTTAAGTTATAATAAGAAGAATAAGAAAGGTAGTCTAGAAAATTATAAGTTTTATATCATCTTTTTTTATCAAGTTACTTATATAAAATGGGTAACCTTGAGTTTAAAAATGATATTGTGGTATGTATACCTAAAACAAAATATTATATCCAGAGACAATTTTTGATAACAAATAAATATAAATTGACTTGGTAAATATATATCGTAACCTTAGTCCTAAGGAAATAACTCAATGTTTCTTTGTAACATTTTGAAATGGTCAGCATTCAGAATTTTCTAATTCGAAAGTAAAATTTAAAGGTGGAAAGATAACGTTATAAAAATAAATCATAATCTAATTTTAAATTAAAACTAATATTTTTAAAAGTGGAAACCAAAAAACAGAATTAGAAAAAGTAAAAAAAAAAATCAAGTCTTAAAGGTTTTTTGGGTTTATATTGTATATTTACCGACGACGAACGTAGCTTACATGCGAAAGCTTGAGTTTTTTTAAATAAATATACATCATAAACCCAAAAAACTATTTTAATTGTCTTATATTTAAATAGGTAATTCTAAAGTCAAAGGAGATAACTTCGACGTAACTACAGTCCAGCTGTTCGAACTTATCAATGTACTAATGTAAACACAGAGGTAAATGACACATCACGACAAAAAGAAATATAAAACGTGCGAGCAAATTAAGATATCATTTTCATGTCCACATATTTCTTCTGCGATAATTTTTAACATTCGTAGATTATACCCAAGGTTATACCGTTATACACTCTAGAATAACTAACTTTCGAAATTTTGATTTTAAGAGTTAACACAAGAAGATCGTATCACATTCTATTTTTGGAAGTTTATATCAATCATATTTATTATCCGCGTGAGTTTAATGCACAAAATAAACAGCAATAAACTCTCAATAATTGAATGTAGGTAATAAGTCAATAAAACTGATTTAATTAAATTCCTTATTATTTTTCTTGAACTAAAAATATCTATAAATAGATAAAATTATATAGTGATAAGGAATAAAAACAATACAAAGGGTACCGAAATAGTGACTATGCTATTACAAAACTGGAATGCTACTTTGCGATACCGTTCATGGTCACAGCTGTGGTCACAGTATAATGCATTGCTTTTAAAACCATAAGGATCTCTGGGGTAAAAAGTTTCTCATATTTGAGAACGCATGACAAACTCTCAGGTAGTACAAGTTTTAATGCCTTGAGTTTGTTTATGTAAATAAATAATATAATCCAATAAAACACTTGTAAAAGTTGTATATTACATTATTCCAATGACAAAATTCATATTATAACAAGTATAATCGGATAATTAGGCACTGATGTATCCAAATTCATCATGTTGCATTGAGGTAATTCAAGGTTGTTTGTTTGACAGAAAGAAAAGAAATGTTTAATTTGAATTACGCGCATAAATAAAAACCGTAATCATTGGGTAATCGGATCTCCCCGTACGTTCCGTATCAACTCTTGGTTAGTTGCGCATGAAAACCTTATACTTAAATACGTCAGTTGTTTATGTTTGTATATAACCTCATTGCTTGATCTCATTGTTTTACTCTTTGGTTTTACTCTACTTGTTTTACAGAAGCTTTTATAAAAACTACTTTGGTGTTCGTATTGATTTTAAAGGTAAATTGTTTTAATTGTTCTTAAAGTTAAATATATTAATGAAATAATTTCTAGCATTTTATAACGTGCGAAGAAACTACGTCTACTCGAAAGAAACATCATGTGTTCTGTATCTTAAAGCATGATTCTGCAATTGATTGCGGTGAGAAACGTTCCTTTGTGATTTCAGTAGTAGTTGTATTAGTCAACAGATAATTCGTCGAATCATTTATAACCTACGTATTATTGAAAAACAAAACCTACTATAGAAGCAATTTATAACGTTATTAAAGACGATGATTTAATTGGATTCTTGGGAAAGAAATCGTCACTTAGGACGTTGTTAATAAAAATGGGTTTTAGGTAGGATAATTGTTTATTTTTGCATTACTTTTTTAACAGTATTTTATTCAGATGGAGAAAAACAATGGATGATGGAAGGACGTAAAATACTTGTGAAATGACATTACGTTCATATATATGATTAATTACTAATTATTGTAAAAGCTGAACAACCAATTATATATATCGGTTAGTAAACTGGATTATAAACATTAATTATATTCTATAATTTTGTATAAATTCTAGATGAAAGATACATAAATGAATCTCACACGTCGATAATTCAGCTGCAAGTCTTAAATCCCAATAGGAAAGGGAAACAAGTTATAGTACACGCTGGTATGTCTACATGATTTTTTCATAACATTTTATCATTTACCATTATTCATTTTAGGTGTGAAATGTGTTTCATCAAGTTTTGTTGATATTTAAAACGGGAGATTCTCATAATGATCTGAACTACATAAATTATAAAAGGTGGATTGATGACCAATTGCTACCCAACTTACAACAGAATTCTGTAACTGTAATGGATACTGCAAGTTACCTTAACGTGTTATAGCTATGAGGCATCCAATTTCGACAAGTCGAACGGCAGAAATGACTACCTGGTTAATGGAATGTGGAATCTCATATGATAAAACATTAACAAAACCAGAACTTATACTTAATAAAATTAAATAAACCAGGCTACATTCAATAGAGTATTGATTCAATATTTGCGAAGAATAGGCACACCGTATGTATCATTTGCTGCCATACCAGATGAATGGCGCAATGTATGTTTTTACTAAAAAGAAGTTGAAACGTTTATAATACAAGTAACTATTGATACTTTCGATGAACCCTTTGACAGTATGTGGGGTATTGAGTAATAATGATACTTAATTAACTGCTTAAAATATGTATTTTCTGATTTATGTAGCAGAAATAAATAAATTTTCTAATTTTAGGATGTCAGACTAACTGTAATAATGTTATACCAATACTAACAAATCTTAAACTGTGTATTATTAATTACTTTACTGTTTAAATAAAGTACTCTGTTTTTTTGCAATATTAATTTTTACAAATACTTCTGCATATACTTTGTCGAAAGCTTACAACCATTTTTAATAAATCTTGAAAAAATGAGTTCTAAGTTTGGTTAATCGCACTTTAAATTAAAGTTCAATGTAGTACTCGTAAATGAGTACAGAAGGTTTACAGTACGATTTATAAAAAATAGTTTACGGTTTCCACATAAAACAAAGATAACTAACTCGTAATAAGGCTTTCAAATCATTTTGTTTAAATTTGTTTGAAGACTTGTCCTGTAAGTTACACTTTAATTGCAATCCATTTTTATTATGATTTCATTCTAAAGCTCCACATAATAGATTGGTTATTTATTTGTTTATCTAATAGGCAAATCGATAGTTATTAATGTAATGAAGTAAATAAGAAAGTTATTAAGCGGTTATCTTTAATTACTACAATAAATGTTATTGTCGCATTTCTTTCAAAATTTTCTATAAAATTTAGAATAAATAGGTAATTACCAAAACATGTGCGTTTCAATTGTACAAATTTACTTTAGTAATATATAAATTAATAAGCAGGATGTTATGTAAAACTAGAAATGGCTGGTAAAATCATCAAATGTATGTAATTTAATTAGATACATTAATCATCTGCACAACTATAGTCACCGACGTCAATAATGAGTTAACGACATCTATAATATATATATCTGAAACACTTAATTATTTTCAGCGGTTATATCCCCTGCAGTGTATGCAACAACTTGTAAAATTCTCACAACAACTCAACCGAACGTTCCATTTATCACCGCAAAACGCCATCAGTGTAGGACCGTTTTAACATAGTTATATACTTGTCACTATGAGTGACGAGTAAGGCTCGTAATTCGCAATAAAGGATCATAATATATGTTGTGTATGTTGAAATACCTACACATAGGCTCATACTATACACGCTATATATATATATATATATATATATATATATATATACATAAAAATTGTCATCGTGGCACCATAATTGGGTATTCATTGTTATTGTAGCACCCAAAAATACAAAGAGGCACCCAAGTTTGGGAGCCACAGTACTTTTACATTAAAAATTTTTCTAGAGCTTATCAACACTTTTTAAGCTCGTACGCAAAAAATTGCTTGGGAGCCATTTTGTCAATTGGTGGTCAGATTTATACAGTTTGGTTCATTCATAATAACACAGAGGGCGTTGTGCGATATACAGGTGTATATAATTTTGACGTATTGACTATATGGCACCCCGATAATTGTTGTAGATTGTGGCACCATTTTTAGCGGCAACATTGTTGAACAGTGCGATATCGTAACAAAATAAATGTACTAAAATATAACTTGCGTAACTCATTTTGATTTAATAAAAACTTGATAATGCTTTTTGATATCAGTTATGTTTTTGTTTAATTATTTAACTTAAAACACTATACTATTTGATATTTATTAACAAAATAATCAATTAAAATATTTTAGATAGTTTTTATATTGTATGTATCAAAATTATTTCTAAATTAAAAAAATATAATTTTACAAAGATTAATTAATATTAAATGTTCAATATTTGTTTTAATTAGTTTTTCCTAAGCAATAATTTATGCTTATTTTAGCGTAGGAACTTTAACTTGTATATTATTATCTATTTTAAGTTTCTTGTAGTTGAAAATTGATTTTTGTAAATAAAATATATTAGCACAAAAACTTATTAAACAAAAAATAAACAATTATTGTTGTTTAAAGTATTATAAAGCGTTAAGAAGAGAATTTTTTAAGTAAGTTTAAAGTAGTAAGTAATTGTTTTACTAGTCATTTTGTTAGCTATTTTATGAAATTTTTACTGCACTTAAAAACAACCCTAAATCATAGTACTATCATTTCCATATTTTATAGTTTTTATTTTTTTTCCAATATTTTTTATTAGTTGTTGATAAACTGAAATGTACGACGTTTGCTTTCAAAAACTTTGAATTGTGATTCATCCGTTCAAACAACTGTTTTTTTTTTTGCTTCTAATTTGTATTTTCTGCAAGATTGAGTCTAATTGAGTTTCTTTCTGTTTCTGTAGCATACATAAACGTCGCATCGTTTACTACTTACTTTCTATAACTTAAACTGTTGTTACGGTAACTGTGGTGCTGTTGCACATAATTAAATAAATTAAAAAATAAATAAAAGATCGTAATATTTAGTACTATAAAAAATTTTGAGGTTTAATAATTTTCACTTAGTTTATAGTCGAAATTGTTTAGTTTTTTTCTCTGTTCTTTTCATCTTAAACACAGGTGGCTAGCCAAATTCATAACAATGTCCCTAGAACTAGACACTAGCTTAAGTACTTCCAGGTTTTAGAATTCCAGTTCTTTCTTGAAACATCCACTTTTTAATCTTGTTTGCTAATTGTTTCACTGTTATAATATTTTTTAGTTGCATGGATATCTGATTAAAGATGCGAGGTTCTATAAATTGTATTGATTTCTGACCCATTTTCTTATTTGGTTTTTGTTATACGGTTTTCCTTTGCTTTATCATGATTGTGATTTATCTTTTTTGTTGTTTTTTGTTATTAAATGGGTATATAAGTGTTGTAAACAAAAAATGATATTTTTTGAAAATTTTTAAAATTTAACATTTTTTTTTCAATGTAAAAAGTAACTTTAAATTTAACAATCAAAATTATATTTTTATTATAAAATGATACTACCATATTGGAAAACCTAACCAAATGTATATTATTTACAGTTATATTTGACTTTTCTTGAGCATTCTATAGATTTTTAATGTAAATGAACAAAGATTTTTTATTAAATACTAAAATAGAAAACATCAGAGACAAGTTGTAGAAATTTAGAAATTGACAGCCGCATCCTAAAAAGTAGTTACTTCTTTAAAGTTGCTAGACGTAAACATTGTCCACAAAGAAAATTTGCTACATTATTGATAAATGTAAATACAAATTTAATATTAAAAAAATGTATTTTTAGTTTTGTATTTTTAAACTTTCTGACTTTTACCTTTACTTTTTTCAGTATTTACCTTGATCCTTTCTGGTAATTTTGTACGTACAAAACATTAGAAAACAAAACGAACACTACATCTAACGTTTCTTATGACAAAGAATTGATGAAGATTTATATTAAACCTACAATTTTAAAATTATAATTATTTTAATCAAGTACTTAGCAAGGTACCCATTGATGAGTATAAAAATCAATACACCATAATCTGCCCTTCTAAAAAGTATTAACCGAAAATTACACTTTTAAGAAACTCAAAACACAGGATTATTTATTAACAGATCAAAAACTTTACTACTAAATTTCGTAATTAATTATATTCATGCTTTTGTATTTTTAATTTTGTTTTAAGATTTGACGTGAAACTTGACATTAACAGATAAACCCCCTAGCTCCAGCAAACCCTAACTCAGAAACTGGTGCCCTAACTCAAAAATTTAAATATGGAAAATAGGTCGAGACACCCCTAATTTGAAGCGTCTTTCAAGTTTCTATGCGACAGTAAAAAGAAACTAAAATTTACGCAACGGAACCAGGGTCTCTGGAAAAATTTCGTCGACGCAATATTAAAGAATGTCGTTAAATTACGCCATATATCTTCCAAAATGTAAGGAAACGTTTAGAGCAGAATTTGTATTACTGTATGGAAGTTGGTGGCGCACAATTTGAGCATTTGTTGAACTAATAAAAATTTCTTCTGACGTTGAATTTTGATGTTTTAAATTTTTCTACACTTTTAAAATTTTTATAAACTTAAAAGCAATCATGCACACACGTAGAGAATCAAGAGACCATTAAAATCAGGGTTACTCGACGACCTTACTAAAATTTATGTTTTTGTTGGGGGTGTTGGGGCTAGGAGGTTGACCTGACAAAATCAAATTTGACGCCAAAATGTGTCGTTCAAAAAGTCAAAAGTGGCGTGTTTTAGGATTTTTTCTAAACAACACCCCCACCTTACGTAATCTAGAGGGTTGTTTTTTATGGGGACAAAAAAAATTTATAAAACTACTTTTAGCCTTGCTGTCGTATAGAGAATTAAAAGACCTTTTAAATGACAGGTCGTTTGACGCCCTTTTCTTGAATTAGGGGTTGCTAGATCTAGAGGGATGATGTGTCAATTTCAAGTTTGATATTTAAAATTGTCTCCTAAAAATCAAGAATCGACCTGCCTGAGTGTTTTTTTAATAACTTAGTCTCCCCACCTTAGTTAATCTAGAGGGTTGTTTTTAATAGAGACGAAAAAACATTAGAAAAAACTATTTTCAGCTATGCTGTTGCATAGAGAATTAAAAGACGCTTTAAATGAGTGGTCATTCGACCTCCTTTCCCTATTCAAATTCTTGAGTTAAGGGTTGCTGGAGCTAGGGGGTTGATGTGTCAATGTCAAGTTTGAAATTTAAAGTGGTCTTTTAAAAATCAAGAATCGATCTGCCCGAGCGTTTTTTTAAGAACCTAGTTAATCTAAAGGGTTGTTTTTAAAGAAGACGAAAAAGAATTAGATAAATTAATTTTTGGCCATGCTGTTGCATAGAGAATTTAAAGACGCTTTAAATGAAGAGTCATTGGAGTTCCTTTCCTTATTTAAATTTTTGAGTTAGGGGTTGTTGGAGCTACGGGGTTGATGTGTCAATGTCAAGTTAAATATCTCAAGTTATTTACTAAAAATCAAGAATCGACCTGTCAAAGCGTTTGTTAAAAAACTAGTCTCCCCCACTTTACTTAATCTAGAGGGTTGTTTTTCATAGGAACACAAAAAAATTCAATAAAACCACTTTTTGCTATGCTGTCCTCATAGAGAATAGGAGGTTTTAAATGAAGGTTCGATCAACCCCCTTCCCTTATTTAAATTCTTAAGTTAGGGGTTGCTGGCTTCAGAGGGTTGATGTGTAAATGTCAAGTTTGACACTTAAAGTTCCAAAAGTGTCCTAAAGCAGGGATGTTTTTTTTTCAAACACCCACTCTATATAAGCAGCATGATAGAAGTGAAATATAATCATATACATACAGTTTAATTAAAAACGAAATATTTACTAACTGGCACCTTTACTATTTAATTTATATGACAACAATGTTGGGTGTCATTTACTATTTTAAACATGTATTTTTATACAAATGGGTGCCATTTGCATCATACAAGTCGATATGCCACAATGACATATATTATCAAAGAATTTATACACCCGGGTGTCTTTTATGCAATAGTCATGGTGGGTGCCACATAATTCAACACTTACGTATATATATATATATCATCTTTTAGGTTGACTGTTTGTTACCGTACTGAGAAAAAAATCGGGTAAAAAGGCTAAAATAGTAAAAAAAAACAAAAAAGCAAAAAAAAACACATTTTGCCCAACTATTCTGTATCTAATGATAAGTAAATTATAGACAATTATATGAACGTGTTCTACAAATTTATTTGATTGCAAACTCAAAATTAATTCCTTTATAAAGTCATTTCTTTTGCTATCCACTCATCAATTTATGTTGTTATCAATTCTATATGATGAAAAACATAACTTATTCCACGTTTCTATACAGTAATAAGCAATCGTATTTGTCGAACTAATGAAAACTAATTAAAAATAGTAATTGTTTTCTTTATCTTTTTTCAGATTCGGAATGCGTTTAAAAGCAAAGTTGTCGAATGGCAACACATTTTATTTACCAAAACCAGATTTTAAAATACAATAGAAAATCGGTTCTAAAGATTGTGTTATTTAAATATTTCACAATGTCTTCAATTGTATAATGTTTTGCAATTCAAGTAATAAATATTAAAAAACAAAAAATGCAAGAGACAATTAAGTTATTACAAAACGTGTAAAATAAGTGATAAAGGGAAGTCAAAGTTGTTGAGTAACTAAGTTTTGAACCTGGTTTACGTAAAAATAGTATAATATAAGTTGATATTAGGTGTTTTAAAAACCAATTGTTTGCGAATACTTTACTTTACTTTAAAGAGGCAAATAATAACTACCGTAAAAATTATTAAATTATTTATTTTTTAAACATTACTTAGTTTATATTTTTATGATACATTTATATATGTTTCTTACAAATAAAACCAAAAAAAAAAGAAACCAAAAAACATTTAATGCTTTCGATTCCGTTTTTATAAAGTTTCGATCTAAGTAAAAATACCTGTGTTGATCCGGTTATTAGTTTTATTTCGGTTCGGTTCAAGCTTCTGATACAGACTTCAATAATATTTAATACAAAAAACAGTTTTTGAATGAATAGCTCATTTATAAGTTACAAAAGCTTTTTTACAACGATGATAATTAATATAAGGTTTTAGAATATTTAAGAATTTTTAACAATTCAGAGACCCTCGTTTGTATTTCCATGATACAAAATTTTATATGAAACTGGTAGGTATAGTTGTTTTTTTAATCAAGTGTAAAATTACGGAATTATAAGTAATTTTTAATTTTTGAGTAAAAATCTTTAAGGATTAATTTGAAATTACATAAAATAATGAATTTTGTAGATAATGGCTACACCATTAGTATCAATAAAATGAATTATGTAGAGGCATTGCATTATGTCGTGAACTGTGACCTTGAGTCGAAAATCGGAATTAATATACTAAAAGTCAAAAATTTGACAAGTCTATCTGGATTCCAAAAACGTTAGTCTATTTAAAAGGCACTCACGTCAATAATTAAAAATAATCAGATATTTATTTATTAAATAAAAATTAATTTACTTATAATAATAATACCTAAAGACTTATTAACAACAAATGCAACGATAAAAGCAAAGATAGGTTAGAAAAATGTACCGCCGAATGTTTGTAAGACGGATAATAACAATAGTTTGATATATACAGACTACAGCGCCACAGTTCACGAGATCTTAAAAGACGTCTAAAACAGTGTTTTGTTAGAGTTGATTTGTCAAAACAATTATTTTTTGTGCTGCCAACATCGCAAACGTCAATATTCGTTCGTTAGTGCAGTTACGTAGTAGCTTTAGTGTAGAAAATGAAAACTAAAAATCCAGATAACACTATGTTTTCAATGTTAAATATTATATTAAAACGAGTATCCGATAGGTGGAAAAGTCATTTAAAAACTCTTACAATCCAGTTAAAATTGAAAAAAACGATACCAAAGTTAATGTCAAATTTGACAGATTCAGTAATAAATGTAGTACTAACATTATATTTCTAGTGTTTTTTTTATTTATTTTTTTTAAATATATAATTTTGCAAAAGGCAAGACAAAAAATAATTTACGTTACTCTTGTCAAAAATTTCATAGCATAAAAAATCAAGTGGGTATATTAACAAAAGCGTTGCTATTTAAAAATTATATATTGTTTATACTATCTACTTGGTAAGTTACAAACACAAATATAATATTATTAACTGTAACTATAACATTTATAGCGGGTTGCACAAAAGATAATTGACGGTTAATTGGAGTTTAATCTTTGATTAAAGTATGATTATCTTTTAATTGTAGCTTAACGGGCCATTAACGGTCAATTAAATATTTAATTGAAGTCGACGTTAATTAGAGATTAACGGTCAATTAACTATATATTGCGTTGCACAAAACTTTAATCTCCCATTAAACTCTTGTTAACAAAAGATTATCTAATTGGCGATATGTGGCTGATTAACCTATAATTAAAGTTTTTCAATAATAAAAAGTTCATGATTTACAGTCAAAACTAACTAATAAATTATAGCTACGTTTAATTCAAGTTTCGTTTAATACAAAATTATTAAAAAAACAATTATTAAACTAAAATAATTATGTTGTTCCACTTGTCGTCTTCTTCCTTGAGTAGCTTTGAAGATAGCTTCGCAGCATAAGTTTTATACGAGATAAAGAAAATTCTTTTTAATTGTTAATTAAGACCACCATAACAAACTTGGTACATGCAATTAAAGATAGAATAACCAACAAGCTATCGAAACTAATCCGTTGATGCACGACTACAAATATTAATGCTCTATTCAGCATATCATAAATGAAATGGTCAGGCTCTCTCATCAATATATAAAGATGCCGAGCCAAAAAGTTAATGGAAACAAAACAATGGATCTTTCGTATTTCTGGTTTTTTATGTGTTGTGGGAGCTGTTGATTGCACACGTTCATATACAATCACCCGATAGTCTAAATGCTAAATCGTATCACAACAGAAAATGATATTGAAACGTTCAAGAAATTACTTGCAAACGCAAGAACCTTCTAGAAGGCTGTTATCTATTTTCTAGAAGTTATAGCGAAAAGTGAGGAACGATCGAGAAGGATTCGCCGATGTCTATAAAAGCCGAAGATGGAAATCGTAGGTCAGTTATTGCTGGAATGTGAATGCATGCAGTATTAAGAAGATTAAGCAAGTGAAGATAAATAAGTGATTAGCACGTGCGGAGAGTTTTAAATAAATAACAGTGTACACCGAATAAAGTGAACGTGACTTACAGTGTAAACAAGTTATCTTATCTCGTGTTAGTGATAGCGTTATACAACGGTTCTACATAAATTATAGTGTAAGTGTTTTTATTATTAGATTTTATTAGTTCGGTTAATTTAAATGTGTACATATTTCTAGATTAAGTAAACGTAGTTTTAGTCGTTATAAATAAATTAGTAGTTAATAATAAATAGATACGTAACATTTGGCGTCAGTGTGGGATATCGTTCGCGAATTTTAGTGTAAATATCATTAAGAAATATCGCTTCCGTAATAAAAACATTCATTGCGTAAATATCTGTTAAGATTCGCGATAAGCGTGTTTATTTATAAAGTTAATGTAGTGTTTATTAAACTTTTTCTTTTAACAAGTGCGTGATCGCGATATTATTTAAATTCGTTTTCGTGGTTTAATATTAACAAGTGGATCGTTATTAAAATTTTGTGTTATACGAAAACTGCATTTTAAAAAGTAGTGTAATTAAACTTTATATTCGTGTTATATTTAAATTTATGCTGGTGACGCGTTTGCAAGCAGTTAAAATGGATTCAAAAATACTTGAAATTTTCGAATCGATGAATAGAAAAATGGGCGAAAATTCACAGAAAATTGAAGAAAAACTGTCGGAAAATTCAAGAAAAATGGAAGAAAAACTCTCCGAACATTCTCAGAAAATGGAGGAAAATTCTAGAAGTTTAAAAGAAGAAATACGAACGAGCATAGAAAATCAAATCAAAATTGTTCAAGAGGAAACCCAAGCAGACATGTTAAACTTAAAAGAAGAAATTTGCGATTCTGTGAATGACATAATAGAAGAAGTACAAGACAAATTAGAAGAGAAGTTAAAAGAAAATTCAAGAACCATAGAAGACAAGCTAGAGAAAAAATTGAGAGAAAGAATACAACTGCTTGAAGAAAGAATTACCCAAATGAATTGTCACGGTGAAGGAAGCGTCACGAGTGAAGATTTAATAATGAACCATCGAGAAGAAAACACTCACAAGTTCAAAGTTGTACCACCGAATTTTGATGGTAAAGTTCCATGGTCAACCTACTACAAGTAGTTTGAAGCCGCAGCTACTGCTAATGGTTGGAGCAACAAGCAAAAAGCGACGTCTTTAATAGTGTCCTTACGTGGAGAAGCGCTGGGAATTTTACAAACTGTTCCGGACCACCTGCAAGAAAATTACGAACTCTTAATATCACGATTAGAAATGAGATATGGAGATGCCCATCTTCAACAAGTCTATCAAGCTCAAATTAAAAGTCGGGTTCAAAAAGCTGCCGAAAGTCTTCAAGAGTTTGAGGCTGACATCGCCAGATTGCGTATCCTACAGCACCAGATACCTTCTTGGAGCAGTTGGCTATTCAAACCTTTGTAGACGGCCTCCGAGACAGCGAAACACAGCAGACTCTCCGGTTAGCTCGACCGAAGACGTTGGATGACGCATTAACCCATGCTTTGGAGTTCGAGGCGGCGAAACAAGCGTCGCACCGAGGCAGCCATAAGCTCCGTTGTGCTGCAGAAGTATCCTCGCACACAGAAGAAAGCATTGAAGACATAGTGACGTGCTGGAACTGCGGAGAAGTGGGCCATGTACAACGCCGTTGTACTAAGCCCAAAAGAAGACGAGAAGAGCGTCCGGAAAACTAGAACGGGTCGACCGAATGGGGCGAAAGTCGACCTCAGCGAGCCATGCCCCGGAGATTACCATTCAAATGGCATCGCCTAGGGAGCAGTTGTATAGCATTTATCTCGATGGCAAGATCAATGGAAGAAGCGTTCAGTTACTGGTTGACACGGGAGCGACGAAGACCATCATTCGTCCTGACATGTTATTGGAAAACGAGAAGACATCACCAATAACAGTACGACTTCGAACGGCGACGGGCGACGAAATACATACTCACGGACAAGTCGAAGAACGATGTCCTTAAGATCGACAATGAAGAAATTCCTTTTCATTCGTCAGAGAAGGCAGCCGTGCGAGTCTTATTAAGTGAAGACGTGACTCTGCCTGCAAGGACTGAAAGTGTGGTGATGGCACGCCTGGATGGAAATCTCCGGGAAGGCTACATACGCGTGATTGAACCAATGGAGGGCGGTTTAGTTGAAAAGAGACTACTCGTTGGAAGAACTTTAGTACGAGTAAAGAAGACGATGCCAGTAAGGATCTTAAACATCAACTCAGATCCTGTAACGCTGAAAAAGAAGACCGTGGTAGGCCAATGCACGCCAGTATCACAAATTGTGAGATGCGTGAAGTCAAACCAAGATACGTCGCCGAAGAAGTGTCCACAACATCTATTGGACATTCTTACCACCAAATGCGAAAACCTCAGCCAAGACCAGCTGGCTAAAGTTCAAGTGTTGATCCAAGAGTACCAAGATGTGTTCGCGCTGGAGAATGGCTCCAAAGGAAGAACTAACGTGGTGAAACATAAAATTAATATTGGAGACGCTCGGCCGATACGACAACATCCACGCAGACTTCCTTTGGCGAAAAGAGAAGAAGCCGAACAAATAATTACGGATATGGAGAGAGAAGGCGTGATTGAACCTTTAAGTAGTCCATGGGCATCCCCAGTGGTACTCGTGAAGAAGAAGGATGGATCAACGAGGTTTTGCGTAGACTACAGGCAGCTAAACGACGTGACCAAAAAGGACAGCTACCTTTTACCCAGAATTGACGATACGCTAGACACCCTGTCAGGATCCCAGTGGTTTTCTACGTTAGATTTAAAGAGTGGATACTGGCAGGTAGAATTAGAACCCAAGGATCGTGAAAAAACAGCTTTTACGATCGGAACTGGTTTGTGGCAGTTCACAGTAATGCCCTTCGGCCTGTGTAACGCTCCTGCAACGTTCGAGCGTTTGATGGAGACCATCTTGCGCGGATTGTCTTGGAAGACGTGCTTGGTTTACCTGGACGACGTGATCGTGGTTGGAAGGTCGTTTGAAGAGCACTTAAACAACTTGAAGGAAGTGTTCCAGAGATTACGTGGGGCTAACCTCAAACTGAGCCCAAAGAAGTGCCACGTATTTAAGAAGGAAGTCCAATACCTTGGCCACGTCGTATCTAGAGATGGAGTAAGGGCTGACCCAGACAAAATCCGAGCAGTGCAAGTATGGCCAAGACCGATCGACAAACATCAGGTCCGAAGTTTCCTTGGGTTGTGCACTTATTATAGAAGATTTGTCCCCGGATTTGCCAATATTGCCAAACCATTGACAAAACTAACCGAAGAAAAAGCAGAATTTAGATGGAATGAAGACTGCGAAAATTCTTTTAATCAACTTCAACTTTAGTCACTTCGCCGATTTTGAGTTATCCACGAGAAGATGGAAAGTTTATTTTGGATACCGACGCAAGCAATATGGCCATAGGCGCGGTCCTTTCGCAGGTTCAAGATGGACAAGAAAAGGTTATCGCATACTTTAGCAAGGTTTTGTCTAGGCCAGAAAGGAATTATTGCGTGACTAAGAGGGAGCTGTTAGCAGTCGTTAAGTCCATCGAACATTTCTACAAGTATTTGTATGGACGAAAATTCTTACTGAGAACGGACCACGCCGCTTTAAAATGGCTACTGCAGTTCCGTAACCCAGAAGGACAAGTAGCAAGATGGATCGAGAGACTGCAAGAGTATGACTACGACACAGAACACCGTGCCGGAAGCAGTCATCGGAA
The DNA here is from genome assembly GCA_035610365.1 of Aquatica leii. NCBI lineage: Eukaryota > Metazoa > Arthropoda > Insecta > Coleoptera > Lampyridae > Aquatica > Aquatica leii. Next base: position 119,982,112 of record CM069432.1, read on the forward strand.
CGCTGATGCCTTGTCCAGAAGACCATGTCCGGCGGACTGCAGCCATTGTTCGCGACTGGAAGAAAAAGTCGAATGCCTCCGGAGAACTGCTATAGTTGATGATGAGTGGGAACCTGAGCAGTTACGTCGCGAACAAGAAGACTACTCCTGGACTGGAAAGAAAGCGGCCGACGACCAACCTGGGAAGAAGTGAGTGCTTTGGGCAAAAATATCAAAGCGTACTGGGCGCAGTGGGACTCCTTGATAGTAGAAGACGGTCTTCTTAAGCGATCCCTAGAAAGTGCCGAGGGCACGGGAAACAGACTACAGCTGGTAGTGCCGAAGAGCAGGGTGACCGAAGTGTTGAAGCATCTCCACGATGGGACATCAGGAGGACACTTTGGCATTAAGAAGACGTTGGGTAAAGTGCGAGAACGATTCTACTGGATGAACTGCAAAGAGGACGTCATGAAATGGTGCCGTAAATGCACAGTCTGCGCATCAGGAAATGGTCCGGCGAGAAAGCGCAAAGCACCCATGAAACAATACAACGTAGGAAGCCCTTTGGAAAGAGTTGCGATTGACATCGCAGGGCCGTTCCCAGAATCCGATTCGTGAAATAAATACAGCCTGGTGGCGATGGATTATTTCACGAAATGGACGGAGGCTTACGCCATACCCAACCAGGAAGCAGCTACAGTCGCAGACGTATTGGTAAAAGAATTTTTCTGCCGGTTTGGAGTTCCGTTGGAATTACACTCCGATCAAGGCCGCAATTTTGAGTCTGGGCTGTTTCAAGAAGTTTCCCGACTGTTAGGAATTAAAAAGACTAGGACAACGCCTCTCCATCCTCAGTCTGATGGCATGGTTGAACGGATGAATCGAACAATGGGCAAGTACTTAGCCAAGGTAGTGTCCGAACACCAAAGGGACTGGGATCAGTACTTGCACCTTTTCTTAATGGCATACCGATCATCCGTTCACGAAAGCACAGGCCAAACACCATCCTGTGTCATGCTCGGTCGGGAGATAAGATTACCATGCGATCTTCAATTTGGGCGAAGACCGGAGGAAGAGGTTGCTGGAGAAGATTACGTCAGCAAGCTGGCCAAGAGGTTAGACGATGTACATGAAGAGGTCCGTAAAAACACACAAATTGCCAGCGACAGGATGAAAACAAGATATGACGTCAAGGCGCAAAATGGTGGGTTTCAACCTGGCGATATGGTCTGGTTGTATAACCCTCAAAGGAGACGTGGTTTGTCGCCGAAGTTGCAAAGGCAATGGGAGGGCCCCTATGAAGTCGTGCAGCGTATTAACGACGTTATATACCGCATCCGAAAACCGCCCAGAGGCAAGCCAAAAGTGGTCCACGTCGATCGTCTAGCCCCGTTTGCTGGCGATAACCACAATCCGCAAGTTCAGGTCCGAACCAGAGTAATAAGTAGCAGAACCAGGAATCCAATCGAAGAAACGGAGCTCGAAAAGTTTATGAACTTATACGGAGGTTCTGGAAAAGCTAGGTTTGGAGTTAGCACCGAGGAACAACAAGACCTGTTCCAGACACAAAAAGATTACGCCATCGCACATTGCGTGAGCGAGGACCTTGACATGCCCAAAGGGGTTGCAGTCGTGTTTAAAAAGAAGTTTGGGCAGCTAGATGAATTACGAAGACAGCAACCGGCAGTCGGAAAGGTTTTAGGACTATGTGGTGACGGACGCTTCGTTTTCTATCTGGTCACCAAGAAATACTCACGTGTCAAGCCGTTATACAAAGATCTGTGGCGAACATTATGGAGTCTCAAGAGACAAATGGAGTTCCATCATGTTAAGAAATTGGCAGTACCCAAGCTTGGTTGTGGCTTAGACCAACTGAATTGGAGGACAGTTCGAAACATGTTGGAGGTCGTCTTCCGAGGAACAGGCATTCAAGTGTTGGTCTGTAGTTACCAACCGAGGAGAGTATTGGGTCAGGAAAAGTCCATTGACTGTTACTTTTATGGTCAAGGAAGTTGCCGAAATGGAGGAAGCTGCCGCTATCGCCACGATCCCTTTTACCGGTGTCGCATCCAGTCTCCTGTTCTGGAACAGAACAGTCCTAAGAAGGGGGCAGTGAAACGTTCAAAAAATTACTTGCAAACGCAAGAACCTTCTAGAAGGCTGTTATCTATTTTCTAGAAGTTATAGCGAAAAGTGAGGAACGATCGAGAAGGATTCGCCGATGTCTATAAAAGCCGAAGATGGAAATCGTAGGTCAGTTATTGCTGGAATGTGAATGCATGCAGTATTAAGAAGATTAAGCAAGTGAAGATAAATAAGTGATTAGCACGTGCGGAGAGTTTTAAATAAATAACAGTGTACACCGAATCAAGTGAACGTGACTTACAGTGTAAACAAGTTATTTTATCTCGTGTTAGTGATAGCGTTATACAACGGTTCTACATAAATTATAGTGTAAGTGTTTTTATTATTAGATTTTATTAGTTCGGTTAATTTAAATGTGTACATATTTCTAGATTAAGTAAACGTAGTTTTAGTCGTTATAAATAAATTAGTAGTTAATAAATAGATACGTAACAATATTTTAACATTAATATTCAAGCGATTTGCGATGCCGAGTTAAAATTAATGCATTTTATTGTTTATTGGATCAGTACACAACAGTATTATTTTCAATAAATCTCTTCTTCCGGTTGAATTTCGCATCGGAAGATATGGCAACGGTTACCTATTAGGTGATAGTGGATATCCATGTAATCGTCATCTGCTTAGATCCAGCAAATGCCAGTGAAGTAGCATAAAGCAGAGCACATATTATGACAAGTAATACCATAGAAAGGTTCTTTGGAGTTTTGCAGAGAGGATTTCCTTGCTTGCAATATGGTTGCAGACTCTTAATTAGCACAAAATTAATTGCAACAGTTCTTAATATGCAAAATGTATAAAAACAACATAATTTATTATAATTTTTTATTTATAAAACTAATAAATACTGGGCTTTATATTTTCTTAAACTTGATTAATTAATATTACTTCTTTCAGTAATTGACAATTGATATTTTTTTGCTTTTGAAATTTTTCTTATAAATAACTCGGGAGGAGTTGCCACAGGTTCTGCAAGTAAATAGCAATGTGCGAAAGACAAGAATACGCGATAATACAGGTTAAGGTTTAGCCACATGGAATGATTCTCATTTGCCCATTTTTACTAAGGATACAAATTAATATTAGATTTCATTGTAATTACCTCCCAATTTACCAAAATAGTAAGCTATAAAGCAATTCAAAGCAATTTCTAGGTGGCTCACTTTGGTATGCAATGTTCGCCAGCAAAACCTCCTGATCGGCAGTTATTAAGAGGTTGAAAACTCCACGATCAACAGATTTTTTCATAATACATAGTACAACTTTTAAGTCCTTGCTTACATGTCCTGTTTCACAGATCTGTTTTATCTTCAGTTTCATATATACAAACAAAGTTTCAGGTATTTTGCTGTTCGGAGGCCTGTTTTAGTCGATGCATTATATTTGTTGGTGATGTTTGTTGACACTGAACATTTCTTTACTACTATAAATCCTTTAGCCAGTTACTCCTTCATATTGTTATCTAAAGTAAAGCATAAAAGGAATTAAGCAAGAAATTTTATAGAATTAAAAATTTTTTATCAGTAAACATAAAATAAAACTTAGCTATCTATACAGAAGCAACATTTTCTATAATGATAATATAACTATTTATAAAAAAACATGAATAATATAGTAATACCATTGTAATACTCACTTTACTACAATATTTATTAACGTTTCTTTCTTGATTTAAGTAAATATTTCAAATAACCTCTTTTTTGGTAGTCATTTTTGTTTCATAAACTGACATTAAAACGCGCGGTTGTCAAGTTGACTAGCAGTTAATGATCAATTAACTAATGGATCGTTAAACATAGATTAAATTGTTTTGTGCAACGCAATTAAATATTAATTAACCATCATCTTTAACCAACGATTAGTAAATCGCCAATTAACCAGACTTTTGTGCAACCGGCTATTAGAGTTGGTAGATTCGGCTATGACGCATTTGTTTCAAAGAAATGTTTTTCTACTACTGTAAAATTTTATTCAGTTTAATATAACGTTTCAAAATGATTTATTATTGATGATCCACTTTTAAATTATAATTCTAAAAATAACGCAACTTATAGCTGTATTGTATACAGAGTGTAACAAGTATAACTAATAATCTTTTAATAGGAGTAGATATGGTAACTTTCAACACATTTTGTTCATAAACATGTGGTCTAACTTTTTTGTAATAATTAGATGTAATTACGGACCTGGTTGTTCGTTATAAGAAAACGTGATACAAAATAATTGAAACCGTTTACTATTGAGTATTAAGTTTTTGATGAAAAAATAAAAACATTTAAGAGATATGGTGTCGTGCTAAAATCAAGGTTATTTTTAATTAACTTCAAGGTTCTTAATAACGACAGAAAAAAGTAAAGTAATAATGTCAATCGGTTATTTTGAAGTAATAAATGTAGAAATTAAAAAGTGAAATTAGTAATTATTGTAATTCTAAAAATAATGTACATACATTAGAAATTTAAGAAGAACAAAAATTACAATTTCTGTTGGCGAATTTTTTTACTATAGTCGTTGCTATTTAGATTAAGTATACTAAATATAATTATCAAATAAAAATAAAATAAAATAAGTTTTATATGAACGTGAATTTAGTAACGACTGCATTTGTGTACACACATCGTTACCAGTTCTGTAAAAGTAAATAAAAAAGCCTAAATTTTAAACACCTTTGATAGCCTCTTGTTATAATAATATAATATACAAATTTTATTTTAGATAAATTCTACTAAAACTATAATAACAACTAACAAAATTCATATTATGTTAATAAATCAGTTCGAAATGTACAGTTTTAGATCGAAAACAAACAAATAAACAGAAATTAGCTTGCAAAATGTCATTCCTATATGTTTTTTTATATTGATAGGAAAAACTACCAAATTTAACACCTAACTTCTAACTCTATTTTTAATTTTCTTAATTCTAACAATTGTGATTTCTGTAATAAATGCTTAGCAAAAATAAGGTTAGCTACACCTCTAAAATTAACGATTTTTTAGTACACACAATTTAGTTATAGTTAGTGCCGTAATAAAAATTATCCGTATAAATTATTGTTGTTATATTTTAATAATCAAAAGTTAGTTTTTGTTAAAACAATTTGATATTTGAATTAACGTAAACTCCCGTATATTTATTACTATTTTTATAAATACAAAGCTACTTTTTTAAACAACGAAATAAAATCTATTGCTAAACGACACATTTTTTAATCAAATTTCAGCATATCTTCATAAACGTCACAATTCAAAGACAAAAATTAAAAAGTAGACACTTCAAACAGTAACTAAGTAATTCATGAATTTTATTCTATGTTAAAATTTCTAAAATGTTTAGATAAAGTCCTCGCAATTTAACTTTCGATGCACGTCATTAATGACGTAAAATTCATACCACCCTATTTATAGCAAAAATTAAATAAATACCGAATTGTCTTATGGATTTTTTTTTATCACGTTGTTGGTGTGCTTACGACAGTTGCAGCGTTGTTGACATCTGTCAAATTAAATTTGTGTTTTTTATGTCAAATTATGTCTCATTGCTTTTTATAATTATTTTTGATACAAAACTGTACTATTTTGATCTTGAACGAGATAATGGTGGTCCATTGATATCAGTAAATGCTGTGCGAGAAGTACCCTTTTACTTAATATTTAAATTGTGGTAATACATACATATATTCTACAGTTATTTCTGTATGTACAACGGTTGCTTACAACGTGGTTCTTAGATCTCTTCAAAACGTAAGCGTAGTACAACTGTTACGAATGTAGAAACATTTAATGAAAACGTAATACGCAATGTAATATTAAGAATGTACGAAAACAGTAAGTTTACATGATAATACCGACAACATGGTTAAATAACTACGTCACTGACGTTAATGACCTGCATCGAAAGTAAAATTGCGAGGACTATATGTATATTTTATTTTTTAATCACAAAAAGCAAATCGAATTTTGCAGATTAGAATACATTGACAAACCAAGTTTACATAAAAAAAAATTGTTGACATGACAACAGCAATGACGTTTGTAAACAACTTGTTTAATGATTGTTAAAAAATGAGTGTTTATAAAAACTAAACCTGCAAGTCGTATAATTTGTCTATATGAATTCAAAGCGCAATTTTAGTAGATATATATAATTTTACAATAAAGCCAAAGCAAATAATATGATTTTATTTTATTTTGAATTGATGTTGCATCGCAATTTAACAAAAATTTTGTGATAGTAGTACTGACGGGTACCACATATGTGTAAATGGCTTTACACATGCATCGTTTTGCATTTATACTTGCTTGAGCAGTTTTAACTATCAAGGTAAGACGGAACGCCAATGTAGCATTCAGACGTAGCGTTTTTAGGACAAGCTTAGGTTTAGTTTTAATACTATTTACACTGCGTTATCATGTCGAATACAAATAAAAATTTTTTAATGATTGGTTTGGCTCTAGCTATAAAAAAGTAACGTAAACAAGGATCAAAATGGTCAAAATTGTGGTTATTAAAAAGAGCTGAGCATGTAAATCTATTAAATGAATTACAACTAGAACAAGAAGGATATGGATAAAGCTACTTATTATGAACTTTTACATTGGTTAACGCGTCTTATTAAACGTAATGATACGGTGACGAGAAGTGCTATAACACTGTTTCTCAGCAACAGAAAGTAGATAAACAGAAATAAAATTTAAAACTGAAATTACTGCAATGGCGTTGTCGGCAATAATTTTGAAACTTGAGAAGCTGTATACAAAATTCTCAGAAAAAACTATTTGAAGGTAAATTATCTGTTATGAAACTAAGTATCGTAAATTATATAATAATTTAAAATATTTACATATTTTGCATATAATAGAGCTTATGCTAACTCTACCTATACAAATACCTACAAGGTATAGAAACTATAGCATAAACCCATTATTCTTATTAATTTGTCGAAATAAAGTTGCTATAGTATCGACCAGTATTATCTACAGTTGCAGTATACCGTAAATGTGGCTGCTGTGTATGTAGATAGTCGTTATGCGGGTAGGAGTGTTGGTATGATCCCATGACAATTGACCGATAAGCATTATCATGATCAATTCCTTTAGAACTTCTAATAAAACTTTTCCTCAAAATGCCTGTTCTGTAGTCATCGTTTGCAGCTCTTCTGCAACATGCTTTTCAAAAGAATCCTATTGCTGGCAAATTTAGTTTAGTAGCGATTAAAGACAAAATTTTATCCGATTTATCTTTTCTACTTTTTTTGTTGAGGCCTATAAAGTTGTGGTGCTTGTGATTGCACGAATACAGGTGTGTTGGGTGTTCTACAGGCGCATCTAATGTATGTTCCTCGTTGTTCTAAAACAAATAAAACTAATGTTTTACTCGTAAAGTTATAAGCACTATATAACATATGATGAGGTATGCCAATCGTGCAAAATTGTCAAATTGAAAATCGTTTTACGCATTTAAGAAGAAATTGAAATAATTGAAAGTTGAAAAAAAATGCTGTTGAATTTTTCTAAAGATAACAGTTCCTTAATTGTTTAGGCGTGGTAGACGGGAAACACATTAACACCGCCGACAAAAAGTAGTTCGTATTTTTTTAATTATATTTTTTTTTTGGTATAATTGTAATGGTTATAGCCAATGTCAGTTATAGATTTATTTTATGCAACAGTGGCACGAATGGGCGCGTATCCAATAAAGGGGTAATTAAAAATACAAATTTCTTTTTAAAACTTGTAAATAGACAACTCATATTCTCAGCGCAAGTGAAAATGAGTTTCCATATTTGTTAGAGAAAAAGCGTTTGCACTACAAAACGACCATTTATTCAAATTGAATTAAACACTGAAAAGAGCGTCTTCAATTATGGAGCACGCGAGTTATCAAAAACACTTTTGGAATAATGCAAGATTCAGAATTTTTCAAACTAGTATTAATTTTAATATCGAACGAATAGAACAAGTTGTATTGACTTGCTGCGTATTGCATAATTTTTTACGTCGAAAGTGCAACAAATCTTATCCATCAACGCTGTTTGAAGAAGATATTAAAAAAATGAAATAATCCGTACGCTACCAGCCGAAAGACCACAGACACGTACGAAACAGGTACACTGAGTGCCAGGATGGTTGAGTAGCAACATAGTTTTCTAATATCATAGTAGACATAATATCATATTTATAACTTTTCAATTACCTTTGCGTCACTACCAAACGTTGCATCGTTAGCGACGTCAGCATTACTAACACCATGTTCCATATTTGACCTGATATCTCGTGGTGCTTCTTGGTTCAGTTATCACCAGACATCATCGTTTTCAGCATCTCTATGTACCACGTATAAAATCTTTTGTGTCAAACCGGGAGCAATTTAATTTTTTGTTTTTAACCATGGTTACGTATTAATTTTAATTAAAGCAAAAATTATACTTACCTGATTTTTCTAAAACCTTAACTTTTTTTAATTCTTTAATTTGCAGCATAATAAATTATATGCCTTTTTTTTCTTATTATGGTTTTTGTAATCGGCGGACTTGATTCTCCATAAACATGATTTTTCTTTATACAGAGATATGAAATTTGGAATAAACTCACGAGAATAACTTTTTAAATCTAGGATTTTAAAGGTGTTTTATGTTTTTACAGTTACCAGAAAAGAAACGTTGACGATTGCTTGGCTCGAACTAAATTTTAATACCAAACGCCAAGCTTTTGAATTGTACTTGCTATAAAAACTCTACGACCTGTTATACACACGCTCCGTCTTACCTTAACGAACATTTACACTCTACTAGGATATGTAATCAAGGTGAGTAACACAAATATAAAGGTGCATAATATATTTTAATAATAATAGATCATTTTTATAATAAATTTTATTTATGTTAGATTATTTTTTATTTTAATAAAGACAATTAGAAAGTTTTGTATCATTAACTTAATTTATGTCATAACAAAAACTGTTTACATTGATTCAGGCACTCCAGAACAGTAAGCCAATAATGTTAATAAATATTATTTAAATTGACCATTCCTTCTCATCATTGTTATTTAAAGAAAAATACATTTTTTTCCCTAATAACCGATAAAAAAGTTACAAGCTTTCTCAATAAGTGATAAAAACTTTACTTTTGTTTATAATACACAAACACTATAAGATAGAAACATCAAATAAAGTCAAGTCTTGATATTACGCTATGTCACAATAAGTAATAAATGTTTTAAGAAAACTATGTTAAACAAAATTAAAACTGCGATTCACAAAAATACATTTAGGAACACTTGAACAAACACTCAATTTGGACGCAATTTAAAAAAACGATGTTGGGAACGAAATTATAAGTTATCACCATCAACGTCAACAAAAGATTTAGCAAATGTTTTGAATGATTGAGCATAAAATATTTAAAAACCAAACAGTGAATACTATAAAGAAAAAAATTCCAAGCGTAAGCAGTTGCAGAGAGACAAGAGAAAACAAAGTTCATTGGCACTAAGTAAAACTAAAATTTATAAAATTATGACAATTTGAAATGAAAAAACGGACGGTCTACAGAAGCTATTATACCATATTATGACATAGAAATTTGCTTAGCGGGTAACTGAAGCAGTCAGATGTCAAGTTTATTTTTTAAGAAAAAACCACATTTTGAAAACTTGTCAAGGTGGTTGTTAGATAGTAAATGATTGGCACAGAAGATTGCAGATGAAGATGCGTGCGCTGTAAGACTGTTTCGCAAATTATTGCTACATTACAACATATACAGTAAAACCTCTATTAACGGACACCTCTGAATAACGGACACCTCTCTCTAACGGACAATTTTTTATTCCCCAAACTTACAACATACAAAACTATATAGCAAACACCTCTCAACAACGAACCCTCTGTAGAACGAACGCAGACACTAAAATTTGCACATTTTTTCCAGATTGCCTTGAAAAATATCTCTCCATAACGTAACCCTAAAATATTATTTTAATAAAATTGAAAAAAAATGTGGTTCTGAATGATTCAGATAAATACAAATACTTGTTTATAATTTCAGTTACAGGTATAAGCTTATCTTAATAACCTGCCAATCACTAAAATAAGCCGGGTTGAGATTTTCTTAGTTGTTTGAGGATTGCCCATTTCAATAGATATTTACTTAAATACGTAAATCATTTTAGTTTTATTGTATTTTTTTTCTTTATTAGTTTGTTCTTTGTATTCAAGTAAAAAGCATTTTTAAGTTACTTATCTGCGGTATTTAGTGAAGATGTCTCAGAATAAACGAAAGTTTTTAACGCTAGCAGAAAAAATACATAAAATACAAATTTAAACGTAGATCATAAAAATTAATTAATTAAAAATATCAGAGAACTTTTTTTTAATAAACAATACATTATTCTTATTACATACCATACGTTAAAATAGCTATAAGTGCTTCCACGCTACATTTATAAATAAATTTGTCTTTGTAATATGTTTATACATTTATATAAATAGAAGAAATTTTTAGTAACATTAGTGAAAGTGTTTTGTATTGTAGAAATAGAAAATCCTATAATTCGCCTAACAGTATAGTAGTAGTAAGGATAAGACAGGAAAATAATTCTTAGAAAAACCGTAAGTGCTTTGGTAAAATTTTGTTAGAAAAACATCATAATATATAACTCGTACATCATACTTGAAACGCATTTTTACTAGAGATGAAAAAAAGCGTTTAAAAAAATAGAAAGTGTAAACAAAAAAAAATAAACGTTTACACGTTTAACCGTTTTTTTAATAAACTATAAACGTTTACACGCAATTTAGTCCAAAGATCAAAATCCTAATAAAATCATCACTAAATAGAAAAAATCATTATATGACGTAGTAGTAATATATTACGACATATATAATTTTTATTCAAAATAGTTTTACGCAATTAAATTCAACCCTCTCTTTAGCGGACACCTCTCTATAACGGACACTATTTCTTACCCCGTAGCTGTCCGTTATTGAGAGGTTTTACTGTAGATTATTTTTGACGGTAAACCGTTTTTACAATTGACAAGGATCTATAAGAATTCGTTTACTTTTGATTACACAAACTTGCACTTCGTAACACGTTTTTGTTTTGTATCATACTGACAGTACTTACAACAACTGTAGAAATGAGTAAGATTTGTTATGTAAATGTAAAAATTATGCGATTGTTCTATCTACGAATTTTTAAAACAATTTTTATTTTTTTTTTAAATTAAAAAAATTAATAATTACTGGCAGTTAAAGAATTATTAGATGCTTTTAACACATATGTACATACTATATTTAATATAATTAACCTATTTTTCAATATTTAGTGATATTCAAACTTATGTTTTTAGTAACTTTAGATCTACATTTAATTACAATTTGTTATCAAATAGAATTAACTACAAAAAAAAACTTAAAACATCAATATAATATTAACACAAAATAACAATTTTAGTCATGTGTTTATAAAGATAAAATATTTGGTTATTATAAAATAAGGGATATATTTCAACTTATATATTGCTAACAAATCAAACCACTTTTGTATATTAACAACAATAAATCGTTGTCTCTATACTTTATAATAACCCTGTATAATAAATTAAAAATATAACAAATTGGTGCTATAGCGATCGTAATATGTTGGTAGTTTGATTTACTAACCGCGAATATTTGAAAAATGTATCGAATAGAATTGTAATCCACCAACAAATATAGTACAACATAACTACATCAGTACAATTGAAGAAATTACCACCAGAGAAACTCGTGTGCGGTCGTTTCGCCCTTTTAGGAATCATCAGCACTAGAAAATGCTCTCTGATGTATTTCCACAACTATACTGATAATAGTAACCCCTTTTGGGGATCATCAGCACCAGGAAACACTCTCTGATGTATTTTCCAGTCACCCAAAAAGGTGAAACGGCTGTACACTGGTTCTCTCTCGTAGTAATTTTTGCAATTGTACTAATACATTTATTTTTTACTATATTTGTTGGTGGATTACAATCGTGTATTATTCGATACATTTTTCGAATTTTCGCGGTTGGTAAATCCAACTTACGATTGCTATAGCACTAGTGTGTTAAATTTATATGTAGGTTTATCAATCACGAGATGACATCAACCACAACACTTTTATATAAAAATATAACCTTACTTTATGATATAATTGTAAATCAATAAAATTAATTTACATTCAAGTTTTTGCACCTAATACATATTGTTTGCAGTTAATTGATTTTTATAATTCGTTTTTGATGCTAAATATATCGCAAGTATCTATAGAATAGTAAATTTAACTAAAAATTTAGATAAAACTGAGAAACTAGTGAATACTTTTTTTAAAATTATTGTTTAAAGTTGGTTGCTATTGTGATAAAAACAGTTAGTTTTTTCTGTTTAAGTTATGTAATCAAATTACTACATATTAACAAATTTTATTTATATTTAATGATAAAATTTATATTAAAATAACAAAACTATTTAACTAAACCTACAACATGTATAGATAATTAAATAAAAAATTATCAAAAACGTAGACTTTTTATAAATTTATTACAATGTAATAAAGTTAGTTTTTTTCTCAAAGTCATATAGCATCATTTAAAAAAAAGTATTTTTGAATTAAGTTTACAACGTGTAAAATATAGGAAACAGGTTACAAGATTTGACTATCAACCTAAAGGTACTTTAAATAATTTTTTTTGTAAAGGAATTTTTATAATATACTAAAAAAAGAAATATGCGTTATTACTTAGTTATTTTAATAAAAATAATATATACAGTTGTAGTTGTTGCAGAAGCAGTAAATAAAATTTTGTATGATCATTAAATAGATTATGTGTAGCATAAAAGTTATATAGTATCTATTGCTTTTTGACTGAACAAGATGAATAGATATTTTTATACCGTGTTAAAGTAACGTTTTCCTATTTTATTCACTTTTGTTACACATAAATTTACAAACTATAATATTTTATAAATTAACAACATGATAATTTAATTTATCAATAAAAAATGTAATAAAGAAATCTTTTACATTCAGTTTAACATACGGGTTTTCAAGGTGTAGATAGTTTTGCAACAGGTAAGAAATTGATGTAGCTATTTGTGTATATGCTGTAATCAATATATTAAACTGAAATATTATATTTTTTTTTAAAACTAAAACAAAAATGTTTTTATAAAATACTCAAATAATATTAATTAATTTGATTTAAAACTTTTAAATTGAATTTAAAAAAATTAATTTAAATTATAAATAAAACGTATAATAAAATAATATTTAAAAATGTATTGAATACTAACTTAATTTGGTAAGTATTGCGTTTATTTTCTTTTAGTGATATTAAGAACTCGTTATTATAAATCAATATTGTATAAATAAAAAATTGTGACACAGCTTAGTATTTATACAGCATTTTTACTAGAATTAAAGTTTTTTTATGTTCTTCTAAAATTATTTTTATTTTAAACATCTATATGTTTTTACACCAAAAAATGTATACAAAATGTCAGACATAATTTGAGTCTACGCGTTTATTTTTTAAATTTTAAATTTGTAACGTGTACCTAACCTTAAATTAACAAATATTTTTAAACTCAAATTTAATACAAATACCAAATAGTTAATACTTACTTATAACTAGATGTTGACAATTTCATGTGTCTACTATTAAATTATTGCATTGTCGGTATGATAATTAAAACTTTTGTGAACAATTCAATGAAAGATCTCGGCGCCGCGACGTGTCCTACAAAATCGACGACGATGGTAAAACTGAACTTTAGCTCGCACCCCGGGTACATTAAACGCATGCGTTCTTCCGCAATGTTTATTATTTCACGATATACACATTTATTTAAATATTTATGTAATAATGTGCATAGTGCCAATTTGATGCTGTCATTGAAAGAAATAGCTACATTACTTTAACTACACTGTTACCTTAACTAAAATAAGATTATTAATTTTTAGTAGTTTTATTTATTTTATTTTTACATTTAAAATAAAATATCTATGTTGGAAAAATTTAAATTAAAAACTGGTTAATAAAAATTATGTATAAAATGTTTAGTAGACATTTTTTTTAAAATTAGTTATGTATTGCAAACTTTACACGAGTTAATTAAATTTTTAATAAAACTATGTAATTCTATAACACATTTGTGTATAAACAAAAACTTACATCTTAATGAAACCGATGTACATCATTTTAATATTCTATTTAGATACAGTTACGCTATACCAAGGAAAAACTTTATTCATTTTTACTTTAAATCGGCTTAGAGTAACATCTCTTAAACTTCAGGTAAAAAATTCTTTGCTTTTTGTCTGTGTAATAAATGTGCTAAGCTCGAAACAAAAAGTTGTAACACTTTAGTGTGATTTACTTTCAACTGTGTTACAAAAAACTCTTAACAAAAGATTGGTAAAAACTGTTTCATCTTATAATGATTTAGAGTAATGCTCTTAACTTAATTAAATTTCCTGTAAATAATTGTGTTTAAAAAATTTGAATTTAAATTACTCAAAAAATGACATACATAAAGTTTTCTGTTATATTTAAAAAAAAATATTATATTGATGTTATAAATAATAAAATTTTAAATAAACGTTATACTTTATAGCAATTCAGTATTTTAGTTTTTTATTTTAATTGTGCATAAATTAATTAACAAGAACACATGTATGCATTAATTAACAAACAATATTAACACTAATGGATTGAAGTTATGAGAGTTACAAATTAGAATCTTGATTGTTAAGTTAAAATTGTTACTATAAATTTGAAATTTGAAATTTTTAAATGTTAATGACCGTCATTAACTGGACTACATAAGATAATAAAGAAAGATGGCGCTAGAACAAGGTACAAAATGATGGTGGGTAACTAAGATTACTAAAGAACCAACAGAGGCAAGATTAATTGTCAGAACTCAGGACCGGCTCATATTTTAATTGCAAGTTAAAATTAATTTGGTCATTGATTAACAAACTCTCATCAAACTGACTGATACAACACAATTAAAGAAACTCTAAAAACTGTGAAAAATGAATCGAACTGAGTAATTTAATCTGATCAAACTAGTGATTGTTGGTAATTATATGTTCTGCAAAAGTGGATTTAATGTTATACAAATTGGATCTATTAGGCTTTTTTAAATACCAAAGATGTCCTTTTAGATGCGCGTTTAAAAACATTTTGGTGTAACCGATAAAGGGTTTATTACACGAGCAAATGCTGTTTAAATTAGGAAGATTGATAGTATTAACTCTAGTCGTTGGTTTTCGATAAATTTGAGAAGTTAAATTGTTGTTGAATAAACCAATTTTTAAATCTAAGAAAGGGGGGATTGAGTTGCCAGATGATCTTTTAACAGTGAATGAAATTCTGTTATAAATGTTGATGAGAAAAAGAAGGACGCTATCAACTAACAAGTCAGATCCGTTGAAACTGCAAAAAATATCATCGACATAACGTTTCCAGGCAAAAATGTGTTTTATAAAAATTGTGTTAAGTTTGATGTGGTGTGTTTCTAAGTTGTCCATGAATAATTCAGCTAAAAAAGAACCAATGAGGAGATCCCATGGTTAATCCTTCTTTGACTGATGGTTTCAGAAGATGGAACAGATGGAAAAAGATTTTTGACGTTGAATGATGTTACTTGAAATTGATGATGCTAAGATAATTCTAGTTTTTGCAGATCATGAGTTAACTGTTTAGAGTTTTTTGTTGAAAATTCAGGTTTGAAGTTTAATTGCGTGTAAAAAATGTTTGACAAAAAATTTATTAAGTACTTTGTTCTAACACCATCTTACTTCATTACCTTATGTAGTCCGGTCAATGACGGTCGTTAAAATTAAAAAAAATCAAATTTCAAATTTATAGTAGCAATTTCAACCCAACAGTCAAAATGTTAATTGCCTTTTATTAATTACACTAATTTGTAACAGTCAAAAATTCATTTATTAATGTTAATATTGTTTGTTAATTAGTGCGCACATGTGTTTTTGATAAGTTCTTGTTAATTAATTGTATATCACTCTTTTATCTTTGTAAAGTAATTCTAGTCTAAAGATAATTTTAAACATTTAAAAATCGAAACAATTGTCACTTAAATAAGTTTAAAAATTTCAAATTACCTTAAATTAGGGTTTTGACATTTATTCAAGAGATTTTATTTAGGTTTTTATTTCAATATGTTTGTCATAGATTCAGTGACATTGTATAATTTTCTTAAATTTTCTTTATTTCTTAGTAATTTTTAGTTATGCGTTTGATTGTTAAGTCTGCTTGACATTTTAAGAATACGCATATTTTTAAGTACTTATACTAGAACTCGTCTCACGCAAAATTGGGAACGTCAATCACTTTTTGCGCATCTAATATGTGCTAACATTTTTATTAACGATGTAACATACTTATCGAAATAATATGTATTGAAAACCACACGTTTGATAATTATTGTAAACCGCACTGTAAAAGAAGTGTTAATTGATCTAAAAATAAAATTGCATTGGTTAACTTTTATCTTCAAAGATTTGAACTTAAAATCCAACGGCGTGTATAATTACATTTAAAAATTGAATACATACATTATTCGGTTATAATTTTAGTTAGTTTATTTTTTTAGTAACATAAACATGTTGTTTGTCAAAATACATTTATGGTATTGTACGTGCTTATCTACTAAATATGCGATATGATTGAAAAAGATAGAAGTGGCGATTTAGGTAAACAGATGTTTTGAAGAAATCTGTTAAAAATTGTCTAAAAGTGTACTTTTACCACAAATCTATTACTTTTTAAAAATACTTATTATCTTTTTTAAATAACAATCGCATATTAGAAAATTGGAGTTAAGAAACTGAAATGCATGATCGTACGCTACTGTAATCTAATCTAACTTAGTAAAGTCTGATCTTAAAGTTATTAAGTTTTACAAAATTATATACAATTTTATGCAATTCAGTAAATGTTTGTGACATTATGTAACGCTTTATAAAATTATTTTCCATCAACAAAATGAATAAACATTATTTTCATAAATATATGTTTTTTGTGGTTCCCTCCGTTTTGATGTATTTTACAGGTATCATAATCAGACGGAAATTTTACTTTTCCGGGCTAGACCGGTAAAACGTAGTAGAATTTTATAGTTAGAAGTGAGCACTAACAATCACTAATTATTTAAACGTCATCTGTCTTTCAGTCAGATTTATCAACATACCACCATTATTGTTTAGAATAACACTAACAAATTAAAAAAACATATATTAAATTTGTTTATATCTTACAATTGCTAATAACAATACTTGTTTTATTTTAAATTATAATAAGATTATATAATTGTCAAATTTAATTCACGAAAAATTAAATTTTGTTATTACAGGTTTCAGTTTTATCAACATATGTTATTAAATGTTATTAAAAATCAATACTTAATATGCTCATTCTCGCAAAATAACACTTTCTATGCTACTGATACAAATAACTATTTAATTTTTGTTTTGAAAAATAGGAGTACTGTTGTAAGGTAACTACGAAGTAAAATTCGGTGAATAGTGAGGCGGTGTCTTTGACACAGTGCATATTATTATAGAGATCAGTGGTTGCTTCCACCAACTTTAAAAAAATAAAATAAACTATATTTATTGTTCTTAACTGTCATAAATTTTAATTTTTTGCTATTGTAAACTGTCTTTGACAATTTTGTCAACATAAACGTTTAATTATTTTTGAGAGAGTTTGAGACTTTGGGGGCCTCCTAGTCTCTGTTCAAGCAATAAAATGTTGTATTCAACTTGTTCCTGTCTAAATTGGACGTTTTTTTCCCCAACTTTTAAAATGCCCTCTTAGGAAGAAAAAGCGTCCAATTTATACAGGAACTTAAATAAACTGCTATTTTTAAAGTTTTTAAAATTATAGTAGAGAGCTATTGCTATGCCATTTTTCCTTTATTTGACATATAGTGTTTTTTTTTAAACTGGCTATAGGGTTTTATATGCTAATTTTTCAACCTCTTGTAAGATAATCTTTTAATTAAAAATTTAAACACATTTTTAAGCTAATATAAAGAGACATTATTTAGTTTGATTTAAAATAAATTAGTTTTTAATTAACAAAAATAATATTTGTAAAGATGTAATATCTTTGTGACTTAATTTTGGTATTGTTAATTTTTTGTTATTAAGTATATAGTTTATAATATTCTACATTTGTGTTGTTTTTTATAGGTACAGCAGATTAATATCTAATGAATTTATATTTTGTTTCTAGTTAATATCAAATATAACATATAACAGTTGACAATGATTTTATAAAATACCTTCCATAATAACGAGTAGGTAAAAATGTTTAAAGTTTGGCGGCTACTTCTGCAATGCGTGTTTCAGATCTTGATTATATTCATTTTACATTTGTAAATAAATCTTTTAAAATGTCACTCCAATATGAATATGTGTAAAACACGTTTTACAAAGCCATGCCACCCAGTTGGGTCAGTATTAGCATCAATTTACGTTATTATTAACGTCTTTTGACGTTGTTGTTAACGTCATTTGACGTTATTATTAAGATCATTAACGTCTCTTGACGTTACAAAATGACGTCAATGGGCCAAGACATATTCACGTCCTCAGATCGTCATATATACGTCTTTTTCGTACTCATACGACATTGAGTATTACCAGTTGTTTACATCAAATTTACGTAAATTTGGTGGTTGGGATATTTTTTGATAATAAACAAAATTTTAATGAGAAGTTTAATAAAAGCGAGATAACATTATAACTGACAGAAACACTAAAGCTTAAAATTCAGATGTTTCCAAAACGTTAAATAAATAATAAAAACTGAGAATGTGAGAAGCTAACAAAAACAAAAAAATAACACAAATATATGAAAAACTGAACAACATCTATAAAGTTCTCTTTAAGATTCTGTTCAGAGTAACTAATAAATAAATCCTTGCATAGTACTAGTTAGAAGGTATACAACAAGTTTTAGAACTCAACCATAAAAATCACGGTAACCATAAACCTTACGAAACAACCGATAAGAGTAGGCAATTCCAACTTCAACATAATTAAGAATTTTTTTTTAAAAGTATCCAAATATGCGGTCATATTTTCTAAAATATTTTAGATGCAAATTTTATAGTAAGCAACCTTACTATAATTTTTTTTTCTTATGAGCGGTACTTTAAATATTGACAATTTTAAAGTGAACATATTAAAACGCAGTTTTCAAGGTAAGAATATCAAAAATCTTAGAGTTACAAATTAATATAAAATTATTATTAAAATGCAAAGTAAAAAGTTTATAAAAAACAAATATATTGTTTCTTTATAATTCATATCAACTAGTCTGCTAAGTCCTGCATCGAGAGATACTGAACGGCAGGTAGCGTTTTATAGATATAACATGGAAATGTTAGAGCAAAACCATTGTTTTCATTATAACGTAATTTCTACAAATAAGTGCAAGTTTGCTAACTTAAGCATGTGTAATTATCACAATGTGCACGTCTGGTCTAGAAAAAATGTACACAAACATTAAAGACGTCAAGCACAAGCAGGTTTTAAATTAAATGTTGGGTTAAATCATTTTAATGCAAAGCAAAGTATAATAAATTTCAAGCAAGTCTGGTTTTTCTACATTTGGAAAAAATTTTTGTTAACTAATTTACACTAATTTCGTAATATTAAGTGATTTTACGCAAAAGTTAGTCAAAACATTAATAATATTTTTAATACAATCTTTGCAAATACAATTTCCACTAAACTTCATGATTAAATTTAAACATACCGAATTCAAAAATGTAAAAATCTTAAATAGCGTTTTTAAAAATATTAAATTCTTCTAAAATGTTTTGATTAATATAGCGACATATTTGGATTCCTTAAAAAAATGTCTTAATAATGTTTCAGCTGCAATTGTGAGCCAGTGTTTAACGTAAGAAATTTAAAAAAAGCACTTCGTGATGAGAAACCTATTACAATTACCTTATTTTTGTTTATATTAAATTATGTTATTCTTTTCTTGGGGCTGAATTTGTTTTCGATTTTTTCAAGCTTGGAACAATTTAATTACCATAGTTCTACTAACCGTGCTTATTTTTAAATTGACGAGTTGTGTACAATCAACATAACACGCCAATCTTTAATAAAATGGAATTTTCTTATGTTGCTATTTACATAAAACTGAAACGGTTAAATTTATTATCTACTCACAAATGTGTAAAATATTTTTAATACGATTTATAACTAAGAATTAATAATTTTTTTTAAAACATATAAAATCAATAACAAACAACAACTTTTTAAGTGAATAAGTTTTTGATCAATAAACATTAACTTCTGCACTAGATAAATTGCTGATGGCAAAAGGATATTACTGTTGTTTGTAATCTTAACGGTCATGTATTTAACTTACCAACTTTTACAAATGAGTTGAAATGTTTACTTATGTTTTCTATTTCAGTTTTTCTTCTTATATTTCATTAGTATTCGTTTCTGGATGTTATAGAACCTAAATATAAACTTTACAATAATTATAATTTTGAAAATTTCTTAAACATGTATAAATTAAGTTATGATTTTGTTTAGAAAAAAAAAATAATGTTATGAATTAACCCAAAACAGACAGTCATAAATATAAATTAAATAAAACTGCTATTCATACATATAGATTAAATATAAGAAACAGTTTACTAATAATAAAAATCTATTGTAGAAAAATTTAAATCAAAAAAATTAACCACCTACCAACACTGGTTCTCAATCAACATCGGGCGCTACTGTACAACAATATTCAAGACTTTCCTACTTTCCTGAAATCACACACAAACTGGTCCAGATCCTTAAACGCGAAGTAATAAATTTTGTTTTCTACAACCTGCGCCGCTCAATCAGTTGTTTACGATAATCAAGAACAGAACTCCTACTCTAATGCAATGTAGTGTCATTTACTGTTTTCCTTGTGCTAATTACTCTAAAATCTATATCGGGTTCACTACTTGTTGGGTAAAATCACGCTTTAGTACTCACAAGAGTGACATCAAAACGAAGAAAACCAAATGTGCTTTAGCTTTTCATGCTTTAAATAACAACCATTGGTTTGACTTTGATAATGTTTCTATTTTAAACCGCTCTAACAATAGAACAACCCTCAAACTTATGGAAATGGCAGATATTATCAAACACTTAAAAACTTCAGTAAACTTTAGATCTGATGTAAACAAATTAAATGTCATTTATTCTAACCTTCTATCGATTTGTAATTCTACTAATCAAACTTAGCTACCAACAATTATTACTTTTTTTACTTAATTGTCTGTTAAATTGTTGTTGTTGTTTCCCTTAACGTAGCCTAATTAACTTTTGTAAATTATTTTCTAATTATTGTATATTCGTTCATATAGTTATAGAAAATACAACGAATAACAAACAAATAATAAAAATTGATAATTTAGGCAAAGAAAGAATAGATCTCGCGGATGTACAACCATTTTGCTTTTCGCATAATTTACGTTTAAAAAATTTAAAGAATTTCATTAGAACGGATCATATGAACATAGAAAAAAAAGAATAATAATCAAGGTTTTCAAAAAATATCGTGACATATTTAAAACACTACAAAAAAAATAACATCTACAAATATAATCCAGTATAAAATAAACATGCGCGACAAAGAACCAATATTCTTCAGTTCGTATTAGACATTTTTTACAAATAAGAAAAACATTAAAATGTACGTAGAAGTTACGTTAGATGAAAGAATTATACTACCCAGCATATCACCTTAGGAATTTCTTGTCCACCTAATAAAAAAACTGACGCATCCGGCAAAGAAAAAACACGAATGGTAATCGATTATTGACAGTTAAATGCAAAAACGGCCGAATGGTAGATTCCCATTTTTAAATGTAGAAGACATATTAGATAAGTTAAGACGAATTCAATATTTTAGTGTCTTGAACTCAACTCGAGTTATCATCAGATTGAAATAGAACGAAATGAAAACCGCATTTAATACGGAATTCCGTCCCTTCGAATTTAACCGAATGCCTTTTGATGAACAACGTTTTGAACAACTTATTAAACACTCAATGCTCAGTTTACTTTAAGGTTTACTTAGATGACTTTATTTTTTTTCTTACCTAGAAGAGCATAGAAAACTGATAGAAAAAGTGTTTTACACATTACGATTACACAATTTAAAATCTCAGTTAAATGAGTACAAATTTTGTAAGAAAGAAACCAAATATATAATAACAAAGGACGAAGGAAAACGAAATTGAGAAAACATAGAAGCGATATTTATTACCATAAACTTATTAAAGACTGCAAAAATTACAAAACTATTGACAAAAAATTTAAAAAAGAATGTCGAAATAACCATTGACGATAACTTTATAAAAACTGTAAATAAATGCAAATTACCTTTAGTTAATGAACCACTTTTAAGATACACCGATTAAAGTAAAATCTTTATGCTCTAATAAAGCTATCTAGGCGGTTCTTACACAAGAATATCGCACTGTATCCTCCGCGTCAACAACCTTCAACTATGCTAAAAAAAACTACAACATTATAGAAAAAAAAAACAACCAAACATTTTCGCTGGTACTTGTATGGACACTGCTTTGTAAACGAAACTTTTAAGTTGGCTATTTTTACTAAAAGAAGCAAATTCTAATCTAACAAGATAGAAATTGAGTTTTATAAAACACAATTATAAAGCAAAGCACAAAAAAGAAATAAATAACATAACGAACGCATTTTCCATACCACCGAAAGATGTGTACACCAGCGAAATAGACTTTGACACAATAATAGCTAACGCGAATAGACCAACAGGTCAACACACATTAGAATTAAACGAAATACTTACTCAATAATTTAACATTATCCGAAAACGTTAATGAAACCATTCTTTTGTTATCCGGAAAGGCACAAATCAACATTCCTTATATCGAATCAACATTGAACTCTGCAGAAAACCTAATAATCATTGATACGTAGAGATTTGAGAGTGCAAAAAAACTGTATCTCAGTTAAGTTACCTCTAATAGTAAGGTTAACCAAATAAGCAGATATGTATGCTATTATGCTTATAATTTACCAGTAACCTATAAATATAACATTGATATTTACTTGTCATCGAATATACTGCGGATATATGACAGTATTTTCATTTAGCATTTTGTAAACACATAAAATTCAACGAATAGATTTCACGTGCGGTCGACCCGCTAAAAACGTTATGGCGATGTACCGGCATCTGTACTCTGCTTGATTAGTAGGTACGTGCTGTAACAGGATAAATCTACTAATCCGCACGATCCTGCCACTAGCAACAGGAAATAAAATAATTTGAATCAAAAAGATAAACAAACCAACAGAAGGGTTAATATAAGGCGCGAAGAACACCGTAACGCAGTAATAAAACAAGAATCAACATCATCATTGGCAGAGCATGTAAGAAAAACTTCTCATGAAATCAACTTCGACGAAACAAAAGTCATTGCAAATGTTGAACACAAAACAAAAAGGATCATCAGAGAAGCAATTGAGATTGAGAAATTGCCAAATAGTCTCAACACTAGAGATGATACACAAAGACTACCGAGAGCATGGAAACCAGCACTTACCACCACAAGAACAAGAAGACCTACAATTTTACCAATAACTAAAGACATAGCTACGGCAGATTTACCGAAGCGAAATACTAAAAACAGAAAACCGACAACACCACTTTCACCGGAAGCAGCGAACCATACAAATAATCACTCATGCGCACCAAAGCGTACCACAAGAACCAGATATAAACAACTAACGATCGAAACCAAAATCAGTCCACGTCGGACACGCAGTAAAGCAGCAGCTCAAACGAGAAAGGCTTGAAAATGGCAAATGAGACTTTGCCGAAACGTCGTCAAAATACAAACGATTTGTTTACAAATCATCTTAAAACGACAACGCGGAGCCAATCCCGGAAGCCCAGCAACTACATATATATAAATATATATATATATATATATATATATATATATATATATATATATATATATATATATATATATATATATATATATATAAATCCGTCTATCTAAATGGCGACAACACATAACAAAGTTTTTTGGCGTCCACCGCTTCCCGTTGTGATAGAAACAATCTGATTCGTGTATATAAACTTTTTTTGTTATATTATGAATCAATTAGCAATAAGAACTGTAAAAATGTAAATAATAAAAAAGTTTAAATACGTTGCAATTTGGCGACCTTTTATAAATGAATCAAATGGCGTCCAATATACGATTATGAATATTTTACTACAAACTGACGACCAATATACAGATCACTTTCATATATCCGTTAAATGACATCCAAGCAATGTTGCCAGTTGTTGCAACCAGTATTAGATTACAACCTTGAACCTCGATTATCTTTATAGCAGTTCATCAAACATGCTATGTAAATAAACTTTTAACCGTTATAGAAACTTGATCTTTTCTGTTACTTCCTTGAAACAATTATTGTACTTCTGCTAAACTTAACCTAATTATGTTTTTGTCATCTGTTCGTAAATATTTTTAAAATTTTGGTTAGAGCATAAAACGAAATTTTAACTAACAATTGTATTTCTTGCAAATATGTAATGTGCAGTAATTAAGAAACATAATAAATTATTTATTCCGAATAAAAACATTGTAAAACAACTTAAAAGACATATGACAGTGTAAGCAACAAAATGGAAATCAGTTAACTAGAAAACTGTTGAATTTTTGTCATTGGTTTAATGCACATATACGTATTAAATATTTATATTTAAATTTATGTGCAGGTTTTTCTTAATTACGCAATTTGTTTTCAAATAGTAACGTAGATTAAAATTAATTAAATCAAGAATCATCAGTACATAAAAACACTAACTGATACAAATTTATAAAAAAGAGTAAGTTTTAGTAGATTTTTTAGAAAAATAGAAAAGAAGAAAGACTAGTAATTTAGCCATTTTGTAAACTACGCAGTGATTATGTAAGCTTAAATAAATTTAAAAAAAATTGCAAAATACTGCTTTAAAAAGTAAAATGTGTGTTATCTTAGCATATGGAACTATAGAATAGCTTCCCACTAGTCACTACCACATTAACGGTACAGTTCTATACCGTGACTACCACCAAAATGGAAAACAAATATTTGGCTGTTACGTGATTACAACTATTTTATCACTTATAAAATATCTTTACAGTCACTTAAAATCCACGTGGCTGTAAATAGCAGCGTGGTGAGTGTCTTCTAGCGGAGATGTATTTATGTATCTGTTTCATTTTTAAATGTTGTATACTTTCTCATCTCTTTATTTTATAAATGGTACAACTAAATTTACTTTGCTCAAGATGTTTTTAGCTTCTATAAAGTAGATGTATATAATGAATTTGAACAATATTTACTATGAGCAAAATTCCGACAAATGCAAATTTACTGTTAAATGTAAAATTTTTTTTAGAAAAACAAAATT
Organism: Aquatica leii; assembly: GCA_035610365.1. Classification (NCBI taxonomy): domain Eukaryota; kingdom Metazoa; phylum Arthropoda; class Insecta; order Coleoptera; family Lampyridae; genus Aquatica; species Aquatica leii. The sequence continues at coordinate 120,007,775 of CM069432.1, forward strand.
AATTAGTACAGACTTTAATGTAAATATGCTGCACGTACCTGTACCTAATATGTGCGTACATTGTACGTACGTTAATGTACAAGGATTTTTGATTATAAACATTTTGATGGTAGTGCTGTTTTAGGTATCTTTCAATCTTCAGTGTGGTTTTAAAGTGTATAATTAAAAGCAACTAATAAAAGATATTTATTAGAACATAAAAGCCATTTATATAATATGTAAAAATATTAAGTCGTCGTGACATACTTGGTAAGGCATCTGCTTACTACGCCAACAAGAGTTGAAATCCTAGTCGCGTGAAAGTTTTTTTTTATTATTACATATTATGTACAAAACAGTGACAATTAGATGTACAATGTGCGTACACTAGGCGTAGTGGTAAAGATGGCTTGACTGTTCGTACTAATTTTTTCTCAATTATTGGTAACATCGTACTACTACAACTAGTTTATATTTTACTATCAATTACATTTCATAACGTATTCTTATTCAGCTTACACATTTTTAATTTTCTAAATTACTTATGTGCTTGATGTGATCAATATTGTTATTTATGCACATATCAAATCTCCGTCTAATGTTCTTAAAAATATTTTGCAGTTGTTATGGAGTGATATCTGCTTCATTATTAAAGGAAGTCGAATTTAATATTTTATCATTTCTGAAATTATCGTTAAACCAATAACAGTAGTTTAGTCACTTGTCGTAATCAAGTGTAAGCAACTGTAATGTTGTATGGATGCAACAGCAAATTATTTATTAGAGCTTTACATGTTCTGTAACTTAAACCTAATATATTAATTATATAAAATTCTTGCGACAACTATTTTAACCCGGCGTCGGTCGGGTGGTCAGAAGTTACTTAAGCGGTCAGGTGGGGTCTAGCGGACCTCAATGTTTGTAAGTCATAATCTGGGACAAAATAAACTTTTAGGCATTATTTGACTAAAATTATTTGTTTTGGCCTCATTTGGATTAAACAAATATGCAACTAAAGTTAGATGGTCTTTATTTGAAAAAATATCATATTTTATTAAAACACTAGAAATTTAGAGTCTTAAATGTTTTAATATTTAAAAAAAATCACAGTATTTTTTAAAGTATCCCAAAAACGGGGTTTAAACAAGTTTTGTACTTGAAAAAACTTGGAACAGAACATAAAAAATACAAGAAACAGATAGGTCAATCATAGGGTCAAAAATAAGCGCACACAATCTGGTCGAATATAGACGTGCTTTTTTAAATATAAATCTTATAGAACGCCAATTTAAAAATAAATTACAAAACAGAAACTAAAAATAACACTCTCTAAAACATTGGCAAGAAAAATAAGAATAACATAACATGAAGTATAAGGAAATTGACCGAGTAGGTACACGTTCGTACTACATTATACAGCATCGGATGTATGAGCACAGGACTCGCATTGCATAACAGCATGGTCTAAACAAAGAAAAATATTACATTTATGGCAAGAATATTGTGTTTCTTTATCCATCCTTCGAGAGCAAATACCACATCGACCACGAACGCCAGCTGGTTTTTATTTGGGGGTTGTTCCGACTGCAAATATGTTCCTAATTTTTTCTCTCAAAACTCGTTTCATCCTGGGATTGTTTTTTCTAGCTTGTGCATATTCTTTGACTAAGGCCAACCCTAAATCTTTTAAATAATTTCTTCTTTTTATTTTCTGATCGCCGGTATTAAACTTATACAAAACTTGTGAGTTGATGCCAGCAGTGTTTAGCAGACAAAACATAATTGTTAGGGTCCATCTTCTGCTGTTGCGACTTACGTTATAGGATGCAGATAATTTATCTGTTATATCAACCCCAGACTTTGTTGAATTATAAAAGCTTATAATTTCAGGAAGCATCTTCTCGCCGAAATCTTCACTAATTGTATCATTATGATGAAAGAAGTAAAATTCTTGCCTTTCTTAGGCATATATGACAAGATAGTTATGTTTTTTTGAAAACCAAATAAACTGGAAGGCACTGACCTGTTTTTAGTTGAGAGAAATGGTGAAGGACATTGTCGCTTGTTTTTTCTTAGAGTACCGATGGATCTGAGTTTATGATTATTGTAGAGTTCCTGGATGAGGTCATAACTTGTGTACCAATTATAAAAGGTAACATTTCGGTTAGTCCCTGAAATTGGTGCAACCATTCTAAGAGTTATGTCTTTTGGAGTGTTACTCATTTGAAATGGCCCATCAGGCTGCTTTCCTGTATATACCTCCATATTCAAAGTATAAAATGTTTTAGCATCAACCAAAGCTTGTATTTTTATGCCGTATTTCGCCGGCTTGTTTGGAATGTACTGCCGAAAGGAAGATCTCCCTCGGAACGACTCGAGCTTTTCGTCTAAGGTTAGATACTCACTTGCAGTATATGCAGATTGACAATTGTCGACAAACTTGTCAAAAATTGCTCTTATTGGAGCAAGTTTGTCTATTGTCAGTCTTTCCGCTCTGTTTTCGACGTTATCAAATCGTAGACAAGTTATCAAAAACATGAATCTTTTGGCCGACATGGTTGCGGGAAATATATTTATGCCGGTACCATCAGTTTTCCGAAAATTCCTGTGATTTGCCCTTAACACGCCTGCAAGGTAAAGTAATCCAAATACCGCTTTAATTTCCACTTCATTTACATCATTGCAAAAGTCCTTATTGTGTTTGTAATTTACGGATTTTTGTCTTATTTTTATTGCAATGTATTTTGCTATGTCGGAAATTTTGTCATTATCAATAAATGATAGCCAGCAATCAAGAGGTGTTTTCAAATCTCGTGCACTTTGCTTAACTCCTGGTAAATGCGTTTTTATATTTTCCGCCCTGGTCCGAACCCGCTTATTACTATATGTTTTCAACCATTTCGTGCCATCCTTACCTTTATAATGTGTACTAGTACTTGTATCTAATTCATCATCGTTTGAACTGTCTTCCTCTTCCAGAATGTTTCCCTCAGCATCGTCAACTTCATGTTCGTAATCTGCGCTTGAGATATTGTCCTGTAGTTCTTTAGCCTCCTGAGAATCTTCAATATTAATTTCACTTCTACTGTCTGAATCTATGAAATGTTCTTCTTCTTCATTCAACTCTTTCCAGAAGTTTAATAGACGTTCTTGCTTTTTTTCATAATAACCAGATGCCATGACAGCTAGAATTTGTTTGTTTGGCACAAATACAAAAAAATAAACCAAAATTCTTTACCTTCAACTATCTCACAAAATGTCACGTAAATGGTTGGGTGGGGTTTGTCAGGCCCCAAGCAAAATTGCAGCAATGTAGATTCCTTACACTCACAACAACGACTAAAATTTGTGCTGCACGCGACAGCATAACATTTGAGCGGAGGGTATTGCAACGGCTGGTTGCGCAAGCGTATCGGCAAAAAAATACGGCGCTCTAGATCTGCATGGGGTCTACAAGACCCCACCCGACCGATGCCGGGTTAAAGGCTCCGCACATGCTTGCTAGGATTATCATAATCAAATTGATTTGCAAGTGATTTCTTCCACGGAGTAGGTACTGCAAAGTTTATAACAAATAAATTAAATTTATTATATGCAGTGCTGTAAGTTAACAAAATAATCAAACACAAAATACCCAATGTTATGTATATGTTTATTTCACTCTGTTTAATTTATTCATAATGTCTAGGATACGAAATATGTAAACATACACATAACAATCAGAGCCTTATGAGACGGCGTTATGAATTTAGAGGACGTTATAAATTCATAACGCACTCTCATAATGCCCTCTTTAGATTTTGATGGTAACAAGTTTTCTATTTCTTCTTATATACTTAATTTTTAATTAAAATTTTATATAAAGAGAAAAATAAAATTTTGTATGTACTACTGGAGTTACTGTATAATTACGCTCATTGAACAACATACATCCTTTGGGCCAGAGACCCTTGGGCTGCATCCTGTTGCTCTCTAGGCGTAACCATCGTAATAACGCGATTGGTACACAATTGGCTATTACGAATCTTGTATCCTAGGCGTTATGAGTAAGTTATAACAAAGTGGAAAATAAAATAATGAATAGCGACGTTATATGAATTATGTCACTATCTGGTGGCTTTAATCTAAAATGTCTTGTGAAAATCACTTATGAAAGTGGCTCTAACGTTACAACGACAACCTACCATTCTAAAGTGAAACTGCTTTTCAGGTATATTTTAAGTTCACTTCTACTTTAAAGTGGTTGTTACTTTAAGGTATGATTTTGGTGATTCGATTTAGTGGCCGCCACTTCAATTTTCCACTTTAAAGTTAAAGAAACCTGAAAGAGATTTTACTTAGTAAAAATAACGTTGATAAAACCTTACTTTTTATCACAAAGCTGCAGAACTACAAAGTGGTTAAAAAAAGATGAATGCACGTAATTTTCCCTATAAATTAATAGAATAAAGTTATAATTACCCGTAAGTTTCATATAAAGTGTTAAATACGTAATAATCAATAAACTCAACTGACATGAATTATCTTGGATGCTACTTGGGAAGAAAACATACTTTTTTTAGTTTTCTATTTGTATTTTTCATTGTTTTAACAGAACGTATTTGTTACTTTTTCGCGGTTAAGGCTTGGATACTACTGTAGTACTATTTTATTTTTATTACAATTTTTCATTCTGGATAAATCACGTGTTGCCGCAGTGAACATAAACTGGTTATTCCAGGCTCTAAAGATGTACACTGCAACGTGTGACAAAAGCTCAGCTTGTATGATAACGACAACACAGGATTTATCCATAATGGAAAACTGTAAAATGAATGCAACTCGTGGAAATGTGGATTCTACTACGATTTATTTATACATATATATATATCTCAGATTGGTAAGGCTAAATAGTTAATAATAATGTTTCTGAGTACCTTTGTTAAATGAGCATTTGAAGAAGACATGTTTATAGGTTTCCGCAATCAAACTTAGCTAACTAATTTTAAAGAAGGAAAAAAAAAACGTTTATGGTCAAATCACAATTCAATAACAAAGGAATACATATTACGTAACCAGTGACGTAACACAACTTTAGAGTCATGCTATTTATTTTTCTTTATAAAAGAGTTTAATAAACAATAATTACTTTCATAGTTCACAAAATATCTTAATTGTAATGATAGACTTTTCTAGTTTTACCATTTCAATTGTTTTAAAATTACTTTTTTTTTTAAATTGGGTACTTTTGCTTGTTGCTGTGACGAAGTGCACAATAGCGAACGTTGTTTACAAAAAATCTCAACCAAATTGTGGTCATCTGTGTCTCCTACCACAAGACTAAAATGGAAGAACATATTCAAAAATTATTAGAAAAAAAGTGTTTAATTTATTAATTAACGTTAATTAACATTACAAATTAACATAACAAAATTTTAGAATTACGTTTAGCGTTTTTCATTATTATATCTTTCGCGGTTTTCTTTGTTTATATTATAAGTGAATTTTGGCTTAGGCCGCATCGTAGCGGAACACCAGTCTAGTTTGTTTGGATTCACAAACAAAAAAAGCCAACTGCTTATTTTGGCTCACAAAGAGAAACTAGAACTAAACTTGATGATTCAGAAATAGTCTAATCGCAAGCCACATCTTTAAATAAATTGTTTTATTTCTTCGAAAACTATTGCTTTGCAGACTTTATATATTATAATAATAAAAATTGTTTATTTTTCAATCCTTTATTGATTTTCTTTTATCCGCCATATTGGCGTTATGATAACTAAACTAAATAAACCTATGTTTCAATTAATTGTAAAATGTTGAATTTGTTACTTGATAGTTTTAAATTTGATATTGTTTTAGTAGGTAAAAAAAAATTACAAAAAAATTCTGGCCAACGTTATTTTTTGTACTCTCCGTGATAACTACAAACAAACAAAGTTTACTAGTTATATCTACATCAGTAGTTTTAATAATACAGATGTATTATATTAAATACGTTTTTGTTCAACTTTCGGTAGACCAACACAGCAAAGATAATGCAAATTTATTAAACTAACAAGTATTTTATTGTTTAACAATATGTAAAATAGTACTCTTCTCCAGAATAGTTAATTAAAATTAGAAATATATTATAATTCGAAAAATTTTTATACTTTCGAAAAATTCTCAGAAAACGCAAAAAATTATTCTGAACTAATTGACAGACATAAGATTACGTGAGAATAAAATATAGTTTAACCAAATCAGCATACCACAACTCTGACAACTAAAAATATGCGTGATCGTATCATATGTACCGGATAATGTTGACAGTTACTCTGCATTACCTTGAACTACGATATCGCTAATGTATGATTTAATTATCTTTGTTACATGTGCGTTTTTTCAAGTATGTTTTGCGTTTCAACTTAAATTTTAAGCAGATTTAGTTTCGTTATAATTTCATTAATTCTATAATGTGCCTTGATTAATAACATTTAAAAATTCTTAATTAGATTTTGGTTGAATTTTTAAGTTAATTCTTTTATTTCACGCTTAGACAATGCTTTTTACAGAAATTTGACAAAACATTAGCAACATTGACACATCTGTACTGTAAAGGCGATTATAACTTAGTAATAATTTTTGAAATGTTCATATAAAAAAATTAAAATAAATTGTGACTTTTGATTAAGAAATCGTAATTAATTTTTTTAGTAAAAACACTACATCTATAATCGTATACTATAAATATGCAATTTTTTATTAAAATACATTTTTGACAAAAATATGTGGTCAAACAGCGTTTCACTTGCATCGTCTACCGAACCGCTAGTGACCAGAATGCGTATTCCGACGATGTTACGATGGTCGAAAACGTATTTTTGTACAACTAAATACACGTTTTTCTCGGTTATTCAATAGCTAACTCAAAAAGAAAAACGTAAAATACAACATAAGGTAATTATACATTCCTAATCAATTCAATATGAGAGTCGCAATGTGACACTGTTTCCCAATTCTTTTATACCAAGTAGTGTATAAAGTAGTTTTAAAAAATTTGTAGAAGTTAAATAAAAATTTGTTAACACTTGACAATGTTACTTCTTATATAAAACAAGGCATTTTAATTACTTTAGAAAAAACGCTAGTACAACAAAAATAAAAAAATATTACATAATTAATCATATCGCCGATAAAATTAAAGTATAATATGATAAAATTACGCAAAGCAGCTACATGCATAAGTTGCAAACAGGTTCTTTTAATACATTTTCTTCGTCATGTATAAAAAGTACACCTATATGTTCTTTTTTTTTGTTAGAGAATGTTTAAAATTGTATGAGAAATTAGAATTAACCCTTTATATTATATAATCAAGAACCACTTAGAGTAAATTAGCATATGTAATATTGACTTTGATTTTGCAAGGCTGCGTCGTTACGGACGTTTTACTGTAGTTTAAGTCTTGGTAATTACTTGTAAAAACTACATTAATGTTTGTTATAAACTAGAAGGATAAACTGGTATAATGCATATGACCTAATCATTAATCTGGTCCTGGCGTCTATAACGCAATATTTAATTATACATATTCATTTTTATATCAACATGGCATCCTGCTACGTTGCCACATCGAGGTCGCCATATTGATACGGAAATGTATTTAAAAAAATATATTCGTACAATATACAATTATGTATGGCGACAGTAGCGCTCGTAGTGAAAATTTTTTGAACTAAATTATTCAATTTTCTGACACGTTTACGTTTTTTGGCGTCCCTCCAAATCTTTGTCTGTAGGTAGTAGGTGTCTACCGCAACACTTTTATAAGGGAATCCAAAGTGGCGTCCATATACGGACGCCAATTTACCATGGACGCCAAATTGATGATGATTTTGTAGTGGCTGGACGCCACGTTGATAGACGGATATATATATATATATATATAAAAGACACCCGGGTGTATAAATTCTTTGATAATATATGTCATTGTGGCATATCGACGTGTATGATGCAAATGGCACCCATTTGTATATAAATACATGTTTAAAATAGTAAATGACACCCAACATTGTTGTCATATAAATTAAATAGTAAAGGTGCCAGTTAGTAAATATTTCGTTTTTAATTAAACTGTATGTATATGATATTTCACTTTTATAATGCCGCTTATGTAGAGTAGGCTTTTGAAAAGAAAACACCCCTGCTTTAGGACACTTTTGAGAGACAACTTTAATTGTCAAATTTGACATTGACACATCAACCCCCTGAACCCAGCAACCCTTAAGAATTTAAATAAGGAAAAGGGGTTGAACAAATCCTCATTTAAAACCTCTTGCAATTTTTTATGAGGACAGCATGGCCAAAAGTGGTTTTCTTTAATTTTTTGTATCCCCATGGAAAACAACCCTCTAGATTAAGTAAAGTGGGGGAGACTAGTTTCTTAAAAAAGGCTTTTACAGGTCGATTGTTGATTTTTAGTAAACAACTTGAAATGTTAAACCTGACATTGACACATCAACCCCTAGCTCTAACAACCCCTAACTTAAAAATTTAAATAAGAAAAGGAAGTTGAATGACCCCCTCATTTAAAGCGTTTTTAAATTCTCTATGCGACAGCATGCCCGAAAATAGTTTTATCCATTTTTTTTTGTTTTCATTAAAAACAACCCTTTAGATTAACTAAGGGGGAAGACTAGGTCCTTAAAAAAACGCTCGGGCAGATCAATTCTTGATTTTTAGGAAACCACTTTAAATTTCAAATTTGACATTGACACATCAACACCCTAGCTCCAGCAACCCCTAACTCAAGAATTTAAATAGGGGAAGCAGGTTGAATGACCCCTCATTTACAGCGTCTTTTAATTTACTATGCAACAGCATGGATGAAAGTAGTTTTCTCCAATTTTTTTCGTCTCCATTAAAAACAACCCTCTAGATTAACTAAGATGGGGAGACTAGGTTTTTAACAAAACGCTCAGGCAGGTCAATTCTTGATTTTTAGGAGAAAACTTTAAATTTCAAACTTGACATTGACACACCAACCCCTAGAGGGTTCCAGCAACCCCTAACTCAATAGTTTAAATAGCGAAAGTGCGTCAAACGACTCCTCATTTAAAGAGTCTTTTAATTCTCTATGTGATAGCATAGCCGAAAGTACTTTTATTAAATTTTTTTGTCCCCATGAAAAACAACCCTCTAGATTAACTAAGGTGGGGGTGTTGTTTAGAAAAAATTCTAAAACACGCCACTTTTGAATTTTTGAACGGCACATTTGGGTGTCAAATTTGACTTTGTTAGGCCAACCCCCTAGCCCTATGAACTCCCAACAAAAACAAAAATTATAGTAAGGTGGTAAAAAAACCCTCATTTTATTAGTCTCTTGATTTTCTACGTGTGTGCATGATTGTTTTTAGATTTATAAAAATTTAAAACATCAAAATTCAACGCCAAAAGAAATTTTTATTAGTTCAAAAATGCTCAAATTGTGCGCCACCAACTTCCAGACAATACTACAAATACTGCTGTAAACGTTTCCTTACATTTGAAGGATCTGTAGCGTAATTTGGCGGCATTCTTCAATATTGCGTCGACGCAATTCTTCTAGAGACCCTAGTTCCGTTGCGTAAATTTTACTTTCTTTTTACTGTCGTATAGAAACTTGAAGAACGCTTAAAATTAGGGGTCGCTCGACCCATTCTCCATATCTAAATTCTTGAGTTAGGGATTGCTGGAGCTAAGGGGTTTATCTGTCAATGTCAAGTTTGACATCAAATAAAAAAATTAAAAATACAAAAACATGAATTAATTACGAAAGTTTTTGATCCGTTAATAAATAATCCTGTGTTTTGCGTTTCTTTTCGGTTAATACATTTTAGAAGGGCAGTTTATGGTGTATTGATTTTTATACTCATCAATGGGTATCTTGCTAAGTAGTTTATTAAAATAATTATAATTTTAAAATTGTAGGTTTAATATAAATCTTCATCAATTTTTTGTCGTAAGAAACGTTAGATGTAGTGTTCGTTTTGTTTTCTAATGTTTTGTACGTACAAAATTACCATAAAGGATCAAGGTAAATACTGAAAAAAAGTAAAGGTAAAAGTCAGAAAGTTTTAAAATACAAAAATAAAAATACATTTTTTTAATATTAAATTTGTGTTTACATTTAGCAATAATGCAGTAAATTTTCTTTGTGGACAATGTTTACGTCTAGCAACTTTAAAGAAGTAACTACTTTTTAGGATGCGGCTGTTAATTTCTAAATTTCTACAACTTGTCTCTGATGTTTTCTATTTTAGTATTTAATAAAAGATCTTTGTTCATTTACATTCAAAATCTATAGAATGCTCAAGAAAAGTCAAATATAACTGTAAATAATATACATTTGGTTAGGTTTTCCAATATGGTAGTATTATTTTATAATAAAAATATAATATTGATTGTTAAATTTAAAGTTATTTTTTACATTGAAAAAAAAAATGTTAAATTACAAAAATCTTCAAAAAATAACATTTTTTGTTTACAACACTTATATACCAATTTAATAACAAAAAACAACAAAAAAGATAAATCACAATCATGATAAAGCAAAGGAAAACCGTATAACAAAAACCAAATAAGAAAATGGGTCAGAAATCAATACAATTTATAGAACCTCGCATCTTTAATCAGATATCCATGCAACTAAAAAATATTATAACAGTGAAACAATTGGCAAACAAGATTAAAAAGTGGATGTTTCAAGAAAGAACTGGAATTCTAAAACCTGGAAGTACTTAAGCTAGTGTGTAGTTCTATTAAACCTCAAAATAAATTTAATGAGATGACACATTTCAAAAGACAATTTTTTATAGTACTAAATATTACGATCTTTTATTTATTTGTTAATTTATTTAATCATTTGCAACAGCACCACAGTTACCGTAACAACAGTTTAAGTTATAGAAAATAAGTAGTAAACGACGCGACGTTTATGTATGCTGCAGAAACAGAAAAAAACTCAATTAGACTCAATCTTGCAGAAAATACAAATTAGAAGCAAAAAAAAACAGTTGTTTGAACGGATGAATCACAATTTAAAGTTTTTGAAAGCAAACGTAGTACATTTCAGTTTATCAACAACTAATAAAAAATATTGGAAAAAAAACTATAAAATATGGAAATGATAGTACTATGATTTAGGGTTGTTTTTAAGTGCAGTAAAAATTTCATAAAATAGCTAACAAAATGACTAGTAAAACAATTACTTACTACTTTAAACTTACTTAAAAAATACTCTTCTTAACGCTTTATAACACTTTAAACAACAAAAAATTGTTTATTTTTTGTTTAATAAGTTTTTGTTCTAATATATTTTATTTACAAAAATCAATTTTCAAATACAAGAAACTTAAAATAGAAAATAATATACAAGTTAAAGTTCCTACGCTAAAATAAGCATAAATTATTGCTTATGAAAAACTAATTAAAACAAATATTGAACATTTAATATTAATTAATCTTTGTAAAATTATATTTTTTAAATTTAGAAATAATTTTGATACATACAATATAAAAACTATCTAAAATATTTTAATTGATTATTTTGTTAATAAATATCAAATAGTATAGTGTTTTAAGTTAAATAATTAAACAAAAACATAACTGACATCAAAAAGCATTATCAAGTTTTTATTAAACCAAAATGAGTTACGCAAGTTATATTTTAGTACATTTATTTTGTTACGATATCGCACTGTTCAACAATGTTGCCGCTAAAAATGGTGCCACAATCTACAAAAATTATCGGGGTGCCATATAGTAAATACGTCAAAATTATTTACACGCGTATATCGCACAACGCCCTCTGTCTTATTATGAATGAACTAAACTGTATAAATCTGACCACCAATTGACAAAATGGCTCCCAAGCAATTTTTTTGCGTGCGAGCTTAAAAAGTGTTGATAAGCTCTAGAAAATTTTTTAATGTAAAAGTACTGTGGCTCCCAAAGTTGGGTGCCTCTTTGTATTTTTGGGTGCCACAATACCAATGAATACTCAATTATGGTGCCACGATGACAATTTTTATGTATATATATATATATATATATATATATATATATATATATATATAAATATATATATATATAGCTATAGAAATTGAAAAACGACCAGATAGTTTAAATAAAAGAGATGACAGTAGCAGATTACCTAAAATATGGAAAACAGTGCTTCCATCTATAAAAAAACGAAGAAATGTACCGGAATCTACAATTGTTACAAATTATGAAACAAATCAAGTAAGGCATCGACCGGTGACAAGAAGTCAAAGTAGACATTGACATGTTTAGTTAAGTTTAATGTTATAGTTTCTGTAAATTTTAATTAATGCTTGAAAATGGTAAGTGTGATCTTACCGAAACGTAGCACACAAAATAAAAATAAAAGCACACGAGATACAATCCGAAACGTATTGCAAATTAATATATATATATATATATATATATTCCTATTTGAAAAAATGATTTTATTTGACATTTACGTGATAACATTAGAAAAACGTCGTGTGGTAAAGTTTAATAGTTGTGGCATTCTCACGTTAGCCAAAGGTTACGTTTACGTTTTACATAATGTTCTAGTAACGTCTAAGGTAACTGTCTATTAACCTTTTAGAACCGTTACTTGCTATCTGGGTATTTACTAGATACTAGTATTAAAATATTAGCTTGTAATTCTATTTCTAACACATTAAAACACAAAAAATACAACCATAGTATCTATTGATACCATAACATCAAAACTTATTTAACGTTGACGTACAAATATAATGTAAACAATGCAGATTTAAACAATAAAATGGATAATTTTTAAACGTATAGCCACACTGTTAGTTATTGAGTCAGTGTAAATGTCAAGTGTCTAATTGGTATTATTATTATTTTCTGTATTAAATAAAACATTATCTAAGTTTTGTTGCTGTTTTTATTAGTAACGGAACAAATTTTAATTACAAAAAAATACCGATTAAAATAATAAACAAATTAAAAAAAAATATTTTATTAGCATTGGCGCTACTGGTTAAAACAGTGTTCTGTGTTTCATTTGATAAAAGTTTTTGAAAATAAACCTTTTTTCTAAATAAAAATAAGGTTTATATTTAATTTCATAAAATTTACTATTTGTAATTAGTGCGATTAATTTATATGCATATCAATATAAAAAAATTAATTAACGATTTCTTATAAACAATTAATATTAGAGTCACCACTAATAGCAATGTTAGAATACTTACTATAATTCTTAAAAAAGGTTCAAGTTTACTTAAAAATAGGTTAAAGCCTCCATTAGAAAAGTCTATATACTAAAATAATTAAAAATGCTAAACTTTTTAATGATATAATTCTATAACAGGTTTTTTTTTAGTGTTAGTTATAACACACAAGTAAGTAGTGCAATTTGCAATATAATAAGTAAATCATCATTTGACAGCCAATGTTTAGTTTGTATTGGATGTTGGATTAATATTTATTGATATGTAAAAATACGGTCAGTCAATTTTTTTTCTAATGCTGCGCAAATTATGTAAGTATACTGGGTGGTGGTCCAAAATGATTAAAGAATTTTTTCTACAAGTTTTATTAAAATTTGTTATCTTAAGTTGGTAACAACGTATTTAAGAGTACATAGATAAGTTGGTAAAAGTTATATTATATCTTTAGAGAAACATTTAGTTTGACCATCGACCTGGCAACATCGGAAAGCTACGCTTCCCTCTGGACGAATAATCTGTATACTTTTGCAATGTGTTTGTTTGTCTCAAACATGTAGAAAAGGAAGTACATTTGTTTATTGTTATGGTACGCACTACTTGTCAATTTATGTTGACATACTTATTACCTCAAGTTTTAGAATCGGTTCTAGCAGCATTATTTAAAGTACGTAGATAGTAAAATAAATTGAATCAAACTTTTAACATGAAATATAAATACAATGTATATTTAGCTTGAAGTAGGAATATGTAAAAGTAAACAAATACAATTGTCGTTTGACAAGTAGTGCGTACCGTTTGTTGATAAATACTATTTCTATCTCTTACAATGTTGTGTACACTTTGCAGCCTGCGATTACTCGTCCAGAGGGAAGCATAGCTTTCCGATGTTGCCAGGTCGATGAGTTTGACACTAATGATTATACAACATGTTCAAGATAAAAATGCATTAGCGTAGGGATCGTGTTTATGGTAAAACATACAGAGTGGATTAAATTAGAAAAAAAGTGGTGTTATTTAAAGTATGTCTACTTGCCGGTTGCAAAAATTTATTATTGTTCATTGTTTTCAAGATTTTCTAAATAATTAAATTGTTTAATTTTTTAATTTTCGTATTTTTTTTAATTATTTAAAAAACTAACAGCATTTTGTTGTTGCCTATTTTTAAGCTCTACAAAATGGCGTCTTTAAATTTTTTACAGAACGCTTGATCTTCAAGATCAACTTTAATTTTTTATATGACCACAAAAAAAAAGAAGCAGCTTGTATTCAATAGAAATTTTTATTAAAATTTAACGATGTGTACACATTAACACAACCTAACAAAGAAGAAGCGAATACTGTTCCACTATCCGTTCTTACTAATTTTAAAATCTCAATAAGACTAATTGATCATCAGCGTCAACAAATAAATTTAATTTTTACAAATTTAGAATTTAGCAGTCTTTAGAGTTGTTGACAAGATAAAGCAATCGGTTTTTTGTACGTGGTATATCAGAAATTTGAAGACCAAATTTTGCGTTTTATATGTTTCTTATCTGGTTCAATACCAGCTTTAGAAATTACTTGCCCCATACATGTTACTTTTTCTAGTTTGTACTAAAATTAAATTGAATTTAATGTTGTATTCTAAGGCTCGGTTAAACACTTTTTTTAATTATTTCATCATGTGCATATTCAATTTTTGCAGATATTATTGTCATCTAAGTAGACGTTAACACATAAACAGTTTTTCTAAGGATTTCTACCTGCTAAAGAGACATTTTATAAATAAATAGTAAACTATTTTATACAAATATAAGTGTTTAAAGATATACATAGTCTAAAAGAGCCATTAAGTGTTTTTACGATCATCAAACTATTAACTCATACCGTGACATATTTACTTTACCAATAATACTCTAATTTTCTAAATTCAGGAGTGTGTCTTTTAATCTGTCACATACAGCTTATGACAGCTTTCTTTTGACTTTTAATTAGATGTTAATTTTTCCTAATATTTCACCTAAACCTTAAAAAATTTATGAATTGGTAGAATTTCCAAACATCGGATATTAATAATCTACTTTTGATATTAAATTAAATTTTAAACAATTACTTAAACTTACAAAAGTTCAAAATGAAAATCAACAACTGAAAAACTAAAAAATCAAGAAATATTTTTATAGCTACATTCAAAGTTTACTTTCACTGGCAATTTGAATTTTAAAATTTTCATAAGA
The DNA here is from genome assembly GCA_035610365.1 of Aquatica leii. Classification (NCBI taxonomy): domain Eukaryota; kingdom Metazoa; phylum Arthropoda; class Insecta; order Coleoptera; family Lampyridae; genus Aquatica; species Aquatica leii. Next base: position 120,023,190 of record CM069432.1, read on the forward strand.
TACCATTGCAATCGGTGTAAACCCGATTGGCACACATTTTTGGTTTGCTTCATTAAAATAAGAAAGAGGTTTAATGCTAAATTCGGCACCGTTGTCTAAATTGAATTGAATTGCTTGACCATTAGCAACCAAACCTAACGCTAATGTCTTGCGTTTACTGCTTTTGCTGTATTTCCATCGACGACCGCTTCATTTCATCTTCTATCTGGAATTTTTGAATGTCTTTGATTTTACTAAATACTTTTTTATTATGACAACCATTGCTTTGCTCTTCAGATTTCCTGTTGTTAAATCTTCCTTTATAGCCCCTATACCTATTTTTATTTTCACTATTATGCTTCCGTAAAAGTTTTGTTGGGGGCTGGACGATTTCTAGGTATTTGTGTGTACAGGCATATTTTGCAATTCATTTTTTTATGACAGCATTAATCTCTCCTATAAGCTTCATTAATTTCAGATGTTTTTTACTTAACTTAATTGACTTGCAGTAATTTTGGTCATAGTCATGCTACTTTTTAGTGACAGTCTGTGTTGTACAATTTTATCATTTAGAATCAACTTATCCCTTACCATACGCTTCTTGTAAAATTCTGTACAATCATTGTTTTTACATTTAAAATCTCGCCTGCGGCTTGCTTCTTTAATTCCATCAGGTATGAATCAATCATCTGATCATGCTGTTGCACTAGATTAATAAATTGAAATGTCTCCATAGTTACGTTCTTTTTAGGAATGTAGTAATCGTCACATGCTTTTATTTCAGACTCTAACTTCGTGTTTGCATCGTAAAGTCTGTTGTAATTATCAAGGCCCCAATCATATTTAAAAATATGGCAATGTTTATTTCTTTATTAACATTTGTTTTACTAGCTCCTTTTAAATACATTAAAAACTTCTGTTTCCAACGATGTCACAAACTTGCATCAGTAGATTCAAGGGTGGAAAAAAACTCTACTTCTATCCGTTTTTACAAATGCTTTTGATACAAATGCAAAATGTATTATTTAATATAAATAACTAATAATAAATTAGTAATAAAATATCCCGAATATTTAATTTTTTGTACGTACTAAAACAAAAAAAACGTAATAACAATCAAACAATTGTTTAAATTTTGATTTCATTTAATTGTAATATGTTTAAATTATATCAACTAATGTTTTACTTTAAATATGTTAATTGTAGTATCTACTTACTTTAAATTAAATATTTTAAATCAAAATACAACAGAAAAATCCATTATAAGAAAAAAATAAAATTGTAGCGTTAAAAAGTAATAAATAATAAAACGGTATTTTCGTTTAATTTAAAATCAATTGAACACGTTCTTAGTTTGAGAACACTACGCGGAAAGCTGCAGGTGTAATCTCTAGTCCTGCGCTTTAATATTTTATGAGATATAAATTATACTTTTGTATGCAGTAATATATTGACTTTAATAAAATGCAGATTACTAGTATTCGAATTTGATAATTCATAAAGAAAACTTTTTTTAATTATACATATTTATTTCATATATTTAAATGAATTACAAAAGTCACTTAAATTATTATAGAATATTATTAATATTTAATAAGTAAACCATATTAAACATGTTTTTTTTTCAATTTTTTATTGAAAAATAAATAATAAGTACAGGGTGTCCGTTTCTGGAGCTTAACCTGGGGATCTCGGGAACCATCAAAGATAGAAGGCCGATTGAATTAGAACATAGCTGCGCATCTGCGAGAGTAATAATATTCCGCATAGAAACTCGAAGTATTTTCATGTATTGCTATGATTTAAAAGAAATACAGCTTTTTTTTATTTTTTACGTCAAAAACCAAACATTACCTAAAGTTAAAAAGGTATTGTAAATTAGTCTAAATACACATGCTTAAAATTTATTACGTTTCGCTTTGCATCAAAATGAACTAACTTATACACTTAACCTAAAAGGTGCTTGTGCTCGATGTTTTTAGTATTCATGTAAATTTTCAGTAAACGAAACAAGTTCATTATGACAATTGAACATGCCTAAGTTGATAAATTTGCACATATCCGTAATTATCATGTTGGAAAGCAAATAGAGATTTTAGTCCAACAGCGCCATAGTATACTTACAAAACGCTTCTCACTGTTCAGTATCTCCTGGATCCAAGACTTAGGTGATACGAATTATACGGGCAATATTGATGTTTTTTATGGCTATGTACAGCACTTAAATAAAAAGAATATTATGTAAAGCTTTCAACTTTTCCATCTCAATAGCCATTTACATACTAATATTCATACATAATAAATATATACTAAGAGATGGCTCTGCCATTGTATTTCACTCATGTTGATTGCATCATTTGTTAATATGAAGCTATAGGACTGTCAATGCATTTGTGAAAGTACAATAGAGTATTCTTTCACTGCTGAAGAGTCCCAAAAGGGCGAAATAGTTTACTGTAGTGGTATTTTCACATTTGCATTGACATTGTTACCTTACAATGTTTATAGGTTGTGAGTTTAGCCCGTGGTTTATTCAAAACTAATTTGAATTAGGCGGGTATAAAATCAGATTTCAAGGTTTCCATTTCTATAGTCAATTACATACTAGTATTTATAGATACTAAATTTATAATATAAGATGGCTCTGGCATCGTATTTCCCTTATGTTAAAAAGATTATCTTGAATTTAATAGAGAATTCAATTTAAGTGTTTATTCTTTTTGGGTAGGTTTTATATCACTTACTGTCTGTATTTTTTTTTATTTTATTCTTATTTGGTCTATAAATAAGTTTAGAAAATGCACTAAACTTGGCTAAATTACCATAAAGGAATACAAATGCTAAATATTAAATAACCAAAAGAAAAACACTATCAGTTTTTCCCACAATATTATTAGTTTATTAAATTTAAGTTTGAATAAAGTTTAAAAATGTTTAAAGTTTAGGATCACCAAGACATTTCAAAAATTAAATATTTTCATATACAAACATATGCGTAAGCTTAACAAATATTAAATGCTAGAAATATATGTATTAGTAACTCGTCAAACAATTCTGTTTTAATTCGAAAACCATTAAATAATAAAAGTTACTGAAACTGAAATTTCGAACAATTAATGTAATTGAACAAATGGCAACACAACTATTCTATAATGGTAGGCTCAGTATATGACTAATAAAAAAAAAGATATAAAACTAAATATAAAAGAAGTAATATGATGTTATTTCTAATTAACTTGGTGTCACATTATTACTCTTTTAGACGCACAACTTGTCCTAATTTAACCGGACATCTAATATTTTATGGTTACCGAGATCTCCATGATTGAGCTTCAGAAATAAATAATATTCTATTATTAACTACTAGTTAATCATGAACAAATTTTACATGTTCTGGTAACCACAGTTTTAAAGAAAAAATAAAGTTTACAAAATTATCAACCAAGAACAGTCTTATTTCTTGCGATTTTTAAAAAAAAATATTCGTTAATTAAACACATTAATTTGATTTTAAAAATGTAAGTTATTTGAAGTTTTCTCTTTAACTTAATGTAAATATTACTAAATAAAATATATGTTTTGTCAAATATCAAAATATAGTCATTTCACTGTCATTTGAACACTTTGTGCCGCATCTTACATTAAACATTAAAATTTTGTTTAAATTAATCATAATTGCTAACATTTTACGAAAAAATACTATGTTCTATTTAGCACTGCAGTGCTTTTTGTGACTTATTTGTAATTGTCGGACACAAAACAAAACACTGACTTGATTTTTAATTTGAAATGGGAATCTTAAATTTGATTTAGTAACAATCAAAAAAGATTTAATAATTCTAGTAGAGAAAAAATTGTATATAGGCCACGGATGAAAAAATTATAACCTGCGTGGCTTATATCCCTCCATGTTTTGCTTCTCACAATATAATCTGTAGCTTAGGTTACAATAATGCACTTTTTTACCTTGTTGTGTAATATACTGATATTCAACAAAACTGAGGTTATAAAGATAAATGTTTTTAATTTTTAAAAGAAGTTTGTAGACTAACATTTAGGTTAATGGAAATTATTATATTTTGTATATTTTAGGGTCTCTACGTTTTACTTGATTCCAAGTTTAGTATCGCATTGAAGAAATTGTGTGATCGTTAGCGTGTGTGCGACACAATTCAATTTTTCTTTTTTCGGTTTAATCATTTTCCGACGTATCCAGTGCAGTCTTATGAACTACTCGAAGTTTTGGAAAGATCATCTTGGAGGCCCTACGATCCTAACAGATTAAACTATTTAAAATGATCATTTAAAATCAATTGGGATTTTATTTTTTGCAAACTTTGTTTTAAAAACTTAGATTTTTATCAAAATAAAGTTTATTGTTTGTTTACCGCACTATTAAAAGAACTTTCAATTTACAATTTTTTAACATCGACGTTATTATTATTATTATTAAGATTTTTGATTTTGTTGTTGTAATTTACATAATTTATTTTTTGTAGATAGCTATAACAGTGGTAAAACGTTGAAAAAAACTTTCAACGTGTTACCGTCGTTATAGCTATCTACAGTCATTAATTATAGATAGTAAATTTACACTATGGGATGGCGCTATCATCAAACGTTTCCTAATCGTTACCCCTGTCATACAGGAATAATAAGCTATCGAGTTGTCAATGCAATTGTGGGAATTACATTAAAGTATATCACCTACTGCTGATGAGCCCTAAAAGGGCGAAATGGTCGTAGAGTAGTTCACTCTAGTGGCATTTGCACAATTACATTGACATTACTTTATTCCCAAAGTTTTTTATGCTGTGGTTTTGTCTCGCAGTTTTATTCTAAACTATTTTGAAATTTGCGGGTGTAAAATCTAGTTTTAACGGTTTACCGCCGTTATAGATATCTACAGTTATTAATTATACATAATAAATTTACACTATGCGATGACTCTGCCATCAAACGTTTAATTTTTTTTTTGACTCACGACATCTTTACTGAGCTTCTCATTTATGTTATTTTCATTTAGGTATTATCTTATACACATTTTTTGGATGTAAGAGGTTTACAAGCTGTTGAGCCAAACTTACTAACGGAAAACCAGTTTTTTAGCAAAGTTTGATCACTGATTATTCTTATTCTCTTTTGATATACTTCAGAAAACAGCTTATTTGGCAAAAACTGTTTCCCGTATGAACTATTTAAAAAATTTTCAAATAAAACCAGTTCTTTTACATCTGGTAGATTGTTACATGCCAAAATTAACACAAAGTCACTGCCTGCAATGCAGTAACATAAACGGGGGTTGTGCCACTAGCTCAATGGAGACGGGGTGGGTATTATTTAAAATTCCGTGAAAAATTGGAAACGCGATCGTCGTAAAAATGGAACTAGAACGGTAAAATAGTCAAATAATCCGTAAGGGCGCCAATCAAGGATTTCTATAAGGGAAGCTTTCAAACCCCTGATTACCTGAAAGCTCATCCGGTTGGTTACAACCCCAGAACTTACCTTGGGTTGTAACAATTCTGAAAAACACTTAAACAAAAACTTACGTATGCGGCGGCTAAATGAATAAAAGCTCTTTACATTTAACAATTTAACATTTATTGATTGAAAATTTAAAACAAAAACAAAATAAAATAACAAGTACTAATTGATATCAAATAAATTTGAATAAAAGAAATGAAATAATCTTAAGCAAACAAGAATGAACAATCTACACACAAAACATTACATTAAAATTTATAAAAAAAAAATGCTACTACAATAGCGTTTTCAAATATAATTAAATCTCAAGATCTTGACCGCATATTTATAACAAACAAATTAAATAACACAAAAAAAAATACAGTTTATAACATAAATATGTCCGAACTTTAATTCGAACTAAACAAAATATAGTTTATAAGTCGTTACATTATCATATACTCGAAATACGAATTATTTCTCAAACGCAACAAAACAAAGTTAATTGATTTTAATTTCGCGCAAACACTATACGTGTTCATTGAAAGAATTAAATTCAACGTTAGTCGTAATTTCAATTGACTCAAAATTGAAAGCTTTTACTGCATTTTTAATCGCGGGACACTGCACGATCAAACAACAAAATCGATAAATACCTTAATTCTTAATTGGTGATACCGGTTGAACTTTGGTTCCCAGTGGTTTTGAAAGCTAACACCTTGGATGGACTTCGGCTGCTTCCCAAACAATAGGTTACCAGTGGAAGATTTATTAATCCGCCCCCAAGGCGAAGGATGAGATTGCGAAACAAACTCACGCACAAATTCACGTAACGAAACATGCGATATTAATTTAGGCAAAACAGTGATCTTAATTAACCGTAATTACGAAAAAGGAAAGTTTTCCACTTAAATTCACTGCACCATCTTCTTTTACTTCCACGGTAATTATTAGAAAAGGTGAATTATCACCTGCGTGATCTACATTTTTATGACCGTCAACCAACTAACTTCCCACTCACACATTTACCAAAAAAAACGTCTATATATCAACTTTCGTCGACTGCCCTTTCCACAAAGGCTGCGTTCGAAATCTCAAACACCAAAATACTCTCGCGAAGAAGTGCAATAAAGAGGCAAACATTCATATTACGTCATATTTATATAATTAGGACACAGCGTTTCGCTTGTACGTGAAACTGTCAATTTGACAAACTATTATATTACAAGAATTTAAACTGCCTAATAAATTAAGATAATGACTTAATTTTTTTCCACGTAATCTAAACGATTGACATAAAGAAATTCAAGTACAAATGTACTCGAACAAAGAACTTTTAAATCCACTTAAAATAAACAAACGGCAAAAATAGATTTAATTACGATTATATCTCAGAAGGGAAACATAAATTACCACTGGAATTTTTACGGCGTAACAAAATACCAAAACTTTATCAACAATTACATTGTAACTTTGAATTTAAAATCGTAAAATAACTTATTAAACTCAATCTAAAATTCACATTAAAACAAATTCAAAATACATTAAATGAAAAACGTCAATCCAAATACTGTGTCCGTTACCAAACATTACTCAATCAACCAATCGATTTTAAACGATGGTTACACCTCCCCTACTTAAAGAGGGATTTCTTAAATCACTCTAAAAATAGACAAACAACAAAAAAAACAAACGAAAACCCATAACCCAAAAAAAAATAAACGATAATGTAACTATAAACGCAAAAATAAAACGAAACTAAACCTATGGCTCTCGCGATTTCGCAATCATCGAGAACCCCTAACGAAACTAAAACGGAAAACTAAACGATAAGAAGGGTAGCATATGTTTGGGTTCGACACAGATCACTCGATGCTGCACAATAGAAGAGGGCGCGCTGCGCTTCACGAGATCCGCGCATTGCGTTTTTCCCACAACTACTGCCCTCACCGAGCGATGGCACCTAGCCGCAAACACTACAGAAATAAAAGATAAGGACAGACAAGATAGCAGAAGAAAGAAAAACGGAAATAAAAGAACCGTTGTTTAGTCGCCTCTTACGACAAGTGGTGTCCCCACTGTAGAGAAATATTCTTAGTCCGTCTCTACACGGAACCCAAAAACGAAACTAACTAACCTAAAAAAACGAAAAAGAAACTAAAAGGTAAAACATAAAACTATTTATCCCCAGTCGGGTTTAATTTTAAGTCCTTGGCGTTCCATATGCCTTTTGATGCTCCCGTGTCATCAGACAACTCATAGGTCTGATACGAAACTTTCCGTTTCACGTAGAACGGACCGATAAACTTAGGTGCCAGTTTGGCCGAGAAATATCGAGATGCATCAGAAAGGACATAATTCTTTCGCCACACTGGGTCTCCCACCTCAAAGGATGGTGGACGACGACGTAAATCGTAATAATGTTTAGCGCGGACATAAGCGGCATTCAAGCGATTCTTAATGTCGACGTAAACTTCTCTAAACGCTGGGCCTCTTTCGGCCAAAAAGGTACGATCAGCAAAAGCTAGATCGTCGATAGTGTCGGAATCGGTAGTTTTTCCATGACGTGATCCGTCGAGACAGATTTCACGTCCAAAATTAGCGAAAAACGGCGTTAAGCCGGTGACTTCATGTACAGCGGTACGAATAGCACATGCTACTTTAGCAAGATACTTATCCCAATGACGATGGTTGTCTTCAATATATGACGATAGCATTGTCTTCATGACTCGGTTGACTCTTTCTGTTGGATTCGCTTGTGGATGATAATTAGCGTTAAAAATAATTTTGGACTTATATGACGAAACCATTTTCGTAAATTCTGAACTACGAAACTGTGTGCCGTTATCACACAAAAGATATTGAGGAACTCCAAACATTAAAAATACATCTTCTTCAAGACGTTTAGTAACTGCTGCTGCAGTAGCGGAACGTAACGGGAAAAATAAAACAAATTTCGAAAAATAATCTGCAACTACAAGAATGTACGAATAACCACTCTTAGATCGCGGTAGCGGTCCAACAAGATCGGTAGAGATCAACTGCCAAGGTTTGTCCACAACAGGATGACGGGTCATAAGGCCAGCAGGACGTTTCTGTTCTGGCTTATGCGTGATACAAACTTTACAACCATTGATGTAACGAATAACGTCAGCCTTCATCTTAGGCCAGTAATAAAGCGGAACTATTCGTTCGAGAGTCTTAAAAATACCAAGGTGTCCAGCGGTAGGCTCATCGTGAAACTTTGACAATATTTCGAGTCGTTTAGACTTAGGCACAACTTCTCTCCAATTGTCATTCTCAGAACGAAGATCGGGATAGTCTACGGTAACATGCTTAAATAGCTTTCCGTTACTAATTTTCCACTGTGGAAAAGCGTTAGGTTTTGAACGTACACGTTCCATAAGTTTCGATAACCATTTGTCCGAAGACTTAGGTTCGGTAGTGTCACAATCGGTAGTAATGTTGTCGATAGCTGGTACTGAACGAGATAATGCGTCAGGTACGACATGATCCTTTCCTTTACGATGAATAATCGTAAAATCAAATTGCTGCAGTCTAACAGCCCATCGTGCTAGACGACCGGTAGGTTCCTTTAAATTATGTAACCAGACTAATGATGCGTGATCGGTAACTACAGTGAAAGTTGCTCCTTCAAGATAAGGGCGTAATTTTTCGATAGACCAAAGGACAGCCAAACACTCCTTTTCGGTAGTTGAATACTTGCGTTCACATTTTGTGAGCGACCTACTATTGTAACAAATAACACGTTCTTCACCGTCGATAAACTGTGTAAGAACTGAACCAAGACCAAAATCAGAAGCGTCAGTTTGAACTGTAAACGGAACATTGAAATCAGGGCAAGACAAAATAGGTGCGGAAACTAAACAATTCTTAATGATTTGAAAGGCTTCATCACAATCACTAGTCCAATTAAAGCTGGAATTCTTCTTTAACAGAGACGTCAATGGAGCGATAATTGTCGAAAAATTTGGTACAAATCGGCGATACCACGAGGCCATGCCTATAATTCTTCTCACTTCAGCGACACCAGTGGGAACTGGAATACGCAAAATTGCATCGACCTTTTCCGGGTCAACCGACAAACCAGTAGAATTTACGATAAAACCAAGATACTTAAGTTCGGGTTTACAAAAATGACATTTGTCTTTACTTAGCATCAAATTAGCCTCTCTAAGGCGACGAAGAACTTCAGTTAACACTTCCATGTGTTTCTCGAAGGAAGGAGCGCAAATAATGACGTCATCTAAATAAACAAAAACGTAAGGTTCTAATTCGGGACCTAAAACTCGATCAATCAAGCTCTGCCAAGAAGCTGGTGCGTTAGCTAAACCAAACGGTAAGCGCGTGAATTGGAATAACCCACGGTTCGGAACTGTAAAAGCGGTATACTGCTTAGACTCTTCGCTTAAAGGAATCTGCCAATAAGCGGACTTAATGTCGAGAGATGAAATAAACTTAGCGTCACGAAGACGATCCAAAATAGACGAAACGTAAGGTAAAGGATAAGCGTCCTTTTCGGTAACCTTGTTGACTTTTCTAAAGTCCACGCAAAAACGATACGAGTTGTCCTTCTTCTTCACCAATAAGATCGGGCTCGACCAAGCGCTGTTTGATTTTTCTACAACGCCTAACTTCAACATTTTCTCTAACTCCAGATCGATTTGTTTCTGGATAAACGGCGAAACTCGGTAATAACGTTGCTTAATTGGTTCGGAAGTAGTCTTGATCTGATGTTCGATCAAGTTGGTGCATCCAAAATTTTCATTCGTAGAAGAAAAGTGATTACTAACTAAACTGTCTAACTGATTGAGCTGTTCTGAGGAAAGATCGAGACGAGACTGAATAACGGAATCTTTATCTTCCAATTGTGAAATGGTGTCCATATTTTCGAAACGCCACTCACCTTTTCTAAGATCAGGAACGATACCTGCTTGTTTCCAAAAATCAACGCCTAAAATTAAATTATGCGGAACGTCAGGAACAACTAAAACTTCTAAAACAATAATTTTTCCTTTAAGTTCGATTGGGACGAGAAGTGAACCTAAACTTTGTACTGATTTACCATTAGCGACAATACAATTAATTTTGACTGACTTATTTAACTTCAAACCTAACTGACTAAAAATTTCCCAACCCTTAGAACCCACAATAGTGCGAGAAGCGCCACTATCTAATAAACTTAAAATTTCGTGACCAAAAACTTTAACGTAGACAAAAGGTCTTTCGTCAGACTCAGCAGACTCGAAAACATAATCTAATACGACTTTATTTTTATCAAAACTCTTTTTCTTCGAAGAATGTAAACTATTAAAATAGACAGCCGATTTAACTTTAACCTCTGACGTCACTAAACGGCTTCTTAGTACGTCCTTTACTCGTTTCCCGAACACTTAGAACAAGTGCGGACCGTAACGTTAGATTTTCCACAACGATAACAAAATAAACCTTTCTTAGGTTCTTTGCAAGGAGCAGCTCGATGGTTTGGCTTCCTACAATTCCAACATAATTGCGGACTACTTCGATTAGAAGAAGCAGGCGCATTAACGATAGCTAACCTTCGTGAAGAAGGTGCGATACTAGAAGACGGTAGTCGTGAATTTTGTCTAACAGGTGGTGTAGATTTTTCACCACTACTAACGTTATTTGAAGAACGAGAAACGGCAATGTCCTTAACTTGAGATGTTACATAAGCGAGATCAGGCTCCATGTCCTGCTTTCGACGAGATGGAGGCGTGTAAGCTTCAATAGCTTGCATGCGGTCCTCGATAATACGACCAAATTTAATTAATTCCTCAATTGAAGTAACTGACGACAAACCAAGCTGAGTTTGATAAACGGGAGAAATATTTCTTAATAAAATCTTTAACTGCTTTTCTTCAGAAAAAGGCTCATCGAGACGTGAAAACATGTTGCGAATAATTGCAACGTAAATACCCATAGGTTCATCATTAGCTTGAGTGCGACGCTTAATTTCTTCAATAAGTCGTTCGTCATAATCGGTAGGCTGGAATTGTTCACGCAAAAACTTAACTAAATCTTCCCAAGAATTAACTGAATTACGAATGGACCTAACAAAAATCAAAGCATGACCTGTAAAAAGATCAGTACACTCCAAAAATAACTGATGACTTGAAACGTTACGCGATAATTGAAGTTCGGCAACTCGTTCTAAAAATGCATTCAATGAAATTGACTTTGCATCACCAGAAAACTTTAAATTCCATTTTGAAACTGAAACACTCTTAACATGACTAACAAAATTTTGACTAACAGCAGAAGACGTCGGTAAAGCGTTATCAACTACAGAAGGTTGAACGACAGGTTCGATGACTTCATCGGCGGAAGTAGACGGATTTGAAACAACAATTTGTTTATCCAAAAGTTCGTACTGCGAAATTAAAACAACTAAATCTTTTAAAAACTCATCTTTAACTTGTGAATCGTCACCTTGAATAGGAATTGAATTGCCAATACGGTTTAACAAATATTTAATTTTGGTTTCAATTGTAGAAGAAATTTTTGTAGTCGGAGTAATTTTCAATGAATCTATTAATTTTCTAAGCTCATCGATACCTTCACGAATCGCTAATTTATCTGCATTAAAATCGAAAGGATACACGGGACGAGATAATTTTCCGGTGGCTTCTTCAATAAGGAAATTCTTGAGTAAACCTCGTAATACGACAACACCTAAAGATGCATCACCACCTCTAATCAAAATTTCATAACGTAATTCGTTATGCGATAAACGATCAACAATCAACTTGTAACCCATTTTAAAATGAAATTACAAAACGGTAAAATCTTCCAAAAATCACGAAACTTAACAGGCAAACTAAAATTCGAAAAAGGCCACACGCTGGAGACGCCAAATTATTTATGTTACATGCCAAAATTAACACAAAGTCACTGCCTGCAATGCAGTAACATAAACGGGGGTTGTGCCACTAGCTCAATGGAGACGGGGTGGGTATTATTTAAAATTCCGTGAAAAATTGGAAACGCGATCGTCGTAAAAATGGAACTAGAACGGTAAAATAGTCAAATAATCCGTAAGGGCGCCAATCAAGGATTTCTATAAGGGAAGCTTTCAAACCCCTGATTACCTGAAAGCTCATCCGGTTGGTTACAACCCCAGAACTTACCTTGGGTTGTAACAATTCTGAAAAACACTTAAACAAAAACTTACGTATGCGGCGGCTAAATGAATAAAAGCTCTTTACATTTAACAATTTAACATTTATTGATTGAAAATTTAAAACAAAAACAAAATAAAATAACAAGTACTAATTGATATCAAATAAATTTGAATAAAAGAAATGAAATAATCTTAAGCAAACAAGAATGAACAATCTACACACAAAACATTACATTAAAATTTATATATAAAAAAAAAAAATGCTACTACAATAGCGTTTTCAAATATAATTAAATCTCAAGATCTTGACCGCATATTTATAACAAACAAATTAAATAACACAAAAAAAATACAGTTTATAACATAAATATGTCCGAACTTTAATTCGAACTAAACAAAATATAGTTTATAAGTCGTTACATTATCATATACTCGAAATACGAATTATTTCTCAAACGCAACAAAACAAAGTTAATTGATTTTAATTTCGCGCAAACACTATACGTGTTCATTGAAAGAATTAAATTCAACGTTAGTCGTAATTTCAATTGACTCAAAATTGAAAGCTTTTACTGCATTTTTAATCGCGGGACACTGCACGATCAAACAACAAAATCGATAAATACCTTAATTCTTAATTGGTGATACCGGTTGAACTTTGGTTCCCAGTGGTTTTGAAAGCTAACACCTTGGATGGACTTCGGCTGCTTCCCAAACAATAGGTTACCAGTGGAAGATTTATTAATCCGCCCCCAAGGCGAAGGATGAGATTGCGAAACAAACTCACGCACAAATTCACGTAACGAAACATGCGATATTAATTTAGGCAAAACAGTGATCTTAATTAACCGTAATTACGAAAAAGGAAAGTTTTCCACTTAAATTCACTGCACCATCTTCTTTTACTTCCACGGTAATTATTAGAAAAGGTGAATTATCACCTGCGTGATCTACATTTTTATGACCGTCAACCAACTAACTTCCCACTCACACATTTACCAAAAAAAACGTCTATATATCAACTTTCGTCGACTGCCTTTTCCACAAAGGCTGCGTTCGAAATCTCAAACACCAAAATACTCTCGCGAAGAAGTGCAATAAAGAGGCAAACAATCATATTACGTCATATTTATATAATTAGGACACAGCGTTTCGCTTGTACGTGAAACTGTCAATTTGACAAACTATTATATTACAAGAATTTAAACTGCCTAATAAATTAAGATAATGACTTAATTTTTTCCACGTAATCTAAACGATTGACATAAAGAAATTCAAGTACAAATGTACTCGAACAAAGAACTTTTAAATCCACTTAAAATAAACAAACGGCAAAAATAGATTTAATTACGATTATATCTCAGAAGGGAAACATAAATTACCACTGGAATTTTTACGGCGTAACAAAATACCAAAACTTTATCAACAATTACATTGTAACTTTGAATTTAAAATCGTAAAATAACTTATTAAACTCAATCTAAAATTCACATTAAAACAAATTCAAAATACATTAAATGAAAAACGTCAATCCAAATACTGTGTCCGTTACCAAACATTACTCAATCAACCAAGCGATTTTAAACGATGGTTACAAGATCTAACACATCAGTGTTTGCTTTGGTTTTATCAACCACAAAAACCCAACTGCTCCTTCAACAATTTCTAGATTTTGCAGAAGTTTATGGCTACAATTTTAGTATCGGGTTACTTAATGCGATTAGAAAGTTCTTTAAAACAATAGCCTTAAATTTTGTTGAATAATTAGACTAACCTTTAATCGATACAGCTGTAAACAAATTTTTAAATCCAATAGTTTAGTAAAAGCTTAAGCGTTCCGTGTACACTCTTTGTCAGTGACAAACAAGTTGTCATGTCTAAAACATACCAAAGTTGCTATATGATAGCATAGCACTTGACCCTTGAAATCACTACAATCTTAAAAATAATTTCAAACGCTATAATAAGCTTTACATATTAGAATCGTTTACCTCTACGCTGTTGCTCTTATGCTTCGTACTAGCTTGAACTTTTCTTTACATCATTTTTAATGAATAATCAAGTCATCAAAATGACATTGCCGGAATCATATCATTACTTCTCTTCTCTGTAAGTTGTAGAAGCATTACATGTGTTTATAATAATAATATTAAAACAAAGTAATTCTAAGAAATGTATTTAAATAGTAGAAATAGAAGTAAATTAAACATGTAAATAATGGCACATAATTTCAAAGAAAACAAATAACAATTTAACGTATTATCAACGTTTGAAAGTGTAAAATTAAAAATCATACAAGTAAAATTTCTTGTACTGAATACATTACTTACTGTTGATAGTAATAAATTAAAATTACTTTAAATAAATAAACAACAACGTTCTATAATAGGAAATACGCGAGACGGTTGTGAACGTATTAATTGTTAAGATAACTGGTATAAACGAAAGCGTAAATACTTAACTGAACAACATCGAGCGTAAAATTACCTTAAGTGTTTTCTTATTTAAATTTTGCTTCGCTATTAGAAGCATCAAGTATAACCATTTGAACTTTTATGTCTAAAAGGTTTTTTAGCGTCTTGATCAATGGCGAAACTACCATAGGCAAGGTACAGCAGTGTCTTACCTTAACTTAACGGTACATTAACTTGAAACATTACATCACAATTAGTGGTTCGTTTTAGTGTCCAAAATTTGTTGTTTGTTTTGGCCGTCAAAATGTGCAAAAGTCCTTTTGAATATAAACGATGCAAGTTTTTATCAACTTCATTTTAGATTGATGATACGGAAACTAAAACAAAACATCAAAAACTTTATAAACCAGTTAGGTGTATTAATTTTTTTTCCGTCGATCGTTCATTAATACTTATATTAACGTATAATAATGTATCAAAAGTAGCGCGGTAATAGCCCCTATTACCGCACTACTTTTGAACCAATGAAATCAACGAATTTCTATTAACGCTCGATTTTTTTTAACCAATAAAATCGTAGAAGCGAATTAAGATTTTTATGAGGTTACGTATATTGTGTTAGTTAACGTTTTTAAATAAAAAATAAATTAAAAAATTCGCCTCTGCATTATTATAATTAAACATTTCCAATAATTGTAGGTTAAGTAATCTGATCACTAAAATGAAAAAAAAAATGATACACTTTGGAGTTACCAAGTTCCTAAACGAAGCTGATAAATAAAGTCCCTTATTAACAATAATTGTGGTCTACATCATCTGACTATTTTATGAGCACACATATAGTCAATTGGTTTTTATCGATGATTCTCACTTGCTTTTGCGGAGCATTCCTAATATCAAAGTTGTGATGTTTGTATGTTATATAAAATGGTATATAAAAATAATTATAAACAGATTTTAGTTTATTACATAAATAACGTATATTTTATACAAACCAATACTTATCATATAACTGTGTTGTAGTGATACTCGTGTACTTCTTTTGCATACATATCGAAAACATTACGTATTTATAAAAATAAGACAATTTAGTTTTCGTTACTTTCATCGACATTACCTTCTTCATCTTATCTAAGCAACTACTTCTATGACATCTGCACTAATTTGTAAAACATTGCTCATTATGCTTTGCTAAACTACATATGAACTTTTATCAGATTCAAATTGTATCGATAAGTTAGTGAACAGCATTTTTTTTAGTAAATCATAAACTGAAAAGTTTTACTAAACAATTGTGTTACTAAAATTCAGCTTTTTGCATGCTGTTCATTTAAAAACTACAATGTGGCACATTATGTTATGGTTAATATCACAAATCTATAATACCAATCAGGCGCGGCTCCAGCAGTTTATTTCGGTGGGGGCTCCATCAGTTTAAAGCGGGGGGGGGGTGCTCATCACATTTTTAAATAATAATGTATTGAATATGGCGTTCATATAAAATTGAATAACACTTCGTTATGCACCAAGCTTTTACTTGCAAGCTATAAAGCATCATAAATTATACAACTATTAAAAAAAAGCTAATGTATTACATACAAAGTAAGAAAAACTTCAGTATTATTTTTAATGTCGGGAGGGGGGGCATAGCCCCCCCGGCCCCCCGTCTGAAGCCGCGCCTGATACCAATAAAGGATTATGAATTTCTCGTCTGTACATACCAGATTATTTTCTTTAAATTGCCGTTACGTAAATATTGTTATAAACAAAAGTAACACAACAACAATTTGTTAGAAAATATATATTTAATCTATAAATAGGTAAACTAGTTTCTTCTCTTTAAAGCCATCATTCAGTAGCGGCAACACTAAACTATAATTCGTGGCATTTTTTGTACTCAAACCCAATCTGTCGTAAGAGTTTGTTTATGACATCTGGTTCACCGTTGTAATTAACTTTCACTTACATTTTCCAAACTAAAATGTTTATTGTTAAAACTTTCTTATCTACAGAAGTAAATATGTATTAAAATTACCATTGTTCTTACCGTAGATTTTTAATGTTTCCTGGTTACCCTATAAGGCTACAGTTTTATTCCTAATAACAATATTCGTCATTTATGAACCATTTTTAAATGTATAAACACTTTATTTGTTTTATAAATAATTTTGATTTGCTTATTACAGCAAGTTCAGCTTCTGTGTACAAAGAAAACAATCTCACGATTACCGTTCGGCTGATAAAAGAGAACTTTTTGATGTTTCGAGATGTAATTTTCTTCGATTTCCTAACATACTGTTAATCACATAAGACTAAAAAATGTTAGCAATCATTGATATTTTCAAAACTAATTATAATCAATCCGATTAAAATTTAATTGGCGCGTTGAGGTTAAATAGCATTCCCATTACTTAAAAATCCCACTACCGTTGATACAAAAATAAAACAATTGTTCAGTAGAAAAAATTATAAAATTATAAGTAAATGCAAAAATTAATAATATACGATCGATGGAAAAATTTAAAAACCAACTTGTTTGATAATATGCAATTAATAATCTCGACAACATTAACGCTCTCGCTCGCTGCGCTCGCTCGCGCCTGAAAATGTCTCGATTATTAATTGCCTTCATTACCAACCTTGTTGGGTAAATAACTATTCTATTGCAATATTGTTTATTAACCAAACAAAAATTTTACCGTTAAAAAACGCATTCTACTGAAGAAAATCTTGTGACAAGTACCGACTTAAGGTATTCGCACTATACTATTGTTGCGTATTTATTAATTAAAAACTAATTTATTTAAAACGACTAAAAATACGTTTACTTATTCTAGAAATATGAACACTTTTAAATTAACCGAACTAATTAAATCTAATAATATTCAATGAAAACACTTACACGAATTTATGTATGACCGTTGTATAACACTATCACTTAAGATAAGATAACGTCCTCGGATTTCACACTTGTTTGTTTACACTATAAGTCACGTCCACTCGATTCGGTGTACACTGTTATTTATTTAACACTTCGCACGTGCTAATCTTTCTAAACTTATTTATCTTCACTTGAATAATCTTCTTAATACAGCTGCATTCGCGTTACGACAATAACTGACCTACGATTTCTTTTTTCGGTATTTATAGACATCGGCGAATCCTTCTCGAGCGTTCCCTACTTTTCGCTATATCTTCTAGAAAATGGATAACAGCTTCTAGAAGGCTCTTGCATTTGTAAATAATTTCTCGAACGTTTCACTGCCCCCTTCTTAGGACTGTTCTGTCCCAGAACAGGAGACTGGATGCGACACCGGTAAAAGGGATCGTGGCGATAGCGGCAGCTTCCTCCATTTCGGCAATTCTCATGACCATAAAAGTAACAGTCAATGGACTTTTCCTGACCCAATATTATCCTTGGTTGGTAACTACAGACCAACACTTGCATGCCTGTTTCTCGGAAGACGACCTCCAACATGTGTTGAACTGTCCTCCAATTCAGTTGATCTAAGCCACAACCAAGCTTGGGTACTGCCAATTTCTTAACATGATGGATCTCCATTTCTCTCTTGAGAGTCCATAATGTTCGCCACAGATCTTTGTATAACGGCTTGACACGTGAGTATTTCTTGGTGACCAAATAGAAAACGAAGCGTCCGTCACTACGTAGTCCTAAAACTTTTCCGACTGCCGGTTGCTGTCTTCGTAATTCATCTAGCTGCCCAAACTTCTTTTTAAACACGACTGCAACCCCTCTGGACATGTCAAGATCCTCGCCCACGCAATGTGCGATGGCGTAATCTTTTTGTGTCTGGAACAGGTCTTGTTGTTCTTCGGTGGTAACTCCGAACCTAGCTTTTCCAGAACCTCCGTATAAGTTTATAAACTTCTCGAACTCCATTTCTTCGATTGGATTCCTGGTTCTGCTACTTATTACTCTGGTTCGGACCTGGACTTGCGTATTGTGGTTATCGCCAGCAAACGGGGCTAGACGATCGACGTGGACCACTTTTGGCTTGCCTCTGGGCGGTTTTTGGATGCGGTATATGACGTCGTTAATACGCTGCACGACTTCATAGGGGCCCTCCCATTGCCTTTGCAGCTTCGACGACAAACCACGTCTCCTTTGAGGGTTATACAACCAGACCATATCGCCAGGTTGAAACCCAACATTTTGTGCCTTGACGTCATATCTGGTTTTCATCCTGTCGCTGGCAATTTGTGTGTTTTTACGAACCTCTTCATGTACTTCGTCTAGCCTCTTTGCCAGCTTGCTGACGTAATCTTTTCCAGCGACTTCCTCTTCCGGTTTTCGGCCAAATTGAAGGTCGCATGGCAATCGTATTTCACGACCGAGCGTTACACACGATGGTGTTTGGCCTGTGCTTTCGTGAACGGATGCTCGGTATGCCATTAAGAAAAGGTGTAAGTACTGATGCCAGTCTCTTTGGTGTTTGGACACTACCTTGGCTAAGTACTTACCCACTGTTCGATTCATCCGTTCAACTATGCCATCAGATTGAGGATGGAGAGGCGTTGTCCTAGTCTTCTTAATTCCTAACAGACAGCAAACTTCTTGAAACAGCCCAGACTCAAAATTGCGGCCTTGATCGGAGTGTAATTCCAACGGAACTCCAAACCGGCAGAAAAACTCTTTTACTAATACGTCTGCGACTGTAGCTGCTTCCTGATTGGGTATTGCGTAAGCCTCCGTCCATTTCGTGAAATAATCCATCGCCACCAGTATGTATTTATTTCCCGAATCGGATTCTGGGAACGGCCCTGCGATGTCAATCGCTACTCTTTCCAAAGGGTTTCCTACGATGTATTGTTTCATGGGTGCTTTGCGCTTTCTCGCTGGACCATTTCCTGATGCGCAGACTATGCATTTACGGCACCATTTCATGACGTCCTCTTTGCAGTTCATCCAATAGAATCGTTCTCGCACTTTACCCAACGTCTTCTTAATGCCAAAGTGTCTTCCTGATGTCCCATCGTGGAGATGCTTCAACACTTCTGGCACCCTGCTCTTTGGCACTACCAACTGTAGTCTGTTTCCCGTGCCCTCGGCACTTTCTAGGGATCGCTTAAGAAGACCGTCTTCTACTATCAAAGAGTCCCACTGCACCCAGTACGCTTTGATGTTTCTGCCCAAAGCACTCACTTCTTCCCAGGTTGGTCGTCGCCCGCTTTCTTTCCAGTCCAGGAGTAGTCTTATTTCAGGATCGTCTTCTTGTTCGCGACGTAACTGCTCAGGTTCCCACTTATCATCAACCATAGCAGTTCTCCGGAGGCATTCGACTTTTTCTTCCAGTCGTGAACAATGGCTGCAGTCCGCCGGACATGCTTCTTCTGGACAAGGCATCAGCGTTCCGATGACTGCTTCCGGCACGGTGTTCTGTGTCATAGTCATACTCTTGTAGTCTCTCGATCCATCTTGCTACTTGTCCTTCTGGGTTACGGAACTGCAGTAGCCATTTTAAAGCGGCGTGGTCTGTTCTCAGTAAAAAATTTCGTCCATACGAATACTTGTAGAAATGTTTGATGGACTTAACGACTGCTAACAGCTCCCTCCTAGTCACGCAATAATTCCTTTCTGGCCTGGACAAAACTTTGCTAAAGTACGCGATAACCTTTTCTTGTCCATCTTGAACCTGCGAAATGACCGCGCCTATGGCCAGATTGCTTGTGTCGGTATCCAAAACAAATTTTCCATCTCCCCTTGGATAACTCAGAATCGGCGAAGTGACTAGGGCTTGTTTTAGTTGATTAAAAGAATTTTCGCAGTCTTCATTCCATCTAAATTCTGCTTTTTCTTCGGTTAATTTTGTCAATGGTTTGGAAATATTGGCAAATCCGGGTACAAATCTCCTATAATAAGTGCACAACCCAAGGAAACTTCGGACCTGATGTTTGTCGATCGGTCTTGGCCATGCTTGCACTGCTCGGATTTTGTCTGGGTCAGGCCTTACTCCATCTCTAGATACGACGTGGCCAAGGTATTGGACTTCCTTCTTAAATACGTGGCACTTCTTTGGGCTCAGTTTGAGGTTAGCCCCACGTAATCGCTGGAACACTTCCTTCAAGTTGTTCAAGTGTTCTTCAAACGACCTTCCAACCACGATCACGTCGTCAAGGTAAACCAAGCACGTCTTCCAAGACAACCCGCGCAAGATGGTCTCCATCAAACGCTCGAACGTTGCAGGAGCGTTACACAGGCCGAAGGGCATTACAGTAAACTGCCACAAACCAGTTCCGATCGTAAAAGCTGTTTTTTCACGATCCTTGGATTGTAATTCTACCTGCCAGTATCCACTCTTTAAATCTAACGTAGAAAACCACTGGGATCCTGACAGGGTGTCTAGCGTATCGTCAATTCTGGGTAAAGGGTAGCTGTCCTTTTTGGTCACGTCGTTTAGCTGTCTGTAGTCTACACAAAACCTCGTTGATCCATCCTTTTTCTTTACGAGTACCACTGGGGATGCCCATGGGCTACTTGAAGGTTCAATCACGCCTTCCCTCTCCATATCCGTAATTATTTGTTCGGCTTCTTCTCTTTTCGCCAAAGGAAGTCTGCGTGGATGTTGTCGTATCGGCCGAGCATCTCCAGTATTAATTTTATGTTTCACCACGTTAGTTCTTCCTTTGGAGCCACTCTCCAGCGCGAACACATCTTGGTACTCTTGGATCAACACTTTAACTTTAGCCAGCTGGTCTTGGCTGAGGTTTTGGCATTTGGTGGTAAGAATGTCCAATAGATGTTGTGGACACTTCTTCGGCGACGTATCTTCGTTCGACTTCACGCATCTCACAATTTGTGATACTGGCGTGCATTGGCCTACCACGGTCTTCTTTTTCAAGGCTACAGGATCTGAGTTGATGTTTAAGATCCTTACTGGCATCGTGTTCTTTACTCGTACTAAAGTTCTGCCAACGAGTAGTCCCTTCTCAACTAAGCCGCCCTCCATTGCTTCAATCGCGCGTATGTAGCCTTCCCGGAGACTTCCTTCCAGGCGTGCCATCACCACACTTTCAGTCCTTGCAGGCAGAGTCACGTCTTCACTCAACAAGACTCGCACGGCTGTCTTCTCTGACGAATGAAAAGGAATTTCTTCATTGTCGATCTTCAGGTCATCGTTCTTCATATCCAAATGAAACCCATACTTCTTTATCACGTCCATTCCCAGGATAACTTCTTCCGTGATGTCGGCTACCAGTACTTAATGGTCAGGTACTCCATTTCCCAAACCAATGGTTACTTTGACTTGTCCGTGAGTAGGTATTTCGTCGCCCGTCGCTGTTCGAAGTCGTGCTGTTACTGGTGATGTCTTCTCGTTTTCCAATAACATGTCAGGACGAATGATGGTCTTCGTCGCTCCCGTGTTAACCAGTAACTGGACGCTTCTTCCATTGATCTTGCCATCGAGATAAATGCTATGCAATTGCTCTCTAGACGATGCCATTTGGATTGTAATCTCCGGAATCTGACTAGATGAGATTGCATTTTGTCTCTTTTGCTCGCCTCGTTCCAAATTTTCAAGCGCTCTTCTAGTCTTCTTCTTAGGTTTGGTACGATGCCGTCGTACATGGCTTATTTCGTCGCAGTTCAAAGCTGTCACTCCTCTTTCCCGAAGTATTCGTCGCGCTATCTCCTCGATGCTTTCCAGTGTCTGCGCGGGTACTGCAGCACAGCAGTATGACCATCTCGTTGCGATGCTTGTTTTGCTGCTTCAAACTCCAAAGCATGCACCAAAGCGTCATCCAATGTCTTCGGTCGAGCCAACCGCAGAGTCTGCTGCGTTTCGTTGTCTCGGAGGCCGTCTACAAAGGTTTGAATAGCCAACTGCTCCAAGAAGGTATCTGGTGCTGTAGGATACGCAAGCCGTGTTAATCTAGCGATGTCAACCTCAAACTCTTGAAGACTTTCGGCAGCTTTCTGAACCCGACTTTTAATTTGAGCTTGATAGACTTGTTGAAGATGGGCATCTCCATATCTCATTTCTAATCGTGATATTAAGAGTTCGTAATTTTCTTGCAGGTGGTCTGGAACAGTTTGTAAAATTCCCAGCGCTTCTCCACGTAAGGACACTATTAAAGACGTCGCTTTCTGCTTGTTGCTCCAACCATTAGCAGTAGCTGCGGCTTCAAACTGCTTGTAGTCGGTTGACCATTGAACTTTACCATCAAAATTCGGTGGTACAACTTTGAACTTGTCAGTGTTTTCTTCTCGATGGTCTATTATTAAATCTTCACTCGTGACACTTCCTTCACCGTGGTAATTCATTTGGTTCATTCTTTCTTCAAGCAGTTTCATTCTGTCTTCTAATTTGTCCTCTATAGCTTCTATTTTCTCATTCATAGATTGTTTTCCGTTTTCCAGAACTTTGCATATTTCTTCTCTTAAACATAACATGTCTGCTTGTGTTTCTTTTTGAGCAATTTTGATTTGATTTCCTACACTAACTTGTATTTGTTCCTCAATAGTCTTTATTTGATTTTCCATGCTCGCTCGTATTTCTTCTTTTAAACTTCTAGAATTTTCTTCCATTTTCTGAGAATTTTCTTCCGTTTTTCTATTCATCGATTCTTGACCATTTTTTATCGATTCAAGAAATTCAAATAGTTTTGCATCCATTTTAACTGCTTGCAAACGCGTCACCGGCATAAATTTAAATATAACACGAATATAAAGTTTAAATACACTACTTTTTAAAATGCAGTTTTTGTATAACACCAAATTTTAATAACGATCCACTTGTTAATATTAAACCACTAGTGTACGGAAACGAATTAATTAATATCGCGATCACGCACTTGTTAAAAGAAAAAGTCTAATAAACACTATTTTATACTTTATAAATAAACACGCGTATCGCAAACTTAAAAGTTATTTACGTAATCAATTTTTTTATTACGGGAGCGATATCAAATAACTTAATGGTATTCACACTAAAAATCGCGAACGGTTTGTTTTCATTCGAT
Organism: Aquatica leii; assembly: GCA_035610365.1. NCBI lineage: Eukaryota > Metazoa > Arthropoda > Insecta > Coleoptera > Lampyridae > Aquatica > Aquatica leii. The sequence goes on from CM069432.1 coordinate 120,047,193, forward strand.
ACCCCACACCTGACACCACTGTTGCGTATTTATTAATTAAAAACTAATTTATTTAAAACGACTAAAAATACGTTTACTTATTCTAGAAATATGTACACTTTTAAATTAACCGAACTAATTAAATCTAATAATATTCAATGAAAACACTTACACGAATTTATGTATAACCGTTGTATAACACTATCACTTAAGATAAGATAACGTCCTCGGATTTCACACTTGTTTGTTTACACTATAAGTCACGTCCACTCGATTCGGTGTACACTGTTACTTATTTAACACTTCGTACGTGCTAATCACTTATTTATCTTCACTTGAATAATCTTCTTAATACAGCTGCATTCGCGTTACGACAATAACTGACCTACGATTTCTTTCTTCGGTATTTATAGACATCGGCGAATCCTTCTCGAGCGTTCCCTACTTTTTGCTATATCTTCTAGAAAATGGATAACAGCTTCTAGAAGGCTCTTGCATTTGTAAATAATTTCTCGAACGTTTCACTATATACTATTTTTTAATTAGGAAGAATATAAGTGAATATACGTTCTTATCATATAGAAAATATACTCTTTTAAGAAAAACATTTTAAATCTTTATTGAAGTTAAACTACTAGTATTTATATTTACAAACTATACCACTAACAAGTTTGTTTCTAGTCGAAACTAATTTTTCAAGAAAATCCAAACAATAAAACACAACAGCAAAAAAATCGTTATTTTTTTATATAAACTTTGTTTGCCAGTAGCAAGACGCATATCCTTTAACGAAAAATTTAACTGGCTTCTCGTTATTAAACATCAAGGTATAATAGACGTAAGATACTTTTACAGTGCCAATACTAAACTTATATAGAAACGCAGCTCAAATACTGCATTGAAAATGTGTTTTGTTTTTACGATGTTTTTACTGATTACATTATAAAAATTAAAAGTAAACAAACTCAGTAACAATAAGTAACAAATATTTTCAATATAACATCATTTTAAAAAAAAACGCACTTGCATTTGATTTTGTTGTCCAATATCGGCAATATCTTAAAACTTAATTTACAAGTTTGTCATTGAAAAACCCAAGTGACATAAAAATAAGTTAATTAACAAATAATCTACCACATTCCTAATCACTTTTCATATATTGTTTATTATAACAATGGATCCCCATCCATACAAAATTTTTAAATTTGTTTTGAAGTATAAAGTTAATACCATGGTATTTATTTTTATTTAAAAACAAAGCGAAATAAAAAGAAGATACAAACATGACTGTAATCTCATTGTCAGCCGGTTTAACAAGTAGGTAGTCATCTTTTTATATTCGCGTTTCAAATTATCACTGGCATAAAAGTGTGCGTTGCTATTTAATTTTTTAGTGTGTATACCTATAAATATTGTTAACATACAAACAATTAATTTTTAGTGCACATTAGTTGCTAAACGTTGGTGGAATATAAACATTTAGTCATTGTACTTAATACTTACACTACTTACAATTAATAAAATAATACCAGCAGTATTATTGTTTGTATTATTTTTATTATTGATTAAATGATTACTATATAGATTTATAATTTAAATATGTTTAAACTGTAGTTTACAGAGTATTGATTCAAAATACCTGTATACTCTTAGTTGAGCAACAGAAAATTCCAGGTGCTTTCTAGGGACAAAGGTTAGTAGGCCATTGCACTATAATCGCTATAATGCAGTTTACATTATTATTGCAATTAATCTTTTTGTTACATTTTTAGTTAACCTAGTAACTTTCCGTGTATAGTAATTACTACTTAAGTACACAAACTTAACTACGTATATATTCAATAAACTTTATTATTATTATTATTATTAAGTGAAGTAAAAAAAAACAAATAAAGCTAAATACTGAATTTAAACATTGTCATATTGATCATACAAAAGTGAAAGAACATTATATTAATGCATTTTGGGTATTACAACGTTTCTATTCGAACAAACTACAATGTTGAGACAGTAATATTTTTCTAGACTTTTTTTTTAAATTTAATTTATGTAAACTATTAAATTTTAATTAAATGTATGTGTATGTGTATGTACTTAAAACATTTATTTATTTATTGAAATACACTTTAGGATACATTAATGAACGGTAGTTTTAAATTGGTGAATTAAATTATATAATAAATCGAATTGTTAATCATAAAATTATTTAACATTTTAATTGTTGTTATTCTAACAAAACTTCGATTTAATTACTGCTAGTAGTATCATGTTGTATGTTTTGTCAAACGTTAAAACTAATATAAATTCTGTTGCTTTATAAAAAGCATCCAAATTGATATATGTATCTACTATTTTTACATATACCTACTATACATAATAAAAAAAATTATAAATTATTGCTTTAATTATGTTTTTGTTTAGTGTACATAGTCTTCATAAATCTCACGTGACATATATGTTCAAAATTGCTTGGATTTGTAATGAGTAAAAAAATAGTAAATGAGAAATTTGAATTGTAATCTTTAAATTAAAATTAAGTAATTAATATAAAATATATACTTTATTAATAGCAAAGCTCTAGATTATACAAAATTAAGCAATATTTTCTTATATACATACATTATTTTTTACATAATTTCTACAATTTTTTTTTAATTACCTCCAATAACACATTTACAACAATACCTGTTTATTTTAAATAAAAATTGATAATAACAAATATTTAAAATTAAAATAACCGATGTTCAATATGTTGTCCTTCAGCTGCGATACATGCGCTAATTCTTTTTTTTTTATTTTGAAAAACCTTGCAAAGATCATCAGTTTAAATATTTCGAATAGCATCAGTAATTGCATATTCCAAGTTTTCAATATTGTGCAGCTAATTCTTATATACTGTGTTTTTTAAATGTTCATAATTGATTATACCGTTCACAAAATTGTTGAAGCTGAAAGAAGTCCGGAGCACGTAATTCTTGATAAACCGTAACCTTCTATGGAGTCATCAAAATGTTTTTATTTAACGCTTTGTGTGTGTTAAAATAGAACTTAAAATGACTTGATACCTGTTGTCGCAGATAATTTTGCCACCAATTTATTTGAACTCTGTTCCATGCAATTGTCAACGTCTTCGATAATTGGTATAGTAAGTATAGTAGGTCTTTCTGTAAGTTTCCCTTTGCAAATGCAATTCTTCAATTAATAAAATAAAACTTGTTTACGTTGTCAGAAAATGTGGTAAGTAAAATTTGCTTCTGAGAAATGTTCGTCAAATTGATCATTGCAACTTTGAAGAAAATACAATCAAATTTCACGAGGCTGGCAAGTAGCACTTTAGAAATGCGCCATTACAATAACGGTGTTCACGGGTAAACTTCATAAAATACTAGTAATATAAAATTACAAAAGTTAGAAAACTTCAAAATTACAGTTATTATTCAGTACTTACTCAAAGAAAACACAAATAGTGCTGAATAGTAATTATAATAATTGTTTTAAAATAAAAATAAAGAATAAGGAAAACGACGAAAAATAATACTCGATGTAAACAAAACGTCAAACGAGGGTGTTACTGAATGTTTATAAACGGTAACACTATTAACATAAAATAAAGTTGATGCTTAATTCCTTGTATTATTATAAATAAAAATAATAAAAAACTAGTAAAAAAACAATTTTCTTATATTAATTTTCTTATTATAAAAAATAAAATATTGGTTAAATCAGAAAAGTTAAGCAGAATTATAAAAAACATTCTGGCATCTTTTTTAATCTTTGTCGTATCGTGTCAAAAAAATTAACACAATTAACATACCATGTAGGATTAGCACCACACAATGAAATTAAGAATTATTTATTTGATAGTTTTGTTTTACCAATTAATATATATTTCCCGTCGTCGTCTGTTAATAGCGTTATTAACGTATATAACGAATATTTGTGAATCAATGATATTGTATATCACCCAATGAAATTGTTAGCAACCAGTAATTTAACGATATTGCGCGACTACTAGATATAGCAGCAGGTTGGTTAGTATACTTTACTTTTTCCGGTTTGACTAATATACGATCAACTGAAAAACTTTAAAACTAACCTGATTGATAATCGGCGATAAACAATCTTGAGTATATTAACGCGTTTGCTTGTTATACTCGCTTACAACGTTAAAATGTCTCAATTATTAATCATTAACAACTTTATTCGTTAAATAACTATAGAACGCATATTTAAATTATTAAATTTCTAACTCTTTTCTGTTTTGAATTTTTTTGTTATATTTTTTTGGAGAGAAAAATAAACCACCTTGTTCTGTATCTTCTTTACGTTAAACGACAAAATTCTTTGTATTTGCTGAATAGTACCGTTATAATATCATCTATTTCTTCTGTGATTCAGATTTACATTGTTTTTATCAGTGTCCTAAAGTTCAATATCCACTTCATTTATTTCATCATTCATCAACAGCTCTAACTCCACAACACTCAAACTTTTGTGATTACAAAATGTGTTAGACATGATAAATACACAACAATACACAAAACTTTTGTACAAAACAATAAATTTTTCTACTTTGTCTAACCGAAGACAGCAACTGATATTTGTTACTACAAATTCTGATAATAACATGTGACAATTATTGACCTGCGGATGCACAACTGCATTGATCAAGGTATGGTTGGTAAATATTAATTTACAATACATACAAGAATAAAATTTAATAACCAAGACAATATTGACTTGGGATACGTTTGTACTTAGCTTGATACGACGAAGGTTAGATTTGACATTTATTTTTCACTTTTTTATTTTGTTTTAATTAAATTTGTTGTATTTGCTAACATTATATACTATTCCATAATTATGTAACTTGCAGTTAAAGTAAAAAAGTTGTTTTGTAAATATTTTTAAGCAGAATCGATCATGAACATTTTTAGATTTTAATTTTAATGACATTATGTTGGTCATACTGTTTTTTTTAACTTTTTTTACAAAAATCTTATATCTGATTGGATATTAAAATATTATTTTTGAGTCTTAAAACCTAACCTATATGTTCCTGTTTCTTTTTGTACAGTACTGAAGTTTTTCATTGTTTACAATAGTTTAAATTAGAATAACTTTAATTTTAATATCCTAAAATTAAAGTTTTGTTTTTATATGTTTGGTTCAGCAAAACAAACATATAAGTTAGGTTTTTAAAAGCTTAATAGATTATTCGATTAAAGAGTTTGTAAAGGAAATTTAAAATAACAGTATGACTAGGGCACAACCAAAATCACGATTACACGGATGTGTCACGGACCGTGTATATTCAAATTTTCCGTGTAATTCGTGTAAATGGTAAAAAACGTGAAATTCATATTCCGTATAAAAATTGTAACCGCTAAACTTTATTTATGATAAGCTAATTTATAAATTTATAATATAGATAAATATTTCGTAAAAGCGGGTTTTATTATTGCAGATAAAGCTTGTGTGCATAATACATAGGCACATTGCATTCAATAAACATGATATTGATTATCAAACTAACAGTTCATATTAAATACGGTACACCTACAAATTTGCTGTGTAACAGACAGGGATGTTAAAAAGTAAACGCATTAGCTTGTTCAAATCAGTTGCGTCAATGTAACTGATGATTTGAAATTAAACTAAGAAAGAGAAACCCATAAGATCAGCTTTAAAACTATACCTTTCAACCTTGTGATTTTTCGCACCATAAACTTTTATAAAATATTACTGCAAACCATAAATCTAAGCATAAAGAAGATTACATATCAATTTATATCTCAGCAAACAAATAAATAGAGCAGACCTAAAACATCTCAAGATAATTTTTCCATATTATGAAATAAAATAGATTTTTATTTTTTTATTTATGTTTGGATCACATTTCCATGGTTTATTTTATACATACGAAAAAACACTGTCGCAGCAGTTTTTAAAGTAACAACTTAGCACATTCCTACCGACACAAATTAAGTGAACTCTTAAGCATTTTATTAGGTGTAATTACCAAGTGCTAGTGGCTGATTTATAAAAGTAAAGTTGAACAAAGATATATTCACATATTTTTGCATTGTTTTATCAACGCATCAATTATTGAAATGGCTTCAAAAAAATCGGTGAATATTGAATGTACTGATCGTATAAAACAATATCCTAAGCAACTAAGCAAACTTTTTTGCACAACATGCAACGTAACAATTGATCACACACGCAAAGGAACTATAGGTTGTCATTTAAAAACTCCATCGCATTGTGCTAAAAGAAAAGCTGCCGATATTGCCTGTGAAAGTGTTTCCAAAAAGCAGCGGACCGTTCTTGGATTATTCAGTCTTCAAACAGATGCCCGCAATCTAGCTTGTTATCAATTGGTAGAAGCATGTACACTTGCACCTTTGAACAAACTAGATCGCCCCAAATTGCGTGATTATTTGAAAGCGAACGTAAAAAATTTTAGTTCCCTACCAATGTCTCAACATTTGCGTTCTGATTACTAGCCAAAAGTATATGAATTACTGCAACATGATTTGTTTATTAAAGTTTTATCTGCTCCAACAATCGCAATTGTAACTAACGAAGCCAGTGATGCACAGGATCGATTTGTACTTCACATTCTGTTTATTCCTCAAATTACAACATCCACTCAATCGAAATTAGAAGTGTTTTCTGTTGATGTGCTTTATTTAAACCATGTGAATAGCACAATTGTATCTCAGCCAATTGTTCAGTGTCTGAATAAGTACCATATTGATTTTAACAACGTTTGTTCATTTACAACAGACAATACAACCTATACTATAGAGCTCCTAAAATGTTTGCATTTAATGCCCAACAATAAATTTTCTTAATCATATCAATTATATAATAAGTTCTTTGTGTTTTATAATTTTTATAACAAATATTGATTACTAGTGTATTATTGTATGCATAATAAGAATGATTATTACAATGTATGCTATTTTTTTTATTAATCCATGGTTTTACTTAACTTTGGTACACCAACCGTGTTTTTTTACATTTTTCTAAGTCAATCATGTTTATTACAAAAAATTACCGTGTTTTTGGTTGTGCCCAGAGTATGACCAATAACTCAATGTTAACAAAATTTAAGTTCAAAGTGTTTATGAACATAGTCAATTCGATAATGTTTAACAAATTAGCGTTTTTGTTTGTGGGATATAACATACAGCATTTTTTAAATCGTAATTTACTGAAATCGCTTTTATTTTAAAATATAAACGAAACACTCAATTTTAAAAAGCGTTGTGTTTCAAAGTAAAATATGTTTGAGACATCATACTTTTTGACAATTTAATTAATTATATCCTTAGCTTTTCTTCTTTTTAAATCAAACATTTTAAATTGTTTTCCGAAATATTCATTTTAACACATATCACAGGCGAAGAGTTTTGGCGTTTACAATATGAGTTTACGTAGATACAGTTGATATTAAAAAATAAAAATGTAAAAAAAAAATTGAAGCAATATTTTGGAGCAAAGTGATATTTACTTAGCAAACCATACTTTTAAAAACGGCATACCACAAGGTTGAAATTAAATTGCATAAACTCAAGAAGGAAATTTAGATTTAATTTTTTTTATTTATTTAATAATTACTGCATTTAAAACATTAGTCGAACAGATGAGATAACAAAGTTGTGGATGTATTTGATATAGTTAAAAAAATTGTTTAAGCAACGACACAATTTAAAAACATATTGATAACGTGAGTTCTTTTCTAATTATAAACAAAATATCTATTTTTCTATACAATTAAACAAGTCAACTTCACTAGTAATAAAGCATTATTATTAGCATATATTCGTTTTATTATTGATTAAAAAAGCTACAAAAGATTTATGCGTAAACTTTGACAACCGTCACTAAAAACAAAACAATATTTAATGTTTTAAAAGATTACTTCATGGAAAAAGGAATCTTTTCATCAAATATAATATCAATAGCTACAGATGAAGCAGCTGTCGTGATTGAGCGTTATCGTGGATTTATAAGCTATTTAAAGCAAAATGTACCAGGAGTGTTAGGAATACACTGCGTCATCCATCGGCAACATTTAGTTACTAAAAATCTAAACAAAAATCCAAATGTTAGATTGCATGTAATAAAGTTAACTTGCAGATACATTGTAAGTCTAAATAGATTAAAACAAAGTTAATCATTTCACCGTTTTTTTGTCATAATTAAGCTAATAAAGCAAAACATTGGACGGAGCAAATCTTACCAGTTCCTTACTTTGTCACAGACGAACTGCAAAAAAAATTACGTTTTAACCTACGTTCGACATTTAAATGTCCTCTATTTAGACATTTAAACTAGTTTTGAAGATGTTTTGACTGTGATTTCCAAATAGGTAAGTCTATGAACAACAAAGAACTTGTAATAGCAAAGACTTTCACGGTCGGAGTGTATACTAAGATAAGAACGTCTTCCGGGTTCGCACCGTGTCACGGTAGTAACAAACTTGGGTTACAGCAATAACAAGGTGCAAACCCGGAAGAAGTTCTTATCTTAGAATAACAAAAAAAACTTTTCAAGGAGTTTACGAGACAGAAGAAAAACCAACGATTTAAATAAATTTAACTTGAATCAAATTTTAATCGTAGTTTACTTTGATTACTTATTTTAATAAAATGATTTACAAACTTAACATGTTTATTCAAATAGATATTAATAACAGGTTATTATATACATAGTATAAAATGTTGCTTTACCTGAATTTTTAAAAAAGATTTTAAGAGGGGGCTCCACAGCACGAATTCCTCGAGATGGCGCCACTGGTAAAATCAAATCTGATTTTAAATCATCTTTTTTAGCCTTATAACGCAAAATTTTCATAAAAACTAAAGCTTACCTTAAAGACTGTTCTTAGCTTTTGGGGCTAACACTGTTTTTATAGAAATAGTAGTTAAAATAAAACCACAATAAATTATTAAATATTGAAAATTTCGAATTTTTTTTTTACTTTACGTAATTCAAAATTGTATCTTCCCCTGCGAAATTTTGCGGTTTGTAACATATTTCAAGCTAAAATGCTAATTTTGCTTATTAACTCTACAAATCAAGATAAACTAGTTAAATTCATTGAAGAGCGAACCTAGCGGTATATTTGTAGAAGTAAAGCTGTATAAAAGTTCAACTACTTCTCGAAGGGAGCGCTGTAAATTAGATGTACGTATCTATATTTTATTTGATGATTTTTACTGCATCAACTTCCGCTCTTTACTGATAAACAATGTATTATTGAGATAGTATTACTATGTATTATGTTTCATTTGTTTGTAGAAGTGTAGATATATGAGAAATAATTCGAATTTAAATTTACGGCTTACAAACTAGTAATGACATTAAAATTAAACTTCAGTATTGCCAAAATGCTTTTAAGAAAATATAAACAAGTTTTGTAAAACATTGCAGCCTCTTCAAAAAACCGATCGGAATCTCAATCGTGGATCATAAAAAATTGTCAAAATCATTGATTGCCTATAAAATAACTATCGTAAACATCGATCGCTTATAAAGTAACAGTATCGAGTGTGGAAAAAAAGCAATACTCATTGCTCTTAGTCATAAAAATTAAAACAAACTAGCGCAAAATGACCTTAGAAGCGTCACACAGATGTTCATTAGTAAGAATAGTAGAAAAGAAATAATATTTTCTGATTATTTTAAAAACGGATTACTTCTCTCATTTACAAAAAGTAATATGGTTTTACCTAAAATATTTACTTTTACTTTAATGAATTGTATAATAAGGTAATTCCTTTTTAGTACGTTTAGTACTGACAATATCGTAGAACTTTCTTTTTAAAAGCCAGTGAGCATTAAAAATTTTTGTGAGCGTGTACTGTATTCTTGCATAATTTATAATCAAAGTCGTGTCATATCGTATTCTACTACTATCCATAAGATAAACAGGTGGTAGTAGTAACATTCCGGCGTAATCAAAAACAATTTTTATTTGTTATGTAAGTTGATCCTCAAAACATTTGCGAGCGTGTACTGTATTCTTGCATAATTTATAAACGTTTTGCTAACGATAGAAGTAAGATTTAGACAATAGAAACAAATTTTGATTGTTTTTAAACGTAGTGCGGTAATTACGTAATGAAAGTTTATGATACCAATAGTATGTATAGGCATTATCCATTTCCAGATTTAAACGTTTTGGCAGGGTGGAAAAATTCTTGAAAACATTAGATACAAAGAAATTTTGTAGAACATTTTACAAGAAAATTTAAAATTTGTAAGACTCAATGGCCAATTATGGTGTCGAGCGATCAAAACAAAATAAATTTGCAAATTAACGTAGTTTTTATTTATTTTTTAATTTTAATCTTTAGTATAGGTAAATATAACGGTCGTTGCCGATAGAGCGTGATCGAAACGATCCTATAAGACAAAGTAGGTTGCTTCTTCTGGTGTGGCATGTATTGTTGGTGCCAACACTGGTAAATTATTATTTGTCGCCGTTAGGAACAAATATTGCCCTGTGTAGGAAAGGGCCAAACCAAGAAACACATATTACAGTGGGCGAACACAAATGTTACCAAAACTGATCAAGAACATCTAGGGCAACTCAACCTGTTGAAGACGGGGATAGTAGTATCTGCAAAAACTTGTGTGCAGATAAACCATGCGGGAATGACATTTTAATTAAAAAAATTGAATACAAGAATCATCTTTCCAATCCTACAATTGTAAAAACGATTTCTGCTTCGATCACATAGCCTTAAGAATGTTTGCTGTAATAAAAATCCCTTCATAAAAAGCATTTAGCTTACTAACTGTTAAAACTATCGCAAAAATGATAGTCGTGCGATAACAAACATTCTCAAGAGAATAATCGCGATTATTCCCACCACTAAACTTTTATAATAATTTTTATTGCGCCACCTGGCTTTCAATAGTGTAACTTCTTTATTTGTAAAAAATTGCAGCTTTTACACATTTTATAATACTTTTTCTTGCGCTACCTGGCTCACAGTAGTATAACTTTTTAATTTTAATAACTTCACCGTTAAAGCAGCACCTACTAGAGATTACACTCTAAGTGTAAATATGGCCGACGAGACCCCGCTCTTAATGTTTTCAAAACTATATTTACAGATATAATTCTCAGAAAAACCATATGATGTTTTTTCATATGACGTTTAGTGCCTACCCAGCAAACATTTTATTGATGGGCCTTTAATGACTGAATGTCTGCTAGTCGATTATGCGTAGGGCGGGCCTTTCACAGAATTCCGCATTGGCCCGTCATCAATAAGAGACTGCGGCCGCCAGTGTATGAGTGCCAGCAATAGCCCGTAGTGGAATCTACTAATAGCCGGTACTATGCCGACTATGCCGACCAATCGCCGCTCACAAAAACTAGCAAAAATTGTATTTAATATATTTATTATATTTTACAAAATGAAATAAAAACTAACTGTACGGATATTATAAACAAAACATTCTAATTTAATTAATATTATCGGCACCTTTACTAACATCGCGCCTTTTGTTCCTCCCACTATTTCTATCTATTGCAGTCCTCAGCCAGCTTTTAATTACAGTTTCGATTACCTGTTGGGTAGCATCTTTTCTAAACATATTTTTTCTTACAACCCCTGCATATAATTAGGTAATTAATAAATTTAATTACAAAAGTAAAACAAGTCTCTACCTACAAACAATAAAATCTATAACGTTCCTTAAGTGCTTGAAAGCTGGTTTCTTATTTTTTCCACACCTGTTATACAATTCAGCTAAATTCTGCGCAACAATTTTACTCAACAAACGCCTAGTTGTATCTATTACATCTTTCCTTCTAATAAGCTGCCGAAAAGAAACCTAAAAAGTTATAAAAATAACATTTTGCTATCATTAAGTAACACAGTTACCGAAATCAACCCGGGTTTGCTTGATTACAAAGCGGCGAGCGTAACTGCTGGGCTACGAAGATAAATTAATTTTAAGCGGTCAATAGTAAATAACATGGTAATATATAAAAAAAACGCCATGAAAGTACTGAAAGCAGGGTTGAAAAACGTGATTTGTAGCAAGAGAAAAAAAAGAGAAAATGTTATAGAAATAGTGTTGAAAACAATAAAAACTACATATAAAAACCTTTATTTTTTAATTCATTATAAACTCTTCTATAAAATACATTATTTCTAATACGCCTTCTGGAAGTTCTTCCCACTCGTTTTGTACAATTATAGCTTCTATTTTAGAGTTTTTTCCAAGTCCTCCTCCATTTTGTCGTTTTTTTTTATCTGCAATATAGTTAGTTGTTCAAGTTGTAAGCAATAAAAAGTATTTGTACGTACCTTCCGAAGAAATTCTAATAATGCTATCATCGGCACTATCACCTGACATTAAACCTGATATATCTTTTACTTGAGGAGGTCTTGCGCGACAACTTGACAAATCATCTTCATATATGCCTATATGCAGCAACTTTTAAAAGATCTGTGAAAATCATATATTAACGTACATAGTAAAGATAAAGCATGTTATACATGAGTTCTGTAAATTAAGACTGCAGTTTTCACAGATATTTTCTGATTCAAAGAGAGGACTACTTCGAACGGATAATCCTTCCATTGCAGTAATTATACCTAAAAAATTATTTGCAATCAGTACTAGCGGTGAGTATCAAACATATGAATAAAATTGCCATTAGCTGTAAATATAGTTTCACACAGTTGGAATTAAATATGTAATTGCATAAGAAGCATTACTATATATAAAAAAAAGATTATATAAAAAATTGTACTTACCAATACTCGTAAAATACAGGAACAACGTTCGAATATTGTCTGACACACGCAGAAATTTTACTGGTAATAAAATATTTTGTGAAAGCCAGGCACTAACGTAAATGACCATGTAATTAGATATAATTACTTAACCAAACGCATTCTTCAATCGATAGTAATAAATATAGTTTGAATAATCTGGAATTAAATATGAAATCACATAAAGAATTAAAGTAACAAAAAAATTAGTACTATTTCTAGAAAAGATTATTAAAAAACTTTACTCAATAATACTTGTAAGATACAGAAACATCGTACTCATGTTTGACGCTATAAATATTTTTCGTGCAGTTAGCAATTGATGGCATAATTACATACAACTTATTACCAAAACGTATTCCTCCATAAAGCATAGTTTGAAAAAGAAGTTGTTTTCGGATAAACAAATTTGAAAGAACTATCAAAACTCATTATAACCGTGTAAAAAAAAATAATGTAACAATACCTTAAAAAAGTAACAACAAGCATAGACTTTAAAAGTTATAAATTATTTTGCGAAAACCATCAATAACATAAGCAATAACATAAATGACCGCGTAATTGCTCATAACTAATTACCCTGATGCATTTTTTAATTGAATTATAGTTTAAAAAAAAATGGAATTAAATATTTTACCACATAAAAAATAAAGTCTGAAAAATCAATACTATAATAATATGTAGAAAAGATTATTAAAAACTGTACTTACTAATACTCTTAAGATACAGAAACAACTACTCCTGTTTGACGTTATAAATATTTTTTGTCTAATTTGCAATTGATTATATAATTACATACATTTAATTACCAAAACGTATTCCTCCATAAGCGATACTTTGAAAAAGAAACTGTTTTCGAATAAAATGTTTTGTACTATAAGAACTCATTATAACGGTGTAAAAAAATGTTATAGAGTACCATCTTAAAAAGTAAGTAACTATTAAGTAATTACTCTAGCACATTCTTCAATAGAATCATAATTTAAAAAATTGGTATTAAATATCTAATTAATACTTATCAATACTCGTAATATTTTGAAATAGCAACTAGAATGTTTTTAAGTCCAAAACGCAACAGTCAATAAGGTATATTTCATAAATCGATTAAGCGCAGTTCAACTGCATTTTTTCTTGTTGCAAACGTGTATAAAAGAAATTTTTTTACAAGTAGCTATTATTCATTCTTGTACATTGTGTTAGAAAAAAATAATGTCTGCGTCAACGATTTTTAATTTATTCGCATGTGGAGTACTAAGTGATCAGGAGCTAATCAAAGCCTATGAAGATGTTGTTGAGAGAATGGTTGTTTATAGAGATACCATTGATAACGAGGATGAGGGTATCTTTCTACGCCTGATCGAAAGGGTTATCGAGATGTAGGTAAGATTTTTTAATGTTATTATTTTTGTACACGACTAACTATTTCTTACTTTTAGGATACGGCCAAGATAGAAACGCCGTCAACGTCTGCCGCTCACATAAACGTAAGTTTTTTACTACTTATTTATGTTTAACTAACATAATTAATTGTAGAACTCGGCCGTATTTGGGTTGACGCCATCAACATCCGGGAACGGCGACTATGATGTAAGTTTTATAATTACACCTATTAACTTTATCTAGCTAATGATTTATAGATGTACAATGACGGGGAGTTCTTGTATTTTACCCTAATGCAAGAAAACGTGAAAGAAATTCAAAAATTTAACACTATAGATAAAACCATGATCTTTAGATTTAAAGAGGTTTCTCTAGCAACGAATCTGCTGATCTGGCTCGAAGTAAGTTTAATATTTAATTTTTTTTTTATTTTAAACTGCGAACTTTTAGATTGCATTTAATGAAGTGCTAGGGCACCTTTTAAAAGACGCTGCCCCATCCGATCGCCCAGGCCTGGTGCTTCGGAACGATAACTACCCGGAAAAACCAGTGGGTATATCGTTCCGCCGCGCGATCAACTAAACGCCAAGATCATCATGGCTACGCTGGAGAAAATTTTGCAAAGTAACGCAAATTTCTTCTCTACCGACGCTCTCCGGCTTCACGTTGACCGTGTAGCACTTCCTATTGGTTACGGCGGGGCCGCTAGGGATCGGATGGTTGGCGTTTCGTACCAAGAATATTGCCGACGAAAAGAGGGAATAATGGTTGTTGCGCCAAACGACGACAATCTTTGTTTGGCGTGAGCCCTGGTACTGGCCAAAGCATGGAAAACTCAAGATCCTATGATACATAGTCTGCAATTACAGAACAACCACCAAACAACGGAACGTGCAGTAAACCTATGTAAAGATGCAGGCGTGGATCTTAGCAACGGCGGTACCAGGACACACATCCAGCAATTTCAAGGCCATTTAACTGCATATACGATTGTTGTCTACAATAACCGTCTAGGAAACTAATTTAACCAGTACATTAGCAACCTTGCTAACATAATTTGATTTTAGGCAAATCTGTGTACTACGAGGAGCCACGCAGCTCTAATAAATTAGTTTTAAACTTAATTTTAAAAAATAATCACTACAACGTTATCACCACCTTGTGTGCTGCATTTTCTACTAAATACTTCTGCCAGATGTGTAAAACACGTACAAACAGTAAAATTCGTCACAAACAATGTAAGTACATTTGTCCGGCCTGCTCCACGTCACCGCCGTGTAACAAAGATCAAGAAACTATATTGTACAATACATGCAATAGAGATTTTTGAGGCTTCGATTGTTTTGAGGAACACTCTAAGAAATTGTGCAAGATTCTCAGAAAGTGTAAGTCGTGTCTTAATAGTGTGTGGGTAGACAATTCTAAATCTCACAAGTGCGGGTACAGCTGTTGTAAAAATTGCGATGCTGATAAACCTACTCGTCACCTGTGCTTTATGGCCAAAAATTCTTCAAAAAAATTAAATAAAAATTTTGTTTTCATATTTTACGTCTTTGAATGCCGACAGGATACTCCAGTAGCGCGCAGCATGTTTTTGCATACGCCTACTTTATGTGTTGCTGAACAGGTGTGTAATTTCTGCGTTAACATCAATAATATCAACCATAACTGTACTAGCTGTGGGAAACGTCAACACATTTTTAAGAAGAACCCTGTCGGTGAGATATTGTGGCATTGGCACATAATATGATGGGGCTTTTGTTTTAAGGGAGCTATTGAAAAATAAAAAAGCTTGGAATCCTAAAATAATTTCAACGAGGACCAAATTGATGTCAACTAATTGTGACGGAAACATTAAGTTTGTTGATTTAATAAATTATATGCCGATGCCCTTATTTAAATTACCAAAAACTTTTAATTTTCCCGGTAGTAAAGGATATTTTCCTCATTTTTCTAATACTTTGGCAAATCAAAATTATATTGGACCAATGCCTGCTGCACACTATTATGGCTATGACGAAATGCCGGTTTTAACGTGTCAAGAATTTTGAAAATGGTACGATGAGCAAGTGAAGAGCGACGTTGTTTTTAACTTTCAAACAGAAATTATAAAGTACTGTATTGACGATGTCTCAATTTTAAGAAAAGCTTGCATCGAGTTCTGGAGTCGTTTTACTACATCAAACAGCGTCGATCCATTTAAAGAATCTTGTATGATTGCTGGAGCACGCAACGCTGTCTTTAGACGTAAGTTTCTTCAAAAAGATTCTACAGGACTTATACCTCTAAATGGATACCGGATGGCTGATAAACAATCAACTATTGCTATTAAATGGCTACTTTTGTTCGAACATACTTTGAACATCAAAATTCAGCATTCTGGTAACAGTTAGACTAAAAGAGGGCATTTTAGTTGATGGTTTTTGCGTTAATACAAATACAGTATACCAATTCCACGGCTGCTTCTTCCACGGTTGCGAGATCTGTTTCCCTGATCAAACAGCGGAATTTAGCGGCAATAAACACGATGCTATGATTGTACGTCGTGAGAAAACCACAGCTACATCTTTCCGCATTTGCTCCTTCGGTTACAATTTGGTTGAGACGAAGGAGTGCGAATTTCGTAATTTTATAAAAACTAATGTTCATGCCCCGAATTCATATCCAACCACGCTATTATTTAAAACCAACCTTTGAATCCGCGTAACAGTTTCTTTGGAGGACGTACCAACGCCGTTAAATTATACCACAAGGCAAAACAAGATGAAGTAATCCGGTATCTTAATGTATGTTTACTTTACCCTTTTGTCAACAAGTATGGCAAACATCCTATTGGCCACCCGAAAATCCACGTTGGAAACTATGTTTGCATGTTTTTACCTTTACACTCCGTCGAGGGCATAATTAAATGTACAATCCTGCTTCCATCAAACCTGTACTACCCAGTCTTACCTTGTAGGATGCACGGTAAACTTATGTTCATTCTTTGTAGGATGTGTGGAGAAACAATGTCATAACTATTGCCGACATTCGGACGATGAACGTAAGTTTACAGGTACTTACGTTGCAGATAAACTTTGAAAGGCGCTGTCACAAGGATACAAGGTACTAGACATTTTAGAAATTTGGGAGTATGAGATTGCACAATATAGTAAAGACAATGGATCCGGGGGCTTGTTCACATCTTACGTAAATAACTTTTTAAAGTTAAAGCAGGAATGTAGTGGAGACCATCTTGGTGTGTCAATGACCAAACGAAAGATCGGTACGTATCTGAATATTTTTAACGAGAGGGGATTGCATTAGATAAATCTAATATTTCTGTTAATCCTGGTATGCGATACATTGCAAAATTGTGTTTAAATAGTTTTTGGGGCAAATTTGCCCAACGTGAAAATCTAATGCAATCCTCAATCATTCAAGACCTTTATGATTTATTCAAAATATTGACCGATTCAATGAATGAAATACTTGAATTTGAATTTACTGGCTTTTATGTATTTATGTACAATAAATGTTACAAAATATCTATTACGTTTGTATTCTTAGAATACAAATTATACAATAAACTAATGCATACATCATTTTTTATTAAATCACTCAAATATTTCTAAAAATTCTATAATGTTTGTGTTACAAAGGTTAAAATATAAATATACAAGACAATACTTACCGCAAAACATAGAATGAAAATCTTGTATAATCTTACAATTAAAAGTCCAAGTACAACAATTTCTTTCTAAAAACTTCTTATGATATCCTAAGGGTAGTCTTCCAAAAGAATCAAAATATTCTCCATGTCTATATTCATCAATGTAAAACGCTGCCCAATGTTCACCAGGTTTATAGGAACGGTCGGTGTTTGCAATAATAGCACAGGGTCTTTGTATACGCCATGGTAGTTAATTAGAAGCACATACAAGTCGATGTATATTCTTGGTGGTCGGGATACTTTTCAAACATTGTTGAATTTGTACCGCATTCATCTCTGCTATTAAGCTTTGACCATTCGCATAAAATTAAAGCGTGTTCCAGAGCACACGAAAGGTTTTCAATGTGATGATGTAGACATTTGATTGCTTGCATGTCTTTTTTTAGTTCTTTAAATGTTGGACAATTCATTCCCTCCATGTTAACTACCGGTTTATTTAAAAATTTTAAAGTGGTTTGCTTGTCATAGCCTTTAACAAAAATACCGTTAAAAGGCATCAATAATTTTCTAAGTTCGTCTTCAAAATCTTCAAAATTTATGTATCCAGTACTCCATTTTAGACCATGAAAATAATTTTCCAAGTAATAAACTTCGTTTTTCACTGATTTTGGTAAAGTAGAATAAGTTATTAGTGGCTTTATGAGCAAAACTTCGCAATAGTCACAATCTGACGAAACAACTGCAACTTTTTTAGTAATAAATTTTTTGTCTTCTCCACGAAAACCTTGCAAATCAACAAACGCGCCCATTCTTCTCGAGTGTTAATTAATAACTAAGTTGAGTAAAATGTCGAGTATCCTTAACTACTAAAATCTACTATTACATTTCTATGTTTATCAATTTCTATGACGTTGTCAAATTCTGCGTAAACTAAACAGTTTATAGTTTCACTTAACGCATCTTCGAATCCGACTTCTATGCGCAATGAACCATTTTTTACAAGATTCCAATGTGTATTAGCATTTGCTGATAAATCCGGTGTTAATTCAAAAGCCATTAAACAGAAACCTTAAGGGTAATATTCTCGAGATATATTATTTCCTTCATTTAAGAAATGAATGCCCGTTCCGGAGTATGAAGTATGGTATGCTTGACGTACAGGCCTGATTTTGTAAAATCCGGTTGAAGTGGTTTTGAAGGAATTTGCTGACAATCAATATACAAGGACAGGTAATTAATTTTATGATGATGAATATTTAACGGGTTGTTAGCGTAATCTCCATTGAACGCTTTATTTGACACAAATCCAATAATACAACGTTTAGGTAATTGACCTAAGAAAACGTTGTCTAAAGACTTTCGTTGTATCCCTGATGAAATAGTCAATACTTTAAGATCGGCTTTGGTTATTGTATATTTTGCGGAAGTAGATTCTAAAGCTTTTGTGTGTGCAATTAGAATTGTAGGATTATTTCTCATTCTTCTTACTAAAAGACTGGTTTCTAAAAAATTCACCTTGTATGTAGACCCGGATTTAGCCATTAAACTAAACGAATCTCTTGAACGAACAAATTTTATCTTCATTTCGACGCCGTTAACAAGAAATTTTTCTTGATTAAATATGTCAGAGTGGACATGTCCTATCATCTCGATTTGGTTATTTTCGAAAGTAAAAAAATTTCTTTTAACAAATTCCACATTGTCCTCCGTCAAATTATCCATTTTTCCTGGTGTATCACTATGCCATAAACTACACGATAAATGTGAAGATTTGGCTTCTGATCCATAGTTTAGTAAAGTTTCAATATAAGAACGGTATGCATACGTATTATTAGACGGAGATACAAGTTTCTGATTTAAATAAATCTCAACTTGATTAAATAGAGAATGTAACCAGTTATTTACGGGCAGGGGTGGGCAGTCACAAAATACTTGTATTGAAAATACAGTATTTGAAATACATTTGTATTTTGTATTTTGTATTTGATGAACTTTTCCTAACGTATTTTGTATTTTGTATTTGAAATACTCAGTTATGGGTATTTTGTATTTCGTATTTGAAATACATTAATAAATGTATTTTGCCCAACGCAATATTACAACAGGTTTTAAAATACCGTTCTAATTCATTCGAAAAATCTGGAAATGTTTGAACTGACTAACTTGGCAACCAAAACATTAAAACAATTTCCGCCATCTTAGATGGAAAATTTTATCTAATTCAGAAAAAAGTCAAAGCAAAATGTTTAATGTCTAAACAAAAAGATATAATAATTAGTGGAACCCTTAAAGCTACTACAAATTTTAAGTTACACATGAAGGTATGTAATTTCAATTTTATTGAGTTTTTTAACCTTGAGTTCGATTACTGCGTAAACATCAAGAATTGCTGGAAGAATTTCATAAACACAAAAACGAAAAAATAAATATAAAGGTAAAGAAGAAACACAAATTAATAACAACCTATATATATTTGTATTTTGTATTTAAAATACATGTATTTGTATTTTGTATTTTGAATAAAAACATAAAAGTATTTTGTATTTCCTATTTCAAATACTTTTATAGGAATAGTTTGTGTTTTGTATTTGAAATACTTTGGTGCATGTATTTTGCCCAGCACTGTTTACGGGTCCTGCAGCATCCTCAAAGTTTAACGAAGTATCGTCATGTCTCACGATTTTGGCTGTTGCATACAACATTATTTGGTTTAAATCCAAGTAATCATTACCGTTGCCAGGTATAACAAATTCAATCGGTGCGTCGTCAGTTAACGAAGATAGCGGCTTATAGAAAATCCATTCGCCAGATTCTATACTTGTTTGAGTTAATGGAAGAGCAAATAAATCTAATTCAGATTTAATGCATTCGCAAGATTGAGCGTGAAGAAAAGTCATTATTAATTTCTGTCAAAAATATCGTTGTAATTAACTTTCGAACTAGGAGGTTTGCGTCTAGAATTTGACGTCTTGTTAATTACAGACAGAGAATGACTAGTTGTTTTTTGACGCGGTTTTTTATATCCAGAATCCTGCATCATATTTTCAATTTTAGTGTCAGCTTTGCGTTTCAGACTCTGACCGGCTTCGCGCATTCTATCTTGCAACGATTCTTTGATTGGTCGGTTTTCTACAATGTCTCTAAAATATTACTTCCTGTTCTCAACGTTTTTTTTTCCTACTGCTTTCACGCCTGACTTAAACAATGGTAACATTTAACAAAATATACCCCCCAGTCAACTTCCAATTCCATGACCTCTTTGATATGGAGCCCCTCGGTAAATAACACTAATTCCACTACCGGCTTGATTAATGTAATATTGTTGATATGGACACGCCGTGCTAATTAAGTTTGTTGAAATAAAGTTTCAAATTCAACGTTCCAAACTGGAATGCCATGGAAGCTGCCGTGTCGGTTCTTATATTTATTTCTATATTTTCAAACTCTTTTCCCATCAGGGGTATGTAATGTACGGGAGAAAACACTACATCTTTGTGACATCCGTAATTGTAATTATCAGAAGTGACATTGACAATTCGCAATAAAGGTGCTAAGACATCTTCTACTAATTGTGGTTCTACAATATCACAATAAATAAACATTTGAGATAGTATACTTGCCCATATGTTTGCTGGATGAGCTGAATTTTTTTCTTTTGCTAAATTTTGATCGGGCTGAAAGCCTAATTGAAACGGTAATCTTCTTGAAAAACCCACTACAGATAATGTCGTGTTTACTTTAAAAAAAACTCTTTTTGTTATTCTGTTCTATTTAAAGTTTATCAGTTTTTTTTTTATTTCGTGGTTATTAATTTCAGTAATAATGTTTTCGATTGATTCGTAGTTTCCCAAAGAAATTCATACAATATGCCATTTTTGATAAGAAAAATGAATTGAACTTTTGTCAAGAAAGTGTCTCGTTGCAAGATTTAACAATTCTTCAAGACTTAACTCGTGTTCTTCCGGTGGTTCAGTCCTATAGTACATTAAGTTATCAGTTTCTCCAACTGCTAAAAACAAACACGGATATTGAATTTCAAAAACTCCAACAACCCATTCTCCAGTTAATTTTACTCGTTTAGGTAATTGTGTCATAAAATTTGCAGTTGTATTGCTGGGGTAGTAATTCATAGAGCTGTTACTTAGCAATGTTAAATAAAACTTATTCTCTGTATTCATAATTGTTGCAATTTGTTTGATGGGACCCAAGAATTAAATTTATCGCTATACCCTTGCCAGTTTACAAATATTATTTATTTATTCCGCGACCCATTTCTTTCAACACTTTTTTAATTTTATATCTTGTGTCACTATTAATTGTAATAGGTTGTAATTCTTCTTCATAAAACGTTCCTTCAATTAATTCGCTATTTAAATCAACAACTCGGTAAACAGGAGGTTTGCAGTTAATAACTTCACTTATTTTAAACACAAAGATCTGTTTAGTTCTACTAATTCTTACATGTTGACCGACTTTATATTTGGGTATTCGTTCTAGACCAACTCTACTGCTGTACAGGTTTTGCCAAACTTGTAAAATATTTGAATCATTTACATCATTGGGCGCTATTTTAATGCTCCGATGATATCTATTATTATAAGACAATAATAAATGCATAAATGCAAAATTTGAATAAGTAAAATACCGCCACATTCTTGTTTTAAAAGTTCGATTGAATCGTTCAACTACGGCTGCTCTCACGTCCAGATTATTCGTAACATAAAAATGAATCGCGTGTTCTTTAAAAAAAATTTGAAAAGTTTTTGCGATAAATTCTTTTCTTTTATCCGTTTGAATGTTTAGTGGGTAATTTTAACATTCGTTAAAAATATCTGCAAAGGCATCAAATAAGGTTTTTGGCCGTTTTAGCTTTAATTCATCTAGCCCATGCTTTTTTACTAAAGACATCGATTACGGTTAGAATGTAACTGATATTGTCGTTATATTTTTTTAAACTTAGCATATCACATAAATCTGCCTGTCATAATTCAAACATATTGTTTACAACGTATTTGTTTCCTACGAAACGTTTTTTATTAGGTTTACGTATAGTACACGATTCTTTTTGTTGTAGCCATTTTTCAACACTGGGCCGATTATGTTTATACTTCAATGATTGAAATAAGTCATTTGTTTTTTCTTTTTAATCGATTCTTCTTGTTTTACTATTCGTTTCACCGTGTTATTGTGACGAGAGAGTCGTCTCTTCTGTGTTCCTGACAACGGAAACTTTTCCTTTTAAAGTATTGTAGATGCATTCACATTTCAGGGTATACTTGTCTCGTTAAATGTTTTATTCGGGCTTTATCTCGTGGTTTTATAAATAGAATTATGTTATGGGCGTTTAATGATATGTCGCGTTGTCCTTCACCTTGGTGAAAGACGTTTTGCGTTAGGAAAAATACGCTGAGGTTTTTATGATGACAACCTTTAGTAAATATTTCTATAACAGACCTGTTTGCTTCGCGCATTAAATCGTCAATGATTATTAAGCTAGGTTCTGTTCCATCAAACGCATCCATAAGACGGTAATCCTTCTTAAAATTTTATCTTTGGCAAATCTTTATACAGAAGCTGCCACTCATGATAAAGCTATATCACATTTTCAAATTTAGTGTCACACACATCATTCATATTTCTTATAAAGTTTACAATAAAGTAAGATTTACCACACCCAGATGGTCCTGCAACAATTGCTGAGAAAGGATAATGAAATTGATATATGTTAATGATCGTTATCTTAACGAGAACTAACAGCGTTCAAAATAAACACAACTTTATTTTTATTGGTTATATTTTGTTTTATTACCTACATGGAATTATAGTAAAATACTAAATTATTTGTACAATTTGTCGTCATATGTATCCATATAATTCTTTACCGCAATATTCATAAAACTTGAAAATTTGTGAACTAATTCATATGACATAAAAATTTTGTTGTACTTTTCTTTAAGAATTTCTTCAAAATCTTCATAACAGGCTTCCTGTTTTTTCTTTGAATCTACAAAATTCACCAAATCGTGTATAAATTCTTGAAAAGGACAGTCACAGTTTTCTCTGTCGCTCAGTAGTTACATAAAATAGGATTTCATTTTTCTAATGCTTTGTAATAAACTAAGGCCAACATACAATTGAAATTTTTTTTCCACATTTTGAGGCACAAATCGAACAATGTTCATATCAGTTGTGTCCACTAAATAATTTTCAAGATCATATTTACCCACATCTTTGTGACTAAGGTCTTTTATCATGTTGCCCAATACACTTAGAAACTCCAGAAATTGTGGTAATGTAATGTAAACACCCGAATTAAAACCGGACTTTATTATTTTCAGGCAAGCCATTATAAACATCTATTTCTAGACGCGCAATTTTTGAGTAACTATGATTTAATGGAATAGATACCTTATTAAACAACTCGTGTTTTTCGCGTACTTCTAATTTTGATTTATCTTCTGAGCTGTTGATACCGTATGATTTTTTGGCTTCTTTAAACAGGGCGTAATCTTTAGCGGTAGGAATGTATACTGGTGATGCTGGTGATCTATAATTTTTCTTCCAATCTTGACGTTTAGAATAGGGTGCAAATTTTTTTACATCACGTTGTGCTGTTTTAGCTGCCATCACAAGAACTTTTATAGTGAAGTATTGGTTCGAATTGTGTACAACACTAAATAAGGTTTAGTAAAAACGTGCTTTTATATCTTTATAGGGAAAGAATGTTTGTACAAAAAGTATTTCTAGTAAAATGTTTGACACGTGACACAATAGAAAAACAGGTTAATGATTTAGCAATTTTGCCTTTTGGGTAAGTATACAAGCAACGTAGTAGTTTCACATTTATTTAAAAATTATTTCGCTTATTTAGTACTAATCTTTTATAAGAAATTCTTTACTGCAAATTTTTTATTTGACGATTTTATTTACAATCATAGATAATATTTTACAATTGACCGTTTAAATTCAACTATCTTCGTAGCCCAGCGGTTACGCTCGCCGCTTTGTAATTAAGAAAGCCCGGATTCTAATCCAGGTACACCCACAGCTTTTTTTAAATAATTTTTTTTTTCTCGCTCGAGTCATTAGTCCTTATGACGCAATAAAAATCACCAGTTATGCGATGACGTAACAATGTGAGAGAGAAAAGAATGCGCTGTAAGAGAGAGAAGAAAAATTTCATTGAGAGGTAAATTGTATTTCTAATTGTAAGATGCATTGTAGAACTGTATTACATTAAGAAAGCTATGACGTCATTTGAAATCTGCGCAGTAAATTTGGAAGGAATGTAGTCATTGGCTACCATGTCTGTTTTTTTTCTTTTATGTGATTTACGAGTACATATTCAATAAAAACAGTAAACTTACAAATCTTTTACTAATTTCAGTAAGCGTAATTTGTATTTGCTAACGTCTAATTAAACTATTAGAAATTTGTTTATGCGTGTTAACAAGCCAGTTATTTGTTATTGTTAAGTGATTAAGTTTGTAAATATGCACCGTTATTTTGGTATGAAATTTAATATTTTACATGAAAAAATAAAAACAACTCCTTATATGACTAATTTACGATATAAATATCAGTTCGACACAATAAACGTAAATTCATTTAAATATCACTCAACTTCATTATTATTACTAAACTCTACATCTTTATCATAGTCAGATGAACCAGTGTTAACAGTGAATTGCAAACTATTGACTGCAACATCTAATAAATTTTTTGTAACTTTTTTTCTTTTAATATTAGTTACTGATTTAGTGCATTGAACTTTCAGGTAGGAGAGGCAAAAACTCACAACTTGGTTTGTTTTTTCGTGACGTTATTGCAATAATATAGTAGCTATGATGAAGTGCGCACAATAGCGTTACGAAATGTCGCCGTTTAAAAAGCAAACCAATTTTTGAGTTTTTGTCTATCCTACCTGAAGGTTTAATAAACTCAGTAACCAATAAATTTTCTGTTGTTAGATATGAATTTTTAATCTTTTTGCAGTGTTTACAAATAGCAACCCATTCATCAATGCTTATACATACAAACATTCGCTGGTACATTTTTCCTAATCTATCTTTGTTTTTTCGTATTACTACAGGTAAACTTATTTTTAATTAATTTATAAATATCTGATTATTTTTAATTTTTAGTGAGGTGAGTGCTATTTAAATAAACTAACGTTTTTGGAAATCACATAAACTTGTCAAATTTTTAATTTTTAGGTTATTAATTCCAATTTTTGAGTCAAGGTCACAGCTCACAACATAGTAAAATGCTTGTAGTAACGTTTCTACATCATTTAATTTCATTGTCAAATTTCTGTTAGTAATCCAATACTGTAGCCCATATCTTGTCATACGGTTGTTAGATTCTTTTCAAAATCAATTTTCTTGTTTTGTATCAACTGCACCGTATCTTGTTTTAGAGACGAGATTGTAGGTTCTTTTTTACGTCGAACATTATGGCATGAAGGATTATCTACAACAAGTACAGATAGTTGTAACAAATTTGGTAGTAATTGCTGTTAAACGTCACCACATTTATTTCCTGTAAAAAACAATACCAATAAAACACAATTACAGAATAGTAATGAAAATTACTTGACCCAAACATTACCAATCCATTAGTAATAAACCCCATTTTTCCTCCTGCATGAACAATAATTGACCGCTGACTTTTTGACATTGGGTGTTTTAATCCTAAATCGGAGTCATCAAACCAATCTTTTGATTGGGTATACGTACTATGAACATATGTCTCATCAGTATACACAATGGGTCGTCCCTTTTCTCTATATTTTAATATAGCCCTTAATTCAGAAATTCGTTTTAATCTAATAGTATTTGACTCCATTAGTGTGCGACCGTTATCTCATGATGTTTACCATCTATAAGTGAATGAAATTAATATGATAAATTCATGCATGTTGGTTACTTACTTAAAACTAAATTCTCGTAATGTTGAAATACTACCATTAAACAAGCCTTGTTCATGCACTTTTTGTAATATGCTTACGAAATATACATTTGTATGCTTAAGGTATAAAAATTTACCTCATGACTTACCTTTAAAGGTTGGTCGGTTTTTTTAACTATATACAAATTATGAATAATGCAACGAATAAATTCTTTGGGACCGCGTGCCAGAATATATTTAAGACTTTGTTTAATACGTTTTTTGATGAAGGTGATAGAAATGCCAACACTTTTCCAGTTTTAATGCGTCTTTTTGTTTTTAAAATACTTTGCATGTATTTTCAGAAATTCGAGTTACAGCCATTGCTCTATTTTTATAGTTTTTCAAAGATATTATTGATTTACACAGGTTAGTTTGCTCTTTCATAAAATTTTTAACAATGCTGATAATCTCCCGGCCCTGACTGCAAATAATTTTTCCTTGAATTCCGTATGTCGATTTCGAAGTTGTTGCTTCGGTAGTAGTCATCTGTAAATTGAGTTTCTACAATGTTTATTTTATGGTAAATGAGTAGAAATTCTTACCTTATTCAACAAATAAATGACAGTAGCTTTTAGAAAGACTGACTTAATTAAATCTCAATTAATGAAGTTAAAAACAATTAGCTGGATAAAACGGAGAACAAAAATAACTAAAGTACGTAATGTCGGATCAAAACAAAGTTGGCATTGACATTGACACACGCCTTGCTTTTTAAAACGAAATCTAGTCTTTACGCATATGTGATGTCATGTCCTTCTTACAGTAACATATTTGTCTGTAAGTATATGCAATACAAAATAAGCGTTGTTGTAGTGCTACGAGGTAGGCGCTGTTCGAACCCCGTTACGTCATCAATGCACCTACTTTCGGCCTACTAACTAATAAGTACATAAAAATGTAAAATGTCTACAGCTAACGAAAGTTGAGTACCATGCGACCGTCAATATTTTAAGAAAAAAGAATATACTTAATCAAATAAAACAAAATTTAGACAGCGTTCAAGGTGATTCATCTCTTTCGTATTCCACTGTAAAAAATACAGTGGAATAAAGTAAAGTGTTTCCGTTTGAGACAAGAATCCTTGGATAATGCAGAACGCTCCGGTCGCTCAATCAAAGTGATAACGTCTCAACACATTTCATATTATGAATTTAAGTTACAAAATTTTTGTAAAACGTCGTAGAAAATTGACAAAAAGTGTTTGATTATTACATGACAATACTTTCGTTCACACTGCGCTTATTTCACAAGTTGCTATCCGAAAATGCGGCTATCAAAAATAGAAACCTGATTGTCCTGGCCTGGTTCTCAGTGACTATGATTTATTTTTTAATATATAAAAAGATTTAGTGGCGTTGTTTTAATGAGTGGAGTTGCCAGCAGCTGTAATAAAATATTTTCAGAAAAAAACTTTAAATCAAATTATTAATTATTTGTTGTAATAAAAGTATAAAAGTTATAGGAAATTACATTAAGAAATTAAAATTCTTATAATGTTTCAATTCTATTTTTTCTGAGAATTTATGGCGCCTAATACCTACCACATGTATTAAATATTAATAAAGTGTGTGTAGTTTCTCAAACAAACTTTGCTCAATTGTTGAACGAAACTGTCGGACATCTTAGATATATTTTTCAAATCTAACAAATTAACACTTTTGACGATAAGCGTTATGTTATCTGTCTGTATATCAAAAAACAAGAATGTAAACGACCGTTTTACTTACTGCGTTTTTTAAGGTAGTAATAATCTAATTTAAATCAGGAAAATACTAACAATTTAATTTAAAACAAATATATTTTTTTATAGATATAGATTAATTAATCCAACAATAAATGAATAAAACTGTTTAAATAGGAATACCATCGTTTTTTGCTTATAGTGAAACTAATAGCTACTTCAGATTAAATACTGAAGCAAACCAGGTATCAAAGAACAAAAAACACAAAGGAGAAAAGAAATATTTTATTGTGACCTAGACATATAGGAGTTGTGGGGTACTAAGTGAAAGACAAAGTTTCTCGTCTATAGACTGTTGCAACTAGATTCTCAAAACTACTACTACTACTAAGAAGCAAACTATAACAAAGTAGACAAAAAAAATGATAATTATAGATACAACAGAGACACGTTCTATTAGAAACTAGTTTAAAAATCAACTAAGAAACAAAAAGTTGAAATAAAAAAAAGAGAGTATACAAGGTTAACAATATCTCACCAATATGGAAAATGTGTAAATGTAAATTTACAGTAAAACATATTGTCAGAGTGCAAACTATAAAACAACGAACGAACATATTAATTTAAAAAATTTCTCAGCGCTCTGAACAGCAAAAATATAAAATATTCAAAAAAAAAATATTAATTAAATGTACTTAAAATAACAAATGGTTTTAAAAGCATACCAATACTTAATTTTAATAATAATAATTAATATTCAGTATTGATTTGATTGTAAATGACTAATTATGCCAAAGCGCATAACAAAAAAAATAAATATATTCTGTAAAAGCTTCAAGGAATTGATCTTAATAACGTTGCAATAAAAACTGTAACAACCAAAAAGTTTTTAAAGTATAAATAGATAAAAGTTTAATAACATATAATTTTATTTTCAGACCTATAATAAAATATGTTTGACGCAGCTATATTTTCGTTGTGTAGGTACTAGAAGAATTGTAACGTGATTTATAGTGTGTTAACTTACGAAACGCCAGATGACGTTATAGCGGTGTCATTGATAAGATACAATGCTTTTTCAAGTTAAAGGAACGGAGATTATACACATGAAAAAAATATCAACTTGGAAAATTGGGTCGCGTGTTCTGTAATGGTATATCCAAGTTGACAAAAAGATCTAGAATAACTTACATGATAAATATGCATCTTCCAAGGAATCAAGAGTCTCAAGATTATAACGAACAGTTAAAGGTTTATAAAGATTAAAATTTAAAAAATAGAACAACTTTTAGAATAAAAAACTACAGATTTATGAATCTCCAATATTTAAGTTGCAGCGTATAAGTCTAAATTTTAATTATGTTAACATTATAATATTAGGGATGTACAATATTTTGAATATTTTAACAGTTACTATCAAACATTATTAAATACTTAATAAAAACATAAATTACATAAAATATCAATTAATGTAATATCGTACTACTATATCGCAACATTTTACAAAAAAAAGTAATAGTAGCAATTTCATATTTTTAAAATACGTATAAAATCAAATAAAAGACTTAAAAAAGTAAGTAAAAAAGTCTTCGACTACAAAATTACATGAGTAAATTGCGAGCGCCGTAAAAAACGGTAGGATTATTATAGAAGCAATCACAGTTAACTGCGTTGAATTTAAACAAACTTTTAACTCGACAACTGCATCGTTAATCATAAAAAACGTGTTGAAAAAGCATAATTTGGTTTAATAATTTTTTTAAATAAAATTTCATTTCAGTTTTTTTTTATTATTACACCTTAAAATACACAAAATTAAAACAAAATGCAGTAATTTTAATTAATTTGTATATACGGTTTTTTACCAAGTATTGGTTATTTCTTTTCAATACTTATTCTGTCTTTTGCATCACCGATTGATGACAATAATTAAAATATGTAGCAACAAACGTAAAAATTTTATCAGCAACGTAAATTTTCTTCTTTTATAATTGTCGGTAACTTCAGTAAAAAGAATTGATAGCAATGTGACTGACAATTGTAGGTTACTCAAAAACACATAGATTGTTTTCAACTTGTGTTTTATATGATTCAGAAAATTAAATATTTATAACTGCAAATTTTGGTTAATATAGATTTTAAATTATCACTGCTAACAACGAAAATAATATTACCGCTTGATAAGAAATCTAGAAAGCTTCATATTCTAAACCAATAAGAAAAAAGCGACTTACAAGATTTTAATATTGTTCATTAGAAGTAGATGTAGGTATATGTAATATTTAAGTTTTAAAACTGTTTTTATAGAATTTTTTGGCTGGGTTGCATAAAGCAAAGTTAACTATGGTAAAATTCAAGTTTCAACAGTTACTTGTGCATTACAATTTTTCATTCTGTATAATTGTTGTGAGGTTGATTTTTCATAAGTTGACCTTTTGTCGCACGTCATAGCAAACATGTAAACATCGTCTTATACTAAGAATTTCGCATAGTAATATTCTAAAATCTGAATTTGCATTAAAGTTGTTTTGAAACAAGATACATCTATAAAGATTCTTAAATCTGAGAAAAATAACGCTACTGTTAATATGAATCGATTAGTTTATGATAATAATATCTATAATCTTTTTTCAAACGGAGTCATTTATAGTAAGTTTTAAGAGTTTTGATTAATTTTCGTTTGCAACCTACTGACATTGTGGTTGTTTCGATGTCGAGTCTTTGATTCCTGTACTTAAGTCAATTAAAATTATCAAAACTTTATGTATTGAGAATATTTTAAGCAACACAGTACTTGATATATATTTTAATTAAAAAGTCTGTCAACAGATATTGCAGAGCTACGTAAAAAGAAATCGTTATGAAGCTTCGTTGCGACGTAATGGTGATCATTTTAAACATTTAAATTACATAGATTAAAAGATAAATATAATATTTACTTTTGACACTGTTTATTACGGCGAATACTGTAGAAGATTCTTATGTAATACTCGTATGCCTCTGAATGAGTAAAAACTCGGAATGCTAATTACTTTTAATCCAAATACTAACCTACTACAAAATTATTATTTGTTAAAAGCAGTTGTTATATGTTTGTTATAATTAAATAAAAAATACGAATTAATCGCATAAATAATTCGGCTGATTACACATACTCTGGTTTAAATTGAATTTAATATGCTTTGTTTGTTTGTTTCTAAGTTTTATATACTCGATAAAACTAAAACTGTAAAATGTATTTAAATAAGCATTTTATGACAAATTTTTACTAATGCCAAGCAACGATGAAGCTAATTGAGCGATTTATTCAATCAATAGTGTTATTTCTGTTGTACACTTAATTAAACTAAAAAGTAGTCAATAAATATAATGACAAATTACTTCATTATTCTTAATTGACACTCCTAAAAAAACTATAAAGCAGGATATCGATGACAAGGAAATACAAATTTTCTGTTTATCATACTAATGATAGTGACTCTCCCGCCTCAAAAAGATCGTAATATGTGGAAATTCAATGACACATTAGGTTTGATTTATTAATTGATTCGAAAATTATACCTGTTTATTTATACACAAAAATATTTTGTATACAAATAAAATGCAAAAATATCTTTTCTGACACAAAATCATTTCACTAACTTGTTATACGTGTGTTAGCAGTTATTTAAAACATTTATTATAATTGATTTTCTTTGACATTTTGATTAAAATATAATTAAAACTTAAGTGCAATAGCTTATATTCACAATGTTATTGTGTTATTGTACAGGATGTTACATAGGTGTAACATAAAATGTGTTCAAAAAATAGCTTTAATAAAGTTTATAATGCACTGTTTTAATAGAAAACTTTTGTTTACAACCGAAAACATTTCATACAAAAATCAAATGCAGTTTACTGTTCCAAATCATTCAAAAATAAGAATGTATTAATTTTTTAGCTTTTGCGGATAAACGATTTGACCTATTTCGTGTTGTCAATGTTTATTATTTGTCTAATTTGAATTTCTTGAATATTATGCGGTCACGAATGATTGTCGATTGCATTCGTTAACAAACCTAGTTTACACCGTTAACTATTTCAATCGAACTAACCCGTTTTTTGTTTAGTTGAGTGTACTTATAGTTTTCTCTTTTTATTTGTATAATCAAATTTGTCTTCTAAACTCGCACGCTAATGACGCAAAGATCATCTTTTGTGGCAACGACCATAGCAATTATTTGCAATTAAAGAGCACAAACTTTTGATATAGGCCGACAGTAATCTTTTTGTTATGCTCCTAATATATAAATAATGATTACATGTGACATTTTTGTTTAAACTAGTTAAATAAAGTATACATTAAATAATTAAATTACTTACATAACAAACCAATTACATTTTTATTAGTGGTTTTGTAATATATATAGTTTTCTACAATACACTACAGTACCTATAAATTTTGGATCTCAACAATTTTTAAAAACCAAGTTACGACAAAAGCTACTTCAACATTAATGTAAAAGAAACTTTAAGGTACGTCAATCTAAATAAGTTAAATATGTAATACTGCCTATATTTAATAATGCACTCAATACTTAAATAAATAATGAAATATACGCTGTAAGAAGTTCTTATTTGAAGTTTGCTGAAATCTTGAGATAAAAAATGATTCGAATAAGAAATTCAGCAATAGCGGTCAAATCAAGTTTAAAAATTTATGTTTATCTTATATAAAACGAGTAAACAAATAATACAACCGCAACTTTTATAAAAAAAATATTCATGTCGTATTTTTATTTATATAAAAGCACATATTGGTTCTTACATTATTATTAATCTAAAAAATAATTAAAAGTAAAAATAATTATTTGTACAGCCATTGTTGTGATACGGTGTTGGTATATTCTATTGAAGAATTAAATCAGTAAACGTTAAAATAAGTATGTCAAACATTTAAATTTAACAATTTATTTATAATAAAAAATAAATTACTATTTCAATACATGTATACATTTAAACGGTAGCAATTATATTTTATGTTTAACTTTATTTTTAATTTTAAAATTTGGTAATAAGTATTAACTTTCAAATCAACGTATTGACTCTAGTAAATGTTAACATCAGAATAATAATGCAAATGGCAAGTATTTTTAAATTGAAAGATTAAAAGTAAGCAGATGTGAATCGCGTTACCAACTACAATGTATCGAAAATCGCTGCTACTTTCATTAGAATTTTCGTCAATGTTTTACGATACACTACCTATAATATATATACTATAAGTCGGTACATTTTATGCTATAGTATAATGTTAAAATTTCAAAAGTGAGTTATAAATTAAGTTTGATTAATAATTAAAAAAAAAAATATTAACGTC
Source organism: Aquatica leii (assembly GCA_035610365.1). Classification (NCBI taxonomy): domain Eukaryota; kingdom Metazoa; phylum Arthropoda; class Insecta; order Coleoptera; family Lampyridae; genus Aquatica; species Aquatica leii. Next base: position 120,081,014 of record CM069432.1, read on the forward strand.
TTTTTCAAATTACGGTTTTCAGTTATATTATTAATATAAAAAAATATTTATTTATACAAAAACTTGTCTCACATTTACTAGTTTTTGTCACGACTAGTATAATCATCTCAACGTTAATAAAACAACGTAACGTAAAACAAAAATGTAAGAATTATATTGCCAAATACCTAACATTTTCTCTGTTGAGTACCCTGTATATTACATACGTGTTTTCACAAAGACACGTTATCTGTGGAAAATCTTTTAAAAGTATTAATATAAGTATGAATAAGATTAATGTAACCCTACGTAAACAAAAATAATGCTTGTTCTGGTGTGGCATGTATTGTTGGTGCCAACACTGGTAAATTATTATTTGTCGCAGTTAGGAACAAATGTTGCCCTGTGTGGGAAAGGGCAAAACCAAGAAATGCATATTACAGCGGGCGAACACAAATGTTACAAAAACTAATCAAGAACATCTAGGGCAATGGAATCTGACATTATATTAGAGGTTTATAAGCGTAGTGTGGAAATGCACGGCTTAAAGTACACTCAACCTGTTCAAGACGGGGATAGTAGTGTCTACAAAAACTTGTGTGCGAATAAACCATGCAAGAATGACATTTTAATTAAAAAAGTTGAATGCAAGAATCATCTTTCCAATTCTACAATTGTAAAAACGATTTCTGCTCCGGGCACACAGCCTTAAGAATGTTTGCTGTAATAAAAATCCCTTGATAAAAAGCATTTAGCTTACTAACTGATAAAACTATCGCAAAAATGATAGTCGTGCGATAACGAACATTCTCAAGAGAATAATCGCAATTATTCCCACCACTAAACTTTTATCATTTTTGCGCCACCTGGCTTTCAATAGTGTAACTTCTTTATTTGTAAAATAATGCAGCTTTTACAGATTTTATAATACTTTTTGTTGCGCTACCTGGCTCACAGTAGTATAACTTTTTAATATTAATAACTTCACCGTTAAAGCAGCACCTACTAGAGATTACACTCGAAGTGTAAAAATGGCCGACGAGACCCCGCTCTTAAGTCAACGTATATGTTTGTTTATTTAGAGATACATGAGTGAACGTGAGATCCGGCAGCGTTGTCAACTTCTGGGATCTCACGTAGAACAAAATTTAACTACAATATGGTACTAATAATGACGGCGCAATTTAATTCTATTAATAGACTTCTTATACAGAATCTGCTGTGTGACCTTGCAACAAGTTTCAGTTCAGTGTGATTATAATTGTATTAACTTACTTCCTATCAAACAAAGTTATCTCTCGTTTTGAATTAATTTTGTTTTCTAACTTAGCAGGTTGGATTTTACGTTTTCAATAATGGACTTTTGATTCTAATTTTTTAATTAAGATTATTATAATTATTATTAGTACATTCACAGGTATGTATGTTCACACTTCGATTAGCCTTACATTTGTTATTAAGAATCTTATTCGATTAAACCTAAATTTTAAATCACTGTTTTTCAGTTTACTTTGTTTGATTTGTCACATATCTTTTATTGACATTTTTAAAATTTACTGATTTCTGGCCATCATAAGTACATTGATTTCAAATGTTGATGTTTTACGTTTAATGGAACTTAAATTTCTAAATTTTTTAATCAAAAGAACTGTATTTAGTATACTGCAACTGATCATAAAGTAAACAATAGTTTCCAACGAGTTTCATAAAAATTGTTACTAAGCTAACTATAAGTCTTAGTCTAAAAAATGTTTTCTTTACCATAAACTCTCCAATTAAATAGTTTTTTAAGCAAATTACAGTATTTTAACATTATAATTATGATTGTACGTCTGTAACATTGTAATTAGAGCAGTTACAATTTTTTTCTAGAGATAACTGCAAGTAACTTAATAAATCATTTTATGTTTGTACATTAACATATAACTTGTTGATCTCAAAAATTTTTGATGTACGAATGATGTCAGAACTTCAATTTTTACGTAATTCAGGCCTAGCAAAGTTTCTATCTTGATAGTAAACTAAGCCACGTTCCATTTTATACATAGAAAATTGGTGCTTTATGTTATCTCAAACTGATGTTTTAAGAGTCGATATAAAAGCTTTTGTTAAAGTAATTTAAAAAGTACATTGTGTTTAGCTTTTTTGTTTTTTCTTTGTTTGGATTATTAGCGACTTGCGGCTTAGAACGCGTTCTAATGAAACCCTTTTGAATTTATAGGTTTGATCCTAGTTTATTTTTGTCAACCAAAAGAAAAAGCTGAACTTAAATTTTGCCGCTTTGTTGTTTGTGAACTTAAACAAACTGACGTTTTAGAAGACATTCCAGCTTACAACTTCAGAGTGCTAATTGTCATTAATAAAACTGAAAATGTTAGTGACGGACGGACAAGTTTAACTTATTAGGAACCAAAATCAAAGTTTAATAGTGTGGGTGTTCTATTAAGTTAGACGAAAATCGCTTATAATCAAATCAAGAATAGTATAGGCAACGCAATAAAATTAAAATTCAACTACGTTCAGAAGTATGATCAATTACAAATCTTTAACCTATACAATTATTTACAAAGTGATACTGGCATTTTAAGATAACTTTTTTTGCCAAAAATCAATATTTCTTTTACACAGAGCTTTAAATCATATTTTTTGTAATACTAAACATTTCAAATACAATCGTTACTTTAGTTTATTATACTGTGTAGCTAAAAAATTAATACAATTTTTGAATAGTTAGTAAAGATTTATGTCATGTACATACATATAGTTAAAAATTTGTGTAAAACTAGAAAAAAATTTAGAGCTGTTATGTTAATTTGTGAAATTGTCCAAAATACAACAGCTTGTGTATGTACAAAGTTTTCTTAGAGTATTTTGAATTGTTTCTGTCTCAATTACAGAGTTTACATAAATGGCAAATCTATTATGCAGCCGCAACACTCGTATAAAAAACGTTATTGTGTATTAATTTTCTAATAGTATAACAAACAGAAAGTGTAAAACTGTCTAATAGTAGTTTATTTATCGAGTTCCTGTGTAAATTGGACGCTTTTTTTCCCAAGAGGGCATTTTTAAACCCGAATGAAACGAGGGTTTAAAAAGTCCTCGAGGGAAAAAAAGCGTTCATTTTAGACAGGAACGAGTTAAATACAACATTTTATTGCTCGAACAGAGACTAGGAGGCCTACAAAATCTCAAAATCTTTCAAAAATAATTTGACGTTTATGTTGACAAGTGTGTCAAAACTGTCAAAGACGGTTTACAATAGCGAAAAATTAAAATTTATGACAGTTAAGAACAATAAACATATTTTGTTATGCATATGTCTGTTTTTTCTTCCTAAGCAAAGCTGAAATATCACCAATATTATATGAAAGTTGTATTATGATTATTTCGGCTTAAAACTAAACAACCAATATAAATGCTTGGCATTACATAAAATATGCCATGCACGTGTTGAACACCCTAAAAAATAAAAACGTGTTTGTTATTTGTTTGTTTTTACACTATGGTGGAAATCAGTAAATAAAGCCAAATGTTTCTTTGGTGTCACGTTAAAGTTACAAAATTTCTTTCTTTCTGAATCTGACAAATCTAATCCAATAAAGTAAAAACTCATAAAATTAGAAATGTATAATGTGATCAACCAAGAAGTATTTTAAAGTTGCAACAATAAACTCAAACTTAATAAAACAATTTAGTGTAAATTTAACTCTTCTAAAGGATTTAGCTGAAATTCTGAGATCTTGCTTTCAGAGATTAACATCTTGACCGTAATTTTTCTTATATAGCTTAGCTTTAATGTTTAAGTTATCAAAAATGGCGCGAATTTTGTAGCAAATGTAATTCAACACACCATCAACTCTAAAACTTCGTTTTATTAGTTAAATAGAAAAAATACCTACGTTGAAAAAAGAAACCAATATAAATATTTAATAGAAGCATCCGTTGTTTTTTTTTGGTTAAATTGAGACTGCATTTATGACGTACATTTATATGAGTTTTATTTTACCACGCACGTATATTACTCAGTGAAAAGTAAAATAACATAAAAATTGATTGGTAACTTTTTTCTCTTAGTAATAATTAAGAAGTTGTGTTACACCTTCAGATAGGAGAAGCCAAAAACTCATAGTTGGTAGATTTTTACAGGCGACGTTTCGTGGCGTTATTGTGCGCATTTCATCAAGGCCAATAAAAAATGAGCCCAAGGTGAACTGTCCGATGAACTAGTCACAAAATTAAAATTCAATAAATAAACAAACAATGACATTCACAGTTAGTGTAGAAATAAAAATATAATAAATTACAAACAGAAAACATCTACACAGACAAACATCATTTAACGTATTTATAGTTAGTTCTAATTGTTTGTTTATTTATTGATTTTTAATTTTGTGACTAGTTCATCAAACAGCTCATCTTGGGCTCGTTTTTTATTGGCCATGATGAAATGCACTCAATAGCGCTACGAAACGTCGCCTGTAAAAATCTACCAAAAGTGAGTTTTTGCCTCTCCTACCTGAAAGTGTAATACAGCTACTTAATAAAAATGTATCTTACCACAGAATAATTATTGAAAAAATTTGTAGAACACATTCCTTACAAATTATACACTATACTTTTTCTACAACCATAATCTGTTTAATTATTAGTCAAAGTCAAATTAAACTAAGAACACAAAACCCAAAAAATAAATATTCTGAAATTAAAAATTTGCGTTGGTAGTATAACTGCAGTAATACCTAAAATGACAATTAAAAATTATATGTCCAAACCAGTCCAAACTGTATTTATTTTATGTCAATTTGTCAATGTCTATTTAACAAATTATAAGTGTAACTATTATTTGAGTTTTAGCTATTTACCTCTATTTAGAAAAATTGTAATTATAATTTACTTGCTTTAAATATATTTTAGTTAACTTTATAAATGATTTACTAGTTTAATTTTTTTAATACATTGATTTTAAGCAAACGTTAATATGAATGAGCTGAATCAGTTTAAAAAATATCCATTGTTTACAACGTTTTGCTTTTACAGCTAGTAAATAAAAGAAATCTATTTATGAGAAATGTGAATGTTATTTCTTACAAGCTATAACAGAATAAGATGTGAATATGACAAAGCAAATAAGATAAATTTGTAAATATTTTGAAACAATTTGTAATTAATGGATGTTATTATTAGGATTGGAGCTTTACAAACTAAAAAGGTAATAAGAAAATTAGTGGTTTTAATAACATTGTTTTGTAGTAAAAACTATTTTAATCTTTTTATAACGAACATTTAGAAAATGCAAGAAAAAGTTAATTACCCTAATGAATCTAATATGCTACAAAAATCTACTGTGAATTTAAATAGAAGAAATATTGCAATAAATAGAAATTTTAAACATAACAAACATATTACAGCTTAGCAATCTTGTTACTTAGAAAAATGATACTGTAGAAAAAAACAAGAAAACAATTACAAAAGTGAAGATAACAGTGATTGTTTTTGGTAATAATTACTTTTAAACTGTTTTTTGTTACTTTTATTTGTTTGTAAGTTTTATGTTGTAAAATAATTTATTTTATTTTTATTTATTGTGTAATGATAAACTACACAAAACACTAAATAATATTAACAGTTGTTAATAAAAGAACAAGTTAATAGAGCAGTAAATAAAAACAAAATGAATTTAAAACAAAAAAAAACACTTACCAATATTTGTAAAAAAAAGTTAGTTCTTTACTAAGATAAGAACGTCTTCCGGGTTTGGACCGTGTCAATGTTGTAACCGAAGTTGCCAACGTTTCGCCCACTTTCGTAAGGGGCTTCATCAGGGCGTGAGAGAAATCGAAGAACTCAAGCAAACAATCGAAATCTAACTAAACACTTCTCAAAAGTTAGGTAATCAACTTGTGAACCAAGCCAGATTCTAAACTCAGAAAAGGTAAGAAAGAAAACGATAAACTCGAAAAAGCAAACGAAAATCTAACAAAGAACCACTACAGAGTTAGGTAATCAACTTGTGAACCAAGCCAGATTCTAAACTCCATAGAAGTGACTTAAAAAAAATAGTCTCCGTATATAAAGAAGAAGTGTCGTCACGGGTAGTTAAGCTCGAATCTGATTGGGTTACGGTTGAACGAGGGCGTGTTTTCGATAAAGGACTAATGACCGGGAACCAAAGAGGGGATAGCTCAAAACCATGATCACGATTGAACTTATTGGGGTGTTTGATGATTTTTATGCTCTCTCGAAATTTCCTGTTAAAAAAGAATGGAGATTTGGCAATCACCGAAACGTTATCAAAATCTATCTTGTGACCTGTAGTGAAATGATGTTCAGCAACCGCAGACTTAGAAATATGCCTTTTCCTTATACAACGATCATGTTCTGAAATGCGAGTAATGACGGAACGACCGGTCTCACCAATGTAGACTAAACCACATGAACAAGGAATTTGGTATACACCTTGAGATGAAAGTGTTGGAAATTTGTCCTTGGGAGAAGGAAGAATCTGAGAGATTTTACCTGTCGAGTTGAAAATAAGTTTGATACCATTCTTACGAAGAAGTTTCCCTATCTGATATGTAACCTTGTGAATGTAAGGTAAAAAGGCCAATTTCGGATTGGATTCGGGAGTTGAAATGTCCTTAGGTAATCAAGTACGTGGATGTAGACGACGATTAATAACTCTATGAATATCTCGCTTCATATAACCATTGTTCACTAAAGTTCTAGTAAGATGACAGAGTTCCGAGTCTAGATTCTTGGGTTGACAAATAGAAAAGGCCCGATGGACCAAAGATTCAATAACAGAACGTTTCTGTGCAGGATGATGATGAGACGAAGCATAAAGGTATCTATCAGTATGGGTGGGTTTGCGATAAACAGAATGGCCCAAAAGTCCGTCGGGTTTACGAGTCACAAGAACGTCAAGAAATGGGAGAGAACCATTACTTTCGATTTCCATAGTGAATTTGATATCCAAGTGTTGATTGTTAAGATGATTAAGAAATTTAGACAATTTGAGATGACCATGAGGTCAAACAATAAACGTGTCGTCAACATACCTAAACCGAACTTTGGGTTTTAATATTGATGATTCCAAAGCAACTGTTTCAAAAGATTCCATAAAAATGTTAGCTACAACAGGTGATAGAGTAGAACCCATAGCAGCACCAGAAACCTGTTCGTAAAACTTGTTATCAAATTGGAAGTAAGTAGAGGATAGACACTTATCAATAGGAGGAACCAAACTCAAGTTCTTGCCATGTTGAAACAGAATCTGTTCGATAATAATCAGCGAATCATTAATAGGAACTTTAGTAAAAAGTGAAGTGTTAGAAACATTTTTTTCTTAATTGTCTTATTAAACGTCAAAATGAAGTTCTTACCTATTTTTGAGCTACCTGAAGATTTTTTGATTAAACTAATTGGCTTTCCAAGCATTGTCACGTATTTGTCCTATACTTACCGTTCCAGAATGGCAAATACTTCGCTTACCGACGAGTTATGCCTAACAACTAGTAAATCAAATATACCGTCTTAAAAACAAATATGGTAATTAGGAAAAAATGATCTAGTAGTGTAAAAAAGTACTGTTGCAACGTAGATAATATTAAAAACTATCTAATAGAAAACATTACAAGGATAACTAAAATTATGTTTTTAAAAGAACTCGTTGATTTAAGATTAAAAAAACAATTTGATGATTAAAAAGAATTTACAAAAATGTATAATTTATTAATAAATTACAAGTTGTTAAATTATTACCTCAATTCAATTTATTTACTTAACTACAATATAAACAGTTTAATTAGGTTAATGAAGTATTTATTATTATTTTTCACATAGCGTTACATTAGTAGATTAAATAAGAAACATATAAGTTTGTTCCTAAATTTATATAGTTAAAAACAGCATTTATTTATAAAATACTGCACAATGAAAAATTTTGATTTCATTGATACCTTTTACCCTATCTACATTATCCTCAAATATACAGGAATCGTGCAATATCAAATTAATAAAAAAACAACAGTACTGGCTATTAAACGAATTGAAATTTGTAGTTGTTATAAAATACTTTATTATTCCTTTCTGGCGCTTCTCACATCTGCTATAATTGCTGTAAACACAATAATAAATCTTCGTAAATCAAGAAATATAATTCATAGTATTACAATGACCTATGAAAATCACAGTGTTTTAGTACTTATTTTAATAATGGTCATAAATAGTATAGTTTTTGCTAAAGACGAAATCCAGGTTATAGAGTCTCTTACAAGCATAGACTGCAGGCTTCTCCAAATGGGAATTAAAATTAAAACAAAATCAATAAAAACTTTTAATATAGCGTGTATCACTTTCTATGTCATCTCAATTCCACTTGAGGTATTAGGAATGTTACTATTAAAATGGAAAGACACAGACTTTATAATAATCAATAGTTTATTTACATTGAAGAATATCTACAGACGTTTATATTCACTACATTTCAGAAATTTTGTGTTGTCAGTAGGATATCGGTTTAAAGCATTGTGTTTATGTTTGAATATTTTATTATTCTACAAAGACAACTGCATTTCATCTGTGCAACTTGAAATTAAAAAAATTAAAGAAATTAACGAAGAACTGAATAATTCAGTAAAAGCTCTAAATAGGATTGGATGGAGTACAACATTAATAACGATAAGTATTAATTTTATTGCAATCGTTATTGACACTTTTCGTATTATAGTTACTGTGTATAAAAATGACGCTTTTGGAATGGAGTTGTTGCCATTTACTATCTATGCATTAATTTTTAACTTAGTTGACACTGGTTTAACCGTTGTATGTAGCAGTATGTTAGCAAAAAATGTGAGTAGATACTGTTTTGGAATATTTGTTAACTTTTAGAAACAAAAAATTTACTTCAAAACTAGTATAAATATCAGTATTACAGTTTCAAAAAAAACATATTTTAAAAAACACCATTTAACAACTTATTTTAGTTGTTTATAATTTTGTGTTTTTATATTGATTACCATTACAAATTTAAAGCTATATATGACGATACAAAATATTTTAACCCGTGATGAAATAAAATTTTACCTTCTCGTACTTTTGAATATACAGTGCAATCTAGAAATATGTAGTGTATAAATTCCATAATTTCTTTATTGATTTTTTTGCTAAAAGACGTTAATTGAGAAAATGTCACTTTATAAGACTACTTTTGAATTTTTTACAAGATGTATTTGAAAGTTATGAGTTCATAATTTTTCTTTCAAATTTTGACTCTTGCCTATTATTACAGAATCTTAAAGATTATACATCGTTACACACACATACGCATAATGTTAAGGTATGCCGTCTTGTTAGAAATACAATTGATTACTTGGAAGATTTATTTTTTTGGGTGTGGATACAAAACTATAAGAGCTCAAATTAAGTTATAAAAAAAAACTTAAAATACATGTTCCCAGTTAACATATCTTCAAAAATGTATAGACATCAACAATGACACCCTTTTTTTTGGATGCTGCGTATGCTTCTGTATCATCCAATGAAGATTTTTTTTAGCTCAATAGCGACAATTTTGTCTGTACCATTATGACCTCTTATTCCAAAAAAAATATTTCTTTTAGAAAACTGAGATCTGCATTGCACAAAGTGTGCATATGTTTGCAAAACTTGTTTTGTAGACAAAAATTTTCTTCAGATAATTCTTATACTACACAAACCTTAAAAGATTTTTTGACTATTCAACAAACAGTGGACATTGTGATTTACTTAAATCTCAGACATGTCCATGTTCTTACACTTCCTAATTCTCTTTACTACGGTTTGTCATACATAACATGTCTAGTTTTTTGCATTCAGTTAATTTAATCATAATTATATTTAGCACTGGCTGACAAAACTGTACACAGGAACATCCAGCAATTATTACTTTGTTTACAAACAGATTTATTTTTTATTTGTAATTTAAAATAACTTAAAAATGTGTAGCATTTCATTACATATTAAAAAAAAATAACTTACCGAAGCTTATCGATGACGTACAAAAAGAAGTAGAAGCCATTTTTACATTTAATTAGTTTTGTCTTACTAATTCCAGTTTATTCCACTTTTTTTGTAGGCTATAATTTCTCAAAAAAACTCTTATGTAACCTACCTTACTTACAATGTATGCTAGCTATACTGTACAGTCTTTAATAGAAAACGGGAATCAACATTTAAAAAAAAGTAAATATTATTGAATACAAAGTTTGAAAGTAGTTTTATAGGAAACATTTTGTTGGAATTGTTAAATGTATCTCAACAACAACAACAACATTTTTGAATGCACTACATTTACAGATTTTTTTGTCAAAGAATGCATTACGTGACCATTCGTCACGATTAGTGCTTGTCCGTTGGCATTTATAATAGACTATTTCAAGGTCCGTGCGGTCCTGTGGCGCATGCGCAAGTACAGCTAATCACTTTAAAAAATAGTGTATTTAGCAATGAGGTATGATATATTAAATGTATCGTGAATATATACCTCATTGGTATTTAGTGACTGCGGAAGAAATAGCGGACCGGGACGACCAGGTTACAAATTAAACTTGCACTTTTTCCTTGAATTTGATAATAAAACCACATTTACCTGTAACCGAAAAAATATAACTGTAATTAATCTGGTTATTTAAGTCAGCATTTCTAATTGTATTTTTTTGCTGCTACCCACGTGCTTTTGTCCACGTCTAAAACAATATGTTTCCTATTTTCGATGCATTCTTTGGTCCTGGCCAAATAACAAGGAAATAAACAACTTAAATGCAAATTTATTACTAATAATTACTTTTTAATTAAATCGTTTATTATTAATTTACCCCCCTTTATACTTCTACATTAAAAGAATCTCTTTAATTCAGCAACACTCTTTGCTGAAACATTCGCATTTCGTGGATTCGCGTCTGAAACGTCATTCTTTGTTACTTTAATAGCCTTATGCGGAATTTCGCTAGGACACTCTGTCATCATCTCTAACAATAGTTTTTTATTTTGTCGAGCTTAAATAAAAGTTGTAATGCACTTTATACTTCATTTAAATAACACCAAAACACATAACTACATTTGCACGCTATAAAAGATAAAAGTTCAAACATGGTAAACGCAAAAATGCCAGCGTCTGTTGTAAACAATAATTCAATTGTTCATTATTAGAAAAAAAGGAGGCGAGTTACTTCTAGTTGTGAGTTAAAAAAAAGCGTTAAAGTAGTTGTAACTGAGAAAATGAAAGGTATTTTTTGTCAATAAGCATCTACTAAAGAACAAAAAAAAATCAGGAATTTTTTGTAGTAAATCACAAGCAATTTCATTTACTGTTATCTTTGGTGAAGAAGCACTATCAATAATGAAACCGTCCAACAGAGTAAAGCATCTCATAACAGCTGCAGATAAGTTAGCGATTGCTTTAAGGTAAATATTAAAATTAAAACCTAATTATTTTAATTTTAGTTAAAATATGGTATCTGGCAGCTGGCAAAACTTTTCGATCTTTGATTTTTTCAACTTTACCACAGTTATAATATTAGTTATAAGAAAACGTTTAGCAGTTTTAAAGACAAAAATTATGCCAATTTTTGTGCCGGGCTCAAGTACTTACCATAAATTTCAAAACCAATTGAACGTAGTTAAAAATATAATATTTTAAACTGCATTTTGGAAATTAATAAAAAACACTTTCGAATATGTTGTCCCTCAAAATTTGGTTCATTATTCTATCAATTGATGCAAACTAGAAATTTGTTGTTGTGAACAGGTTCCTATGGAAAGAAAAATGATAACGGAATATTTTTTAAATTAATTATCAGCCAACAAATATTGAACAGACCTTTGGCTTCCCAGATGATTCAAGACTGCCAGGCTTAGATATAACTGTTTCTGATGTGATTGTGGATGATGAATTTATACACAAGGTCAGCAGCTTACAAAAATAATTTTCAATTATATGCTTTGCCGAGCGAGACGAGTAATCGAAAATGCTTGCGGTTTATTAAACTAAGTATTTTATCAACAAATTAACATAATTACTACAACATGTTATAATTTAGTTTGGGTTGTTGTTGCCTGCATAACATGCTAAATGTTGATTAATGATTATTTACAAAAACAAAGAAGCATTCTATGAGTACGACTCAGAACAATCCTCACCGACAGACAATATGATACCAATTCAAAGAAAAAGCAGATTTGCAAACTCGTCGGAATGTTTTGCAGTTAGACGTTTTGACACTTTCTTTAATAATGAGAGAGTTCTGCGATGGCAAAATAATACGTTTCAGAAAGCACGTTTTACTTAATTAATGTCAAACAAAACTACATTTTTAATCTGACCAACGAAACAATTTTTTCTGTACCGTAATATAACAATATTTTGTAAAAAATAAACATCGGTTTTCTTAAAAATAAAATGTTAATTACCTAGTTTGTTTAAAAGCTTTTAATAATAAGAACTATACTATATTATTGCAATTAAAATAATATTGTTTTAGGCTAATTTAATAAAGTGGGAACTGCTAAAAGCAACTTCAAATAGTAATAATCAAGAAATTAAAAAAGAGGTAGGTAAGTTAAAAAAAATCTTTAATTAATATTAATTTATATTTATAGATCAACAATTTTGCACTACAACTATTACATTATGATGTCAAAATAACGGCGGGTGGTTTTTTTACATTAGACTTGCCGCTTATATTTGGAGTAACTGTTTAATTATAAATATTATTTTATTCACTAAACATTATTATTTTCAGTTTGTTGGAGCTGGTTGTACTTACATAGTAATTTTAGTACAATTTGATTTATCATTTAGTTAAATACAATATGTAACTTACAAGCAAAATAATTTTTGTGTATATATCTAATAAACATTGTCTGCTACATTGTCAAAGTTAACGTCAAAATTTAAGGTACAGCATTGTTCAGCACACATTGTATGAGTAGACTAAATTATGTACCTACATACATGCAACAGCAATTATGATATATCATTTTATGAAACAAGGAGCTGGATGGGACGGGCAGTAGGTATATAAAATGCAGCATCTGCATACGAAACGTAATCTTCGTTAACATTATGGCTTTAAAATACAACCAAAATCATTCTGTAAATGCAAAAACATTTATACGTATTTTTTATTTAATTATAAACAAATTTAAAATAAAAAAAAAAATATTAAAATATAAAATACTTTATGGAAAATCAATATTCACAAGTAAATTTCATTAAAGTTATTTGCATAGGTGCACCGACTGAATAGAACAAAATTTAAATGCGTATTACATTTAAAAGATACAAAAGCTTTGTATACATTGGTGAATTTTAAACTAAATTTGGTATATAATTTCGATAATCATTTTTTAAAACTAAATAAGTTTTTTATTGTTAAAAAAGAGCGTTTACCACAAAATATTTTACCGTAAAAACCTATAGTTATAGTTTGTTCAAAAGAGTCTCGTAAAAAAACATAAAACATTTTTTAGTAAAAGCTATTTAAAATGTTATTTAATTTATATGCATTAGTCTAAAATTATGCATATACTTTTCATGACAAAGTTGGTGTTTAAAAACGCTTATATTATAATTAGCGTGCATAGCGTGCCATTATTGTTATAAACAAATGATGACAACTAATATACTCAAACAAATCAATTGTTTACTTATAATTAAAAGAAAGTAAAACAATTGAGTAAGTATTTTCACTATATACTATAATAATGTATTGATTATAAGTATCAGTAGTTAAGCATAAAATTAGAAAACCTGTTGCCGATAGAGCGGAATGATAACATGATTTTTCTGTTTTTTGCTTACCATCACAAGATTGTAAATTGAACCCTATCAAGATAAAACGGATTTTAGTTTACAATGCAGTAAGCAAAAGCAACCCTGTACTATAGTAAATAATTACTGAACTCACTTGTCTAATGATCATAAATTGGTAGCGTGTATGTGATTTGTTTAAAACATTTACAACAATAAGCAAAATAAGTAGTATTTATTGCAATCCGTATTGTAAGGTAATTAAAATTACATTTATTCGAAACAAAAATTAATCTAATAAAAATGTCATACATTTTATTTTTTAAATATTTACAAATTTGGTTCGTAAAAAAACAGAGTCGATTTAATTAAATTGTGTAGTAAATTTGCAAAATCAAAAATGTTTAAATTATAAAAAAAAACATATTCCAGTCATACAGAGCGCCGAAGTAAACACAGTCCCCGAAAAATATGTCGACTAACTTTAAAAATTTAAAGCGGTAAATGTTTCAACCAATCACAATTAGAAAGTACCGTCCGCTTGAAAAATTAAATTACAATCAAAATTCTTTGATTGCCTCGTGTTTGTTTACATCTTTACCTGCTGTTTTACTTAAAAATTCGTCGTTATTCAACTAGTCTTTATCAAGACTTTTTTAAACGCCATTATTTGTGAACAAGGTATGTGTATTTATAAATTTTTTTTAAGTATAACCCAAATTTTTGTAGCATAACCTCAACATCAATTATGATTTTGTATTCATTATTTAAAGATCTGTATTTAATTCCAGTATTTACTCTACAAACAATAACTAATTTCTATGGAGATTTTTACATTACTTACTTTCTGTATTGTTTCAGCTGTTATTTACTAACATGGAATCTAAGTCAAAGAAAACCATTCATTCCGAAGCCAGAAACATTATTAAAAATGTTGTGGAACGGAAAGCTGCGGGCGTATGGGCTTTCCCTCTAGAGAAGGCAACTGAACTAGCTGCTGCTGCAACGGGCAAATCAACCACCTTTATTAAAAAATCCGGAGTGAAACGATGATGACCAGTGATGGTATTTTAAGATCTCCCTCGAAGAAAAAAAGAAGTGGTGGTGCAACTAAAATAACGTTGGATAATTGCGACTTAAGCATTTTAAAAAGAACTGTCCATTAAGTTTACACGGTTGATAAGAAAGTTCCAAACATGAAAATTTTAGTTGAAAAAATGAAAGAAAAGATTAATTACAAGGGGGGAGCAGATACACTAAGAAAGTATTTGTTACAAATTGGTTTTAAATATAAGAAATGCCACAATAAAAGAAAATTATTGATGGAACGTGACGATATTATTGCTTGGCGTTCTCGTTATTTACGCATGTTGCGAGAAAATGATGCTTTAAGCGAAAACAAAAAACCAATAACATATTTAGATGAGACCTACATTCATCCATCATACGGTGTTAGTAAGTGCTGGCAATTCGAAGAAGAGGCTGGTGTTTATCATACGGACAGAGTAGGTCAAAGGTACATTATTGTGCATGCAGGTGAATCATACGGATTTGTTAATAATGGCCTTTTAATCTTTAAATCTAAAACTAAGTCCGGTGATTATCACGACGACATGAACCATACCAACTTTATGCAGTGGATGAAAAAACAATTAATTCCAAACCTGCTTTCTAATGGTATTGTCATGGATAATGCACCTTGTCACAGTGTACAAATTAATAAGCCTCCAACACAAGCAGAACGTAAGAAAAGCATTCGACAATGGCTCGAAAATAATGGAGTAACAACAACAAATGAAATGCGTAAAGCAGAACTAATAATGTTAATGAAGCAATTTAGTTATACGAAGACATATTACGTAGACGAACTTCTTAAAAAACACGGGCATACAGTGTTACGTCTGCCACCGTACCACTGCGACCTAAATCCAATCGAGTTGATATGGAGTTTAGTGAAACATAAGATCGCTATGAATAATGTTACACGGAGTGGTTTAGAGATAGAAGCTTTAGTGAGAAAGGCATTTTCTGATGTAGCTGCATCGGACTGGAACAAACCCAAGCAACATTTTGTAACCGTGGTTACGTTGTAACCAGTTGCAAATTAGTAACATTAGCACCATGGTAAATAAACCGTTGCAGCAACGTAGCAGCAACTTTCGTAATTTACTGAGGTTTCAAATCTATTACAAAAATAACCATTTTACAACTATGGTTATAACTAAGTTTTTCTTATACCCTTATGTAACTACAGTGTCAATTTAGTGGCATTAAAACCTTCATTTCGGTTTCGAGTGTAACAGTCTTGAAACTATGGTTACAAGTGTGAATTTCTAAAACTACTCTACAGTGTTAATCTATACGTTCAAGCAGCAACAGAAGAAGTGCATTTTACGAGATTTTTATAAGACACATAGTCCATTATCATTATCCAATAAACAGTACCGAAAGTGTTTCTAATTCAAAACTACGTAAGTACAATTATTGGTATATTATATTACTATAATTTTAATCGTGCATTTAAACTACTGTTTCTAATTTAATCAACGTTGAAGAATTAGTTGCCAATTATAAGTAAGCAAATTTTAAATTGATTTTATTTTCTTCTAGGATAAAATAGAATTTGATTGCAAGGACATTACAATATTACACACAGTGATCAGAACACCTATAATCTTTAAAAAACCAGTCGAGTTTATGATCATTGAACCGATTATAATTGCACATGTGCATTTGTAGCCTAATACAAATATTTAACTAAGAATTACGTAGACGCATTAAACTATAACATGTGAGGGATATCTTAATCCGCCATGGTCTTTTAACACAAAGACATTTTTCTCTTAACAAAATTTATGCATTTACTATTTACAAAATTTATAAATAATAGACATAATCCGCTTTTCTTGAAAATTTGCAGTAAAAACCTGTTTACTGGTACCTACCTGCAACAGATGTAAAAATTCTTTTAGGTATTATATCTTTTTTGTTTGAATTTAGTTCTATAAGAAACTATAAAAATTTAAATAATGTACATTTATTATAACTTTTTATATATATGTATCTTTTTATTAATATATTTTTATCTCTACTTTTGTTTTAATCTTTATGATGCAGTTAGTAACTAAAATCTTGGATAAGTTGCTTAACAAAGCGGTTATAAAGTAGTTTCAAATAATAGTAATAAGCATGTTTTCAAAACAGTTACATAGCAGTTGCTGTAAACGGTAACTACAATGTTACAAATCAATTACAAAACCGTGATGATAAACCATTACAGAAACGATTCAGAATAGGTAAACATGATTTGTAAAAAACCGTTATAGCGACGCTGCAAAACAGTTACAAAGTAGTAATTGCAACGGTTTCAGACACGTTGTAAAACGGTTATAATATTACTGCAGTTGCCTTGCAACTGACCAAATCCGGTATTGACAACGTGTCAGGAAAGACTCAGCAACTATTCTGTAACTAAATACCTTACTGAAACCATAGTTGCAAGAGAGTTTTACAACCGTTTTGTAACTGATTTTTGCTACTTGGGAACATTGCCGACATGTAAATCCCTTGGAGCAGGAAATGTGGCAACGTGATGGATTGCTAGATGTAACGGTGGAAAACCTGTCGTTTATGGTGAACACAGGATCATCCGACAATGAAAGTTGTAGTGGAGAAGACCAAAGTGACAGTGATTGAACTGCTTTATTTTTTTTATGATTGTGTTTTTCGATGTAAATAAGTAATTTTTAGAATTACTTTTAGAAATATGTAATATTTTGTAATGCCATACTTCATCTTTTAGAAAAGTAAAATTACAATTTATTTTAATATTCATAAAGTCATAGTGTTTATCTGAAATAACCTCAAACTTCAACAAGCACTAATGATTATTTACACAGGTAACCTATGAATAATTTGAATTTCCCACCAAAATACTTTTTAATTTGAGTGTACCTTTAAGATTAGAGTGACACCAGCCACGCCTCTTCAGGGACTTTGTTTATTCAGCTCAATTGTAGTAACTGCAATGATCACGACATTTAGATGTGCAATTGCTTCGGAATCTAAATAACGCTTTACTATGGAATTTTTATAAACTCTATATAACATAGAAAAAAGTTTTGCATTTCAAAACAAAACCAATTGATTGATTAAAAACTGAAATAGGCTACAAAAATATTTGTGTACTTGCTTTTTGCAACAAAAACATGCCAATCATAATTTTTAAACAACAAAAATTTGCAATTTGTTATGTTAAAAGTATTTTAGTATGATGTTTAGCCTCTGTGTAAGATTTATTCTCGGAACGCCCATTTTTTGTCGCAGGGGCAGGGATAAATGTCAAATTGATACATTATTTTTCCGCTAAGTGTGGTCTGCTTCACATACATGGCTTTTCACGTAACCCGTTCGATAAAAATTTTTATACTTCAAATCATAATTTAATTTTGATTTTTTTTAATATTAAGTAAATGGTTATTGTTTTTATAATTAAAATATAAATATAAATAGTTTTAAACTAATTTGGTTCATAGCTCATTATTCCAAAAGTCAACGTTTTTGAGATATTTAGATGTTTTTGAGTAAGAGTGTTTATAATATAATGCCAAAGTTAACAACCTTTATATGCGTAAACCTCATTTTTTTCAAACGAAACGGCCTGTACATATTAGGATGCTTAAGAACATAGTAAAATTCTGCATGAATCGGTATAAAGGTACCCATTTTTAACCATTAATTGGTTATAATGATTTGTTTGATATTAGTACAAACTTCAATTATTTCAATATTTCAGATAGTAAGCTGAGTAATACATGTCGCTAAGCTGTCGATATACATTATCGTTTGATACAATCTAATTCTAACGATTATGCAGGACGGTTTAGAATAATAGTTCCCTAGACCTAACATTAACCGTTAATGAGTAGTAATTACTATAAATTTTAATTAAAATCACTCATTGTAGAGACTTTTGATAAAAATTGTATAACTAAAGTAGCCAAGAAAAATCTTAAAAATAATTTTTAAGGTTGTTAAATCACCACCAAGGGGCGTAATCGCTATCTTGAATTAAGTTGGTGAAGTTTTTTGGAATTTCGCCTTATTAAGGTATAACATATTCACATAGAAGTGGAAAACTCGCGCGCATATAGCGTGCAAGATAACATTTTTAATATAAAAGGAGTTATGTTATGTTATGCCATCGAGTCCAGTTGGTTATTCCATCTTTGATTACCACCAAGATATCACAGTTTGCGATGAGAATAAAAATTAAAAAAGAAAATATAAAATTACTCAACCACGTGTGCTTAAAATGGCATCTACGATGGAAAATGTTGGACATTTACAAGTTTTTAATCCTCAAGCTTGTGACTGGCAAATTTTTAAATCAAGAATGGAAAACTTTTTTGTGGCAAATGAGATAAAAGGTGAAGATCGAAAAAGGGCGTATTAAAGCTTACAAATTAGTTTTCAACCTATGTTTGCCTACTCAACCGGAGAAGATGAGGTATTCGATTTATTACGCATTATCACCGAACATTTTAAACCTCAACATAGCGTTATAAGTTCTACAATGCATATAAAATTGAATATGAAACACTAAAGGAATGGGCAGCACGCTTATGAAGTTTGGCTGCATGTTGTCAGTTTGAAGAATATTTAGAGTCTTAATGGGTTATGAAAAAGGTGCAGTTCAAGATCGTTTATTTGAAGAGGACATTTGCGAAGATAATCGACATTGCAACATCGAAAATGGCGACATCGCAGTCGTCTAAATTAAAACAAGGGACACACATGTCACAACAAGGGAAAATGCAGAAACGAAGTGCGCGGGTAAGAACATATTCGCCATGTTTAGTTTGCGGCCGTGTGAACCATTTATCAAAATTTTGTTTCTATAAAAATTTAAGCTGTAATATATGTAGAAGAGAGTGGTCCACAATGAGACGGTTTTTTTCCAATCTGCCTTTTTTCATGAATATGGTCATATTTCATTAAAAAAATACTTTTTAGGTAAATTTTACTTTTATTTATCATAACCTATAAGAAATAAAAACAAAAACTTACAAACAAAAAAATTACATATAAATATATTTGACTGTGCAAAATGTCTCAGAGTGCCCCATAGTGGTCCACTATGAGATAGATTGTGGTCCACAATAAGACGCAACTTCCCACACAACAAAAGTTAACCACAACTGCAGTGATATTACTAATTAATAACTATTTGTTTACTACACCTTTGTTACATTACTGCAAAAACACGTTCCTGAAGGTAAAAAAAGTATGTTACAAATTTCTAAGCTAGTTATTTTGGAAATAATAGTAATGTTGCCTAATTTGTACTTTAATATTTTGTTTAAAAGTAATATGAACAATAAACATCTCAGAAACGTATAACAGTATATTATATATCAAGGTTGAGAAGTGCATCATTATAACCTAAGCGATAGATTATATCGCGAGACGCGAAGCGTCGAGGGATATAAATCGCGCAGGTTATAATGAACTTCTCAACCGTGTTATATATACAATTTTTTCCACTACTAGAATTATTAAAACCTTTCTACCTGTTACTAAATCAAATTTAAAATTTAAGATATTAATTTTAAATTAAAAATCAAGTCAGTAATTCTGACAGTTGTCATTAGTATAATAGAATTAATTTTGACGTAATTCTTAATTGTGATTTAAAACACAAAAATAAACAGATAACGTAAGTTTTTATATCTAAAGTTGTTTAAATTGTTTAAAAACATTATTATTTTAAGCATTGATTATATCTAAAACATATTTAACTCAATAATATTCACATTTAATTAAGCGCGAACTTCAAATAACTTACTTTTTAAAATCAAATTAATTTATTAATTGAGCGATTTGAAAACTTAAATTAGCATTAAATAAAATCTCTTGCTCTTGGTACGCAGTTTGGTAAACTTTTTTTCTTTGAAACTGTTGTAGTATTATCAGAAAATGTAAATATGTTCATTATTAACTACTAGTTAATAATGAAATATTATTTACCTGCGCTTAAAAAAGTACAACTTCACGGCCTTCTATTATACGTAATAATGCAAGCGTATACAACTAGTAGTGGAAAAAAATATATATCTTACGGCTTTCAATCTTTGCTAAAGAAATAAAATTGTAAACTTTCTCAAATAGAGATACAAATCGGATACATTCTGTTAAGGTTACTATATGTTTACTATTTACATCTAGATATCAGTAACATTTAGTTGTTTTATTTTATTGACTTAATATGGAATGGAAATTAGAATTTTTACACTAATTTCTAGTAAGTAAATTTTGTAATATTAATTTGGTGTTAGATAAAACTTAAATTTGTTACGATACTTTTGATTTCATGACAACTTTGTTTTTTATGTAAAAATAGTATAATATTAAAAACGTGTAGTAAGTATACACAGAGAGAAATGCTGTATCACAATTTTGCACAAGATTGTGCATAACTGTATTGTTGATGATATTACTACAATTGTTTATATTTATACCATAGGCTTGCACGCTTTTATTTAATACGTTTGGATAAATAGGTTATGAAGTTTTATTTGACAAATTGTTTGAAAAATATTATAAACTTTAGTATGTTTTGTATTCGACAACAATGTGAACAATTTGATTTGATTTTACTCTGTAAGTTTTATGTGTTAAAAATTATCTGTTAATTTCATTTTGTTGTTACTATGTGTTGACTTACGAGTTCAATAAATTACAGTTGGCCTGAAGAAGTACTAACCTTCAGCACGAAACGTTGCCATAAAAATAAATTAAAGAGGTTTTATATTGCCCCTCCTAAACGAAGAAGATAGCATTAATTAGTATATCACACAGAGGAGGATAAAGAATCTTTACCAACTTTGATAATATATATTACAATAAGATTATGCAATTCTTTTAAACTCGGAATAAAGAAAAAAATTGAACGATAACGATAAGCGATAACGCGTTGTATGTAAAGACGCTGATGTTGACACTTACAGAGCGCCGAAGTAAACAAAGTTCTCGGAAAATATGTGAACTAACTTTAAAAATTTGAAGCGATAAATGTTTCAACTAATCACAATTATAAAGTACTGTCCGCTTGAAAAAATGTCTACCAAAGACAATCAAAATTGCGTTGGGTTTGTTTACATCTTTACCTCCTGTTTTCTGAAAAATTCGTAGTTATTCAGTTAGTTTTTGTGAAGATTTTTTGAAACGCTGTTATTTGAACAAGGTTAGTATATTTATAACATTTTTTAAGTGTAACCTTTGTAGCTTAACCTCAATTATTACTTTAAATTCTATATTTAATTCCAGCGTTAATTCTACGAACAACAGCTAATTTCTGATGGAGATTTTTACATTACTTACTTTTTGTATTGTTTCAGCTGTTATTTATCAACATGAAATCGAAATCGAAGAAAACCATTCATTTCGAAGCAAAAAACATTATTAAAAATGTTGTGAAGTTTTTCGATAAATTCTCCCTTTAGAGAAGGCAACCAAACTAGCAAAGCAACCACATTTATAAAAAATCTGGAGTGAATCGATAACAAGCAGTAACGGAATTTTATTATATCCCTCGAAGAAAAAAATAAGTATATAAAATATGTATACCATTTAAATATAAATAAATAATGCTCTTAAGATTTGCAATGTTTTATTGACAATTCACCCAATATATGTTACTTTTAAGTAAATAACATTTAACCAAGATGAATAAAGTTTTACAATAAAAAGCTATACGAAATAATAATAATTTGCACATAATTGTGCAAAATTAACCAACGAGAATATGTATCAAGATAATATACCATTGGGTATAAATACTTCAAGCATAGTTTTACAAAAAAATATGACAACATTGTGTAAAACTTTACTATCTATTGTTACGGACGAAATTTTCATTGCGTACGCCTATGTATTTTGACTTGAAATTAGCTTACGGTTTGGACGAACCCTACCGATCTTTTACGCGTGACTGTCATTTACGACGAATTCTTTAACTTGGAAACTGCATAAAATGGCCGGTGGACTGGCAATTAAAATTTCCTAAATTCATCCACCGTAATGGGGACCAATTTATAAGGGTATTACGCTTATAATACATTTGTGTCGTCACCGGGTAAGCTAATAGCTGTCATTTATTAAAACTCTGTTGTAATTTCTCGTAATTTGATAGCCGTTCCGCCACGTGCGGGCATCCATTCCTGTCGATAACTATTGATGAAGAATCAATTTCGAATAATAATTTCGTCGGACGAATATAATCCGAGGCATACGACATATGGCTGAAAATTTAATGTACTGAGGCTAACTACAACTGTCGAGATTCTACTCAGGCGGCAGATACCTGCGTAACCACCGTTTTCGTCGGGGTATAACAGCATACGACGACCGGGTTAAGCTTTACGTACTTGCGTTCAATATAACTAATCATTTTGTAGATTTCACTTTCGTGAGGAATTAGTTTGACACGACTTGCTATTTAAGAGTGTTTACAGGATTGCTTGCCGAGGAAAGCGCTTTCTTCGTACGAGTGAAAGTTCCTGTATTAGGGGTAAGTGATTTTATGTATTTTATTCGTTGTCAGAAAGGTCACTCACGAAACTTGTGCTAATATTAGTTCCGAAATTATTAATACTGTTGTTTACCAGTTAGGTAGTAATTTTTTTCTTATTTTGAGTTGCGCATGCTGTGTACTACCAACGAGTAATTAACGTTAATGCTATATTAATTACGTGATTAGTCTCGATGTGTTATTATCAATAAGGTCATATTAGTACTTCCTTTGTATACATCGCCTACGATGTATTACTACGACTTGTTACGATAGGTTAATATTACTGTAATAATTTATTATCACTGTGTGATTGTCTGTAATGCCATATTACTAAGTAGTTTGTGTATTTCGCATATTGTACACGAACCATATTTACTACAAACTATTCTTCGCTATTTAGTTCACTGTATTTTATTGATGTATTGTGTGTTGCCAATACGACTGGCATCTCTGTAATGAAAATTCGATATACCTGTGATAATCCTACTATTCTAAATTAAAGTTGTTATTGTGGTTATTTGCTCTTTTATGACAACATACCTTCCTCTTTGACTCGTCTTTAATTAATAACCAACGTTGACTACTCGAACAGCCGAGTATAGGGTTACGAATCTAACATCGTGTTACAAGTGTAAACCGTTCTGTCCTGAGCAAGATAGAAAAGTTACTTTGGATCCGCTCTGGCGCCCTTAAGCATATTTACTGTTTCTTTGAACCTCCCCTCATCCCGACTATTGTGACTTGGCCGTGCAAGGTTCGTAAAACCGAAAAAGCTTGTAACACTATTTTAGAGCATTTTTTAAACAAATTGTGATATGGTGCAATTAATTTAAAATGTAAAAATTGCTTATATGTAATGAAAAAAAACTGTAAAATTTAATCTGCACAAATGAATGCAATAAAACTGCACAAATTGGTCTTGTCACTTTTTCAGACCCAATTTGTGTACTTTTGATTAACAATTGTAGATAAAATATACAAAGATTTCTCTCTGTGTAGTCAACCAAGTATTTGCTTCAAGTCCTTTCACAAAAAAGCAAATTTATTCATAGAGATGTACAACTGTACTACCTGTTAGGGTATAGGGTAAAAATGATTTTTATGTAATAGTTGCCATTACTGGTACAGCTACCGTCGTTAAGGCTGGGGAATTTCCTTGTTACGAAGACTTAGTTAAGTAGATGGCGCAGCACGTACAATTTCTTAAAAAGTATTTCATACTCAAACCTTTTACTTAATTTCAACTATCTAACAATACAAAGTATTTACGACAAAAGACGATTCTAACCAGCTTATTATGCAAAAAAATTTTTACAAATGCATAGCAGGGGGTGGATTATCTGTAGCAGGTCTATTTTTAAAAATGATTCATTGCTCACTGTTGTATTGGCACACTCGTTTTCGTTTTATAAATGAGCATTAGAAACTAAAAATGATGTTATCAATCAATTACGGTAGATACAAAATAATGTCACTATATTGGTAAAATGCTAATTACGTCACACCTATAATGAGCAAAATAATCTTTTAATTTTCATTATTGGTATATTTAAGTTTTGGTAGATGCTAAATAATTTAGAGGTAATAAATAAAGAAGTAAACTGATGATCATAATTGTTTTATAACATGTTGCTAGTTACTTACGAACTCAGAGGGTTACATAAAAGAAAGTTATTTTGTTCTCTAAAGCCTAAGTTATCGGGTAATCTTACGATCATAAATTGTTTTAGTGTTTTTACTAGAGCCCAGAAATTTTTATTTTCATTATATAACGAACATAAGGCACCATTGTGATTGATGGGTGTTTTTATCTTCACGTAGAAGAGGCAATAAAAACCAATTTTTTATGGCTACAGTATGCGCCTCAAGCTCAAGTGTGCACTTCTTTAGGCCACTGAAAATTTATTGACGGTAAGTGAACAATATAACACAATTACATAACTAAGAAAATTTTTTAACATATACACATATAAACAAAAAACTTACAAGTAAATGTTATTGAGTGGAGACAGTCCACTAGTCCAACAAGCGTACCGCAACTGATATCATTAATTAATCTAGTTATTCTAATAACTGATATCATTAATAAATCTAGTTATTTGTAAGTTTTTGTTTATAAGTGTAGCTGTTAAAAAAATTTCTTAGTTGTTATGTAATTGTGTTATGTTGTTTACATACCGTTTTTAGTGGCCTGAAAAACTGCGCGCTTGAGACACGAAACGTAGCCATAAAAAAAGAATAGAGTGGTTTTTATTTCCCCTCCTACGTGAAGATAAAAACAACCATCAATCACAACCATTGTAGATAAGAGGGTAGGATACTTTACCAATAAAGCACCTTGTTTTAGATTCACCTAATTAGTATTCATATTTTGAACATTTTCCCAAGATTAGCTCATATCTTCATTGTCATACAGATAGGCGCCTGTTGTTTGAATAGGGTGCAATAGTACTTGCTTCTAAGAATAACTTCTGTAGTGATATACCATCTGTATTACAAGCAGGTAATGCAAACAATAAGAGAATTACTAACAGTACATGAAAAACATTCAGATATCGTAAATATCTCCTTTAGTTTTGAATGAAACTAAAACTATACTTTTATACTAAAAGAAAAATTTTCCCTAGATTACTGTTACTGGTACTAAAATTTTGTGATTGTGTAAGTATAAAGTTATTTTTAGCAAACGGTGGGATGTGAAGATGCAAAATAGATAATAGATCCTTTTGGTCTTTACTGTTAGTACTATTAGAGTTATTACGGTATTTTTAAATAGCAAAATAAATGCCTTTGAAATATACAAGTAAAGTCTTTATTCCATTTAACAAATGTTTGACCACGCCAGCAAAGAATAATAAACCCTAAACGGGTTTATGAAGCAAATGCAAACAATATGTACCTGAAAAGGCAAATTATGCAGTTCTCTACAGTTCAGATTTTTTCAAACGAATTATACTTAGAAACACAAATTAAGTATAAAAAACAGCTGTCATAAACAAATCTAAATAGTATAGGCGATTCAAACTAAGCGATACGCTAACTCGCGGCGACAATTTGAACTACCGTTGCAATGATAACTTAATACGCGTACTTAATTTGTTGCTGTTTTATTTTGAATTTCTGCAGTGTTCTTAGGTATATTTCAGAAAAAAATGCACATAATTAACAATTATGGAACTGAGAAACTTGTTGAACAACATGCAGCCCGGGTGGTGCAGTTATAACTTAAAAAATCTGTTAAAAAAAATATGAAACTTTGTTTGCAACATTTTTAAATATAACATTATTTTTATTAAACAAGTATATATTTAGTTGTTATTATAATTCTACATTAGCGCCAATCATAAAATTACATACATTCAGACAAACATCCCGGCAGTTAAAAAATAAGGGCTTGGACACCACATTTGCCTTCCATACAATATCTCACAGTTAGAACTACAACTGAAATAGCAAGCAAAACACTTCGAAGTAAGCGTGCTGACCATCACTTTATTACAAAAAAATTACATAAAGCCGGTGCCTGATGAAGTTTGCAATGACAAAACAATGTACCTACATGTAAAGTGAAATTGATGTTTCTTAGTGACTAATTGTACTATTAAGAGCCCAATTCAACTATGCTGTCTGTAAATTGAGTTGTAAGTAATTATTGTGTTGTTTTATAGCACTAAACTAAACCACAAATCTATTAAACCACAATAAAACGACTAGTGAATGCAATTTCTAACCTGTATACAAACTAATTTAGAATCACAAATAGTATAAGTAAATCTTATGTAATGCAAAAAAAACTTATCAAACTATCAAAAGAGGTTATAAAGTACATAAATTAAGCTTTGCTTTTCAGAAAAAGCTTGTAACAACACAAGAAGAAGTAGTATAAATAGTATGGAAACAAAGGCAATTATGACGTTTATTATTGTAACGTTAGTTCGTTCTTTGCCGTTAGAGGCGCTTGAATCTTAAATTGAATCGCCTATAGTTACATTGAATAATTCGGTTTTTAATCTTCTTGGGAAATAACAATAGAAATTTTAAATTCCTAAACGGTAAAAAAGTAAACTTGGCAAATATCACTTGAAGATCATATGATTCTATCTTGAAAAATTAGTTTTAGTGCGTGACATGCAACGAATTTTGAATTGTACTAAATATACATACATATTTAGAATTACCTGAATAAGATTATACAATCTTTTATGCTTTCATATAACTAATGGTAAATGTAATAACTAATAAATAATCATAACTATAACTAAAATCGTATTTTGATCTAGGATCTCAGCAGTGTGTAAATGTGTTCATATTAACTATCTACAATTTTTTGACCGCTAAGAATTTTTGAACCTGACCCCGCGAAAGTTTACGCATATACACATGAAACCGTTAGCCTAAGTCTGCTCATAAGTCACAAAAGAGATATCTTACTCGTATCACGTATGTCTTACTATTCAAGACGAACATTGCGGGTTGCGAACAATACAAGTGTTGAAAGCGCTTCCTATACTTATATCGTCAAACTTTTTCTATATAGTCTCTTCAAAAAACGGGTTGAAACCTAGCTACATACAGTAATAATTTTGGTGATTTCTGTAGGACTTCACAATTAAATACACAGCTCGATTAATTTTGCTCCAGCATTAATTGTAAGCACATCAACTCTTTTGAAACATTTCCAGCTATGACATGATAGGTAGTATAAGGCGTTTAAATATAATAATCACTCTATAAATAATGAAATACAATAAGCTATAAACATCGATATTTGAATATCATTTTATCACTTATAAGTGATTATATTAAACTAAAAAATGTTTTAGGTCACAGTTTAATGTATTATTTCTCTGTGTTGAGAAAATAAAAACAAAATATTTAGTACTTTTTAAATTGTGTACTAAGTTAGCGAAGTCTAAAATAAACTCGAAATTCCCCAGCCTTAAAGCAAGGTAAGGCATATTTAACTTTATTTTGAATTATTTTCAATATGTATAAGAATTGGAAAAGTATTAGCAGACGACAACGTCATAGGCGTATAAATAAACTTCTAATTAACGTTATAAACAATCAAACTTCAACTAATCACGCAATTTCAGCTTATTCAAACTATATAGAATTTTTAGAAATAGAGCAACCAATTAGTGTTAATAAAATTCAAGTTCAAAGTAATAATTCTACAGACTATTCTTGTACGGATAGCGATGACTACTCGTCAGAATCATTTAAGTTTACCGATATAAAGTTAGATTTAGTAGATTGGAGTCACAAGTATAATGTGAATCTGCAATGTTTTAGTTCTCTTCTAAAAATTTTAAGAAATTATGGTCATAATGTACCGGTTGACGCTAGAACTCTCGTTAATACTCCGACGACTTGTCCTAATTTTAAAACCATTGATTCCGGCAGCTATTGTCATTTAGGATTACAACAAGGAATACTAGATGCCTTGGCAAAAAGTACTATTAACAATATGCCCCAATGTATTTTTTTAAATATTAATATAGACGGCTTGCCATTTACAAAAAGTTCAAATCAGCAATTTTGGCCAATTTTAGCAAATATTTACAAGATTCATGTACCTCCGTTTATTATACGAATTTTTCATGGATACAGTAAACCGAACAATTTGAACGCGTATTTAGAAGATTTTGTAAACGAGTATTTAATATTAACTCGCGAAGGAATTCTTTTCAAAAATGTCAAAATTGAATTAAAAATTAGATCTTTTATTTGTGACGCACCAGCAAAATTATTCATAACGCAGACAAAAGGGCAAAATGTAATGTAATGTAATAAAATAAAATAAAAATTTTGGATGCGGTAAATGCATAACTGAAGGCACATTTGTTAATAATAAAATGTCATACAAAGAAGTATCTGCCTTGTTACGAACGGATATTGATTTTAAAAATAGAACTCAAACTGATCATCATAAAGCAACTTCTATACTAGAAAAATTAAACATTGGAATGGTATCGAGTTTTCCTCTCGATTACATGCACTTAATTTGCTTAAGAGTCACAAAAAAATTGATTAATTTTTGGATAACCGGTGCATTTTCAGTTCGTTTAAATACAAAACAAGTATCTGAAATTTCTAGTAAGTTATAGTCATTAAAATGTCAAATTCCACGAGAACTTTGTAGAAGGCCTCGTTTATTGAACGAAGTAGATCGCTGGAAAGCTACAGAATTCCGTCAATTTTTAATTTATACATGAGTTTATGTTATAAAAAATATTGTCAAATCAGAAATTTATACTCATTTTCTAACACTATCATGTGCAATCAGAATTTTAATGTGTCCTGCTCTATTTTCAAATTACGAATCATGCGCAAAAGAATTGCTAATTCACTTTGTTAAAGTTTTTCCTTTTCTTTACGGTAAGGAAAACGTATCATATAACGTACACAACACAATACATTTAGTAGATGATGTTAAACGTTTTCTTTTCCATTTGAAAATTTCATGAGACAAGTTAAAAAAAATTATACAAAAACACCAAAAACCATTGCAACAAATATATAAAAGAACCCAAGAGTTACGAATGTGTAATAAATTTGAAGATTATAAAAAAAAACAATTTAATATTAAAAGATCTCAATAAAACTATAAACTCTAGAAACGAATTATAATGTTCATTTTCTGTTTTCTAACATACCTTGCTGATGTTTGAAATTAAACTCCCTTCAACTCTGCTGCTTTACAAAGAGATAAACCATCTTCTAATACAAGTTTGACCGCTTCACGCATTGAATTTTCTGAGAATATTCCGATGTCAGTTTTCCTCTTTCGATATCTCGCCAGTTTCTTAATAAACAAAAACTTTGTGTAAGTAATTATTTTTTAAATGATTTGGACAAGGCACAGCAAGGCACATAATAGGGCACAGTGAGACGTCTCACTGTGCCCCATAGGTAGGTTTTCCACAAAATCTAATTTATGTCCTAAAATCAGTAGAAATAATTTACTAATTGTATTAAAGTATATATATAAACACATTAGCTTTACTTACCAGAAATAAGAAATTCCTAACTAAATACCGCTTCGAAAAATAATTACTTTTGTACACACTTTTTCAACCAACCGTCATTTGAGAACAATAATAAACTGCACAGATCTGCAAATTGGCGGGAACATGTAACCGCCGATGAAAAATATTAAGTGGGGTTATAAAACAAGGCAGAGTTGCCAATTTGTGAAATAAGTCTACTGTCTCACTGTGGAACACGTCTCACTGTGGACCACTCTTCCCTTATTTAAAAGGACATTTAGCTACAGTTTGTAATAATAAAATTAAACAATCTGTAGGCAAAAGCAAACGAAATATCGCACAGTACATAACATCGATGATAACTCCAGTTTTGATGATAATCTATACAATTGTTTAGTATATATAACGTAAATACTGAACGCAATTGTAGCTGTGCGAGTATTTCAGCGATAAATTATGATACATATGTACAAAATTTTAGTACCATTGCATTGCAGAGAACTGATAAAAGGTTATTTTTATATAATAAACAAGAAATTAAGCCAGTTGGTATTTGTACACTAAACGTTAGATATAAAGCAAAAAATGATAATATTGATTTTTATATCATTGAAAATGGAAGAATTCCGCTTTTAGGTCGAGATTTTTAAAAATAACGTGTCAGAGAAAGATAATTTTAATTTACAAATAGTAATTGAAAAATTTAAAGAAGTGTTTTTCGAAAACTTAGGTACGTTTAATAAAGGCGAAATTAAAATTATTTTAAAAATAGTTTAGGTACGCCAAAGTATCATCGGCCAAGACCTTTACCATATGTAGTTAAACAAAAAGTGAAAACGAACTTAACAGATTACTAAAATTAGGAATTATCGAATAATTAGATTTTTCCTCCAATAGTACCCGTTTTAAAAAAAGACGGTTCAATTAGAATTTGCGGAGACTACAAAACAACGGTTAATCCTTTGTTGCAGATTGACCAATATCCGATTCCCTGGGTAGAGGATTTATTTAATGATTTAAATGGTTATAATTTTTTCACAAAATTAGATTTAAGTCAAGCGAATCAACAATGTAAGTTAAAAAAAGAATCGCGAAAATTAACAATGATTTCTACCCATAAGGGACTTTTTCAGTATACTCGACTACCTTACGGCATTGCTTCCGCGCCAGCAAGGTTTCAGAAAATTATGGAATAATTGTTATTACACATTAAGGGTGCTGTGGTACGATTAGATGATATTTTAATCAGTGGTCATAATTACGAAACACATTTAGAACACATAGAATCGGTATTACGTTGTTTACAAGAAGCCGGATTAAAATTATCATTAAAAAAGTGCGCATTTTTTGAAACAGAAGTCCAATATTTAGGACATAAAATTAATAAAGACGGTATTTTTACTTTAAAAGAAAAAATACCAGCGATTTCAAACGCGCGAAAACCAAAGAATGTAACAGAGTTAAAGGCATTCCTAGGGCTTATAAATTATTATGCATAATTTGTTCACGGCCGTCTTTGTTCATGTGTTACCGGATCCCTCGGAGCGACCTATAAGTTATGCTTTGCGTACCCTAAATGCAACGGAAATGCGTTACTCGCAAATTGAGCGAGAAGCTTTGGGTATTATGTTCGGTTTAAATAAATTCCATATTTATGTGTATGGAGTAAAATTCACCTTTTGCTGTGATAATAAACCATTAATTTCTATTTTTCATCCCAACAAGGGAATTGTCCAACTCTCAGCAAATTGTTTACGTCGTTGGGCAGTTATATTAAGCAATTACACGTACGATATTGAGTATGTGCAATCAAAAAATAATGTGGCAAACGGATTATCTCGCTTACCTTTTAAAAATGATTTAAAATGTGAAAAACACGATAATGTTGAAATACTATATATAATACTAAACTATTTTAAAGATAAAAATGTATTAATAAATTTTGATTTAATTAATTCAATGACAGATGATCCGACGTCGCAAAAAGTAAAAAAAATATGTTTTAAATCGCTGGCCTAAAAAGGTAAAAGATAAGTTCTTACAACCACATTTTAAAATTAAAAGTGAAATTTCAATTGAAGAACATTCTTTATTTAAAATAATAATTCCATCCAAACTGCGTAACGCAGTGTTACACGAGTTACACATTACGCATTTAGGAATAACTAAAATGAACGGGTTGACCCGCTCATATTATTGGTGGCCAAATATTACGAAAGATATTGAAGATGTAGTAAAATCTTGCACAAGTTGTTCGACCTTAAGAAATAATCCACGCCTAACGCCTTAAACAAAATGTTACTAAGCCAAGGTTGAAATGACATAAATTACTTACTTAGCAATTTTTTGTTTGATTACCGAAACTCAATTCACGCAACAACTGGAGTAACACCTGCGTTTTTGATGTTTAACCGCACAGTTAGAACTCGTTTCGATATTTTAAACCATTTGTCGTTCAACAAATACGCGAAAAAGTGCGATGAAACATTAAAACTTGCAGCAAATGTAAGAAAAAAAACAACTAAAACAAAGAAAGCATTTTTAGGAAGAGGGAATGTACATTTCGGATTACACGAAGTGGTGTTACCAAAAGTATAGCCTCCTATAAGTTCCAGCCGCGTTTAATGAAATTTGGCAACCTTGGAAGAAGGCTTAACATTTGTTAAGTGCAAAGTGGTGCGAACGAATGTACATTGAATTTCATTGTTTTAAACGGTTTAAAATAGTATTATTAAGCTTAACATATAGTGATATTTAAAGGTAAGTTCTGCTATTACAATTTTACTATTAAATTGTCATTGAAAACGTGTTGTAACAATAATTATATCAAGTTTGTGTATCTTTGAGGTTTTTGTAAATATTTTTTTTGAAGAACAAACATGTTCTAATATATTTAGCCACAGAATAACTGTGATTTAGCTTTAGATAGTGATTTCTGACGTTACATTTGAATTAATTGGTACTTCTGTTTTAGATGGTGAACAAATGCTGTGTCCCTGGATGTTTATCTAATTATAAAAAGACATTACAAACAGAATATTACAATGCACGTCTTTCTAATGAAACATATGACGCTATTTATCATAGCACTGCAAATTTAATTAATTCAATTGAATACTGTTTTCAAAATCACTCCATAAAATATTTCTTGCTAGGCAAATTTACGACAGAGTGCGTAGAAAAAAAATTGGTAAGTACAGATCGCTAGCTGGCTGTAATTATAATGTATCTTTTGATGATGTTCTTAATGCAGAGAAGAAGTTACGTCTAAAACATATTTTAGTAAATAAAACGGGAAATTTTTCATTTGGAGAAATTAAGTCAAGTTTCAGTTTTTCTAGCACTGTAGAGAACATAGTTGAAGAATGTAATTTAAATCAGTACCATATGTTCCTACATATTCTAAGTTATTCTGATTATTTAGAACAGTATGAAATTGATAAATCTGCACAACTTTATTTTTGTGGATATGCTTCCTATAAGGTATCAAATAAATTAAATTGTTATTTATGCAAACTGTTAATTGTAGAAGAAAAAGGTGTTGGTGTTACAAATCATGACTATTTTAATTATTTGCAAAGAGGAGGTTTATCAATACCGACTGATACTGTACTTACCATATTTTTTCATATGTGCTCAATATTTGAATATATAATTAATGATGTTAATTTAGAAGCACAATTTTTGCATTTACAAAATTAAAAATTAATTTTATGTAAATTAACAGAGGCTAGTATAGAAACATTCACAGATCATGCAGTCTTTGAAGAAGTTTGTTCTTGTGGAGCACATTTTACAAAAAATTTCAACTTGTTATGCTCCGTTTTTTCGAATACGCTGTTAAATAACTTTGTAAAATACAAGAATAATCTTCAAGTTGCATTAAAGCAAGACCAAAAATCACATAAAAAACGAAAACTAGCTACATTTTTGTAATAACTTTTTTATATACTTACATTTTTTCAGTGCTTTAAAATGAAAAATTTAGTTAAATATATATTTTGTTCTTTAATCTTTAGTATATGTAAATATCTTAGTCTATGTATGGTTTTAATATAAATGGTTGTTTAGTTAGTTAGTATTATTTAGTGATAACAATAATTTATTTGTTAAAATTTGTGGTTAGTTATTTAATAAAATATAAAATGTATTCATATGTCTTTTCACAAATTTGAATAAGTTGGAATTACATGCCTCTTGCATCTTGGGCCTTTCAAAAGTGACAGCTGCAATGTTGCTAAGTCTAACAAGACAAAAGGTGTTGTAGTTTATATAAACATTAAAATTATTGTAAACACTTAGGAATAAAGGAAGGAAAAGTGTAACATAAGATAGATAACATTTTTAATATAAAAGAACTTATGTTATATTAGGCCATCGAGCCGTTAGCAATGTACATATAAGATAATAATACATTTCAGTTAGTTATCCCATGTTTAATTATCATAAGGATATCACATAAGGTAACACAAAAATATATGCTTTTCTCCGAAAATAAAGTAGTGAGAAGTGTTCAAAGGTTTTTCCAAAGAAATGTCTATAATTTGGGAATTCAATAAACTTAGTATTCTTAAAAAAACATTTCATAAGGAACTAACTCTAAATAAATTGTGGTGATTGCGTTTTAATTGAAATTGTTACTAATATCCAACAAATCCTCATAACTCATTAACGGGAAAAGATGGGTATAAGGAACCATTATATCAATTAATGCAAAATTTTATTGTGTTTTTAAACATCCTAGTATGTATTTGAATGTATTAAACAATGTTGCTTGATGCGAAGTAATAACATTCTGTTGAACTTTCATTGTTTATTATTTTTGACTCGAAATTTGTTGCTGATTCCGGGTCCATACCGGTCTTCCAACGTTTGTTTGAATGTATTAAACAATGTTGCTTGATGCAAAGTAATAACATTCTGTTGAACTTTCATTGTTTATTATTTTTGATAAAATAATAAACAATGAAAGTTCAACAGAATGTTATTACTTCGCATCCTAGTATGTACATGCCATTTCCATTTAAAAAAAATTGAGTTTTACGCATATAAAAGTTGTTAACGTTGGCGTTATATTTTGAACACTCTGTATGTTTGTTGGACTTTTACAAAAGGACGAAAAGGTTGTTTAAAAGATGATAATTTTAATGAATAGTGATACAAATATCGCAGCTTAAAGTTTATAATTTCACAAGATATGAATGTTTAAAGTTGATGTTACAAATGTGAAAATTCTCAAAAACGTCTAAATATCTTAAAAACTGTTGACTTTCGAGATAATGAGCTATGAACAAAATTAGTTTAAAATTACACGTAAAATTGAAAAAATTAATAAAAACTATAGCATTCCGTATAAAATAAAAAAGCTGATGTCACTTTCGGTATAACTAAAAGTGATACGTTCTTAAATATATTTTAATTATAAAGCCAATAACCATTTATTTAATATTTAAAAAAATCTAAATTAAAGTGTGATTAGAAGTATAAAAACTTTAAACGAAAGGGTTACGTAAAAAACTCTGTATATGGTTCTAACATAAGCGCGCAGCAAAGTTTTCACTTTAAAAATGTCACAAGCATCTATGTTATAAATGGGTATATTATTGTAATAGTGAAAGCTTCTACGGCCGGAGTCTATACTAAGATAAGAACGTCTTCCGGGTTTGGACTGTGTCAATGTTGTAACCGAAGTTGCCAACGTTTTGCCTACTTTCGTGAGGGGCTTCATTAGGGCGTGAGAGAAATCGAAGAACTCAAACAAGCAACCGAAATCTAACTAAACACTTCCCAAAAGTTAATCAACTTGTGAACCAAGCCAGATTCTAAACTCCATAGAAGTGACTTAAAAAGAAATAGTCTCCGTATATAAAAAAGAAGTATCGTCACGGCTAGTTAATCTCGACTCTGATTGGGTTACGGTTGAACGAGAGTGTGTTTTCGATAAAGGACTAATGACCGGGAACCAAAGAGGAACCTAACTTTGTAGTGGTTCTTTGTTAGATTTTCGTTTGCTTTTTCAAGTTTATCGTTTTCTTTCTTACCTTTTCTGAGTTTAGAATCTGGCTTGGTTCACAAGTTGATTACCTAACTTTTGAGAAGTGTTTAGTTAGATTTCGGTTGTTTGTTTGAGTTGTTCGATTTTTCTCACGCCCTGATGAAGCCCCTTACGAAAGTGGGCGAAACGTTGGCAACTTCGGTTACAACATTGACACGGTCTAAACCCGAAAGACGTTTTTATCTTAGGGTATGCTATTATCGCTGCTTTTGTGAAAACATTAATAGGGTAAAGATGAACTCACATTTTTGCGATGTACGCTGATTTTCCCGTAATTGGCATAGTGATTTACGATACCGCTACGTGTTGGGTCAATTAAGAAGGAGCTCTTGGTTAATTAAACCACTTCCAAAACAATCTGGGGGAATAAGTCGTCTTTAGTACTTCATGTGATGTTCGAATAACCTTGGAGGCACACCTGCAAAAAGAATAGCGAAAACCACTCGGAAGCGTAACGCATTTGACTATGATTCATTGTGTGTCAATAAGCAAATTAATTGTGATACGATCCTATATCTACTTTTACTTCATTTTCTTAACGATTTTAAGTGATGATTGAAGCGTGCCGACAGCTATCCACATTCGTAAGTTGAAGTAACTTGTTTCACATCAAATCAACGATTAACGTTGAAATTACTTACGGAGAAAGATTGCTTCGGGTGCGCAGGTAAACTTCGTGCATTCGGAAACGATCGGCATGTAAACTGCTTTTTCCACGTTTAACAGTGGTGTCGATTTTTATAAGGAAATAATACTCGGGATTTTTAAATTTATATTTTAGTAACAAGAAATTAATGGAAAAATACGTGTACAAATTAATCTTATGCAAATTACAAATATTAAAGATACATGACCAAAACCAAATTTACAGCATTCACTTGTCACTAAAGCAATCGCTTTCGTCTTCTGTCTCATTCCCCACATTTATTACAATTTGCTCGGTTTGACCGTCAATAATTATTTCGTTTTCTAAATAATTATTTTCACACTCGATTACCTTTTTACAGCTTTTTTGCCAGTATTCTGGAGTTACAAGGGTTAGTTCTTCTTCTAACACTGTTTTAACATCGTTCAAGTGAAACGTCGTATTTCTTTTTGCTACATTGTTTTTCACTTGAGCCCAAATTAACTCTATTGGGTTTAGGTCGGGGTGATACGGCGGTAACCTTAGTACTGTATGTCCTTCGTCGCTTAGTATGGAGTGAAATTTATAAATTATATGTTGTTTTTTTATGAAGTTTGATTAACTCGTATAACTGTGGTTT
The DNA here is from genome assembly GCA_035610365.1 of Aquatica leii. Taxonomy (NCBI): domain Eukaryota; kingdom Metazoa; phylum Arthropoda; class Insecta; order Coleoptera; family Lampyridae; genus Aquatica; species Aquatica leii. The sequence goes on from CM069432.1 coordinate 120,118,671, forward strand.
GTACATTTCAGAAGTGAATTGAATATTTTTTTCCGTTAACCACTTCACCATATCTGATTTTTTTGAATTACTGGTTGGGGCACGATCCAGTTGAACATTGTGATATGGTGCGTTATCGATTACCAAAATTGATTTTGGAGGTAAATTTGGTTTTTCACTTAACCATTTTTCGTAATTCGTTGAGTTCATTTCATCATGGTAGTCTCCGCTTTTCATCCCCGACTTAAATACTTAATTAAAGCCTGCCAAGAAACCCATTTCACCTCCTGCATGTACCAAAATTAGTCTTGGTCCTTTAAAAATAGTGCAATGGAGTCCATTTCTACTATCATCATTCCAGGACTTTTACTTAGTATGACCGCTGTGAATGTACGTTTTGTCCATGTACACTATTGGGTTATTTAATTTCCGATAGTATCTTATTTTGTTTAAATAATTAATTTTTAGAGCCCTTATATCAGTTTTTTCTATTAAGAGTTTTCTATTATTTTGAGTTCGGCGCCATTTAAACCCGAGATCCTTTAAAATAACACATAAAGGCGTTGTACCACCGTTCCAACCTAAGTCCTCCTGAAGCTTTTCACGCAAATGTTTTATCGTAACTCTTTGATTTTCTGTTTTACGAAAATTATATATTATGTTATGAATAATTTTTTAAAATCCTCTAAATGAGTTACGGTACTCTGATGCACAGGTTTCTTACCCGGTGTTGTAAATTTTGGTGTACCGTCTTTTGCTGGAGTTTCGCCTTCTTTCATAATTGTTGCCACTAATCCTATGGACACTTTTGTTGCTTCCGACACACTTTGTTTGAATGTGTATGAAGGATTTAACGCTTTTAAATAATTATACACATTATACACCACTTCACGCGTTTGGCTATGTATTACTTGTCCGTGTTGACGCAGAGTTGAACTCATTTTATTGTAGAATCGAATTAATCGCCTTAAAATCAAGACCAATACTAAACTGGGAATAATAACTCATAAATAAATTAGCAGGAATGTTAATAAATACATTTTGGAATGCATTGTTAATTATTACAGAAAGTGCGTAAGTGCAGATAATATTAGTCATATCGGAATTCACAATATTATTGAATAGCATTTTAGTGGTTTTTAATTACACATCACATCATTAATTAAGAGTAACATCTAGCTAAACTCATAAAAAATTACAGTATTTTAGAATTTTTTACCTTATTTAGACAAAAATCAATTTTTTAAAATATTCAAACTAGATGTTACTCTTTAAACAATTTAGCGGCGACACCACTGGTATCACCTAAATTCCAAGCTTGCAAAATTTACAATTATACGAGTGCGCATCCGTTCTTGAAACAATCTTTCTCCGTACGTACTGTACGTATTACTTGATTTTGTTCTATTGTATGTGTTTTGATATGTATGGAGAGTTGCCTAATCTCTAGGACTTGTATCAACGCTATAACTGTGATGTTTATAGCATTGAAATTATAGAAATTTCTTTGGAAAAACCTTTTAACACTTCTTACTACTTTATTTTCGGAGAAAAGCATATATTTTTGTGTTACCTTATGTGATATCCTTATGATAATTAAACATGGGATAACTAACTGAAATGTATTATTATCTTATATGTACATTGCTAACGCCTCGGTGGCCTAATATAACATAAGTTCTTTTATATTAAAAATGTTATCAATCTTATGTTACACTTTTCCTTCCATTATTCCTAAGTGTTTACAATAATTTTAATGTTTATATAAATTACACAACACCTTTTGTCTTGTTAGACCTGGCAACATTGCAGCTGTCACTTTTAAAAGGCCCAAGATGCAAGAGGCATGTAATTCCAACTTATTCAAATTTGTGAAAAGACATTACACATATGAATACATTTTATTAAATAACTAACCACAAATTTTAACAAATAAATTATCGTTATCACTAAATAATACTAACTAATTAAACAACCATTTATATTAAAACCATACATAGAATAAGATATTTACATATACTAAAGATTAAAGAACAACATATATATTTAACTAAATTTTTCATTTTAAAGCACTGAATAAATACTGTACGTATTACTTGATTTTGTTCTATTGTATGTGTTTTGATATGTATGGAGAGTTGCCTAATCTCTAGGACTTGTATCAACGCTATAACTGTGATGTTTATAGCATTATTCTTTCTTACTATATATGTACTATCTAATTCTGCCTAGCGTACGTAATTTCTTTAACCTCTTCTCTCATTATTGAAAAATAAATATATTTGTCGTTATAACCAGCGTTTTGTCATTTATTCTATTTCGGTGTTGCATAGATTTAAACGATGTGTATCATTCTAGTTTATAATTGTTTTGGCGCCCTTTTAATTTGTTTTATAATTTAGCATTATGAAGCTTACGACCCAAATCTCCGAATCCATCTGAGTCGATTACAATTAAGTATTCATTTCAATTTAACTACAAAATTACAGTTAGAAATGTTATAAAATGTTGCATTGTATTTGACAAACATTATTTATACTGTTCCTTCTTAATTTCCAACAATAATCTGTTACTCTCATAAGATTTTATTTGGTCTAGTACCACTTTTTTATTTTCAAAATGTTTTAGTAAAAATGTTTTTTGTACTCATCACTAACGTCGTCATATTATCTATGCAAAAGTCAAAGTAAGAACGTAAGAATTTACAAAACTTATTGCAGCCAGCACAATGAAAAGCTTGTGTTATATCTATATATTTTAAAAAACCACGGACAGTCACGTTGCTTTTAATATAATTTTGAATATCCTATGAGTTACTACTTTTGTATTTAAAGTACAACAAACATATGTTTTTTTAAACTTTCTTTAATTATTTTAAAGACGTTTTGATAGTGTTTAAAATTGTCATAGTTGCAATCTAGTGTTTTACAAAAGTCCAAATTTTACATGTAAAAACAGTATACAATTTTTTAGATTAAAGATTGATGTCATATATTGCATTTTTCTTGCATAAGGTGGTGTCGTTCTGCTTAATGTAATAGTTTTTTTCTCATGACATCAAAAGCATATAGTGAAACCTGATTGCATACCCAAAATATTTGCAATAACTTCAACACTTGTACAAATGTTCTAATAATCAGTTTTGTGCTTTATTTTTCTAAGACAATTTACAGATTTATGTTTCTGGTTTTCATAGAAACCGCAAGATTTATTGGAATAAAAGAGTAAGTTTTTATTGTTTAATAGAACAGTTTTTGACAAATAAAAAAATGTTTATCTTTTGTCTCGTTGTGTTAACTATAAAATAATTTAAAATAGCGTCAAAACTGTAGGAAACTATTAATGGCAAATACCGTTTAATTCTGTTCAACACTGAAAGAGAACAAATAACAAAACACCGGTAATAACAACGAATATATTTATTTTTCACAACAAAAGCAATAGATTAAAAAAAGAATTGAATAACAATTAAGAGTTCGTCGATAAATATCACACTCAATAACGTTAATGCAAGCTCTGGAGGGTAAGCAACACTTCATACATAGTAAAGTATAAGTTAATAGATAATAGAAGAATTAAACTTTGATTAGATGCAAAGCTAGTAAATTTTGTACTGATACGTACTGGTTCAGGTTACTGGTTGGGTAGCTCAGCTAAGGTAGAGAATTAATTTAAGAGTTAATTAATTTACAAAGTTGACAATTGTATTTATTTTCGGCATACACTGTATGTAATATAATAAAAATATTGTATGTATTTTATTTAACCACTCCTGTAATTCCCCAAGTAGTGGTAACACTGCGATCGACTTCCGTTTGTATCTGAAAGTTGTAATTTTTAGTACTGATAAATACAATAAAGAACGTGGTGAGTTAATCGGATAATTACGGGAAAGGATTACTGTGCAAATTAACTGGATTTACAATATTTATTTCGGATCAGGTTGACAATAATACGGGAAGTTTGTGTGATTGCTTGTTGAGGTTAACAACACGTGTCTTGTACTAATTGCAGGTAAGTATTAAACGAAAATAATAAACTACAGGCTTAATTGCAAACGGTATTTCTACAGGTAATTAATTCTGAGTACCAGGGTGATTCGAGAAGTTAATACAATTTACTTCGACCAGGAAAACGTATTGAACATACTACGATTGATACTTGAATGCAGGTGATTGTTGTTTTAATATACTCGTAGATTTAGCTCTTGTGAATCTATACGTTGCAGGTGGATAAACCAACGAATTATAACAAATCTACGCTACGGTTCCCCAATGCACTATTTTTGTTAAACTCGAGGATTTACCTACGCTAGGTGGTTAAACGATTACAAACGTACCGAGTTAACTGTAGTCTGTAACAGAGTTTGTCGAGGGTAAGTTAACAATCGTAGCTAAGCAGTTGTAGCGACACCTCGATACAAAAGGCTTAGTTACTTTGTACGCTTAAACTCCTACTGTTCTAGCACTGCGATGCTACTGGTTTCGGTACAAGGCTGAACTGGAAATTACTTAACGGTGAACTTACTAACAGGTCAACAATCGTGAATGAATAAATACAAGAAATCTGGTCAGTACGAGGATTTATCGTAACACAAAACAATCGAAAGAATGAGCCAGGTGAATCGCGTTTGGTCAGGTTAATCGGTGAAATTACTGCAGAATTAATCAAGGGACGGTGCGAGGTTCGGTGTTAACAGGAATATCAATTTTTAACAGGTTAGTTCGGTGTAACAGGTTCTGGTAACAGGAATAATTAGTCGGTTTCAGGAGAGAAGGCCAAGACGTAGCGGTTGTTATTGAATAAACGGATTAGAGAATTAGCAAGGTGAATAGCGGACGGTCTGGTTAATTATTGAAACGGACAGAGAATTATCAAGAGACGGTGCGAGGTTGTCGTTACTGGATTTCGGCAGGTTAATTCGGTTTACAGGTAAGTAGAGCACAGGTAAACAGGATTAAGGCTAAGTAAGGCTAAGTGAAATTTGTTTCAGGGGATCTCCTTTTATAGCGGGTCACGTATGAGGACACATGAGTGGGGTATGGCGCGCGCTTCGTCGACTGGAGGTGGTTTAGATGCGTAGGGTACTAAGTTCACGCGTAATTTGATTGAAATTATAAAAATTTTGAATACAAATATGCGGCGGACTTCCGATTTATTACATACCACCCTCTCCTGGGGGAAAAGACGAATACAGGGGTTGAGGGAGAGACATAACTAGGTTTCTACTTACAACTTTTCTACGGTCTTACCACGGCGGTGCTGGTAGTAATCGAAAAGATACCTCGGTGGTTGTGTTGTTGTACTGGGCGGTACTCGATTAGTAACTGCGACTGGATCAATCCTCGCCGTTTCCAACGCCGGCTGAGCGAGGGTTTCCTGAGTGTCGGAGACGCACTTGAGGTCTTTCACGTGGACACGGGCTATCGTCTTGCGTGAATCTGGAGGCCTCAACTCGACTATTACGGGCGAGAGAATGTTCTTAATTATAAACGGTCCGGAATACTTCGGTGCTAATTTGGCTGCAAATCCCTTGGCTTTGTCGGACAGGGGTCTTTCTTTTTTATAAACGGCATCTCCTACTCGAGGGCGATACGGTCGGCGTCTCAGGTTATAGTAGTGACTTTGTTGCACGAAGGCTTGCGTGAGTCGATCACGAGTAACCTGAAATAGATCTTGTAACTTGTGGATTACCTGGGCGTGTTCAGAAGCATCGGGCTCGCCTGTCGGAACATCCGGATTCAGGGTTCGGTGCAGGGCGTTCGGTGCTGTCAATTCTCGGCCAAAATTGAGCAGCGCGGGAGTAAATCCTGTTGACGTGTGGTGCGACGTATTTACGGCGAACGCGATTTCGTCCAGGCTTTGGTCCCAGTTTCGTTGATCCGGACCGGTAGTTTGAGCGATCATGACGCCTACCACCTTATTCATGCGCTCTACTGGATTCGCTTGTGGGGTGTACGGGGGTGTGAGGCGAGACTCGATGCCGAAGGACGCTAATTCCTCGCGAAAACTTTTGCTTGTAAACTGCGGTCCGTTGTCGGTGATTATGACTTTAGGCGTGCCAAATTTGTAGAGGATCTGCTCTTTCAGGGCTTTGATAATTGCGGTAGTGGTAGCAGCTCTCAATGGCCGCAATTCGGTCCATTTCGTGAATTTATCCTGCAACACTAATAAATGGCAGTTACCTTTCTTTGACCGCGGAAATGGTCCCATCAAATCACCGCTCACGATCTCCCAGGGTTGGTGACTCGGGTAGAAATGCATTTTTCCGGCTGGCTTTCCTACTTGACCCTTATATTCGTTGCATTTCTGACACCGGCGTACATGGTTCCGGACGTCGCGAGATATACCTGGCCAATAATAATTCTGGAACACTCGTTTCAACGTTTTGGCGACTCCTAAATGTCCAGCCGTGTCTGCGTCGTGGCACTCTTCCAGGACCTGGCGTCGTTGTGGCTTTGGGACACACAACTTCCAGCTAGACTGTAGCCCTTCGCTAACTTCAGGACTCACCATCGGGAAATTCTTATACAACTGGTCGTTGTGTATTTTGAATTCTGGCCATTCATCCGGTTTCTCCTGTACTTTTCGAAACATCTGCTGATACCAACGACCTGGAGACGGATCCTCGGACACGGTGGCAATTTGGTGTGGCTTCTCTTCTTCTTCATGGAGACGGGACAGGGTGTCGGCTACAACATTCTGGGTTCCAGGGCGATATACGATTTCGAAATCGAATTGTTGTAGTTCCAGGATCCATCGGGCGAGACGAGACGTGGGGTTTTCCATGGTTTTAAGCCACTTGAGGCTTCGATGGTCGCTGCTTACCTGAAAACGATACCCTTCTAAGTATCCTTTTAGTTTTCTTATGGCCCAAACCACAGCAAGACACTCTAATTCGATAATCGAATAATTCTTTTCGGCTTTGGTTAGGGCTCGGCTAATATACGCAACGACATGCTCTTCTCCTTCGTGAACCTGGATCAGGACGGCTCCCAAACCGCTAGTGCTTGCATCGGTTTGGAGTAAAAACGGCACTTGGAAGTTCGGACACGTCAGGACAGGAGCTGTAGTAAGTGCTTTCTTTAATTCTTCGAATGCAGTTTCTTGCGATTCAGTCCACCTATACTTGGTGCTTTTCTTCAGGAGTTCGGTTAGAGGTGCGGCAAGCTGGGCGAATCCGGGTACGAATTTCCTATACCAGGAGGCCATTCCCAGGAATCTTCGCAGTTGTTTCGTCGTAGTAGGAGCAGCGAGTTGAGTAATAACGTCCACCTTTTCCGGATCGGGTTTGATACCTGTATTATTAACAAGATGACCTAAATACTTTAACTCGGACTGACAAAAGGAACATTTGTCTTCCTGCAATCGAAGTCCTCGAGCTCTTAAGCGGTTGAAGACCTCTCGTAAGTTTTGGAGGTGTTCTTCGAATGTGGAACCTAACACAATAATGTCATCTAGGTATGCGAAAGCTTTAGAATCCATCTCTGGGCCTATCACCTCGTCCAGAAGACGCTGAAATGTAGCAGGAGCCGAGTGTAATCCAAAGGCATGACTTTGAACTGGAATAGACCACGGCCAGGCACGGTAAATGCGGTGATTGGTCTACTTTCTGGATCCATCGGGATTTGCCAATAACCATCTTTCAGATCTAACGTGCTGATGTACCTCGCGCCACGAAGTTTGTCCAAAATGCCCTGGATAAAAGGTATCGGGTAGGCATCTTTGACGGTGAGCTCGTTTACTTGACGGAAGTCGATGCAGAATCGATATTTCCCCGTTGGTTTGCGGACCAATACTACCGGTGAACTCCACGGGCTTCGAGAGGGTTCGATAACTTCGTCACGCAACATTCGATCAATCTCCTGGTCCATAATTTGTTGCATCGCCGGGTTCCGAGGGTAGTATCTCTGTTTCACGGGTTCAACGCCTGGTTTCAGCGTTATTCGGTGAGTGATACCTGAAGCCGGTCCTGTTAGCAACTTAAATTTTTCTAATTCTTCTTCCAGGAATAAATTGAGAGCGGGCAGTTCGGATTCTAAAATGCTACGGATGCCTCCGAGGCCTGGATTATTACTATTATTACACGGGACTGGTTCGTTATTTAAGATGACAACGTTTTCTCTTACTTTGATAATGGCGTCGTGAGCTAACAAGAAATCCCAGCCAACAAGGACGTCGGTAGTCAAGCCGTCTAAACACTGACAATTGAGCGGTAAGGTTTGTGATCCTACCTGGATGGGAAACGTGTAATTTCCGTTAGTTTGTAAGATGTTTCCATTGGCCAATTGCACGCGGTTGTCTTGTCCGTTTGTTGGTCGCATATCCTGGGTGACGAGGGGTTGTAGCCGGGAGCTGATGTAACTGCGTGCTGCACCAGTATCTACAAGGGCTTGAAAATAGTGTCCATAAATTCGTATGGGCAAGAATAACCGGGAATCTATGGTGGCTAGGGCAGGTACTGTCGGTTTTGATCTGGAAAAGAAACTTTTAATCTTTGTTAACCAGGAGGTCCATTCGGCGGAATTGGTGGAGCCTGGGTTGGCCGAAGTGACTAGTAGCGGCTCCGCTATTCTAGCCGGCCTTGTCCGTTTCCCGACCGGGGACATGGGCAATCTCTGGAGTAGATTCCATCTTTTCCACATCGCGAACAAAACAGCTTGAATTGTCCTCGGCATTGCGTCTTAAAATGGCCTCGTTGGCCGCATCGCCAGCATACTGCTGTGCGATTATACACTCGGGAAGGATCAGGCGTCTGTGGGCTCTGGACAACGTTCATCGGTGGAGGATTTGGTGCAGAACGGGTGGCTTGGCGTTGGACGGAGTTCGGCTTGTGTATTTCTTCGAAGTCGTGAGCTAATTGTTGTAATTCAGCCAGGTTCGTATAATCGTTTCTTTTTATATATAACTTATACGATGTTTGTAGATTTTCATATATTCTTTCCAGTTGTCTTTCGGGGGACATCTGGCCATGTCTGGTCATAAGCGTTTGGAGAGCATCGATGTATTCGCCTGCTTTTTCTCCTTCTTTTTGAAGTCGACTTCGAATGGTTTCTTCAAGACGGGATTGAAATCGGGGACCTAGAAAACGTTGTTTAAACTGAACGATGAAATCTTCCCATCGAGTCCATTGGTCACGGTTATTACGGTACCACAAAAAAGCATTATCTTTCAATAATTCCGGAAGCGCCTGTAATAACATGGTACCTGGGATTCCATAATTAATTTTCTGGAATTCAATTCGCTCGAGGAATGAAATCGGGTCTACTTTTCCATCAAATTTTATTCCCCATTTACGTACACATTCACATACCTGTGCGATAGCTGAAAACGTAAATGTTACTGGTGGTGCGGCTTGTAGCGGAGTCGGTGATGATGGCCGGGAAGTACCTTGGCTTCTGGGGCAGGTGAGCATAGTTGCTGGACGTTCTCCAGTTCGTATAAAATTTATCATACGTGCTTTTAACTCATTTACATTACCGGTGGTTTCGAATTGATGTATTCTCAGGGTTTGGATCAATTCTTCTTTTCGCAAGTTGCAAATCCAATTTACTTGCGCATCGGTTTCTGGGACAGCTTCTGGTAATTCTACAGGCTCAGACATCTTAGATTTTGGATTTTTCGGACTGGAATAAATGCTCGGACGCCAACCAAAATCTAAACAAATCTACTGGTTAATTAATTAGTACTCACTTTTAGGTCACAGTTTCTGGGGTCCCTGCTCGTGGTCGACACTTCTTTGTACTGATACGTACTGGTTCAGGTTACTGGTTGGGTAGCTCAGCTAAGGTAGAGAATTAATTTAAGAGTTAATTAATTTACAAAGTTGACAATTGTATTTATTTTCGGCATACACTGTATGTAATATAATAAAAATATTGTATGTATTTTATTTAACCACTCCTGTAATTCCCCAAGTAGTGGTAACACTGCGATCGACTTCCGTTTGTATCTGAAAGTTGTAATTTTTAGTACTGATAAATACAATAAAGAACGTGGTGAGTTAATCGGATAATTACGGGAAAGGATTACTGTGCAAATTAACTGGATTTACAATATTTATTTCGGATCAGGTTGACAATAATACGGGAAGTTTGTGTGATTGCTTGTTGAGGTTAACAACACGTGTTTTGTACTAATTGCAGGTAAGTATTAAACGAAAATAATAAACTACAGGCTTAATTGCAAACGGTATTTCTACAGGTAATTAATTCTGAGTACCAGGGTGATTCGAGAAGTTAATACAATTTACTTCGACCAGGAAAACGTATTGAACATACTACGATTGATACTTGAATGCAGGTGATTGTTGTTTTAATATACTCGTAGATTTAGCTCTTGTGAATCTATACGTTGCAGGTGGATAAACCAACGAATTATAACAAATCTACGCTACGGTTCCCCAATGCACTATTTTTGTTAAACTCGAGGATTTACCTACGCTAGGTGGTTAAACGATTACAAACGTACCGAGTTAACTGTAGTCTGTAACAGAGTTTGTCGAGGGTAAGTTAACAATCGTAGCTAAGCAGTTGTAGCGACACCTCGATACAAAAGGCTTAGTTACTTTGTACGCTTAAACTCCTACTGTTCTAGCACTGCGATGCTACTGGTTTCGGTACAAGGCTGAACTGGAAATTACTTAACGGTGAACTTACTAACAGGTCAACAATCGTGAATGAATAAATACAAGAAATCTGGTCAGTACGAGGATTTATCGTAACACAAAACAATCGAAAGAATGAGCCAGGTGAATCGCGTTTGGTCAGGTTAATCGGTGAAATTACTGCAGAATTAATCAAGGGACGGTGCGAGGTTCGGTGTTAACAGGAATATCAATTTTTAACAGGTTAGTTCGGTGTAACAGGTTCTGGTAACAGGAATAATTAGTCGGTTTCAGGAGAGAAGGCCAAGACGTAGCGGTTGTTATTGAATAAACGGATTAGAGAATTAGCAAGGTGAATAGCGGACGGTCTGGTTAATTATTGAAACGGACAGAGAATTATCAAGAGACGGTGCGAGGTTGTCGTTACTGGATTTCGGCAGGTTAATTCGGTTTACAGGTAAGTAGAGCACAGGTAAACAGGATTAAGGCTAAGTAAGGCTAAGTGAAATTTGTTTCAGGGGATCTCCTTTTATAGCGGGTCACGTATGAGGACACATGAGTGGGGTATGGCGCGCGCTTCGTCGACTGGAGGTGGTTTAGATGCGTAGGGTACTAAGTTCACGCGTAATTTGATTGAAATTATAAAAATTTTGAATACAAATATGCGGCGGACTTCCGATTTATTACAATTTGCATCTAGAAAAAAATCGCACTTGATAACATATATACCTACGTCTAAAGTACTTTACGTTCGCCAAATACACAAATTAATAAAAATTGAAGACATTGTATTTACGATTGTCCAGTCATGCTAATAGCTATCGGCATGTTTGAATTGTGCCTTAAAATTGCGAAACGTGTAAAAAAATAAGTAATTAGTTATAAGATGATATCACAAATAACTTGCTTGTAAGTCAACCAAGGTATCGTTGTAACTCAAGCTTCCAAGTGACTTTCACTATTCTTATCGCAAGTGTGTAAGTACGTAAACAACTTGATTCCAAATTAAATTGCAAAATTAGTGTTGTTAACCAATGTCCCACTTAGTACGAGCTCCAAGTTATCGATTTCAGCAAAAAGTATTTAATTTATATGTAACATTCCAAAAGAGCAAAGACAAGGCAGTAGCCCAAAACGCTATAGTAATTACGGTAATCAAGTTATGTTACAAGTATAGAAAGTAATTTGTACCTCAGAAAAACCTTCACATATGAAGCTAAACTAACGCACCTATTAATAATGCGGACCAAAACAAATATTTAGAAATTAAAATTTTAATGAACGCGCAGGTTAGTTTTTCATGTACAATGCTTCTCACATTCACTAGAAATGTCGTTTTTTCCCCGTTTTTAATTCCATACGTCAAGAAAAAACAAAAAAACGACAGCCAACACTCTGAATGTAGCAAAAAAGCGTTTTGGAACAAAACTTATACAGTATGCAATTTACATCAGAATACTTTTTACATAACAATACATTTTAAAGAATATGCTGAGGCCAAGATTCTAGTATTTTGGCGTTAAAACAAGAATATAGACATAAATGTTATTTTCTGTTACTGGTACCGGAATTGTTTTGTTCATAAAGTTGATACTTATTTTTTAAAAAGTAATTTAGGTTTGAAAGCTGTTCTAGTTTTAAACAATGTTTTAGGTCACTCTGGTAAGCTTAAAGTTTTGCTTTCTTACAGAACGGTTGTAGTCTAGCTTATAGATCAAACAATAATCAATGTTTTTAAGCTTTATTATATTACAAAAACTTTTAAAATTATAGTGGACACTATCAACTGTAATCTTGACAAGAATTTTATGTAATGAAAAAAAAATTTGACAGTAAAATGCGTTGCAATAAAAAAAATCATACCACGAATTAAAAACATACACATTAAATTTAGGTTTTAATCAAATTAATGATTCCTTCTTGTAGGAGTTTGGATGAAAGCAACTACTTTAGTAATATTGCAACGTTTCGTGTAGAGACGGACTAAGAATATTTCTCTACAGTGGGGACACCACTTGTCATAAGAGGCGACTAAACAACGGTTCTGTCATTTCTATTTTTCTTTCTTCTGCTATCTTGTCTATTCTTATCTTTTATTTCTGTAGTGTTTGTGGCTAGGTGCCATCGCTCGGTGAGGGCTTTAGTTGTGGGAAAAACGCAATGCGCGGATCTCGTGAAGCGCAGCGCGCCCTCTTCTATTGTGCAGCATCGAGTAATTTGTGTCGAACCCAAACATATGCTACCCTTCTTATCGTTTAGGTTTTCGTTCCGATTAGTTTCGTTCGGGGTTCTCGATGATTGCGAGATCGCGAGATCCATAGGTTTAGTTTTTCGTTTCGTTTAGTTTTAGTTTTTGTATAGAGTGATTTGGGAAATCCCTCTTTAAGTAGGGGAGGTGTAACCGGCGTTGAAATTTAGCAGTGAATCTTTTATGTAAGACCCCGTAATTAGATTCATCTGGCTGAATTTTCTGTTTTCTGTTTTTTTTTTCGATTGATTAGTTCGAAAACGTTTTACTCGTTATTTTATTACGGTTGATTTAAGTTTATTTGTATTTAATAGTTATTTCACAATTATTACTGGTATTTTTTTTTTGAATGCATAAAGTTCCGTGGTTTTGATTTTGATTTAGTGTTTTCACCTCTGGTTATCTCATTAGAAAAACAACTCTATATAATTTACGACTTCCTTTTTGGAATGTAATTTGATCAATTTTTCTTGGTATCTATACTTTTGTTTATGTTGAGTTCATTTGCGAGCCACCTGATAATTTAACGGAGTAAGCGTTTTCTGTGAGAAGATTTTCTTTCTTTCGAGTGCGTACTTGACATGACGCACGTGGCCATTATATTTTTCATCTTTGTTAATTTACTTGGTTTAGTGTTGCATCTTTTACAAAGATTTTACGGCGCAAGTTCGTTGAATTAAGTGGGATCACGGAGTAAAATTTTGATTTTGGATAAGAATCTTTTTGTCGCAATTAAGAATACCGAGTACAGGAATGTAGTCAAGTGTTCAAAGTGTTTTACCCTACCGTTAGGCAATACCGCGGAAGTTAAACAAATGGTGCCGTGAAAATTGAGTGGTGTGATGGGAAATAGTAGTTTTCCAAATTCGTAATTTTACGGTTTAAGGAACTTCATGGTATCCATAATAAAACTCACGTTCGAGTTGGATTTATTTTCGATGTTTTGTGTGAAAAATCCTGTCTTCGCTTTTGTGCGGATTTCAATTAAATAGTGAAATAAATCTTCCGCCGTAATTCCATTGTTTGGGGATCCCACCGAGCTTGTATTCGACTACTGTACACCTAGACCGTCCCGGGTTCAATCTAAATTCGTAGCTTCTGGAACCGCTGTGGCCGACAGTTCATCTGAGTAAAGGTATTTATCGAATTTGTTATTACCGTGAAGTGAACCGCGATCGATATGATTTAAAAGCTTTGATTTGAGCCGATTGAATTATTTCAAGAAACACTTGAAGGTGTTTGCGTGAAGTTCGATTTAATTAATTAATTTTGTTTTGTGTAGGTAAAAGTAAATCTCATTCATGCATAAAAGATAATGTAACGAAATGTAACCTATAATTTGTTTGAACGTTTAGTTCGAAGCAAAGTTTCGGACGTGTATTTTATGACTTTTGTATTTTATTATTTTTGTTTGTTGTTTGCGGATTAAGTATGCGATCAAGGCCTTGAATTTTATTTTTATTGTGTTGTATTGAAAAACGAGTTAACGCTATTATTATTTTTTTTATATATATTAATTTTGTATTCAGTTTGTTAGTTTTTTGTCTTGCTTATTATTATTTGATTTATTATTTTTATTCGAATTTGTTTGATATTCATTATTTTTTTTTTGCTTTTATTCAGTCAATAAATGTTAAATTGTTACACTGTAAAGAGCTTTTATTCATTCAGCTGCCGCGTACGTATTTTTAAGTGTATTTCAGAATTTAGCAAGTTACAACTCGAGGTAAGTCCAGGGGGTTGTAACCAACCGGATGAGCTTTTGGATTATCAGGGGTCCGGAAGCTATAATCATCGTGTCCTTGATTGGCGCCCTAACCGATTTTGAGTTTTTACCTTTTTATTTCGATTTTATGTCAATCTCGTTTCCAAGTTATCACGGAATTTTAAAATATAATCCACCCCGTCTCCACTGAGCAGCGGCATAACATCGTTTATGTTACCTCATTTCAGGCAGTGACTTTGTTTTAACTTTGGCATGTAACAATGTTCTTACAGATCGACTCGTGGTAACTAGCGCAGTAGCTCGTTTTTAGTATTTGTTATTGTTTACTGGTTTCATAACCTTTTTCAGTATAATCTTATTAAAGTTTTTGTGTAATGTAATATTTATCATTTGTTTGCTAAAATAATAGTAGTAATAATTCGAACCTTAGTTTTTTTCGTATACCAACTGATGCAATCAGGTAAATTTTTGAAAAGTAAATTCATACGTTTATATACATTCGTTGAATTATCTAGATGTAAAAATTGGTTTAGAAATAACGATCGTACAGATTTGGTGACAAAAGATGGTAACTATTGTAACAACCAAGTCAAAATATGCAGCAGTAATTTTGAAGATGGGATGTTTTCGTCATTGCTGAAAAATCGATTAAATTAAGATACTGTTTAGTTATTTGAATCAATACGGTTAGAAGTTAATGCACCACGGGCAGACTGTCGTAAGTTTTAAAATCAACGCAAATTGACATTGATATATAGGTTTTTTTTTTAAAACCAATCGTGTACATATAAAACGTTTTCTTTCAGTCTCAAAATCTATGGAATCATTTAATACACACATCAAGTTCTACAATTGGTGAGACGTAGGGTACGTAGTTTATTACTTTAAAGTTTCTTTTTTATTAATTAAATGTGTCATTGTAGGTTACAAGTACAACCGGATTGTAGTTTTCATTATTTAGATTTAGCAACTCTAACTAAATCCTCGAAAGGTATAGATTAATACATATTCTTTAATAAAGTATTATTTTTTCTTTGTTTTTCAGATGTTTTTTCGCAAACCTCATAAACATTGACAGCAAATACTCGATGAAAATTAAAACTGCGGAGAAAATTGGATGTCTCTCGAAAAATTGTCTGTAAAGCAAAAATCGTGGTATCAAAAATAATTGATGAGCAATTCTGCAACTATTGCGATGAACATTTCTTTAAAATAACTGTCACCCATGCTGCCACCCTTATAAAATCGCAATTAGGGCTAACAAAAACTGCTCCGAAGAGTTCTAGATACTCTAATAAGTTTTTCCAGTATGCATTAGGAGTTCTGTTTATTTTGATTTCAATATACAATTTTATTAATAGTGGATGTTGCACATTAATTATATTTTTTAATGTAAAAGTTAAATAACATAATAAAAAGTTTGTTTTTCTTTTGAAATCTTAATACATTAACACTGGGTCGTCAAAAATTGCTGTACAGTTTGATAAGAAGTAACTTGCTAACATCGATTTTTTTAAATTCGGAATACGTTTAAATTTCATATCAGTGTTAACTATGCAAATCTAATACCGTCTTATAAAGAAGATACACGTTCTCGGATCATTTTAAGGTTTGTAATGCTTCACGTCCTATGAAATAAATATTAGTTACTTTTACTGAATTTTAAATTTAAAAATAAATTGTTTTAACAGTATTAAATAATTTCCATTGTTGTTACATAAATAGTATAAAATTGATTTAAAAAGAAAATAACATCGGGCGTGAAAAAGTGAATGGCACCGACGCTTTGAATCAAAAATATTTAAAATTTGAATTTAGGGCTAAAAATTCTAAAACTAGCGCAAGAAAAATTTTTGGAACAAACATCAAAGGTGTCGACAAGGAGTGGTCCTACTGGATCTGAAAGCATTATACTGTGGTGTTAATGATAATTTAAAAAAAAAACTCAAACATCACCTAAAAGCATTGCTCAAGTTGCAAACAGCAGAAGACCAGATGGTTTTAAACAAATAGTATAAAGTAGTACTCAAGAACTTGAATTACAACATGCAGATTTGACTAGAACTAACAAGGAAAAAATGTTGTTCTCTATTCTAATAAAGAGAAAACTTCAACATTTGCATAAGAAACAATAAAACAAACAAAAAAAGATTTGACTGTTTACTTATAGAAAAGAAAAAATTAATGCCCGACTTTTTGTGTTGTGATGGTATTCATTTAAGCCCAGTTACCAACTTGTGTGTATATTAAAGTTTTTTAATTAGAAATTATATTAAATTTTCCGTGTTTAAACTTAGTAAGAAATTTCATAGCAGAATTATATAATCGTTGTATTATTATAGCATATAAATGTATAATTATATGTAAAAAAATGTAGTAAATTATGTTTGTAAATTTTATTGTTTAAAGTGTCAAAAAACACTTGATGTTAAATGTATACAAAACAGTTGTACTGAATAAATTCTAATATTATCTAACTATAATACATTAAAAAACAAAACGAAAGCATTATAATTAATAAACTAAATGTATGTAAATAATTTGTTACGTAGTTTATCTCATAACTAAAAGAGAGCGACTACTAACTTAGTTGTTCCGGCGATAGAGTCGTAGGCTTCGTGATGTTGAATTATAAACTAAATTAAAAAAGCGCCAAAACAATGAAAGACTAAGATGGAAGACACCGTTTAAATTTACCCGCAACTGAAAAAGAACAAATGACAAGACAAAAGTGGTAACACAGAATATATATTTATTTTATCACAGACAGTAGTTAGAAGAAGACAAAGAAAGTACACGTCGTACAACAAAATGACCTAGTCGGTTTAACTTTTACTTTCAGAGAAGAAATGACTTTACATCCGTAAATTAAAATACAAAAGTACGAAAATTGAAGATTTAGAGAATCAGAGTGCACCGTATAATAATATAAAACAACAAAACGATTTTATAATTAATTGTGTCAACAACCTAACATATACGTACGGTCTACTATCGACTTGACCAACAAAATACTAAAAATTTGAAATGGAAAGTGTAATACTTACAATTAGGTTTCCTCAAGCAGGAGACTAGCTAGTTCCGTATCAGTATTACCTAAAACTTCATTGAAATTTAACACAAAGGAAAACGTATATACGCTGTTATCACAAGTAAATCACTTTTTAATTTATACAATCACTGAAAATAAGCAAATGCAAAGAGTTTCTCTCTAATTAACTTTGTAAATTCGGTCATTGTTTCCTCCAATATGATGCTAATTATATTCAACCCTTCAAAAGTGTAAGTGGTGTTAACTCCAGTGATGTGACATAATAGAAATTTTTAATTGCAACATGTGCTTATCAACTAACGATGAAAGCCTTGCTGGGCGTACACAACGCTAGAGGATGTCTGCGTTCTTCAAACTTTACCAGAAGAATAAACTAGTGTTTAAAAATTTTGACATTCTAGAACTACTCCAACAACAAAAAGTGGGTGTACCAACGCAAAATTTTATACTAAAGAATTTTTAACATAACAAATTAATGCATTATTATTTTTTTATGATGAAGTGATTAAACATATTCAAGAATAAATTTTGATAAGTAATCATAAGGTTTGTTTAATTAAAGCGAGACTATATACACATATCAAATTAAAAATTTAACTAATTTTGTTTTAAAATAGATTGTTGAAAACTAAAAGTTTTACCATTTTTACTTATCTAAATAAAACCAGCAACTTAAAGTTTTAAGAAACTCCCATAAATAAAATAATGCAAAATGTCAGGAAAAAAAATGAAATATGTTAATATTCAAATATTATTGCACTGTTTTATTGTTCGAAAATATAAATTATACTACATTATAACTTATAACTAACTTAATACACAATTTTAATTCTTCCTTCTATTGACTGTACAATAGGACTTTGTTGTGCTATATACCGTTTTAACACATTAATATACAAATCTCCTATTACGCGATTAACGAAATTTTTAGAAATAACCTGAAAGTTATCACCACCATGTACAAGAAATGAATTTAGTACAATTCTATAATGTTTGTTTACATTTAACGGTTCGTATTTTGGCATTTTGCATTTTCTACACAAAACTTCTATTGAATAGATTCTATATCCAACAGGTTGTGATCCATTAACTTTTATGTGGATACCTAGCCATTAAGAACAATAACTAATTAAAAAATTTAAAGAAATACAAACCTGACAATGATAAAAGATTAAATTTTAACAACATTTCTTGATTTTGATAAGGACTAACTGACTTCTCTAAAATCTCTTTGATGTATTCGCCTTTAACTTCAACAACGTCCACTGTATTCTCAAATGGCACAGCTTCTAATAAATTCTTAAGAGTAATATCTATAATTTAAACTTATTTTTTATATAATCATAAATTTTTACAATTAGTACTTCCTCTTTGTATATTTGCTCGTATAGTTCCTGTATTTAATAGTGCAATAGTTGCATAAGCCCAAGCATCTTCCTCTGGTGTTTGTAAATACTAAACGTAAAAATGTGTAAAATACTTAAAGAAAAACAAATATATTTACTTCAGCAACCATAGCATCTGCAATAAAATTGCCAAAATTGCATTCTTGTAACCAACAATGCGATTTATCTAAAACAACTTCGGTAGAACCAATAATTGTATTTGCAGCTTCATTAACACCATCTTTCCACATAGATATTTCTTTATTAATTGTTTTATCTATTAAAAGCTTGTTATTTTGATCTTAATAAATATTTACTATCTATACCTTGAGGAATATTATTATCTATATAAATCGGATCACCGAACCAAGAAACTACGTCGCCATTATCATTGTAATCAATAGTTATATCTCCTAAATATGACGTAAAAGCTGCAGCTTGTACTACTAATACCTTACGCCCATCTTTAGTATTAACAACAGTAGGATAAGGACCACTTGCCGTCATGTTGTTAGGAGTATTTCTATCTAAATTAATAAGAAAGATAAAGTTTAACCACATTTTTTACTTACCGTTAAAAAGTAATGTATGAGAATGAGCTCCTACAATAATGCTAATTTTGGGCCCCGCTTTCATTGCTATATTTTTCTCACTATTATAACCACAATGTGATATAACAATAATAGTGTCTACATTTTCATTTTCAACAAGTGTTTGTGCTTCTTTATTTACTGAATTAGATTCGTCTAAAAATTTAAGTCGACCAGTACTAGACAAAACCTAAAATATTTTAATATTGTATACGTTTTCGTTTTGCTTTAAATCGCTAAACATAAAAATTAAAAAAAAATGATTTATGTTTATAAACGCAAGTAGTTTTTGAATAAGTTTTTGTTTTTATACTGAGTTAAAGTAAAGTAAAAAACATAGACGCTAGGAACATGATTACCATTAATATTAATAAAATAAGTTAAGTTTAATATTTACTTATTTTATACAATTTAGTTTTTACTCGTTTTAAATTTCTTTTCTTAGATTATGAAGTCATAAAAAGATATAATTAGCAAACTATTTGATAAAATGTTGTTTCTATTTATTTATGTAAAAACAGACAAATCGCATTTTTTTTAGTTTTATCATTTAAAAATATTTGAATTCTTTATTTTTAAAGCTGATGGTTAAGTTGATGCTTGTTACTTTTACTTGCCCTTTATAATACCATTATTAATATCAACTAGGGAATTGAAGGAAAACATTTTTTTTACATTGTCTATTGCGTTTTTCTATCTTTTGTTGTATTTAATACTAATCATAAAATACATATTTACTAAAGATTATCTCTCCCCAAAAGCACTTTAAAACATGTTGACAGAATTAAACTTTTATTTTAATCTCTAATTTATGATGATTTCTTAAGAATTTGTAATTTAAAAAATGAAAATTATAGGTCAAAGGGACTTTAAAATATAAAGTTGCTTATGAAACCGGCCGTTAGTTAGATAGAGGATTTTTAAAACCGCGTGTTGTAAGGATACGAGTTAGTGTTACGGAAAGCACTATACTTACTCTACGAATTTGTAATTCTCTAATGTAAATACGTGTATATGTACATTCTATAATAAATCCGTTCTTAATAAAATAAAATTATCATTTTGTTAATAACAGTAACAACGGTTACTATATGGCGCAGTCGTAATAAACAAAATATGATAAAAAGAACTTACAAATATTTATAAAAATATTGCTAAATAAAACAGCTGACAATCAGACGTATTCAAAATGGACAATGTTAGCACATTGCCGGATCAAATGAAATATGAGGGTAGCTTAAAAGAAAACTTAAACGATTTCTTCAAAATTTTGAATTTAGTAGCAACAGAAAAATATCTGGCAAGTGAGGAAGTTGAAATATTCAACACTTTCAAGTTTGAAGAAGCTGCCGATAAAGAGAAATTAACCTGAGATCAAAAAGTACTGTGTTCGTCTAGGACCTATGAAAGGTTTGTTTTTAACAATTGTAGCCAAAATTTTTATGAACCTTTTAATCACATCTTTAGCGAATTGAACAGAATTAATGCAATCATGTAAATATGACACAAAAAAAATGTATATCTGCATCTTATGTAACTTATCTGTAGAACCAAAATTCTGAAAATGTCTATTTATAAATCTTATATTTAAAATGCTATCTTGACTTAAAATACTACGGAATTCTACTACAAAACATAATAAACAACAAACGTTGTGCACAAAACTTTAAATGAAACCATGAAAATATTAACTGAAAAACATATATGTGTTAAAAACAAGAATAAATTTGTCAGTAATTTAGAATAATATAAAACAAATTATTACAATATGTTAATCTATATTTATTTATATTTTACAAAAAACTATTCTATTATCACGCATGTTATGTGTAACTATTTCTGTTAAATAAAAATCTAAATTATGCACATTTTTTCCATTGAAATGTTTTTAAAGAAATGTAAAAGTTAGTCCTAACACATAGTTTTAAAATATTATTTTCTTATTTATCTATTATCAATTGTAGATTATTTTTACTTACATTAGTATTAGACGGCATAACTCCAATTACACCAATTTTCTTGCTTCCTCGATATATTATAGTACTTTTTTTATAAATTCCTTGAAAACTCGGTTCATCTGTGTCATCAATATTAGACACAAGTACAGGAGCTTTCAAAGCTTTAATAAATGGTATTACACCATCAATTCTATCGTCAAACTCGTGATTACCAAGCGTCTAAAATTATGAAATCAATAATTAATTTATGTCAGAATATTCAAATACATAGGCGTCAATAGGTAGTTTGTTCAAAAAATACTGAGTAACGTTCCATTTGTAAATACTGTACCAAATTGTTCCTTGAAAATTATCACCTGCATTAAGAACAATAGAATCAGGGTAGTTTTTAAGTTGTTTTTGCACTACTGTAAACATTCTAGAAAATCCGCCGGAACAGTTCCGAACACATGTTAGAGCATTGTTATTGGTCTCTTCAAACCTAAAACATTCAGTAAATAACTGTTATTTAATATTTTGTAAACATATAAATATTTTATTTGCGCGGTTTCAGTTATTATTCATACTTTTAATTTTGGTTGCTAACAGATTACATTTTTTAATGATTACAATGTATTTTGTATGAAAAATAATTAAAAACCATTATACAGCTTATTTTATCAAGCTGCATATATTATTATTCTTTAATTACTACAAAAAAATTTACAATTTACTTTGCCCATTTTAAAACGTAATATTTATTAGATTGCAACAAACTGCAATGTACGTACAACCATAGTCATTGGAAATGTCTCTAAAATGAGCAATACTGCTTGTTCAGTCACATTCTAATAGTATTAATCGTATTTATACCTGTAAATATATCCTAAAGTCATGGTTTTTTCTTTGTCGTATAAATACAAAAAAGTGATTACCATTACTTAATTTTGTATGTATTTCTCAAATAACGAAAAGGCTTTTAAATATTACTCTCAAATAAAAGTTTTATAAAACCAAAATTTTCTTTATATTTTTTGTGCGAATTAAAAAACAAACACTTTTTTTTAATTTTAAATTACAATTTATTAACGTATTTTTAATAAACATAAGACATACTATATCGTCAAATTTTTAGGTAATAAATGTTTTTTTTTAATAAAAATGCCGAAATTATATTTGCAAAATTATTTAAAAAGTATTTGTTACGTCTAAATTTTAACTATTAATGTAATTTATTGAAATGTGTGTTCTGATGGTCACATTATTTTCGGATGTAGGATGTATAAACCTGGCTTATCAGACCCGCAGTAATGTTTGGTTATAAGAATATAAGAATATGCAGCGTTTGTTACTATACCTTATAAACAATTTTTCTTATATAGTAATTAATAAGTAACAACGATACTAGTTTTTTGTTATAAAATAACTGTTTATTTTTTCAATTTCTTAATTTGAATGTTGGTCCGGTTTATGTAAAAGTAGGTATTGTACCGGATATGCATCCTAAAGTTAAGCGGATTAACAAATACCTCACTTATTAATGATGTGTTGTCAATAAATGTGTGGCAATGCTCATTTTAAAGACATTTAATAGTATTGATTGTATTGACATCTATAAACATACCTTGAGGTTATGGCTTTTTGTTTGTCGTATAAATACAAAAAAGTGATTATTACCATTATTAAATTGTATATGTGTTTCTTAAAAGCATACAAGGAGACTTAAATATTACTATGAAACAAGCGTTTTATGAAACCACAACTGCTTTAATGTTTTTGTGCAAATTAATACACAATTCTACCTGATATGCATCTTAGCATTAAGCGGATTAATAAAAACTTCACTTATTAATGGGTTTCATAATTACCTTTTGTAAGTATATCATCAGGTTATGACCTTTTGTCGTATAAATATAAATTTTTCATTTACGGAATTGTAATATACATTGGGAGTTCCTAGTGGCAACATTATTGTTTATGTGATTATAATATTTTGTGAATATGCCTCGAAGATTAGAACAAATGGATTCTACCTTACAATTAAGAGGAAGTATTGTTGGGATGGCACAAGCAGGAATATCACGTCAAACAATATCACAACATGTTGACTTATCGGTAAGCATTTTTCTAAAGTATATTTTTTACATTGCATTGCAACACAGTCAGCATGTATTAAATATAATCACTAACAATACTATTTTATAAGATATTGGAATCTATTAAATTGACGTCAAATTTTGAAATACATATAAAATGTATAATGGCTTTTAATATAGTACTAATGATAAATGTAATCTAATACTAAGAACTTAACACTTTGTAGATTAAACAAATCCGGCAATGGATTACGAAAGGTCAGGAAGTAATAGGCCACTTGTAAGCAACAGACCACTTAAGCCTAGAATTACTAATCGGCAAAAAGATGCAGACATACTCGGCTATACATTACAACATCCTTTTACAACTTGCTAAAAAATAAAGAAAACGTTGAATATTAATTGCTCTGTTTCCACCATTCAGAAACGTTTAGACGAATCAAATTTACATTGTAGAAAACCGGCAAGTAAACCTAACATTACAGAACGTCTTCTGCAGCTCGGTTGCGCTTTTGTCGCCAATATTTAAATTTGGATTGGAGTACTGTTATCTTTACAGATGAAAAAGTAATTTCTAGCACTGATTAATGTCCAACTACAGCGTGGAGACCACAAAACACTTGTTACAATATAGAACATGTTTTGCCCAATAGGCAAAGTAGTAGAGTGACAGCTGGAGTGTGGGGATGGATATCTCAAGCGGGTCCAGGAAAGTTAGTGCAAGTGACACCACCTCGATTTACTTCAGAGCAATACCTGAATATTTTAGATAATATTTTGATACCTTCTGTGAGAAGAATATTTCCACAAGATGAGCTGGAAATTATTCAAGTAGTCCTATTCATACAGCATGAATTGTTAGGGACTGGATTGAAGATCAAAACGAAGTTGAAATAATTAAATGGCCAGCGAGATCACCAGATTTGAAACCAATTCAAAATATGTGGGGTGCAATGATCAGAAACTGGGATAGGGATATTCAATTTAGAACACCTGAAAATATTATCCAACATTCACAATTAGTTTGGAAACGTTTTCGGGGATCACAGTTATGTGAAAATTTAGTAAACTCGATGCAGTATAGATTAGAAGCATGCATACAAAATAATAGTTATTACACAAAGCATTAATTATTTGTATACAACTTTTGTCTTGTTATTGTTTTTTATATGATAATATGCTTTTTTATTTAATTATATTATTAAAATAAACTACAGCATGAACTGTAATTATAAACGTATGCTTATTCATTAAAATGTTATTAACGCAAAAGTGAGTAATACCTAAATAATTATTATTAAAATAAAAATAATTACAAAAATGTAATTATGATACTCATTAATAAGTGAAACATTTAACCGCTTAAACAAAAAAAAAGAATGTGACTATGTGCACAAAAATTTAAATAAATTACATTATATTGGCACAAATATTTATTCTTACACCGGTAAATTCCGTTTGATAGTATCATTTATATTTAAACGAAATTAAAGTATAAAAATTTCACTTTTTTTATAAATAATTATGCACATACAGCGAAATATTAATAGTACTTATGTAAAATTGTTTTTATAAAATCAGTAATTAGATTATTATTTACAATTTACCTTAATTTTATACGTTTAAAATTTTACTATCAATAAGTATGTATCTAAAATTATAGAAAGAAATGTGTGTTTTTTTATTCGCATAAAAATATAAATACGGTCATAAAAGTAATACTATTTTCTTATGGTTTAAGAAATACATGTAAAATTTAGTAATGGTAATCCCTTTTTTATTTACAAGATAAACGAACATAACCTCAAGGTATATTTACAAGTATAAATATTGGTAATACTATTAGAATGTGACTGAAACTGCGGTAATGTTCATTTTAGGGACATTTCCAATGACTACGGCTGTACATATAATTAGAAAAGTTAGTTCAAAAACCGTACAATTTCAAAAATTGATCATTTAAACCAAGATATCTATTTTGTATAAAAAATGTTTCTTAATTGATTGAACATAAATATTGTACTATTTACTTAAACGTTATGGAACTGTAACAGGAAAGAAAGAACAGTTTGTTCGTAACATGTATGGTTTTTCCTCTCAATACAAACATTACCGGCACTGAAATAAATATTGTTACATTAAAAAAACATAGCGTTTGTTTTGTGTATATTTATTATTAACAGTTTTTGTCATTTTCCAACGACTTATCTTTTTAAAGTATACAAAATATATCGCTTCCACATATTCTCGTTCAGGATTTTTTTTAGTTTAGACAAGGAGGCTGCCACATTCTAAAACACAGTATCTAACCTTTTTTGGTAGTGGGATTTTTGCCTCAAGTAGATACTGTGTTTATTCCGCATTTTTTGCGCTACCCAGAATAGCTCATCTCTTATTAATAGTATCTACACTACAATTTTTATAATACTATGTGAAAATTCAGCAAAATTGTTACGTGCAAAATTTTGATAACGTAATACCCTGTATATCGAATTAAAATTAGATTCCGGTTTTGACGCCCTCTGCCGATCTTTCTGGTTACTGACATGTTGCGGAATCCATTTTGATGCTGTCAACTACGTGAGACGGTCTGTGTCGTTGTGAATTGACCTAATCCAAAATTTTATTAGTACATCCACTGTGATGAACAGGAAATTATAAGTTAATTACGAATGTAACGTAATTTATGCGACAGAGGGTAAGATATTTGCATCCGGTTTGTTAGGATTCCTTTGTAATTTCTTTATTAATTTGATAGCCGTTTCGTCACGCTTCGACCACATGTTCGATTTAATAAAAGAACTATAAAGAATTAATACTATTGATAAATACCATCACCAAACGCTTAAGATTCTGGAAGTTTTATTAGCCCACAACGACAACGAAGTCTTGACCAGCATTTGCCTTTGAGATGTTATTTCTTATACGCCAGTCGATTGCGATACCTACCTGTTCGTAACCGCAAATAACAGCATTCGATACAACGGGTTTTTATATCTCATTTCATTTATTATTATTATTAACGATTTTGTAGCTTCCTATCTTCGTGAGTTATTGTGTGACACGATTTGCTATTCAATATCTATTCCAGGCTACTCACGGGGAAAACGTTTTCTTCGCTCAAGTAGGTACTGGATTGTGGGTAAGTCTATTTAATTATTTTTCTTCACTGTCAGAAAAGTTACTCACGGAACCTTTGTTTATGTTAATTTCCGTAATTACGTTTATTGTTACAATACCATTAAGGTAATTTCATTAATCATTTTGTTTGTATCGTATGCCGTGTACAAACAATATTTATTACGAAATCTTCTTCGCTATTCACTTCGACTTAACCTATGTATTGTGTGTTGCCGATACCTGTTAATCTTTCTTTTATGGTAACATACCTTTCTCTTTTAATTGTGGTTACCCGAACACCAGAGTAACAAGGATTACGAAACTAAAAGTTCGTTACAAGTTTGGACCGTCTGTCTTGATAGATGCAGAAGTGTTAATTATAAATTATCTTTGATATAAATTTACCCGTAACACAGTATGTGGCAGTTACTGTGTATTGAAAAAATATTTTAGTTAGATACTTAATGAAAATTAATCCAGAACACAGTAAGTGGCAGTTACTGTGTTATAAAAAAATAATCTAAACAGATATTATAACATCCCCCAAAAAGTCACCCACATACCTTATGTTTGATTGGAACATCTGACTAACTTAACCTAAAAATTATTCAGCTTTCTTATTGCTGTGCTTGCAACGTAGATTTTTTAACAAAATGGATTTCAATATTCCCGGCTGTAGTGCACGTACAAAAAATATTTTAAATTGTTAAAACCCCGTGATAGTTAGGTGAAAAATCGGTATGTAGTGAATTTGTACACATAATGTAATGAGACTATTTTGTCATTCCTATAGGTAGTCATATGATACCAAATTCATAAACAGGTGATATTTTCAACATGTGAGTACTTAATTTTTACAGTTCTCACACTTCAAACAAATCGTCACTCGATATATCTTTTAAGGATATGGTTACTGAAGAAAGTGAACAAGCCACCAGTGAGAAATCTCCAAAAACTACACCAATAAAGATGCGTAAAAAACAGAACTCTAAATACCCAAAATTAACGAATGCTCAGAAATTGGATCGCAATAAGAGACAGCATCCCATAAAACCCTACTGTTCCGGAAAGTGTAAAAATAGATGCTAGGAATTCAGAGAAGAAGAACGTCAAGATATTTAGATGAATTATTGGAACTTGAAATATACAAGTCACAAAAAGTGGCTTTCAAAGAATAAGAATAAAAAAGGAACTGCTGTGTTCAAAAACTCCTATCAATGCAAGAAAAAACGAAGACGCCTATATTTATTCACAAACAGAGTATGTAAACTCTTTCTTTTAAACATACTTGGATATACAAACGACTCAATTATTACAGAGTTGTGCATTTCCATGAAAATGAATTCTGTAGATTTTAATTTTAAAGAAAACTGGAGCAGCAGTAGCAAAAAATGTAATGGAAGACTATAAAAAAACACATAAAAAGTTACAACCCATGTGTGAGTCATTAGCAACACCACAAGGCACCTAATATTAGATACCTACTTAGAAATTTAATACTTAAGAGGATCTATGAGAATTTCAATAAAAAGCATCTAAATGCTTGTAAGCTTGAGGTTTAAAGGCAAACTCTTAAATCAAAGCACACACCTTTTTTTGGTGTCTAAATCGGATAAATGTGTGGATTGCGAAATTCTCGAAAGAAAGCAAGAAGATGCCAAAAACTCGATAAACAATGATAAACAACTACTAGTAAAATTGTCTGACAAATTAACAATGCATAAAAAAAGCTGCAAAAGCACATGCAAAATATGAAGAAGTGCCTTTAATGCAGCACTGCGAGTGTGCTCAGTAAATTTTCAAAACGTAATATTAATCCCGAATATGCCCTCAACTAAAGACTTTTGCATCATTACAAAAAAAACGACCCAAAAAGCAGTTACTGCGTCGTATGGTGGTCGAAATGGTTACAATATTGTTGACGTAATTCTCAATTTTTTTGGACAAGAAAGAGGTGTTAAAGGTTTTGTTTTCTGGGCCGACAATTGCACGGCTCAAAACAAAAACTAAATATTGTTCACAGCTCTGGCATTAGCTGTGAATTAAAACAATGAACCTGACAATGTTACAATTTGCTATTTGAAAAAAAGCCACACTCATATGACGGTGGCTGGAGTTCATGGTAACATTGAGAAACGCATTTCTCGTTTAAACAGTATTTATGATTATGATAATTTGAAAAAAATGCAAATAAAACATCAAGAAAAAATATTGAAGTAGTGGAATTGGAAGTTTTTTTACAAATGGAACAAGAAAACAAACAATCACAAAAAGTAACGATCCGCTTAAAGAACTGTCGCTAAACTCTCTTGTGGAAGTCAATTTTCATAGAGGTTTATGAAATTGATTTCCATGATAAATACAAAAGTATAAATTTTCTTTAAAAAAATCAAATCAAAAAGGTAATTAATTTTTTTGTATTTTTGATGCCAGACAGAAGACAGAAGATTGGTTTGAAAAAGCCTTCCAGTAAACGAAAAGTTGGGGGATTTGATTAAAAATATTGATAGAAAGAAGTTTAAGTTAAGTGTATTGTATCCAGATAAAAAATTTCAAAATTACGTTTCACACAAAAAATTCTATGCAATTATAGTATTCTGAACCGCTAAAACGATATTTGAAACTCCCATCTATTTTGAGAGCCACATACTAAAAGATTTTAAAGATTTACTCAAAACTTTGAAGTTATCAGATACCGTGTTTAGAAATGTGGCAGCAGAAGTGTGGGTATATGCATTTGAAATACATAACTTAAAAAAAATATTGATGATTTTAATACTTACTATGAAACAAAGTTTAAAAAAAGCTGAATAAAATATGCACATTTTTTACAACGACGTAGTTAACCACATACCACGAAAATCAAAGCATGTTCCGCTTTTTACTAGCATTACAAACGACTAAGGAAACAAAATATATCATTATTTTTTAACTAAAGCACAGTCGTTTTTGCCCTGTGACAAAAATTTTAGTTGCGTAAAAAGAGTTGATAGAAAACTTCTATTATGGTTTTTGTATAATTGTCACTTTCGTTTTTTTCTTTACTGAGTAAGGACGTTTATCAAATACATATTCCATCATTTTTTAGTTTAAGATATTTATAACGAGTTTTAAACTAATTATTTAATTTCATTCTAATAAATAGTGGTTATGGTAAATTCTCATACAAACCTATATTTTTTAATTATAATTAGTAAATGTAAGATTACAATTATAGTTTTGTGTTTGTGTTCAATTTTTATTTATGGTTAAGTGTTTTGCTAAAAACGATACAAAATATAAGTTTTACAATTTATTTGTCATATTGACCTTACTTCTAACTTCAAGATACATTCAAATACAATCAAAATTCAAAATTAATTAAAAACATTTTGTCCATTTCGAGTTTGAATCTCTTAGTTTGAATCAAGCAATACAATTTCAATTGAAATTTTTTGGATAATAGTTTTACCACACATTTGGTGACATCAAGAACGGCTATTGCAAGCTCAAGTATTTTATTTAATTATAAAAGAATTTTTTGCCATTATAAGATTACTATCATTGTTTTAAATTCACATTTTTTTGTTGTTTGCGTATATAAATATATACATTTCATTTAAACATTTTTACGTGTCACCAAAATGTCGACGAAAGATAAAAAAATCAAATGCATTTCAGTGAAAATCGATTTAATCACTAAAAGGTTAAACAAACCTAAAAGATATTTAAATTTGTTAGATACTAAAAAAATAAATGAGTCGGTAGTAGACGCATTATCTATTCCATCTTTCTTTAATTACAAAAAGTTCTATATTGGTAACAAACTTTCAGAGAACAAATGCGTCTCAAAATTATTCTCCTCCTTTAACAAATCAATCGGCACCAAGTACAAGCGAACTTAATATTAAATCGTCAGTGTTATCAGTTCCGAATTTCAACGACCACTATTCCGAATGGAATAGTTTTTACGAAACATTTATTGCTTTAATTAATAATAATTATCAAATGTAGCAATTTTTCTTTATTTACAACAATCATAAAAGGATTCTGCTAAAAAATGTATACAAAAGTTCCCTATAACTTCAGGTAATTATCACAAATGTTAAAAGACAGGTACATTAATTATTTTTTTAGGTACATTTTTTATTTTTTCTCAAGAAGAAAGTATATTTGAAATTAATAAAATGCATAAAGAATCAGCTTAATCAAGATGTAAACACTTCTTTAATTAAATCTTGTGAAATCAAAAAATGTAACCTAGGCGAAACAATCATCTTTGTTGTCTCCTAACGAAAGATTTTGTAAAGATCATTTTTTAAAAACGGTAGCTCGAGATCAAACAGGTAGATTTATTATATCTATCCCGTTTAATTCCAGTTTAAGGTTATTAGGTAAATCAAAATAAACGCTTTACGTCGTTTTTTTAATTTAGAAAAAAGATTTTTAGCTAACCCTGAATATGACTAAAATAAATTATTCTTCAGAAAGTTTTACATCCAATCTGCGCGTTCGATACAAAATTCGCTCTTAACAAGATACCATCCGTTTACCTGCCACATCATCCATTTTTTAAGGTTAATTCTTTAACAACAAAACTTAGGGCAGTATTTGATTTGATTTGATAGTCTTAAGACAGATTCTAATATCTCAATAAACGAACCTCTCTTCTATATAATATTGCGTTTCCTACGATATAAATTTGCATAAACCGACATCGAAAAAATGTACCGTAGGATACTCGTCCAGAGTTACGAAGGTTGCAACGTATTTTATGGCGTGATAATGTTATGATCTTGTAAATACCTATGAATTAAATACAATAACTTATAGCATTGTTTCCGCTAGTTATTAGCTACAAGCTACAACATGTCTGCAGCACTTAGCAAATTTAAATATTAATAAATACCCTAAAACTTCTAACGTAATCAAATCTAGTTTCTACGTGGTTGATCTTTTTCTTTTACTTACAATTCTAATCGTATATGAAATTAAGCAATTGAAAAATGACATAACCACTATTTTGGCTAATGTAGGCTTTAACCTTCGTAAATTTTTGTCAAACTCAAACAGCTTGACAAATGTAGGAAAACATTTGAAAATTAGCACTAGATGCGCACACTCTAAAGTGAGAACGCACTCGAAGTAGAAATGAATTAGTATGAAAACAACAAGGCGTCATACGTGCGCAAATACGAAAAATCGACAGACGGTTATACTTTTCAATTTTGAGGTGTAACAGTTACTGTCAGTTTATTTCGTTTGTTTTGATTGTATCGAAGCTTTGATGTTATTATTGTATTTGTTTGCGTTGATCTATTTATTATAGAGATTACAGTCGTTTTGAAGGCTACACGTAATAATGTATTTACTAAGTAAAGTAAGAATTGATCTATTACTATTAATTTAAATATTATGTATGTGTTATAATTTATAGATATGGATCTTGTAGAAGCTTCAACTTCCAGCGTACCCACGGTATGAAGGGAAAAATTATTCACAGTCAAGGTCAAAAAATTATTAGTATTATTATTATGAAAAAAAAGTCATTTGTGAGGAACCTGTAATTCCGCTTAAACATTACAAAGATCGAACAATGGAATATCTGATTTTACATTCCGACGTATTTTAAAAACAAAACAAAGTATTGAAGCTGGTGAATGCTCTGGTTATACTTCACCTAGAAAGAAGCTCTAAGTCTACACTCACACCAGGTTCTGAACATTTTATTCGTCATATTATTTATAATTTTTTCTTCGTAGGAAAAAAACGACCAACATTAAAAGGCAAATTGAGATATAATTATGTTTAACGTCAACATTTATTGTGGTTTCTAGGAATACTACATAAATTACAAAAACAAGATCTTTGTAATGGGGGT
Source organism: Aquatica leii (assembly GCA_035610365.1). Taxonomy (NCBI): domain Eukaryota; kingdom Metazoa; phylum Arthropoda; class Insecta; order Coleoptera; family Lampyridae; genus Aquatica; species Aquatica leii. The sequence goes on from CM069432.1 coordinate 120,151,270, forward strand.
TTGTCAACTTTACTAAAAGTTATTTTGAAACTTGGAAGTGATTTATTCAATAAATTAAATTATTATACTTACAGATGGCAAACATTTAATGATAACCGTAGGATGCTAGATAGGGTCCACATCAATTTGCATCAAAAGAATCTTATATTTAAAGGCAATATTAAAATATAGTCGAAAGCGACCACCTATTGTTTATAAGGATGAAATATACATCCACAGCACACATACTCAACCTAAAGATTGATCTGATTTGGGTTTAAAACAGCCAATCTCAAAAAGACTTTTAATGAATTGTTAATATTTAAAGCAGGTAAATCTTTAATTATCGTTTTTTAAGAGAGTTTCGATAAAATATTTATCTTTTTGTGCTTTTTTTATTCCTTTCTGAAAGAGTTTTGATAGTATTTTTTTCTACGACATAAAACGGGCGACTATCATGATAAAATGAACCATAAAAATTTTATGACATGGGTTAAAAACCCGTTGTTACCAAACTTGCCACCGAAATCAGTTTTAGTCATCGATAATGCATGTTCAGCATGACAAACCGCCAACAATGTTATCTTTAACATGCGACATGATACAGTGGCTTTGTGATAAAAATATTGATTTTGAGAAATCACTGACAAAGTTAGAACTGTACGATTTAATTCAAAAGAAGAAAAGTGAAGAGAATATATAAATTAGACATGCTTTTAAACGTCACGATGTTCTGAGGTTACCCCCATATCATCCTGACCTGAATCTAATTAAGAAGATTTGGGTTACTGTGAAAAAGTGGGTTGCAAGTCGAAATGTAACTTTCAAATTAAACGATGTCGAAATGTTAGCACGTAAAAAGATTTTGAATATGACTGTTGAAGACTGGATTGCCATTTATCACAATTGTAAGAAAATCGAAAACAATTGCCTTTCTTCCGAAGACTTACTTGATGTAACAGTTGATACAATGCGATTCTCTGTAAATACTGGTTTGTCAGAAGAAGAAAGTGATTTTGAATTCAGCGATGATGAAGACAAAAATGAGTAAATTATAAATAATTTATTACACATACTAAAAAAACTCATTCATTACGTTTGTCAATTCAAAAACAATTATTTATTAATGCATGAAGCAATGTTCGATGTCAAGTAATAATCTTACTGGTTTACTTAACCGTTCCAGCTATTTCAAAACATGTTACTACAAATTAATTTTTAAATGTATACGTAATAAATGGATTTTCTAGTTATAAACATTTTTTTATTTAAGTGATATTAACAATTGCGCTTAAGGCTTACTCAAAATATTTAAAAGTAAATGTTGCTCAAAAATTTGGTACTCCTATCTGTTAAGAAAAATAAACTGAAAAAACCTTAATTGCATTGCCGGCACTGATTTGGATCCCACTACTTTTCTTGCGCAGAAAATTATATGACGTCATGTCGTTTTCATAATAATTTACTTCTAACAAGGACAGAAAATACGCGTGACCTTAAACAACGTTTGTATGCTTATTAAACTTTGTATTAATTTAGTTACTTTCTTGACGTTGGCTATCACTTCTTGTGTTTGCCGTGACAAAACTTGCGTTCGACTTTCGACTTAAAATCTTGTATCACTTTATTAACTTAACATTCAATCATGAATTGCACTAAAACTGATGTTATTCACGCGGGTGCAAAAAAAAATAAAGGTATCATGCAGTGGGGGTACATAACCTACTGCGCACTGTTATGCGGTTTTTTCGTCGGTTATCTGAAATGTTTTCCTATATTTGTCAAGCTGTACTTAATGAATCAACTACCTTTGATAATTTTTTATGTACCATTCTTTCGAGTAAACATTCTTACTCAGGAACTTTGAGTATTTTATGGAACTCTTTATCTGACAACGTTTATTATCAAACAAAATTTATGGATGTTATATCACTAGAAAAAGATCAATGTTGTCTGTGATATCTCAAATTTTTGATTCATTTATTTATTAACTCCAGTAACTATAACTGGAAAAATTTTGCTTTAAAAATTATGACCATTAAAAATTGATTAGGGCGATTCTGTACCTTATAACTTGTCTTCGAAATTTATGGAATGTCATTCCACACTTCTTCGGAAATTGAATTACATACTGTTGGCAGATGTAAACATTTCTAAATGGTATATCCATACCCCTGCCACTTTGTGTTGATTCAAAAATGCAATGACGTTTAGAATATTTCTAGATTTGGAATGAACACTCTTTTTTGATGTGCCAGCCATTTAATGAACGACGAATACATAAAGATAACAAAGAAGTCATTTGAAAAATATTGTATTATTAGAGTTTGCAAAATAAGTAATGAATAATTTAACTAAATTTTAAGTTCATTAAGTCTTAATGAATAGTAGAATTGCAATGGCATAAAAAAAAAGTATCAATTTTTAGCGTATTCTTGTTTCTATAAGGTTATTTGTACTATTATTGATTACTTTAAAGTATTTAAGCATATTTAGGTACTTACCGTTTACAGCTAAACAATGATTAACTAGGTTTAAGAAAAACTGTTTTTGATTAAATGGACTATGTAAAAATAACGAAGTAAAACACAAACAACGTAATAGAACGACGAATAAACACAAATGTCAACAAATGTCAATTTCCGTTTCAGAGCATTCGTTTTGTAATTGAATGTACTCCCTAATTATTATTGACTAAATGTTTCGCCTCCACAAATTTTTAAATTTAGTTCACATATTTTCCTGGGGCAATGTTTACTTATGTGCGCTGTAGTTTTGCCGATAGTAACACGCTAGCTTTTGCTGCATGCATTTATGTTTATTTACTATGTTTATTTATATTTGTTACTATCAAAGTTTATATAAAAGGTATAAACTGTTTTTGGAATAAATTTGACTAAACATTTTTTGTGGTGTGATTCTCTGTGCCTTACCTAAAGAAAATATATTAAATGTTAACGATAATCGCTTATCCATTCAACAACGACTTCAATTTAACTTATAAGATTTTTGGAAAAGTTGTTACCGAATTACAAACAAGAACAAGATCGTTTTAACGTCTGCAAATAAACAGCCTGGTGTTAATAAGAAGATAATTTACCACCGTTGTAGTGGCATTTAGATCGAACAGTAAAGTTACATCGTACTAGTAATTAGTCTATGTAACTTAAATTTTTTCTATCCATATATTGTTATTTATGTTGAAATCTATCGAATTTCAAAGACGGCAATATATTAAATTTTTATTTTAAAATAATATTATTTGTACTATGCGCTTCTGCCGCCTCAAAGTAAATTTTGATTTATGATTGAGTGTTTTGCTATAATCAATTTATTTGTCATGTTGACCTTACTTACAACCAGTGTTGGGCACGTATAGTACGTGTAATTTTTTACACAGATTTTTACATGTAAAATTATACGTCCACTTTAATTACGGTACGTAAAAAACATCATCATGTGATTATGTTTCTAACCTCATTTTGTAGTTTATTTTCTACTTTGAACTGAAGTACAAATTTATCTACTTGATTGATATTTATTATATGAGGTACCAGTGTAATGCATGAGCTGCATTACTGACTTTGGCAGTACTTTCAAATTGTATTATACGATACGATACTTTGCTTCATTTTACCTATCTAGTAGGTATAACATAATATTCTTTGTCATGAATGCAAGTATTTGAACCATATCGTTAATATAAGATAACATAAGGATGATATAACATGATACTATTTGATACACAAGTTTAAACTTTTTTTAAATTTTCATGGTCTGCAATTGTATACATGGGCAACTTTATATATTTACGCCTAGATATTAAAATGAGGTTCTTTGCTGAATCATATAAAGTGAGGACTGGCATAAAGAACTGTGAGAACGCGATAAAATTTAACAGAGTGTTTTTTTAATTTTTTTGCATAGCCATATCTCACGAATATACATCTATAATTACGTAAACATAGTCGCTCGTATATCGGTATAAAGTGAGGGCTTTTCTTTTTGTAACATCTCTGAGGTCCTCGATATATACTAGCGTTTTTGTATACTTAAGAGGTCCGTTTATTAAATTTTTATTCAAGTTAATGATCTTGTGGGGTCCTTGCTGTGTTGCAAAGTTAATGTAAACATTCTTACATTTATCAACGCGAGTAAACTCAAATCATAGTTCTATCCGATCTTTTCACATATGAAGTTTGTGGTGTTCTGTCTACAAGTTTCGAAATGTACAGTAGAACAAAACAAATTTTAAAGCTTGCTAGTAAAGGTAAGTAGCTACTTAAAATTGTTTTAATCTTAATTTAAAATTTCGTTATTATAAAATTCAGCTAGACATGTTTTTAATGTAGTTCAATACTTTCAGTTAAATTACATTTTCTGATTATATGATTCAAAACTTATTTCTTAATTATTGTTTTATATTCAAATAAACTTATAAATACAATTTTTAGTAAAATCATCTACACAATTATGCGAAGTAGCAACCCAACAAGATAATGACAGTACGGATTATGTATCTGAAACTGACGAGGAAACAAATGTAATTAAAAATTACGAACCTAGAATTACAATATAATAAATTTTTGTTTTTCAGGAACCAAACAGTTCTGAAATATGCTTACAAGATACTGACTTAATAAACATTGAAAAACAACTTTTGGTAAAACCTGTAGATAGTACTAATTGTTTACAACAAAAGGTAATTATGTTTTAATACGTAAACTTAATACTGAAATATTTTTTAATGAAAAACCGTTTTTCCGAGATCATTGCTTCCCAAATTAGAGGTTTTAAAATTTACAAACTTACAGTTAATAGTACTAACTGTAAAATTAATAGACAAAATTAAATTTATAGATTTAAATTTCATATTATTTTCTATTTCGTAATTTAAAGAACAATTATTGATTAAATTTATTATTAAAACAAGCATTTAAATATTTGTTTGTTAATTAAGCAATAGCCAAGTCCATTGTAGAACGAATTTTTTGTTGACGGTTTGGTAATGATTAAAACGCAATTTTTTATTGGTGAACTCTTTAAAAAAAATAATATATTTATGTGTTTATCTTTTAGACAATCTTTCAAAAACAATAGCAGCCTTGAATTAGTAAATCTGACCGGTCTGTTTGTAATTTTAGCTCCACTATTCTTACAATTAAAAAAAAATAACTGTTACCATATTGAAAACAAAGCAATTAGATTCATCAAGAGTTTTAAGTATGTATCAACATTTAAATTGCAAACTATTTTAAATAGTCTAATATTGTTATAAAAATTCTTGTTCTAATAGTAATGTTGTAAACTATTGCATTGTGGTAGTAACGTAATTTTCTGTTTTCTTAAACCTTCTGCTAATATTATTAAATGTAAAAGTACATTTGTTAGTAAAGTAAACACAGTGATGCAACCAAATGCTACAATGATTTAATTATTCTCACATAATTATGTATCTTCGCAAAAAGCTGATTTTCACACTTTTCCGCTATTGTTCTTAAATTAAGATGAAATTATAATCTATAAAGTCTACAACTAAACTAAAAATTAAATTGAATTCATTATAAAATAAATAATTTACATCGGCTAAACGCCACACATGTATTTGTTCTTTTTGTTGTAACCTCATGGCTAGTACTATAAAACTGTAATTATCCAAATATTCAAATTTAATTTTGGTTTAATTAATCAATTTATACATTACTTAACATTGAGTCTTGATAACTTTATGTTTAGGATGCTGTGCTCAACAACGATTATTCACCTGATACTAATAACGACGATAGTGACGCAGATGCTGATTACATTCCCGAAACGGACACATCTAGTTCAAACGTATCAACTGACGTAAGTAAAAATTATGTTATAACACTATAGCTAAATTCTAACACATAGGAAGAACACGAAGTTGAAATTGCTTGTTCTCCTGTCATACCGCTTCAAACTGTAAGTTGATTATATAGACATCATCATTTTATTTTCATTCTACTTTGGTTTTTTATGACAAGAATATAGAAATTACAAATAAACCGAAAAAACGACTTTGGAACAAAAAAGATTATTGCATTTTTTGTGAGACTGAAGTTTTAAAATTTTCCCGGCATGTCTTAAGACATCATTCAGGTGAACACCAAGTACAGGAGATTCTAGCTTATTCTGTGGGTAATAAAAAAAGAAAGGTTTTATTCAATAAATTAAGAAATGAAGGTAATTTTTTAAAAAGCATTACGGAAGACAATATTATACCAGTTAGGAAACCAATTGCTCCGAATGACAATCAAATAACTTGCACAACTTATTTACCCTGTAAATACTGCAAGGGTTTTTATAAAAAAAAAATTTTGTTTAAACATGTGAAAAAATGCCCTCATAATACTAACAATAGAACAAGCAGAATCAACGCACAAACTGATGGACAGTCTCTACTTTCTGTTTATAAACAAAATGACCTTCTTAGAAAAGAAGTCTTTCCTATAATGAGAGCTGATGAGATTTCATTAACTGCAAAACAAGATCCATTAATTTGTGAAGTGGCTAGAAGGTATTTAAAAAGCCATCGTGGAAAACAATTTCTAACAGTTGCTTCGCGTAAAATGAGACAGTTAGCTACGTTACTTATAGCAATTCGAAAAGAAAAAAACATAAAAAACTTTAAAAGTGTGTTAGAACCAGAAAATTTTGATTTGTTAGTCCGGTCTACAAAATCAATCGCAAAATATGACTCCGAAACAGAAACCTATGGTGCCCCTTCATTAGCAGCTAACATGGGAACAATGTTAAAAGAATGTATAGATGTTGCGTATAATTTAGTTGTTAAATCATCAGGATCAAAATCTGAAGATATTACAAAATTAAAAGTTTTAAAAGAACTTATTATAAACGAATGGCGATATGAAGTATCTACAATCGCAATAAATGACTTACAACAAAAAAAATGGAACAAACCGACACTAGTACCATTGGCAGAAGATTTAAAACTGCTAAAATCCTATTTACTTTCTGAAAGTAAAAAGAATGTAGCAGCTTTAGAACTTAATCCAAAGGATGCAAAATCCTTTGTAAATTTGCAGGAAATTACATACGTTCAACTTTTAGTTTTGAATAGAAGAAGAGTTGGTGAATTACAACGAGTAACAATAACATCTTATAAAACAAATATAAATAATCAAACATCATTAGAATTTGACCAGTGTCTCAGTAAAAGCGAAAAAGTGCTAATGAATTCATTTAAACGAATTGTTATCCGAGGCAAACGAGGACGTGGAGTACCAGTATTGTTTACAGAACAAATGGTAAAAAGCACAAATTTTTTACTCAGATTAAGAGACTATTTTGTACCAACAGAAAACCCATATTTATTTGCAAATGTAAAATCTACTTCAAGTATTACCGGCTCAAAAGCAATTTACAAGCACGTTAGACTTGCAGGTGTAAAGAATGCGGCTGCTTTGACATCGACCAAGTTACGAAAGCATCTAGCTACTATGTCTCAGATAATAAACTTATCGGAACACGATTTAGAACAATTAGCTCAATTTATGGGACATACATCTGACATACATAAAACATACTACCGGTTGCCAAATGATGTATATCAAACGGCTAAGGTATCCAAGTTACTTCTTCTTTCGGAAAAAGGTGAAATATCCAAATTTAAAGGACAAACATTGGAAGAAATTAATATCAATTTAGACGTAATCGAAGAAGATAGCGATGAAGATAATAACGAAGTATTCGATAAAGAATCAAATACAGAGAATAGTGATATACCGCCTGAATACCCAACAACGGTAAATGTAAAATAGTTTTCTGATACTATTTAATTTTTTTTATTGTAGTCAACAAACGCTATAAAATTAGGTAAAATCAAAAGGGTGTTAGAACCGTGGACAGATCAACAAAAACAAATTACATTGCAATGTTTCAGAAAACATATTAAAAGTAAAATACCACCTAAGAAAAATGAATGTGAAGAACTAAAAAACAACTATCCAGATGTATTTCACAATAAAACATGGCAAAAAATAAAAATTTATGTGGTAAATACATATAAAAAAGAAACATTGTAAAAACTTAAAATTACTGTTTTTTTAAATTTTAATAGTCACCTATATGTGTAAATTTATCTTTATGTTTGTTTTGCAATGTATGGTTTTAAAACGTATTAAATACCTATTAGAAAATGCTAACGGCTCTTAGTTTCTTAAATAAAATATTAAGTTTTCAATTAATAAAAATAGTTTACTGTTTTTTATTTTTTATTTTATCCATTCATGCGTATTCTGTTTTGACTTGTAATTACAATTTTTAGATTTTAACAAAATTATCATATCCATCAAAAAGTTTTTGGTGTTAACTAACAAATTCTTATTAATTTCGTGTGGTTTTTTTTGTACAATGTTGTAGTGAATTTATGTCTAGAGGTAAACATAAAAGTTTCTAATGTAAACCATAATTTTTAGTACGAGTTTTGCGAAATAGAAATAATTTTTAATTGTACTATAATTGCATAAAAAGTACAATCTTAAGAATTTTTAAATTTTTACAAATTGGTTTATTTTATATTTTCCTTTGTTATCAATTTTTTTTTATGAAAATAACGTTTATAAAAACAATATTATTCTTGTCTTAGAGTACAACATATTTAATGACTCTGTTAATAGAAACAATTTTTATTAAATTAAAAGTAAAATTAAACTTCTGAATTTTCAAGAACTGAAACGAAAAGAACTACACGTGTTGGAAACGTTAAACATGTTTGCGTGCTGTTATTTAATTTGTCACGCACATAAACGCTGATAAGAAACGTATTGAGTAACAAGCACAGTTGTCGGATCTGCGAATCTCACTTAGTCAGTCATAAAGTAAAAAATATACATGGTTAGTAAATATATATAAATCTCATGCGGCACGTGGTGGCAATAGTCGGAACTATTTTTAAAAGTCATTGTGAAAGTGAGGTCCGAGTAATTTTTTAGAAAAATAAAGTCTGTAGCAATTTAAGCACGTTACGCAAATTATTATGAATGAGTAAAGTGAGGTCCATATACAGACCTCACTTTGAATATGGACCTCACTTCTTACGTGACTTTCTTATGTCTGGTCCTATCTTTGTGCACTGGGAGAAAATATACGTACTTACAAATCCAAATAACTAAATTTTAATGTCAAATCTTTAATGAATATTTTAAAAACCAAGAGTATATAGCTCTTTAAAATATACTTCAGTTATAAAGTTAATAATAAAAAGGAAATGCAATCACTACAATACATTTTAAATTTAATTTGAGGTTAGGAATTCAAAGCCTGTTCAGATTTTAGATGCGTTTACACGTATTATACATTTTATACCTAAAATACGGTATATACAAAGTTTTTTACATCTATACGTATAAAATTATTGTTTACGCGAAATTGCCCAACGCTGCTTACAGCTTCAAGATATCTCAAAAAACAATCAAAATTCAAAAACAACTTGAAACAATTTGTATTGCCTTATTTTTTGAGTAAACTATTATTATTAAAATTAATTCATTCTTAAATTTTTAGAAAACTAAAGTCTAAAAGTTAAATTTTTCCAATCAGTAATATAAGAATAAAAAACTATTTAATCCAGACTTTATAGTTCTTTCAAAAATAATAGATTTAAATGCAATAGTTATTTACAAAACTAATTAGTTTTAAACATCACAAACTATTTTCTTGTAATATGTAAACTTTTAGTACTTGTTTTTATGGTCATTCTAGAAAATAATAATAATAATTTTTATGTATTGTCAGTTGAAAATAAAACGAACTATAAAAAATCTAATTGTAACAAAATTTTATCGGATGCAACTACTAAAATTATGCATTTAACTTTCTATAATTGCATTCACCAACTCAGTCGGATTATCTTAGATGTGTGGGTATTAATAATACTCATAAACGAGTTACATTTGTTTGTAAGATCTTTCATTTGCTCTTATCAATAATACATGATACACAACATTTTTTGTGTTAACCTTTTTAAAACAGTTATTTAACTTTTGATTTTTAATAAAATTTATAAAAACTAATATCTGGTAGTATTTATACATATATACTAGCATTGTATTAAGATTTATTAACTATACATAAGATGCAGAGCCGAGCCCTGGAACTGTGCCTCGAACAAGTCACTTTTACGCGCCCTGTCATCTCTTACAGCAGCGCTCTTAGCTTAGCTTAGTCTTTGTATAAGCTTTTTCTAAAACCAAAAATCTTTTATGTAACTATTTCAATATCATTACAACAACCAATAATTTCAACAAAAAAATGCTTTAAACTAAAAGTGTAAAAAATAAAATTAGAAAACTGTCTGTAATATTATGTGAACTATATTAAACAATGAAACATAGTAGAAACTTATTTTAATTGAGTTTGTGTTTTTTTAATTTTTATAATTTATAAAGTTTAAAATATTTTTTTCTATTTTGTAAATAAATAATTAAAAATTAGCAAACGTGGTACAAAAGTACCTATTATAAATATAGATTACAATTAAACAAAATTTTTTATTTTTATTTTTTTAGTTACACAATACTAAGTAATAACTTTTGTTAATTTTAGAATTAATTGAAAATAAATATATTAAAAGTATTGATTCGTGCAACAACTCTAGAACGTCATTAATTTATTGTTAATTTTAACATAAAATAGGTATAACATCAGTCAATTTATCTAAAACAACTTTTGATAAAACAAACTTTACAAGATTCAATTTTATTACGTATTATAATTTTGTTGAACAAATTAATTTTTTATCATTCTTTAATAATCAATAATTTAAGAAAGTTAATTTGTACATTTTAGCATTTATATTTTCGTTTTAAAGCGGCTACTCGGATCCTAAATTTGGGTTAAAAGGCGTTTATGGTTTTATTGATGCTATGGTTTCCAACCAACGTTGCCGCATGTAGGAAGTGAAGTACTCTTTTAAATAACGGAAATCACACCGAACTGCCCGTACCTGTACATATCAAGCATCGTCAGCGCTAGCGGATATACTCTGAACTAACAGGCACTTTTTGCGGATATAAAGGGTCATTGTGACTTCCAACACAATTTTTGAATTTAGGCTACTGGTACCCTGTAGTGTCTGAATCCGTTGAAAACAAGGCAAAACTTCGTGTTGGAAGTCACAACGACACTTTATATCCGCAAAAAGTGCCTATTAGTTCAGGGTATATCCGCTAGCGCTGACGATGCTTGATATGTACAGGTACGGGCAGTTCGGTGTGATTTTTTAAAGCAATTCGAATTTTATTTTATTTTATTCTTAAAATGTTACGTTATTTTTTTGCTGTACCGTTGATGCTCGAATAATACCAAGCTATATTGTTATGACTTATAATGAAATGAAATTGTTCTTACAAAAAAAAATATTTTTTTTTACAGAAAATTGCGTATCTATTATTATTGCTAATTACTGTTTGCCTTAAAATGTATCAAAACAAAAAAAAAAGGTTGGTATAAT